>OY757924.1:62038298-62143298 GCA_963585895.1 Sepioteuthis lessoniana | reverse complement strand
CAACAGAATATTGGCATCACAAAAATACTCATGTTTTCATAAAGGATTTTATCTTCGAGTGTTGGCTCAAAAGTTCATTGGCTGAAAAATCCATAAATGACTTTCTTTTACAAAATCGATCTAATTACAACTGCAACACCGATGTAAGAAGTGTGTGGAACGAAAGGGAACCTATGTTGAAAAAAAACTTATTTGGTCACCTTCCATGAGAGTATCTTGGTTGGTTTCTGAATTTTTCATCCCACCCTGGTATCTATCTATCTATCTGTCTATCTCTCTCGAGCTTCGTCGACTGGGGTTCTAAAATATGCATCTCTGCCGAGGGGTTAGACTCCACCCCGCAGAAAAAGTGTCAGGTATGATATTAAATAATCCCTTAATTATTTTGCCGTTCTGGGGCTGTGTGGAATGCGAAGTACCACATCATTTCAATTATTCACAAAACTACTGTCACCTTGAGTAGCTATACCTTTTAGGGTCCCATCTATAAGTCAAATAGAATTATTAAAGTCGAGATGCAATACTTGAAAGAATTTGATTAAGTAAAATTTGAACTATTAGCGTTAGATAATAGTACCTAAAACTATTTAACTGTGTGCAAATTAAAAGAAGTGATAGCTAGCTGAAATCATTGAACTGCCAGCAAAAAATAAGTTGTGAGACTTGACACCATTCAACTGTTGGAAACAATTAATAGCAATAATTGAAATCGTGTGTGAGCAAACAAATTAGCTCCGACTTATTTAAAATGTTACCAATAAATAATCATTAACAACCTCTCTCTCTCACTCTCTCTCTCTCTCTTTCTCTCTCACACACACACACACACACACACACACACACACATATATATATATATATATATATATATATATATATATATATATAGATATATATATATACCGATGACATAGCGCTTCTGGCAAATCCCAAGCCGAAACCCTGCTTCATAGACTGGAACGAGCAGGCATAGGCCTCCATGTCAATGCACCCAAGACGGAATCTATGTGCTTTAATCAAACAGGCGACATCTCTGCACTACACGGTAGCTTATTGAAACTAATAGACAAGTTCACCAACCGAAGATGCAGTGACTCATCAAACGAGACAGACATCAACATGCGACTAGCAAAGGCATGGACAGCTATCAATAAGCTATCGGTCATATAGAAGTCAGACCTGACCGATGAAATAAAACGCAGTTTCTTCGAAGCAGCAGTCGTATTGATACTGCTGTATGGATGCACTACATGGACACCAACTAAACGGATGAAGAAAAAGATTGACGGCAACTACACAATGAATGAAAAGGAAATTCCTCACGCAATTGATTGATCAACACAGACTCAACACACACACACACACATATATATATATATATATATATATATATATATATATATATATATATATAAAGACAGTTAGCCGACCGTAGCCGAGGGTGACACTCTCTTTTCGAAAGGAACTACACCAAAGTTTAAGCAATGTGCTTCTCCTTTCCCTGGATTGCTTCACTTACTACCTATCCGTACCTAATAATGCTTAGTGTTATGCAAGGAGGCATAAATTACCATTTTTGTGTTTTTGATATGATTCGACCGGAGATTGAACACTGGTCTTCCGGGACCATTGGTGAACACTTGACCCACTGTGAAAATGTACGTGTCTATGTGTGTATGTTTGCGCTTGTCTGTATGCGTGTCAACAATATAATGTAGAAATTAAAAAAATGTATATATTGTTACGAATAATTTCATGTCTTCTTAACCATTGTGAAATAAAAATCAGATTCAATATTTGCAATAAACAACGTAAAATCCAAAATATTCTATTCATACATGGTGTCTCAAAATAGATGCAACCCAATAATAAGATTATGATTTATTACTGAGACAAGCGTAATTGCGGTCATATGGAACACGTCCTGTAAAAATGCACCCTTAACGCTAGATACATCAAATCAATGCTTTTTTAAATAGTTATTATATCAGCTTTCTGGACATGCAATCTTTTTTGAGTTTCTTATGTCAGTAATACATAATCATCATATAAATTAATCTTTACTCCACATTCCCCAAGTCTCTATTTCTGGAGTCTTAATATCAGATACTTTTTCGTGTTATATCAGGAAAATTGTTAGAGGGGTTACCTCTCTTTAGATTTGCAGTCGGTCAATTCTTCAACCCCAACCCACCGGGCTAATGATTTTTATATATATTATTTTTGTATCCCTGAAAGCTGTATTTGTTTGGTTTGGTTTGGTTTTATGGCATATCAACCATTGTAGATCATTTAATGCTGAATCCTTTTTATACATATATTTCAAATATATGATTGCCCAGTCAGCTGGGGCTGTAGCATACCCTGACTGCAACTCTGCTGAGGGGTAAGACCCTTCCCAATGAGTGTCCTGGATATGACACTAAACAATTTGATGGTGAGGTTCCAGTGATGCCGGGGCTTTGGGGAGTGAGAAGTACATCATCATTGCCATTGCTCGTAGGTCCATTCTGGCCCAGAATGGTAGCATCTGATAGGGCCCTTTCTATGGGTTAAATAGATAACTGCGTAATTATGCTAAACTAAATTATTTGAATTAGAACTGTTTGACTAAACAGAATAGCTTAAATTAAAATGTTTTGACGATTAAACTGTACTTACATTTAAACTGTGTGCTTATGCTAGACGGAATTGTTTGAAATGGAATTGTTTTCGACACTGAAACTGTACTTACACTAAATTAAATTGTTTAATATAGAATTATTTTGACATAATCTGTGTATAAACAAAATATGTACTTATACTAAACTGAATGAGCTGAATTAGAACTGTTTGACGATTAAACTATGTACTCATTAACTGAATTGGTTGAAATAGTGCTGTCTTTTTGTATAAAAATTGATTTGGCGTTAAATAGCCTACAAAGGTTGATATGCCATAAAATTAAACAAATCAACCAACCTAAGTATATGATTTCTAAACACATTTTATAGATAACATTTTAAACGAGGCCATGATAATTTTTTGGCACACAGATTAAAGGTTTCACTTATTTCTCTAATATGAATACTTCTATTTACTTCTTCTACGTCTGTTTCAAACAATGCAGTTAACCATGTCAATTTTAAATGGTTTCAAGTGTAATATAATTGTGGAGGGATTTCGTTTTTTTATATTTTGCCTTTCGGTTTAGTTAGGATGAGAACCTTTCGGCTCAGGGCATGGGTTAGTTGGGAGCAACATCAACGCAGGTATTCAAGCACGTGCGGAGAGGATGTGTCATTCAGAGATGTCAAAATAAAAATCCCAGATAGGAATTGAGACCAGGGGGTGTGAATGACATTATGCACTGGAAGCGTGGGCAGATGATTTTTTTGGATTTGAGAAAAGCAGTGAGTTGAGTTCCTGCCTCCGAACGAGGGAGACGAGATTCAAAGCTGGTTGAGGCCAGACGAATTTGTGCGCTACGGGCGCCGTACGTTAGTGGGGTTGAGAGCTGACGATGTAAAAGCAGTCAGCATAGAAAGATTGTGTCTCTCTCTCCTCATATCGAATAACCTTTAACTCAAAGGTAATAAAAAGTTTCGCCCCTGAACTAAGTCGTAAAGTGTTTCTCGTGTATTTCGGATTCCTAATGTCTATTTCACATATCCGTATCATGGGTATTTTACACAAGTATTGATATGAATCACTAACAATTGATTTAAACAAAATAAAAAACAGTTCTATTTCAAACAATTCAGTTTTGCATAAGTACCCAGGTTAAATGTCATAACAGTTCTATTTGACCCATTGATGGGACCCTATCAGTTGCTACCACTCGAGGCCATTGTGAACCTGGAAATGATGGCAATGAAGATTACTCTGCATTCCCTAAAGCTTCAGCATTACTAGAACCTCCCAATCAAATTCTTACCCCTATGCAGTTGGCTTATTCTACAGCCCCGGACGACCGTTTTTTATATTTCTTTTATTTTAGTATCCCTCAAAGCAGTATTTGTAGACAACTTAGAATACGAAGACTGGCGAGATATTTACTTGTTAAGCCTGTTTTCTCTCTAAACTATTGGAAAACTAAAAAGGTTTTATTGTGCGCCGGCAATTAGTTGCAATAATAAATTTCAAGTATTTTTCTACGTACACTAATGCGTACGAATGTTAATATCTTTAATAATTTCTTTTTTATAAGTACATTTATAATCACATTTTATTTTGTAAATGCCTTATAAACATCCATATTTCAGTGTGTGTTTATGTGTATATGTGTGTATGTGTATGTTTGTGTATACGGACGAGTGTATGTGTGTACTTGTGCATTTGCGTGTTCTTAACATTCACTCAGCATAACTATATATATATATATATATATATATATATATATATATATATACTTTGGGTGCACTTGTGCTAATTATATATAAATATATAAGTATATATATATATATGTATGTAACTATATATATATAAATATATAATATATAACTATATATATATATATGTAACCATATATATATAACTATATATAAATGTGTGTGTGTGTGTGTGTGTGTGCTTGTTTGTGTGTGTTAATGTTTGCAAACAAACAGCAATGATATATTGAAACTATTTACTTGAAATCATATTTTATATGACTACTTGATATCGTATTACTCTGAGTGAAAAACAAAACAAAACAAAACGAAAACAACTTAAAAACAATGCACAAAAATCTAAGTATAGATATACAAGGAATACTATTCCTTCATTTTTAGGAATTGAATAATACTTGAGAGATTGACATGCCTTTAAAAAAAATCAACCATTTTTGTTCATAACTATTACATACGTTTCTTTCGAAGATGCACCCGTAGGGTAACGGTTACCATAGTAAGAAATGAGTAGAGCGACTCGAGTTTAAGTGCCAAAAAAGCATAGTTTGAGGTTTGCATAGCGTTGATACCCTCGTGAACGTTATGAATACAACAATTCTCCGACCAGCTCTGGATAAATAGAAGGGCGGACGGGAATCTTTAATCTTGGCATGGTAACCTTTCTAGGATGAGGAAGAACCTGAATTAAATCCTGTTAAACTCTGCTTAAAATACTGGCCTTGTATTGCATCCTGCTTCAAGGATTATTCAATCCTTTCAATCCACAGTGCAAAGAATGCGTTCTTTGATAGAAAGCCACAAATATTCCAAACAAAATGTTGCAGTCCCTACAGGGCAATAACGTCCTGTCTTAAAGACTATCTCACCCTAACACGACAGCGAGTTACAATGATGTCTTGTTTGACGTGATTTATTATTTGGTAGAGTTTCTCTCAGTCCACGGTAAACGAAATCTTCCAGTCTCTGATCACTTAAGATTGATAAATTCAAGGATTTTTAGGAATCACATGGTTCAAGCCATATCTATAGTTAACGATAGGATTACATCTATTCATTGATATTCTATTTGGCCAGTGCTGCTGTAATTTACTTACACGTATAAGATGGATTTACTTGTGATATGTGCGTCGTATGACTAAACGTTCAGCGTAGACTAAGATTGCAACAACGACTAATCCTATCATAAAAACTAACGATGTTCTTGATTACCACTGCATGGACAAATGGTTTCTTTGTAGTCTGTGAAGAAAGACATTGATAAGAATCGTCAGCGAGGAAAAATAAAATAAAATTAGCATTGAAAGAAATGCGACCGAAACTGAAAGGAAGTGAAAAAAAAAAGTATTTAGCAAATCTACAACAGCCAAGAAAAGCAAAGTCGCAATGAAAATATTTGACGCATAAAAAAAAGAAGGCTTTGGTCGCTATTTTTTCCGCATTTATTTATTTATCTATTTGTTGAATGAACAACGAGTCTGAGAAAAAAAAGTGCATATCAAGAAGTGTTTCTGGTTCGACAAAAGCACAGGATATTTTCATACTAGAGAAGAAAAATCTTCAAGCATCTTAAACACCAACCGAGTTAATTCATTGATTCGGTCATTCATTCAGTCATTTTTAATAACGTACAATCCATTCCAGGGTTAATTTAGGCATAGAGGATAATAAAACGTCCTCATTGTACTTGTATATTACATTTTTCTGTGTTGGTTCTTTAGAATTATTTTATTCAAATATGCGATATCAAGTATTCCTATCTAATACGAATAACTTAAATATAATTATGATTGCATGTATATCTCTTGAATAGTAATATTTCTATGTTTTAAAGAAATTATTCCTTGATGGCTATCAAACTGAGTGAATTTTGCTAAAGCATATTATATGGCAATTATCACCATTGGTATTACTTACAGGGAAAATTATATAACAGAAATACATATATTTTCTTCGGTTCACCAGTATGAATTTTCACACTTTATGCGTACACACACACACACATGCACAAACTCGTATATATATATATATATATATATATATATATATATATATATATATTGACAGGCATTAGAATCTCAATTCCCTTCAATCATTTCAAACAGTACATGGTCTCCCGACTTAAAATTAGAACATGTATGTTAAGTTGAATCTAACAAAATCAGATATGTTGGACAGAAGCCCACCTGAGGATCGTTAAGGTGAAATTCTGATTTGTAAATTTTATCCTATTTATTTATCATTTAATGTTAAACTTGAAATGCATATATATATATATATATATATATATATATATATATGTGTGTGTGTGTGTGTGTGTGTGTGTGTCTGTACATAAATTCAATAATGATATCCGAAAGTCATGTTAAGAATTTATAGAAAAAACTAAACCATTTGCTTATATTGACAATTTACTTTTGTGAAAATGTTGGCTTATAAAACTTGACTAGTTATCTTAATCTTTTTTAGTGTAATGGAAATTGCTAAAATAATCGATTATGTCTACAGGTTCAGTTTTACTTTCAACATAATATTTTTTTAAACATCTGACGAACATGCATAACAAAAACACTTACAAATATATGAATTGTTAAATTCAGCTTATTTTATTTTGTCAGTGATAACACTGCCTTACACACACACACACACACACACACACACACACACACACACACATACACACTCCCTCTCTCTCTCTCTCTCTCTCTCCCTTTCTCTCTCTCTCTCTCTCTCTCTCACACACACACACATATATATATATATTAATCTGATGATGTCGATGAGGATGATATTCGTATCATGATACATGGAATTATAAGTATTCCATTATCACCAAACTAAGCACTAAATAGTACTACATTTTTTGTTGTTGGTGAAATATGGATTTGGTATTTAATAACCCATAAAGGTCGTTATGTCTTTAAGCAAATGAACTGAGACCTAAAATGAAAATTAAGCTATTATAAAGAATAATAAAAAAAGAAAAACAGGCAAAATTTTAATTTCTTTTGAATTTTATCCAATCTGCCGGCCAGCAGTTAAGCCCTTTATCGATTTACCGAACAATTCCACCAAGCTGTTTATTTAAACTATATGAATGACCCTGCAAAATATCTAATTATGAATGCTTGAAACCTTTTAATTTAAGCATGTGCACATGTGTTGCATTCTCATGTGCTGTATCATAACGACACAATAATAAAGACGCTCACAGAAAGACGCACGCAGGATAAACGACGCATGAAGACTTCTTTAACAATATTTACCTCTCACTTTATTGCAAGAGTTCGAAAGGGTTGTTCAAGGTTTGCATGTGAGAGGGAGTTGGAGATCGAACATAACTGCAATATTTTGACCCCTAAGTTATGACCGTCACGTTATGTCTTTCTTGTTCTATAGGGCTGCTCAATCGGAGACATAGGGGCTCACACTGCTGGATGCTGGCTTTCTTTATTGCATCTTATCAGCATCTTCTCTGGACCCCAAACTCCACCGGGGTTTCTGAGGGCCCCCTCGGTCGGGTGTGGCTTTCCCTACCACACCTCCCCTCCAACTGTCGGGAACTCTCCTGGCAACTGCTCTGGCTCGTCGAACTCAACTGAATTATATAATCGCTCGACGCCCACTCGATCTTTGAAATCGAATGTTTAATCGTCATCAAGCGGAAATAACTGTCATGCTGTTCAGAGGTCACTCTCTTCCGGTGCATCACTCTGTAGTGAACCATGGGATTTTATTTTTTTTGCTCGTCCCATTTCATCAGCCAATTTCCGCCAACGCGATTTCCTCTCATAACTACCATTAGAATATGTCACCTCCTTCCGGTGAATCACCTTGAATGGCATTTTTGTCGGGTCAAAAGGTCAAAACATAACACATGAAATGATGATTGAATGCACCAGACTCTTCTTTTTTTCATCTCTTTTTTTTTTTTTTTGGAGTTGCACACCTTCATCTCTTTTACTGACATTGATCACTTTTCCTTGCAATTTTTTCTCATTTGAGTTTATCTTGTAATGCAACTTGGTGCTATTTTATTAAGTTTTATTCTCCTATTTGATTACTCAAACAATATTAAGGAAAATAAGCTGTACCATAATTTAAAAAAAATCACGTTTATTTTTGATTAAGATAAAGATTAATAAAGTGCTTAGTAACAAAATATATTTTATAATGATAATAGAAACTATCATGAAGTCCAACACAGATGACATACCACTTCAGGAAAATACACCCTACCACGCCGAAACCTTATTGCATAGTCTGGAGCAAGCAGCAGGTGACATTGGCCTCTATGTGAATGCAGACAAAACAGAGTTCATGTGAGATAATCAAAAAGTTTTGTTTTTTTTCTAAAATTAGTGCACAGGTTCACGTTACTTGGAAGCGGGATTTTATCTACTGAAAATAACATCAATATGTGACTATTGAAGGCTTGAAAGGCTATCAATCGTTTATCGATAATATGGAAGTCAAACTTTTCCGATAAACTAAAACGCAATTTCTTCCAAACTGTGGTCTATCAAATCTACTATATGGATACACAACATGGACGCTGACAAAGCGTATAGAGAAAAAGTGAGAATGCAATTGCAAAAGAATGCGACGAGCTATATTGAACAAATAATAGAAGCAACATCGCACAAAACAGCAGCTGTACGGCCACCTACTTCCTATATCTAAAACCATCCAAATAAGACAGATAAGACATGCGGGAAACTACCCGTGAAGTAAGGACAAACTCTTAAGCGACGTTCTCCAATGGACCCCTTCACTCGGACATGAAAGTGTCCGACGACTAACTAGAACTTATCTACTATTCTTCTGTACGGACACTGGATCGTGTGTAGAAAGTCTGTTGGTGGCGATGGATGACGAGATGATAGAAAATACCAGGTACAATTTATAAACAATGATACTGCAGCACTAACATGAAACTTAGAGTTGATAATTTGATATATTTTTAGAGTTGTATACTGGCTCTGGCCAATTTGTGTCGAGCACTTTCTTAAATTGTTTATCATTTGCATTTATCTTACCTTATATATATATATATATATATATATATATATATATATATATAAAGAACAATTGATAGAAATATATGCTTATGTCTTTTATTATCAAATAGTTTTAACAGTCGTTCGGAGACATAGTGTATGCAGAAAAAAGATTTATTTTAGAAATTTTATTAAGTTTTATTCTACGTTCTTTTAAAAAGAATTAATATGCAATATGAAAAGCGATGTAAAATATACTGTTCGAGTTGCATATACATTGATCTAATGAAGAATTAAATGAACTTTTAAGCTCACCTTAGTATATATATATATATATATATATATATATATAAATCAAATAAAAGGGAATAAAATAAAACATATATATATATATATATATATATATATATATATATATATATATATATATATATATAAACTAAACAAGGTAAATTTGTAATTTGACGCGTTTTCAACAAGAGATTAATAAAAGGATATGTAGAGAGATTTTTTTCCTTGAAGTTAGTTTAATTTATTAACAAGATTTTAATTTCTAAAGTTTTTGTGAGGTACGTTAAGTTTTTTAAAGATCCATGACACCAAAGATGATATTAATTCCGCTATTGACACTAATTTCTTGCCCATGTCTTTTTGTCACACACACACACACACACACACACACACACACACACACACACATATATATATATATATATATATATATAAAATTAACTTAAGTCGCTCCACTTAATTGGCTCCACTCGTGTTGAGCACTCCCTTAATTGTAACATTGCAACGTTTACGGTGGGTTTTATTTTTCTTTTGACCAACTGACAGCATATCTCTTGATTTTTTCAACTGGTGTGACGGAGTTGGCCTTTTCTTTTTTTGTTCTATGATGTTTTTTTCTTTTTTTCCCCGGGCGGTGATTTGAGATATTTTTAACTCTTGTTCCTGGCGGTTTTTTTCTTTTTTCCTGGTAACCGTGAATGTTGGTAGACAGTAGATTAGTAAATATATATATATATATATATATATATATATATATGAAGATCAAATATTTCTGCTAATAGTCTGCTGTTTTTCTCATCATTATGGAATGTTACATCCTAATGAATATTTCAAGTGCAACAGAATAGATATTTTGAGCAGATATGATAAAACAGGCCCGAGTTTGCATAAAAAATAATAATAAGTTTCTACCAGCATAGATATCAAACAGACTTCCTCGAATAAATTCAAGGTGGATTGTACATTAAAAAAGTTTATAATTACTTCACTTCCACAGTTAGATTTTAAGGTTTACATTATTTTCGATACATCGAAACTACTTAATAGGAACATATTTTCATATACACCAGCATTTCGTTTAAGTTTGATTGATCAGCACTATTGACAGTGAAAATTCCCTTAAGCTGTTTTTTTATATTATGAAGCGATATTTTAGTATAATTTGAATTTACTAATTATTTTGAATGTTACTGACACTTGCTGAGTTAATACGAATTATTATGGTGTGGTATGTAATTTGTACACTTAACCTCATGTCGAAATGAGTTGACTTGTTATCCACATAAACCTATTGTGTCTGTCATTTATTTATCCGGGTTCTACATACCCAAGTGCGGTAAAAATGACCGATTCCTCCTACTGAAAAACCTTCTTAGTCGTCTGATACGTTTTAACTTAATTCAATGTAATTTGATTATTTTATTCATTTATCTATTTCTCAAAACTCAATCGGGTCATCATTTTTATGATACCTAATAATTTCATAACTGTAGAAAAATAATCAAAAAATAGATTATTTGGCGTCATTCTAAGAATCAAATAGATATGTTCAGATTTGATACGGCCGTGTGTACAACATGAACTCTTTAGAAGCAACTACACAAAAGTGTAAACGTATGTATACAATGAATGCCATTCTCTAACCTCTAGGTTTTTACATGCAGTTAAAATCAATAAATGAATCAATCAACAAATAAATTAAAAATTGATTCTGAATTAAAGACTTCGCGATAATATATCAACGGACGACTTATACACGAGTAAAACTTTCTTGAATGTAAAGGTGGGTTACATCAAGTAAAGTTGACATTTAAATGTCATTCGAACATTTTCTTAGATTTGATGTTTCTAGAAACTGCGGAAAGATAGCACCAAAAAGAAATGAATGTCTCTGTTTGAGTAGGGCAGTAGAAATTGACTCATTTTAGACAGGCCACTTCTTTTTTTTTTCTTCTTCTCTTTTTACTGTACTACTTCTACTTGTCACTGCTTGAATTAGTGGACTGCAACACTGAACTGTCGAAGAGGTCAGCTTAAGAAGCCCGGCATGTATTCTTTGTGTGTGTGCGTGTGTGCGCATGCGCACGTACCATTTTATTCAATGTGCATGGAACTTGCTAATTGGTTTTCAGAGAAGTCATTTTCCCTGTCTGATTTTAATTTTCCTTTGGGGATTGAAGATTTCGTTCAAATTTTGCCTTATTTTAAAAGCTGAAGAAACCTCGTTGCTATCAATCCACTGAAAATAAAAATGCTTCTCACTTAATAGGTTTTTTGATACAGAATCGCCGTCTCTTCATTTATATACTAACGAAAAATAGAATTGAAACAATCTTCTGTTTCGATTTACTTCTGATTATATTATACACTCTGAGTTTAGCCTAATGATGAATGAGGCTGTTTGCTTTTCAGTTATTGCTTATGCCCTTGAAAAAATATATGAATCCAATTATTCTTTACCCAGCTAAGGGTAAATAATAGGACAGGCCTAATTCTTTATCCTCTTTTTGGTAACTAGTCTGGGAGAAAGAAAACATGAAATTCGAATCAGCTGTACTTCGCTTAAAAATTGACCTTTTTTTCGTATCCTGTTCATGTCGGTAGTCCTAGATAAGTACCTATACTTACTCATAAACAAATTTATAGTGACAACCATATAGCTTAAATGAATAACTTTCATATAAATAGAAGGAAAGATTGACAGATAAACTGACCAACAGAAACTCAAGTACTTATATAGACATGTATTATATCCATTGTATATCATAGTCATCATATATGCATATCTTGTTCACACTTTCTTCCAGGTTGTAAGCATAAGTTGAAAATCGTCTCTTAAACTTAAATCTTCAGTGGATATAGTTTTTGTTTTCATTTTCGAATTAGTCTCTAACAATGTGCTTTTTTTTTCTTTTTCTGTTGATATGTTGAACACAATTTACACTTTCTGCCAGGTTGTAAGCATTGTCTGCTTTCAACAGAGTATTTACGAATTTGCTATGATTTCATCACCGACATAGTAGTTGCTGGTGACTACACTGATCGGTTAAACAAAGCATTACGTTGTAAGTATTTAGCTTTGATAAATAGAAAATAATACAAGGGCAAACTCTGCAAAACACTCCCAAGATACGATCGGAATAAAAATTTATTGCACAGTATCCGTACTCACCAGATTTAGCCTCTATATATCTCCCTCTATATATTTTAGGGACAAATCATCCATAAAAAAGAAGTTGAAAATCTTCAGTGGATATAGTTTTTGTTTTGATATTCGAATTAGTCTCTAACACTGTGTTTTTTTCTTTTTCTGTTGATATGTAGAAAACAATTTTTCATCACAAGTAACAGTATATTGCAAAAGTTGAGTATATACACAACTGCAGATGGTGGAATGTTGCTGTTGGTTCTCATGTGAAAGCTCACGCAGAACCAAAATGTTCTTTTTGTAGTGGATCTGTGAATTTATCATGGTTTCATAACTGATATAACAGTTTCAAGTGACTATACTACACTAGATCAGTTAATTCAAGCATTTTGTCGAGACTATCAAGGTTTGGTAAATAGGAAATGTATTCTCCAGTATACCAATACGAAGACACACTCTGCGAAACAAATCCAAGAAAAGAAAAGATTAAAATGAGAGTTTTTTTTCATCCTCCATACTCACCAGATTAAGAAAATATGCAGATTTTCCTGATTTGATTTCTTAAAAATTTAATAAGCGGCAGAATACCTATACAAGGAAGTTCAAAACGTCTTCTTAACTTCAAACTTCTGTAAATAGAGATTAGATGTTTGAACACGACTCTCACTTTATATAAACACTGTCTTTTTCGTTTTCTGTTGATATGCAGAACATAGTTTTCATCTCTTGTAAAAATACAATGTCAAAATGAACGATTGATATCCTGAGTAAAATAATTGCTTCAGAGGGTGGAATTTTGCGCTCGGTTATCAAGCAAAAACACATGAGTAAGTCAAACCCTCCTTTGTTCTTTTAACCAATTCATTTGAGATGTTTATGCACAGTTGAACATGACACATTAAACTGATGCGTCAACTCCCTTATGCTTTAAAGATGGATCCAAATGAAAAGTCTCTTTCAAACGTTCTTCATTCAGCGTAGATCATCTTCAAATACTTGGATTGCTGCAGATGTCATGGCTACCATTTCTAACAATTTTAAAACCTAACTGACGTAATGATATTCTCTTCATCCGTATACATCGTACACGTGTATTCAAATGCTCTTAAACAGTTATACCCTTTCGGAATTCATACAGTGAACGATGGTAGATATGTTGTTTTTTAAGGTATTATCCTACATGGGGTTAAGCTTATATACACTATAAACGATCAGCTGCATGACAGAAGAGATAATACACATATTCTAGACGGAATTTCGAACCATCTAACATTGTTTTGCTTTATAGCCCAGTCGGATGGGGCTGTAGAATACACCGAATAATTCCCCTAACAAGTGTCCTGGATATGACACAAAACAATCTGATGATGAGGTTCCAGTAATGGTCGAGATTTGGGAAGTATGGAGTATCCCTTTATTGCCATCGCTCTCCGGTCAACTCTTGCCCGGTTTGGTAGCACCTGATAGGGCCTTAGCTATGGCCTATATAGAACTAAATTGTGTACTTATGCAAAACTGAATTGCTTGAAATGGAATAGTTTTTGACACTGAAACTGTACTTAGGTTGAACTGAATTGTTTAAATCAGAACTCTTTGTCTAAACTGAGTAGCTTGAAATAGAAATGTTTTTGACAAATAATATGTGTACTCCTCCTAAATTGAATTGTTGGAAATAGAACTGATTTTTTGTATAAAAATGGATTTGGTGTTAAATAATCTATAAAGATTGATATGCCATAAAACCCAAACAACCAATCAAGCAAGATTGTTTTGATTTAGTTGGTTGAGTCATAATTAATAGCGATGAAATAGATAAATAGTTTCCGAACACCATATGGTGTTGTTGGTTGATTGGTTGATTAACAGCAACTAAACCCTTTTGTTTTATTTAATTCTAAGCTCAGACTTTTATACACACACACACACACACACACACACACACACACACACACACACACATATATATATATATATATATATATATATGTGTGTGTGTGTGTGTGTATGTGTGTGTATATATATATATATATATAATTAAGTTACAGATAATTATTTATTTAAGGATTTTATCATCAAAAACATATAGTAAATGATATAATTTTAACAGTGAAATCTTTTCATGTATACCTATCACATACTAATTTATACATAGTTATATGATTTCTTATAAAATTATTACATAAGAAAGTTTTCCCATATTCTTTATTGAAATTTTGCCATTAGTTCACCTTCTTTTAGAATTTCGTTTTATATATCTTTATCTATATATAAATATGTATATATATATATGCAAATATCTCCGCATGAGCAGAAAGCAAAGAGGGCACTTGTTTCGGAAACTGTAAAAGGTTTCAATTAAGAGTTTTCCTTCTCCTAGACAGTTTGTGAAATCTGTGTTAAAGATTCCAGTCAACCGAACTATTTACCAACTGCTGTTAGAAGAATAGTTGGATTCATATCGTTCCCATTGACATTAGTGTTGTGTCAAATGCAAAACACTTCTTCCAGGATTTCACCTGGAAGGTAACCAATACACCATGGAAGTCTCCATTGTAATCATTTTAGTTATAAATAGATTTTTACATGAACATAAAGATTAAAAACAAAGTAAGAAAAATATTCATAAATTTGTGTTTGATTTCTACTTCATATCGTTAAAAACAAATAAAGATCTGAATTGTCTGACACAAAACACCATTATAAATTCATATTATATAATTTATAATACATTATAATTCATGATATCCAATTTATGATATACAAGTCATAATATGGGGAAATGGTAGATTTAGGTAAATCTGACTAGATGATAATGGTAAGTGGATAAATGGATAAATCAAAACACTTACAACGGGTTCAGTGGTACTATTTATAAACCCCTCCGCTCGGGCAGGATATGACACAAGGTCAATTTTTAAGCGGAGTTTAACAGGTTTGAATTCAGAGTTTTCCTTCCCCTAGACTAGTTGCCTCAACAAGGCTGAAGAACCTAGTCCGTCCTACTATTTACCCATAGCTGGAGGGAGAATAAGGGGGTTCATACCTTTCCCAAGGGTATTTGCCCGAAAGTGAACATAATAGCGCGACTGGAGTACGAACTCGCGTACTACGATTCCGCAGTTCATCGCTTTAACCATTACACCACGAGGACACCGGGTTCAGTGGTAATGCTTCGTTCTTTATTCACAAAAGAACTTCACCAGACTAGACGTTATTTTTTATTTTTATACATTTTAACAATTAGTGAAATAGATAAACTAATGGAGAATGCAAAAAATTAAAAAGGGAGAACAGCTGTGGCTTGGTGGTGTCGAAGGTTGTTGGATATTTCTAAGTATTCCTGCTCATGGCGCGGGAAAATGTGGTAAGCATCCAAAATTCTTCAACACCACCAAGCCACAGCACTCTTCCCTTTAAACTTTTTTACATTCCCCATTACTTTATCTACGTCTATAACTGCTAAAGTGTAGAAAAATGCACAAGAATTTTAGACTGAAGAAGTTCTTATGTGAATAAAGAACGAAATATTACCACTAGACCCATTGTGAGTTTTTTTTATTAATTCACTTTTCCACTTATTTGTTAAAAATAAAAAGTGCGATAAAACACCCTGTTTTGCTGTCGCACCTGCTAAAGAGTAAATATTTGCCAGATTTGATAAGTTGTTATTTAAAACGTGGACTAAGAATCGTTTCCTCCAAGCCACTTAAATTCATCTATTCTCCAACATTTTAACAAACGTAGACCCCTGTTGTCTTTCTTGCTGTTCATTATAGCATTAACCAGTCACCGCCTTCACACCTACTCATAATTCTAGTCCATTGTTTTACTATTTTATTCTCAATCTTTCCTACCGGAAATACTTACACTTTTAAACTATAAGTTGCCCCGCACCAAAACAGATGCTTCCTCCTGTTTTCAAATCCGTTGATTCGGAACATTAAAAAGTTACCCTAGTAGTGTTGGTACCATATGAATAATATTTCATTTGAATAGTAATAAAAATGTTGGAATCGTAACTGTTTATAAGTCACTTTTCCGACATCTCACGTAAGAGACGATTCTCTGCGTTGTGTGGCATTTAATCTTATTTGTTTTGGCCTTTCGCATTTGCAGACATTTCACATTAATAGAATTTATCTTAAGTAGACAGTGATTAACTTATATTGAGGAAAATCCAAACGGTTGACTGATATGGAGGATTGATGTATTCATTTGTACGTCTTCTAGCCACATGGGGGTGGGTAAATTGTAATTTATAAATATAAGATTATTATATATTCTTTCATAGTTTTTCACATCAGCGTCAGCTGATAGTTTTTCATCGGAGTTTGAGTGACAGTAAGTCTCCTCAAGTCTCCAGGACTCTATTATTATTATTATTATTATTATTATTATTATTATTATACTCCTTTGTGAGTTTTTCAAACCAGCGTAAACTGATGGTTTTCCAGTTGAGTTGGAGTGACAGCAAGTTTTCTCAAGTCACCAGGACTATTCCCAGTATCCTAGTCAATCTTATTAATGCTGTAGTTTCCAAGTCTTCCAGTTTCCTTATTAATCATTCGGGGATTGTTCCGAGCGCACCAGCGCACGAATTACAATTGGTATCACTGTCAACTTTATGCTTCGTGGTCTTCTAATTCTCTGGCGAGTTCTACGTACGAAAGAAATCCATTATTCGGCAAGTTCTTTTTTTTACTATCTCTTAATCTGGTCGTCTGGCCCAGCTTAATTGATCCGTTAATATCTCAAATTCTCAGAGATGTTTGTGTGTCTCATTTTCCAGGACGGATTCTGGGTTTTACATATATATTTGATCTTATAGCCAAACATCAGTTTCTTGCACAGTTACCAGTGGATCACGTTTTTCACATAGTCGTGTCTAGTCTTTATTATTATTATTATTATTATTATCATTATTATTATTATTATTATTATTGATGTTGTTGTTGTTTTTGTTGTTTTTTACACATTAGAATTTTTCACATCAGCGTTAGCTGATGGTTTTTCACTGGAGTATGAGTAACAGCAATCTCCTCAAGTCTTCAGGACTTTTCTCAGTATTCTGGCCGTTCTCAATAATGTAGTAGTTTGGATGGTCTCCACCCGTTCGCCAACTTCCAAGTCCTCCAGTCCCTTTAGTAATCCTTTAGTTACTGTTCCAAACGATTGGTATAATTGTCACCCGCATATTCCATAGTTTTTTTCAATTCCCTAGCAAGGTCGATGTACTTGTCCTTCTTTTCACCTTTTTCAGTTTTATTCTGTGGTCAGCCGGGACAGCAAAGTCGACAATTTTGCAAATTATCTCTTTTTTTGTTGATTATTATAAGGTCCGGTCTTCTGGCCGAGATTAAGTGATCTGTGTGCTTGTCAACGTCCCATAGGAGTGTTTGTGTGTTATTTCTAGGATAGGTGCTGGGTTGTGCATATACCATTTGTTTGTATGGTCAGATTAAAATTTCTTGCACATCTCCCTGTAGATCACCTTGCCAACCCAATCGTGTCTAGTCTTATATTACTTCAGCGCTAATTTGCTGAATTCGCTTATTATGTGATTGATGGTTCCATCTCTGTCACTGCATAGTCTACATTTGCTATTTTATTGCGTCGTATCTATTCTAGTTTTGATATGATTGGTTCTTATGGCATTGTTTTGTGCTGCTATTAAGAGAGATTCTGTTTGTCTCTTAATGTTTCCTTTTCTTAGCCATGTTCAGGTTTTGTCGTGTGAGATGTTGTTTATTAGTCTTTTAAAACGTCCATAGAGTTGCTTTCCTTCCCATTTTCGTTTCCTTGTTAATGTCATTCTTTTGTCTATTGTGTTATCAGTATCGTTTCTGATGGCTGTAATCAGTCCTCCATCGTGTTTTTGTATATAGTCTTTGAGTTGTTGTATCGATACATCAACACTGTCTTCAATGCTGACAAGTCCTCTTCCTCCCTCTTTTCTTGAAACAAATAGTCTGTCAACGTCGTCTCTGGGTTGTAATGCCTTATGCATTGTCATTAATTTTCTTGTTCTTTGGTCCATTTGTTTGAGTTCGTCTCTGGTCTACTTGAGAAAGGGTCCGGAATATCTAACGAGTGGTACAGCCCTGGTATTTATTCCTTTGATAAGGTTTCTGCGATTGAGTTTTGTCTCGAGTAGTTTTCTAGTTCTCCTGAAATAATCTTTTTGAATTTTGTTTTTCATTTGCGCTTGTTTGATGGGGTCAGCCCACAAGATTTCCTAGTATTTGGAGGTTTCGTTTTCTGCTAGTGTTCTTATGTTATATTGATTAGGTAATTCCATTGCGTCAGTCCTATGTCATTTGCCACTTTTCATTACAAGTATTGCACATTCTTCAATGCTAAATTCCATTGCTAAGACCTGACTGAATATTCTAACTGCATGTATTAGAGTTTCTAGTTCTTTTTCATTTTTTGCAAATAATTTGATTTCATTCATGTACATTAAGTAATTGATTTTTTTTTTCCTGCGATCTAGTGAATTTGTATCCGGCTGTGCATTTTCTGAGTATGTGGTAAAGTGGCATCATGGCAATTATTATTGTTATTATTATTATTATTATTATTATTATTATTATTATTATTATCATTATTATTATTATTATTTATGGTTTCTTTCTTACTTTTAAGTAAAAATGGAGTCACTCCCTAACTTAATGATAAACCTACTAGGCGGCCACGTCGTCATAATCGAGTTTGAACACCTGTCGCACTATTAGATTCACTATTGCTATAATATTCCTGTGAAATGTATGGATCCACTTTGTCCCTCTCAGTTATGAGTTAAATCTTACGCATAGTGTTCTTTTACAAGGATGGCGATTGTATTTCAAGTAAAAGAAGGCTTTAGCCATCTTTTGTATATATTCCACGACTTTAGTTATCCTTGTAAATAATACACTGAGGTTAATATGCAATTAAACAAAATAGCTCAACCAAATAATGACAAGTGAATATTTTTTTAAAAATGCCAACTATTTTCATTTGTACAACGATTACATTTGATTTTAATTCATACACTTTAATGAGCATTGGAGACTGAGGGAAGTTCACCCTCAAGCCATTTTAAAATGAATATTCATACAATTGTTTTACTTCACTTGAGGCGAGGTGACATACATTTCAAATGTTTCATAATTCAAAACTCTTCTTTCTGACATCTTTAGGCAACTTCAAAGATACATTTCATACTTAAGAAAAGTATGACAAAGATATTTTTTAAGATTATGAAGTCGACAAAGAAACATTTTCGGTATAATATTTAAATAAATAAAAAAGGAAGAAATGTTTTTGCTTTTTTCGTATTTGTGATTGTTTGATTTGGTTTATTTTTAAAGACATATCAACTAATTAAGGTTTATACAATGCCTACATTTGATTCTTTCTTAAATGTTTAATTACAATCGGCGATGTAATTTTGATTTTACACGGCGTTTATTCATTTAGATAAGATTTTTATTTGTCTATAATAACTCACGTTTACAGCTTTGTGATATGAAGTATTCCTAACGAATAGAAAAAAATTTCACAATAATGAATGGTCTCATGTGTGTGTGTGTGTGTGTGTGTGTGTGTGTGTGTGTGTGTGTGTGTGTGTGTGTGTATAAAGTGTGCCTAGAGAGGATTATTGAAAAATAAAAAAGTGATATATATATATATATATATATATATATATATAATAATTTAACTGGAAGAAAACTTAACTAAGGTTAGATTATGAAGACAATTCAACCGTGGATGAGTTTTCTTCCACTTACATTGTATACGCTCCGTATGTGAGTTTTATTATACGAACCGAAAAAGTAATATATAAAAGTAGCCTAGCCATACATCGAGCTCTCCCACCGATTTATATGAAATCCCTCATATATTTTATACATGAATAATCCACATCCAACATCTTCGGACGCCGACTGAATGTTACTGATATATATATATATATATATATATATATATATATATATATATATATATATATATATATATATATATATATATATATATACCAGTAAAAACTCTCAAGATTTGATATGCCATGAAACCAAACCAAACCATTAAAACTAATTAGAAGTAAATTACCGAAAATACCTCCACTAGAATACACACACACAAATATATATATATATATATATATATATATATATATATATATATATATATATAAATTTGTAAAGAGTTTGTATATATATATATATATATATATATATAAATATATATATATATATATATATTTAAGATGCCACAGTTCTTTTCATTGCCCACAGTTAAATTGTTTCGAGTATTGCTGTCTAACTTTTATGATTCTATATAGAATTAATGAATTACATGTACACAGATAAATTGTTTAAAGTATTCCTATGTAATACAAACCATTAAATCTAACATTAGCCATTTGTTTGCACACAATTAAAGTTGTTATACAGTTCATTTGTAAGTGAATAATTTGTAGGTAATTTCCTTTTGAAGCTTGTTTATTACACAGTAATATTTCTATTGTTTGCACACGGATAAATGATTTCAAATATTGCTAATTGAAACAAATAGTTCTATTCAAAACTATTCATTCATTTGCACATAATCAAAGGATTGACTATTGCTATGTAATACGAATATTTCAATTCTTACTCTCAGTTAAAGGTTTTCAAGTATTGTTATTTAATACTAATAATTCTATTCAACGTTAATCCTTCGTTTACACTTAGTTAAATTGTTCCAAGTATAAGTATGCAAATTAAACCCTTTAATTGATTTTTTGCACGCAAAGTAAAAGGATTAAATAGATTTATTTGATAAATGGTTCGGGAAACCACGGTTTAATCCCGGGTCGAATTATACCAAAGACTCAAAAAATGGTTCTTGATACTTCCTTGCTTGATACTCAGCATTATAAGATAAGGATAAATGGTAAAGTGGCGAAATGGTAGGAAAGGAGTATCGTCCTCCCCTACATCTTAGTTAGTAGCTATGAAAAAAGGAGCCTTTGTGTCGCTCTCGACTACGGTCATCAATTTAATTTACTTATTTGACCAATATAGGGGGCCCTATCAAGTTTTTCTACTACCAGAAAAGTTTTAGCAATGAAAGGGTACTCCACATTCCACAAAGCTGGAGACACACCATCAGATAGTTTAGTGTTATATACAGGACATTCTTTGAGGATGTCTTACCCCTCAGCAGAGATGCAGGTGGCGTATTTTATGCCCCACATCCGATAGGGTTCTATGTATTAGCATAAGCTTCGTTAGATGAATAGGAATGCATTATTTTTGGAGGAAAACTGTGCGTATTAGTGCACATATCAACCATTTTGAATGAACCCATCTCTAATTCGAGATATTCGGTAGATAATTTTCTTTAGAAATTCCTTCTTACATTGAAATGTCTCTTCACTGCTTTTATTTCATTCAGCCGATCAATTACCAAGAAGACATAATTTATTAAATTTGTCTTTATTAATTAATTAATTAATTTCACTGAAGAAATTAGCCTCTCTTAGTTTAGTGAAAGAACAGAGCGAAATTTAGTCAGTTGAAACTCAATTCTGATTATATAAAACCTCCCTTTATTTTCTCTCTTGAAATTAATCATACGTATTGATTGATAATCATCATATGCCACTACATAGTTGTATTGCTTCACGAATTCCAATCAAATACCTATATTTTGCATACAATTATTTGGTTTCAAGTATTTCAAGCAAGTATATGGTCTCATGTAACATATTATAAACATTTGTAAACCGTAACAGCTTCATTAAATTATTCAAAACATTATGCTTGCTGAGGTTAGACTGAAGCATTGGTTGTACATATAGTGGGGTATCCACTTAACGACTGGACTCTGGGACGTACAACGACTAGGTATTTATCTCTGCTTCCCACCAGATAGGACTTGAGACAAGGTAAATGACACGAATTCCAGCTTATAATGGGGGTTAAGAAAGAGGGAGGTCAGGCCCGAGCTTACGATAGGGTCCAGATTGACTATACTGGTCACAGGCTCACTTAGTGCAATGTGAAACAGATGAGCCAGGAGCTGGACAATGTTTGTCACTGGCTCACTTAGTGTAATGTGAACTAAGCAGGATATGGACTCAATCAACGTGAGTCCAGATACGAATGCTAGATTATGGCTTAAACTGGAGCAAAGGGTCCAGTGATAAACAAGTGCAATCTACGCAACTCGCCTACTCGAAAGTGACCCAGCAGAAGCTGGCGGCCTTTCAGCCTCGATTCTGCCATTGATTATTGTTACTCCATCCAGCATGGATACCAGATGTACCAGCTAAAAAACCATGGCACAAAGCCTACAGCAAATTAATGCTATGGGCCTTATTTACATGGGACGTACAACGTCTACTGCCATACTGCTATTGGTCGCAGCTAATGTATTTTATACATGTTTGCTGAATGGCCATATTTGCATAGCACGTGTGTGTGGATACATATAAACATATTCATAATCCGGATGTGTTACTTCCTCGAGACGTCCTCGAATAACATTCTTCGACTACTATGCAAACATAAATACTTATTTTCAACCATATTTGTTACACTCATAGATGAGATCCGAACAGACACTTGACTAACACTCTGAGTCAGAATGCACTACAGTGTAGTAGCAACAAATTGATGGCGACCATCCGTAGAATCCTGGAAGGCGTTCGGGCAAAAAACTTACAGGCGACATTACTATTTGTCGACTTTACCAAGGCCTTCGATTCCATACACAGAGGGAAGATGGAGCAATCCTACTAGCTTACGGCCTACCAAAAGAAACCGTAGCAGCGATAATGATTCTCTACAGAAACACCAAAGTAAAAGTACGTTCACCAGATGGAGACACGGAATACTTCGACATTGTTGCAGGAGTACTACAAGGAGACACACTAGCCCCGTACCTCTTTATCATCTGTCTAGACTATGTGCTTAGGACTTCGATCGACAAAATCAGAGAAAATGGCTTTGAGCTGACTAAGAGAAGAAGCAAAAGGTACCCCGCAAAAACAATCACGGACGCCGACTACGCTGATGACTTGGCGTTACTAGCGAATACGCCTAATCAAGCAGAGACACTACTACATAGTCTGGAACGAGCTGCAGCTGGCATTGGCCTACATGTCAATGCAAACAAAACCGAATATATGTGTTACAACCAAACAGGCAACATTGCCACACTAGACGGAGCCTCTCTGAAACTAGTCGACAAATTCACCTACCTAGGAAGCAGCGTCTCATCAACCGAGAAGGACATCGACACACGACTGACGAAGGCATGGACAGCTATCGATAGGCTCTCGATCATATGGAAGTCGGACCTAACAGATAAAATGAAACGCAGTTTCTTCCAGGCAGCGGTTGTGTCGATACTGCTATATGGATGCACCACATGGACGCTTACGAAGCGGCTGGAGAGGAGGCTGGACGGAAATTACACAAGAATGTTGAGAGCAGTATTAAACAAGTCCTGGCGACAACACCCCACGAGACTCCAACTATACGGACACTTGCCCCCCATCACAAAAACTATACAAGTTCGACGAACCAGACACGCGGGACACTGCTGGAGAAGCAAGGACGAGCTCATAAGCGATGTACTCCTGTGGACCCCCACTCATGGATGTGCAAGTGTGGGACGACCAGCACGAACTTACATACAGCAGCTATGTGAGGACACGGGTTGTAATCCTGAAGACCTGACGGAGGCGATGAGTGATAGGGAGAAATGGCGAGAGACGGTCAGGGATATCCGCGCAGACGGCGCGACATGATGATGATGATGACCATTACCGGGAACCAGCTATTAGAATACCTCTTCATTAACAATCATCCTAAATCAACTCTGACCAAGAGTAGCAGTAACTTTTAGGATATCATCTATGACTGTAATTGATCTGACTGAAAATTATTAGTATTGGATAGGATTGCCTGTAATAATAACATTGAGATTAAACAAATAATAATAATAATAATAATAATAATAATAATAATAATAATAAATGTAGCAAATTAGCACAGAGGGAGTATAAGGCGAGACACAACTGGGTCGGCAAGGTGATCCACTTGGAAATGCGCAAGAAGCTTTAATTTGACCATACTAACAAATGGTATATGCACAACCCAGCACCTGTCCTAGAAAATGACACGCTTAAACTCCTATGGGACTTTAACTTACAGAAGGATGACCTAATCCCGGCCAGAAGACCAGACTTAATAATAATCAACAAAAAAAGAGAACTTGTGAAATAGTCGACTTTGCTGTTTCTGCTGACCACAGAATAAAACTGAAAGAAGGATAAGTACCTCGACCTTGCTAGGGAATTGAAAAAACTATGGAACATGCAGTTGACAATTATACCAATTGTAATTCGTGCGGTTGCAACAGTAACAAAAGGATAACTAAAGGTACTGGAGGACTTGGAAGTTGACGGACGGGTGGAGACCATCCAAACTACTACATTATTGAGAACGGCCAGAATACTGAGAAGAGTCCTGGAGACTTGAGGACACTTGCTGTCACTCAGACTCCAGTGAAAAAACCATCGGCTAACGAAAATGTGAAAAGCTCTAATGAGTGAATAATAATAATAAAATAAAATTAGTTACTTGAAAAGTTTTTTCTTCAAGCAGCGGTCGTGTCAATGCTGTTATATGGATGCACCATATGGACGCTAAATTAACGTATGGAGAAAATCTTGACAGCAAATACACAAGAATGCAATTGAACAAGTCTTGGAGGCAACACTCTACAAAACAACAACTGTACAGCCATCTACCACTCATAACGAAAACTATCCAAGTTAGACGAACCAGATATGCGGGACACTGTTGGAAAAGTGAGGACGAACTCATAAGCGATATACTCCCGTGGACAAACAAAGGTAGTACGACCAACTAGAGCCTATATATAACAGCTCAGTCGCTATACAGGATCTAGCCTGGAAAACCTCTCAGGAACGATGGACGACAGAGACGGGTGGCGCGAGAGGATCAGGGAGATACATCCTATCAGCGTGATATGATGATGACTGGAGACGATATAAGTAAAGTTGGCGATCGTTATTGAGGGCAACCAGAAGGCTCCCTTTTCAATAGCTTCTACACCATGGTGTAGGGAAGGCTTCTACTCCTTCCCCTGGATAGCTCCACTTTACCCTTGATATGTAACTTATAATGCTGAATGTTAAGCAAGGAGGTATCAATTACCATTTTTAAAGTCTTCGGTAAGACGCGACTTGGGATTGAACCCAGGTCTTTCGGACCATTGGCGAACACTGCTCACAACCCAATGAAACCATATAATTGTCTATAAAATTTGAGTATTTGATAGAAACGTGAAATCATACAATCGTTTGCAAACACTTTCAACTACAAATGCGTTATATCACAACGGTATGCACACAAATGATATCTACCAATAAGTATTTTTTTTAAGATGCAATTTAACATTGAACATGTATAATGATTGCAATCAAACATCTAAAAATGACCAAGATTTCGGCATTAATCAACCCATATGCTGAAAAACTATTCAACCAAACCAAAGCAAATAAAAGGTAATAATGGAGACACGCCTTTCTCAATGTTATCAATACAATGTAAGCTGAATTCTAGGTCATATTTTCTCTTTAGCTGTCACTTCTCGGGGGATTCTTTTTCAGCATTATGAAGTACTTTCAAAGAGAATGCATGACAACAGCAAGAAATGAGAAAGGAACGTGTCTAAGGTAAATCTGAGAGAAATAAGGAACAAGAAAAATGGGCTTAGTTGAGGTTAAATGATACTCTGAAAAGAAATACATTTATATGACTTGTCATTTTGGGAAGATAATCAGAAATTAAATTTTAACAATAAATTTCCACTGTTACATACTGCAACCATAAATATTAAAGTTGAATTAAGCAACAGGGAAATCAAAATAGTGAATGATGAATGCGATTTCAGGCTTGTTTTTGATAATACACTTAAAGCTGGCAATCATTTTTTGAAATGAATGGTTGGGTGGTTAGAAATATTATTTCAAGGGAGGTAATCATGATTTTAAAAATTCATAAAACTTTCATAAGACCTCAAATGAATTCAGTACTCAGGCCTTGGTTCCAGTGACGTGCAAAATTGAAACTTGAGGGCATACAAAGAACAGTGGGAAAACTAATAAAAAAATTAGAATCGACTACTCTATTAGAAAGCAAAATTAGAAGTGATCTAATTTAGACTTTCAAAATAATTAATGGAATTTTTAATTATGGTAGACATCTTTTTTTTATTTCTCCTCGAATGGAGAATTTACTCTTAAGGCAGATTTTTTTTTAAAAATACCTATATTAACCAATCAGATGTTTTCCTTCAATATTAATATATTTTTGGAACAAGTTACTAAATAAGACAAAATTTATATTAAAGATTTAGAGGAAATTAGATTATTTAAGAAATATTACGAAGAAAAAAGAATTAAGATGGTATTTTTGGGAGCTATCGGACGAATACCTTAGTGGCATAATAGTTAGAGTGTTCGCCAATGGCGCGGGAGACCTGTGTTCAGTCTAAGTTCGAGTCATACCAAAGACTCAAAAAATGGTACTTGATACCACCTTGCTTAACACTCAGCATTGTAAAGTAAGGATAACGTGGAGCAATCCAGGGAAAGGAATAGCGCCTTCCTCTACATCTTTGTGTAATTGCTATTGAAAAAGGACACTTCATTTACTTATATAGGTATACACTGATAGAGTTTTATTGGTTCAATGCAAATATTCTCCTTCGTTTTCTTAAGTTTGGTGTAAGGGTATAGCAAATTGTGGTGATGCCCAAGGATGTATAAGAAACAAATAAAAAAAAAAGCTCTCCACGGTTATAATATTCGTTTTAAATCTCTGAGAGACCAAAGATCCAACCAGTAAAAATCTAGTGAGAAAATATGTGTACTCTAGTCAGAAAATAAAGCTTTTTATGTTTACGCATATGCAAAAGTATCCTGCGAAAAATAAACGGTTTTAAACAGGAAAGCCAATGTAAAATAAAGGATGTGTATAACTCATCGTCATTTTCCGCTGAAAGTACTCGGTCTAATCAAATCACTGAAGGTAAGTAGCGGAGAATCTGTTCAATACTTAGTTATGTGCTGTTACAAAATTGAGGCCTGTGTGCTATATTGTTGCTCTGCTTAGTAAATAACACAAACAATACAAGGATCAAAAGAACAGCAATTATAACGTACCCATAATAAACGGCTGTGTGAAATAGACATAGGGAATCCGAAAACACGAAAAAATTTACGACTTCTCATTTTGGGCACGAAACGTTTTATTACCTTTGAGTTAAAGGTAATTCGACATGAGGAGAGAGAGGTACTATCTTTCTATGCTGACTTTTCCATCTGCCCCCCACCACCACTACATGCGGCACCCAGCCGCAAACTAGTGGTCTGATCTCGGTGACCCCCGAAAGTCAACCTTCTTCCTCTGAGGCAAGAACTCAACTCACTGCTTTTTCTCAAATACCAAAAATCCTCAAGGCACGCTTCCGGTGCATAACGTCATTCACACCCCCTGGTCTCATTTACCATCTGGGGTTTTATTTTGACATCTGTGAATGATGCATCCTCCTCGCACGCGCGTGAACACCTCCGCTTATGTTTGCACCTAACTAACCCATGTACTGAGCCTAAAGGTTCTCATCCTAACTAAACCGAAAGGTAACATATACAAAACGAAATCCCTCTGCAATTATATTACACAATGCCTAGAAAACAAAACTGGGAAGAAAAACAACTGTATGGATTTTTTAAGCGACAAACAAGCGAAATATCATGCAATATGACTTGTCTATTCCTAAGAAAGCAAATCTTTTCTAATAGCAGCACAAGACAACGCCATAAAGACCAACTATGTTCAAGAAAAAATGTAAATTCCGTGGTGATATAGACGAGGCGATCAATCACATATTAAGCGCAGAAAGAGTACAAGACGCGACGCGACTGGGTGGGATAAGCGATCCACTGAAAATTATGCAATAATTTCAAATCTGATCATAGGAAGGAGTGGTACATGCATAATCCAGAATTTATCCTGGCGAATGAAACGTACAAAGTTCTCTGAGATTTTGAGATACAATCATTTCCCCTAATCTCGGCCAGACGACTCGGTATTGTGATTGTCAACAAGAAGGTGAACTTGGCGAATTCTGAACCTTGTTGTCCCAGCTAACCACTGAGTAAAATTAAAAGAGATAAATTCCGATTACTTGCTAGAGAACTAAAAAAAACTACAGCACATTAGTGCACTCTAAACAACTCCCAAAAGCTTGGTAAAGGGACAGGAAGACTTGAAAGCCATCCAGACTATGGCATTAATAAGGTCGGTCAGAATACTAAGAAGAGTCCTGGATTCTTCAGAAGATTTGCTGTCACTTAAGCTCGAGAGAAAATCCATCAGCTAAGGGTGGTGTGAAAGACTGTCAAAGGAATAATAATAATAATGATAATAATAATAATGAATTATGGTCAATTCTTTCCGAAAACACACGTTTACAGAAGTTAAGCAGCAATGAGTTGGTACTGTGACGGCAAATCGACTAAAATCCCAAAACGGGACTTTATTTTTGCACGTGTAAAGACGGCGCAGGTTTGCACTTGATCCCTTATAGAATAAGTCCTCGTTCAGAATTTTTCTCTCAGGCATATAAGAACTGGCATATTATGTGAGGGATTAATTTAGGGCTAGACAGACCGCCGCTGGCAAGGCGTTCCAAATTTCACACTATCCACACACCCACCAGGTCACTCTCCTTCCTTCCCCTAGACAATGGAAGATATGTACCTATAGGTTTAGTCGTAATAATATCAATTATAGTAGTCGGTAATTCCGGTTTCCTGTGTGATATTTCAAAGGAATTTATAGGACAATTCTAAGCAAGATAACGTAAGGCGAATAGAAGCTGAAAAGGAAGCATGAGGTAACAAATTCGTAGAAGACACGGCAAAGAACAACTTCGACCACGTGGTAACATAAAAATACATTAATCCTTTACTATACAAAGAGATACACTTTCAAAGTGTCAAATATATAATGAATTGAACAGTCCATGGACATAAATGTCTTTCTTCTTTTCTGTTCTTTCGTTTTTCTTCAAATTGAGAGAGAGAAAGAGAGAGATAGTGGTATATAAAGTTTGGGTATAAAGGAGAAATAGCCTCAAAGTTACTTATCTTATTTTTCGACGGGGTTCCACTGGAGAATCTTTCTTCTTTCACGGGCTAATAGATTTTATGCTATTTTTAACACTGGCTTGAAGAACTTGGGTCCTTCGTGTCCGAGATATGTTTTTGTCTTCTTCACCCGGAGTAATGGCTATGGGTCTGTCTGCCACGAGCCCTTTCCAATAACTGACTTTTCTTCTCGTTTTTTTCGCCGACGGGGAGAAAGTGCCACTTCTGTTTTAGGGTCCCAGCCAATCATTTGGCTTCTCCCTCCTTCCCCCTGGTGTCCGGCGATCTGAGGTTACTAAGTACCAACATCTGTTGGTATCCCCTCTGTGACCTACATTCTTTCTTAACTGTCACTCTTTGACGGCTTGCCACGGTTTATTCCAACGGGAGGATAGTATTAATCTTATTTCTATCGTCTCTGTGGGATATCACGTGACAGTACACTAAAAAAATGAGTGACTACCATGAAAAAACTACAAATCAATGTGCCAGATTCATGCAAAATGTCGTAAATAAAAACCATTAATCTGATTGACTACGTTCTCTTTCATGTGACCGTGATCAACGGCATTAATTTGTTCCCCAGTGGGAGCATTTGATCTGTATGTGTATAGGGGAGACATACAATTGTACGTGTCACAGTATTTTCATCTCTGCGTTAGGAAACTTTCTTATGCATGAATTAGTTCCCAAGTATAAGTGATATATATATATATATATATATATATATATATATATCATCATCATCATCATATCTGCTGGCAGCACGGATATCCCTGACCCTCTCTCGCCACTCCTCCCTATCGTTCATCGCCCTAGGTAGGTCTTCAGGACAACAACCTGTATCCTCACATAGCTGCTGAATGTACGTTCGTGCTGGTCGTCCTGCTTTTGCGCGGCCGTGTGTGGGGATCCATAAGAGTACATCTCTTATCACGTATACTTGGAACTCTCTCTCTCTCTCTCTCTCTATATATATATATATATATATATATACGCCCTTAGAAAAATATATCATGTAAATAATGACTGTGTGTAACCAAAGATATAGTGCTCAATGCACGTCTCTTTGATACAAAATATACCCCAAGAATTAAATATATATTTTTGTTAAAAATAGAAATGAACACTATTTCTAAAATGCCTTTTTTTAAACTATATATATATATATTTTAACAATATATATATATATATATTTATATATATATATATACATGTATATATATATATATATACATATATATATATATATACATGGAGAGGGGTAGGGGTGTTCCTGTGTGCGTGTTTGTGTCTGCATGTGTGTGTAGAATTTTAATTGCTTAAGCAGTGACGAAAGTTAATTAAGGCAAACTTTGCAATGTATGAAATCTCGCCTCTGTCTTTCCATAATTGTTCCTCGGAGAATGCTTAATTTTGCTAATTGCTTCATTTTTTTTCTCTTTCTGATTCTGTTTATTTTATATGCCATAAATATCCCCCTTCCCCAAATCGTTTGCCTCACACATAAAGATAGATATCAGGAATAAAAGGAATAAAAATGAAGCGACTTTAGCGGTGAATTCTTCGGCTAAAGAAAAAATGTAGACAGATAAAATATTGAAAGATGGCAAGAGAAAGACTAGAATGATGTATGGAGGAAAAGATGGGAAGGGAAAATATTATGAAAATAAAAGCTAAATGGAAGACAGCAAGCCTATTTCGGCAAAAAAAAAAAAAAAATGTCAGCAACTAAAAGGTAGGGCGATCGAAAGTAAAATCTGCATAGAATAACAAGAGAGAATGTAATAAATACAGAAGAAAAATGTTTGTTTAAAGAAAGGAAGGCAAAAATTATGAGGAAGGTGCGACTTCAAACGGGAAAGAAAATTGAAACAAAAGCAAGTAAAAATAGAGGGGAAATAATAAATAATTGGAGAAAACAAGAAGAAAAAGGGAAAAAAATCCCAAGACAGACAAAGACAGAGTCGGGGAGAATGCGTAAAAATAAGAGATCAAGGAACCACGAAAGCGAAAACGACATGATGAAAAAAAATGAAATAAAAATATGAAAGCGAAAAGAACGAAAGGTATGGAAAAAACGGAAGGACGAAAACAAAATTTAAAAATTCTAACGATTTGAAAGGAATCTCATTATATAAAAATACCGCACAAATTTAAACGTTCGCAGTTTTATAAAATATATACAGTTTAAAGCTTTGATTTTTCTTTTATTCATTTTTTTAAAGGGATAACAACTTTCTTGAGTTATCTAATGCCAAAACCAGCATTGTAGAACACCAATAATACTTTAAAGAAACAAGAAGAAGCAGGGCTGTGAATATATGTATTATATTCCGAGTTAAGAAGATATCGTGTCAATCATAGCAGTCCGATTCTCACCCTCTTTCTCTCTCACATACGGAACATTCGGCTTTCGTAGTAATAAAAAAGAGAGTTTATATTCGAATAAACAAGTGTTGTTGTCATCCTTGATTTTTCGATACAAGAGAGAACTTTTCTATTTCTTAAATTGACAATTGTAAAGTTTTAGGATGAGGGTTACATCAAAAGAAATGCCCTGAAGAAGCTTCACAACAGATCAAAATAAGAGTTTCAAAGGTACCTCGACTAATGAAAAACTTCCTGAATGTGTATTTGATGCTAACAGGGCTATCATTTTAAAAAAGTACCAGTTCATTCAGTATACATTTGCCTTTTGTAAATCAGTAGTTTCAACTATTTTTCAATATCCCTTGCGTATACAAAAACGCCTGTGTGAATTCACTCTCTCTGTCTCTCTCTCTCTCTCTCACACACACACTCTCTCTCTCTCACACACACATACACACTTATACGTGTGTGTGTGTGTGTGTGTGTGTGTGTGTGTGTTTATGTGTGTGTATGCGTGTAAGTGTGTGTGTGTGTGTTCATTATAGAGCATTTGTATGTGCACGTGGTTCAGTTCCGTTTAATAATTCTGAAGAGTCGTCGAAAATGTTGCCTCTGGGTTACTCATCGTCACTCGAACTGAAATATAGAAATTATATACAGTACTCTACATATTTTCATACACGAACAAAGCATACACACATATATATATATATATATATATATATATATGTATCAGGAACACACATATAAACACATGCAGCCCTCATGCAATGATTCTTTCTTACTCAAACATTTTCCCGCCTGGTGTTGTTGAATACGCTAATTTCCCCTCTTCGTAGGGCTAAAGCAGCCAACTGCTGGCCGTAGGTGGAGACTAGTTTTGCAAGAGGGCGGAATTTTTTGTTGCTTAGCTGTCCGTTTCCCGGAAACTGAAGAGATCAAGTGACTAGCAACATTGCCCCCTGGTCTTTCCTGAGCAAGACCGGCGGTCGAATGGGCCCTAACCGATTAATCAGACAGTTATGTCAAGCCCAATCACTTTGCAGCCTACAATATCTAAAAAGTACCTGAAGGCGGTGGCTGAGGGTCAGATGTGCTCCAAGAAAAATACTTGAAATATTTAACCGTACAAAAATGAATAATGAATATTAAATAGAATAATAAGTATTGAAGCGCAATATTTGAAACAAATTAAATGTGCTAACAAATGAGCTCTAACTCATTTAAAAACGAAACTATTTACAACCTATTTGCAAACAAATCACAGACACACACACAGACACACACACAGAGACACACACACATACACACGCATACAAAACAAACACAAAAGTAAAAGTTTGCCACCGGATCGAGATAGATTTTTTGGCATTGTCACAGGGGTACTGCAAAAAGACACATTAGCCCCAAACCAGTTCATAATCTGCCTTGACTAAGTACTTCGAACGTCTATACATTTAATGATAAAAAATGACTTTACTCTGGAAAAAGCAAGAAGCAAATTATACCCGACAAATATTGTTACCGACGGAGACAATGCTGATGACATAGGTCTTCTGGCAAATACACCTACCCAGGCCGACTCCTTGCTGCATAGTTTAGAAAGGACAGCTGGTGGTTTAGGTCTTCATGTAAACGCAGACAAAACAAAGTACATATGCTTTAATCAAAGAGGTGACATTTCCGCATGAAATAGTGCTTTTTTGAAACTAGTTGACAAATTCACCTGCCTCGGAAACCGTGTTTCAACAACTGAAAATGACATCAATACGTGACTAGCGATTGCAAGAACAGCTATCGATAGGTTTTCTGTAATAAGGAAATAAGACCTATGCGATAAAATAAAAGGCAACGTTTTCCAAGCTGCAATCGTGTCAATAATACTAAATGGATGCACCAAGGGAACGCTGGAAAAGCGTATAAAGAAAAAAACTTGACGGCAATTGCAAAAGAATGCTACTAGCTGTATTGAACAAATCCTTGAGCCAACATCCCGCAAAACAATAGCTGTACGCAATCAACCAACCATCTCGAAAATCATTCAAATTCGACCTACAATACATGCAGGGCACTGCTGGAGAAATAAGGACGAACGCATAAGCAATGTTCTTCTACAGACCCCTTAATGCAGACAAGCAAGTATTTGTTGACCAACAATAACTTAATTTCAACAGTTACGGAGGGACACAGGATGTATCCTGGAAGACCCGTCGGAAGCGATGGACAATAGAGACGAATGGTGAGAGAGGGGCAGAGAAATCCGTGCTTGCGGCATGACATGATATATATATTTAACATAAAGTACTCGACGAATGCTTATATGCTATTCAACAAAAAATATAATATCTGTCACTTTCCTCTTCTTACATCTCTCTCTTCATAGAATTATCTTTCAACATCCGTTTTTGTCTATTTTTATGCTTAACATTTTCTTTCTCTCCAGAATATTTTATTTTCTGATTTTGTTGTCTTTATTTATTTTTTCCTTTCTTTCTGTTGGGTATCACCTATCTTTTCAGCATAATGAGCTGTTCCATCTGCCATATATGGCAGTAGCAGAGATCAGTCTGGGAATAAGTCTACGAGTCAGACCAGAAGAGCCGTTCCTATTGTTAAAGTATATCATTACTCTATCACTAATCCTATGTTCTTATTACTAACAGTCTCTTTCTTGTAAATACTCTTTCCTGTAAATATAACTATTTTCCTCACATATCGTGGTTTATCTTATTATTACTACTACTTGTATTCACTAACCAGAACACAACACTTTCTTTTGTCTTTTCTTCATTTTACTCTTTTTTTTTTTTCTTTAATTCGCTTGAGAGATTTTCAAAGGATTTCAGTCAATCAAAGCTCCTGTGTTCATAGATCTCAAATACAATTGATGGCACACACTCTGACCCAGCATCAAGCTGAATTAACGATTATTACGTAAATAAATCCGTTATTTATTACGGGAATTATGCTTGTAATGATATAAAGATCAACAGAAATCAATGAAAAATCGATGCAAGTATTTTTAAATAAAAAGAACAGAAGGATAATGCATTGTAAAAAAAAAAAAAAAACATAGAATAAAATGTCATCGAATGATGAACGAAGTGTGGACACTGCGCAGAAAGAGAAGAGAAAAAGGAAAAGAATTAAGGAATAAGCGAACAAAGAAATCGTATGAGCGATGCGGAAGCTATAAAAGGAAAAAAAAATCTTTCAAGAGACAGCTAAAAGGTGAGAGTGATTCTGAATACATTGCTTATCAAGTGAATGTGCCGAACAGAAGCGAGCAATCTCTCTGGCGTTCTTCATGTTTCGCTTAGAGGAAATGTTCTGCTGATGAGAATAAAAATAAAAATAAAAATACGCAAAAGAAGCTCTATTGATTTATGGAAACGATGACCAGATGAATTAGTTCATCAGAAAAAGGGGGCACATATCACAAGGCTTTTAAATTTGTCAATAGGTGAAGAGGCAATCTAGTAGTAGCGTTTAGCTATTGGTAGGCGCGATGAATAGTCGGCAGTGTTCGATGCCGGAACAATTACGGAAGGAAGGAAAGAGGGATATATATATATATATATATATATATATATATATATATATAGGCAGCGGTTACTCTTTTAAACATGTCTGATTAAATAGGAACACGTCACTTTTGCTTATCTTTACAGAGGATCTGTTTCCGTCTGTTTTCTAACTATGACGGGCTTTTGAATTCAAATTAATTTCAACTGAAGGTCAACGAACTAATCATCAGATTCAGATCTAGAATAAAATAGGCAGAAAACATGTGTCTATCCTATCTGATCAATTATATATATATATATATATATATATATATATGTGTGTGTTTGTGTGTGTGTGTGTGTGTGTGTGTGTGGATGTTTTGATTTTAAAGCATGTATCGTTGTTCTAGCAGCATTTTTCAGCATCTTAAAGTCCTGATGAAGGTTTACTAAAATCATAAACTTTTGACGTTGACTTTCCATAAATTCATCATATTTGAATAACTTTGTTTTTATATTTTCTTCGTGTTTACACACATATATATATATATATATATATATATTGGGTGAGAGAGAAAGAGAAAGAAGAGAAAGAGGGAGTGAGAGAGAACATATTTGAAGTACGATGCAACAATTAAAAAAATACCTACTTACAGCTCTGTTTCACGTTGTCGATCCTTTGGTAAACTAGTATACAACTCGTTTGATTTCTATTAGATCCAAAATCTATGTACTCTTTTTGAAGCACATGATTTTTAAGGGATTAGTATAGAAAGTCACGTGAGACAATCAGGATCTCAATTTTCCAAGTAATTATTTGCTATCGTGGTGGTAATAACAAGGCACCAACACTTCTCATTTATTCGGCAACTGATCTAATTTCATTATTACAGAATATTATATACATATAAGTAGACGAACCATAGTCGGGGTGACCCGAAGGCTCCCTTTTGAATAGCTACAAAACCGAGGCGTAGGGAGGGCACAACTCCTTTCCTTTCATTATTTTTAACCAGTACTTTATGATGTTGAGAGTTAAGCAAGGAGGCATCATGTACCATTTTTGTGGCTTTCACTTGACTCGACCTGGGATTGAACTCAGGTCTCCCAGCCAATCGGCGAACTCTCTATCCACTATCAAATGGGCATATATATATATATATATATATATATATATATATATTTCGTTGAACATAATAGACATTTTCTGTCTACTCATTTTCTTGTTGATCCTTTCATATTGCCGTATTGATTTTATAGTATTCGGCGGGAATTGTTTGATATATTTTCCATAATTGTTTATTTCCCAAGTACTTTTTGCCCGACTTTGGGTCATCATCAGGGGAAGATGTATTACAAAAGTCATGTAACTTTTGTATGTACGTTACTACCTAGTAAGAAGAAGAGCATCGGGGCCGTTGCAGTGTGTAGCATTTACTTTATATATATATATATATATATACCTTGAACAAATTCTGGAAGCAACATCCCACGAAGTAGTATATGTACGACCACCAACCTCCCATCTTAAAAATATCAAAATAATTGGAGCAAGGAATGCGGGACACTGGTTGAGAAGTAAAGTCAAACTCATAAGTGACGTTCAATTATGGATCCCTTAACACGGACATACAAGTGTTGGACGACCAAATAGGGCTGATCTACAACACCTTTTGTTGGGAAACAGGATGTAGTCTAATAGAACTGCCGGAAGTGATGGATAATATAGATGAATGACAAAAGAGTGTTTTGGAAAGCCATGCTTGCAGCATTTTATGATATATATATATATATATATATATATAAATTTTCTTCAAGAAAAAACAACGAAACCAATCACAAAGGATTATAAACTTATTCGTTGTTTTTTCTTAAAGAAATTATTGCTCTGTATTATTGGTACATTGAGCTCTTTACCAGGAAAATTTAAATATTCATTCATGAATAATTTCTTGTCCTGATGGAATTACTCCCAACTCCAGTTTAACTGGACTAAGTATACCTATAAATATATATATATATATATATGTGTGTGTGTGTGTGTGTGTGTGTGTGTGTGTGTGTGTTTGTGTGTGGTGTGTGTGTGTGTGTGTTTAAATATACGAAAATTGTTCGGAAAATATAGAGACTACAGTTTTAGTATAAAAGAAATCTATAGTGAATGAAACAGATTTTCTACTGAAGTATAACTTTACCATTCAACCTATTTCAACAAGTTTCCCATTGTTAGAAGCCCCAAACTGCTTTACTGATAAAATATGAAGTTTCTTCTGCGTATTTTTCCTGTTTCTCTCTTTACCCTTGAAAGGAAACAAAAAGGCATATTTCAAGAGATAGAACATATATCAGGATTCTCAACCAAATAATTCCCTTCCTAAGGGTCTTTCAGTGCAATGGCGTTTACTTGCGAAAGAAGGCGCTCGTGGCGTGACGGTTTTTGCCAAAGAAACTGAACACTGACCCATCTTCAAATCCAGGAGGACCAAGCTGCTTGCATTTCACACAGTCCTATTCTCCCTCCAGGTATGTGTCCATAGTAGGGCATACTGTGTTATTTAACTTTATTATTGTAAACTCTGAAGGAAAAGGAACATTCTGAATACAAAACTGTTAAAAAATGTTTTTTTCGCACACACTACTCGTGAGAACGTGTGAGAAAAATGCATTCTTTAGAAAAAAAATGTGGGTTAATAGTATGGAAGTTTTAGGAGGTGCCCGTGTTGTAATGGTTATAGCCGTAGGAAATGGACACGGCGACACAAGTTCAAATCCTCGACGAGACTGATTGCATTTCACATAGCACTAATACCCTTGAGAAAGGTATGAATGCAATTATTCTCCCTCCAGCTATGGATAAATAGTAAGACAGCCTGCGTTCTTCAGCCTTGGTGAGGAACTAGTCAAGGAGAAGGAAAACTCTGAATTCAAACCTGTTAAACTCCACTTTAAAATTGACCTTGTGTCATATCCTGCCCGAGTGGAGGGGTAGGTAAATATGATAGTATGGAAGTCTGATTTCCATAGCCTTTGTAGAAAAATCGGTATTGAAGAAGGAAAGCTAAATTTACATCGGCAGTGATCAGCTTTGAATTGTCATTATGTCAGAATCTTCTCTTGGATATGTGCCTAATTCACTGAAAATGACATTTGTCATATCGTGTTCATTCAAATTGTAACGAATAACCTAACCCTCGACTGATTATAGAAGGCTAAATAGACCAACGGCCTTGCTCTACAACTATATCAAAAGGGAGAATTAGGTTCATGACTTTTAGTAAACTATACTACAGAGGGAACAAGCAGTCTCATGCATAAAATAAATCGGGTAATCTGATGCAAATCCTTGTACCTTTAACCGATAAGCCATCCTCAATTTGGCATCTATAAAACCGTATAAATGTGAGAATTTTGGTAAAGATTTCCTTTAGATAATATCTTATTTGTTTTTGTTTTATTTTGTTTTGTTTTGTTTTGTTTTTTTTATTTCTATAAGGTAATAGTATTCTTCGAAATTTGCATAATGTTGTATTTAGTAATTCTGTTATGTCATCTACTTCAAATTGATTTTATAAAAATTATTTTTGAGATATAGTAGCGCTATCAGAGGCCTTTTTGAATTACAGAAACTCTGCGATACGCTTTTAATTAGAAAAGGGAAAAACTGCAAAATCTTTGAAGCCATATTTGTCGATGAAAGACGTTAATTAAAGAAGTATAATATAAATGAAGATGAACGAAAAACTATATCGAGCATTGTTCTTTCTTCGATTTTACATAGTTAGGAGAAAAATAGTTGAAGAAATATAGAAATGTGTGTTGGAAAGGGATTAATTAAAGAATAAAGAAGAAGAAGAAGAAGAAGAAGAAGAAGAAGAAGAAGAAGAAGAAGAAGAAGAAGAAGAAATATTGATAAGGCTGATTATGAATATATAGTGCACAAAACATTACCACCACATATTCAAACAACACGGGCCAATTTCGACGTCACTCGAAGTGAGCAAGTTCAATATTATTACAGACAAATAATTATAAGTGGTTATTCAAGAGCGCCTACAATGAATTCATGTAAATACAAATTAGTTTTTTGGAAGTATTTAAAAAATCATAAAAACAATTATATGCATTGACATTTTTATGAGCAAGAACTGCAACTATCACCATTTCCTTCAGCCGTAAGAAAATTCAAAAAATTAATGATAAAGAATGGATACCACCCAAACTACAGAATTACTAAAATGAGTTAGAATCCTAAGAAGACATAAAATAATTAACCATCACTCAGACGCCAGTGAAAGGCTTCCTGCTAACACAGGTCGGAAATATTAAGAAGGATTATTATTATTATTATTATTATTATTATTATTATTATTATTATTATTATTTTCCTCCTTTAGAGTTTTTCACCTCAGCCTTAGCTGGTCTTTCACTGGATTTTGAGTGACAATATGTCTCCTTTAGTCTCCATGACTCTTCTCAGTATTTTGGCCGATCTCAACAATGTTGTAGTTTCGATTGTCTCCACTCATCCTCTTATTTTACAAGTCCTTTAGTCCTTTTACCAAATCTTTGGTGTCTGTACCAAGAGCACCAACGACAATTGGTATAACCATTACTTCCATCTGCCACAGTTTTTTCAACTCCCTAGAGCGGTCCAGGTACTTATTCTTCTTTTGGCTCTCTTTCAATTTAATCCGCGGTCAACCGGGACAACTAGGTCTAAAATTCGGCAAGTTCTTTTTTTTATTATTATAAGGTCTGGTCGTCTGGGTGAGATTAGATGATCCGTTTGCGCCTCAAAATCCCACAGGAGTTTGTGCGTCTTATTATCCAAACCGATATACCATTTGTTCGTATGGTCAAATTTTCTGCATAGTTCCCAGTGGATCACCTTTCCTATCCAGTCGTGTCTAGTTGTAAACTCTGTCTGAATTAATTCGCTGATTTCGCATAATATAAGATTGATAGTTTCGTCTCTATCAACACATAACTTACCTCTGTCTTATCAACCTTTGCTTTGATATGGTTGGTTCTAAAGGCGCCGGTTTGTGCTGCTATTGGAGCGATTAAGTTTCTTTCTCAAGGTTTTCCTTTCTTAGCTACGTCCACATTTTCTCGTGAGAGATGTCGCTTGCTTGCTGCTTAAAAAGTAAAAAAAAAAATGCTTTTCTTCTCATTTTTCTCTTCTGGCTATTTCCGTTATGCTAATCCTAATGTCGTCAGTATTATTATTATTATTATTAGAATACATACTCCAACAAAGAGCTTAAGTAGTAAATGAAAATTTAAACCGTGCAGTATTATAAATGCGATGATGAATGTTGAAATTTGCTAAGCTAAATGTAAGTAAATTTTAAACTGTTTTTAATGACCCGTTTAAGTGTCTTTTAGTAAGATTGCCATGTCACATTTGTAAACTAACAACAAATTAAGAGAACCTCTCTAACAGCGGAATATTCCGTTCCTATGGACAACAGAGTGAAAATCAAGGAAAGTGAAAAGAGAGACAAATATGGGACCTTCCTAGAGAACTAAGAAATTGTTGAACACGAGGACGGCGTATGTCGCAGAAGAGTCTGGGGCACATGAAACGGTCTGCAAAGATTCGCAAAGGGGGTTGATTGAGTAGGAAACAGGAGGACAGGCTGAGACCATCCAAAAATAAAACTTTGTTGAGATTGACCAATATACTGAGAGTCCTGGAGACCTGAGGAGAATTGCTATCATTGAGATTCCGGTAAAAAGCCATCAGCTTACACTGCAATGAATAACTCACAAGGAGTATAATAATAATAATAATAATAATAATAATAATAATAATAATAATAATAATAATAATAAGAAGAAGAAGAAGAAGAAGAAGAAGAAGAAGAAGAAGAAGAAGAAGAAGAATTAAAAAAATGGACCAGAAAACAAGAAATCTCATATCGATGTATAAGCCCTTACATCCCAGGGGTGACATAGACTATATGTGTCAAAAATAAAGGGGAGGAAGACACACAAGAATTGAAGATAACGTCGATGAATCGATACAACGACTCATAGGCAACAAAAAGAAGCAAAGATAGACTGATTACAGCAAACAGAAACAACACGGGCAAAAAAGTATTGAAAACGGGAAGAAACAACTATATGAATATTTTAAGCGACAGACAAATGAAATTTCACCTCAGAAGACATGGACTTGTCTAAGAAAGAGAAACCTTAAGAGAGAAAGTGAATCTCTTCTAATGATTGCACAAAACAACGCCATAAGGACTATCTATTTTAAAGGGAACATAGAGCAATGGTTGATTTATAGTAAATCTGATAAGACGAGAAAAATAACTGGAAAAGTGGATAAAACAAAACGGACAACGGCTTAAGCGATGAATTTTGGTTTATCCACTTTTCTATTTATAAACTGATCTTAGATGAGATGCAACAAAATAGTAAGTGTATGTTATATATTGATTGAGACGAAACGATCAATCATATAATAAGAGAATGCAGCAAATTACCGCAAAAAACATATAAGACTAGACAGGACGACGCGGAGAAGGAATCGAAATTTGACTATAAGAACATGTCGTATATGCACAACTTAGAATCCGTTCTGAAGAATATGACGCACAAGGTTGTCTGGGATTCATAGGCCAAACTTGTGAGAGTCAACTAAAAAATAACCTGCTGAGTTGGGTTTTGCCGTATCGACCAGCTACAGGGTAGAATTGAAAGAAAGTGAAAAGAGCGATGAGTACCAATACCTTGCCAGTGAACAAAAAAAAATGTATGGAACATGAAGGTGACTGATACTAAATTCGATTGGTACACTCGAAACAATCTTCAAATAGTTGTTAAAGGGACTGGAAGACTTGGAAATCAAATGACATGTGTAGTCCATTAAGATTACAGCATCTGAAAGTTAGGGCAGGCTACTGAGGAGAGTCCGGGAAACATGAGGAAAATTACTGTCACATATTCTACATTGGTGTAAAAAGGTCTCAAAGGAGTAAAATAACAGTAACGAGAGATGACTGGAAAGTGGTATTAACATATTTAGGAAAACGCTTGCAAGGCTGTAAATCCATAAAGACACCTTCCAGGAAAAATCGGTCTCACCTTCATATCTTTTTTAGCAATGATGTTACTGTTTTACATTCTTAGAAAGGGGCGATGGGTCTACCAATTCACCAAATCAAAAAATAAAAGATTAATTAGCCCATATACAAGGAATATATTGAATTATTTGCAAAAAAAACTAAAGAAAAACTTGTTACTTTCGTATCGAAAATAAGAATGTGCAACCATTAAGTATACATGGAATTTGATCTTGAAAAGTTGCTATGCTGATAAAGAAAACTTGTGCAAGAAGAACAGAAAGTAAAGAATTGCCAGATAAGGAAATCATGAAAATACATGAAGAAAAGGAAAATAACAAGTACTTAGGAATATGGTAATTGCACAACATCAAGCAATCAGAGGTGAAAAAAATATAATAAAAGAAAAACACTTCAGAAGAAGAAAAAAAATCTCCAAGCTAAGCCTCACATCAGAAATCTGATCAAAGGAATAGACACCTAGCTAGTCGCTCTAGTAAAGAACTCAGGGCCATTCTTGAAATAGAGAATGGAGAAACCCAGACAAATTGATCAAAAGACAATAAGATTAATGACGACACTATCCCTTAGACACGAGAGATGACATAGACAGACTATAAGTCAAAAAATGCAGGAAGTGGATTTAGCTAGAATTGGGGATTGCGAATACATAAATTGGAAAATGAAAGATTAATAACAACGGCCTGTAACAGCAATGCCAACATAAAGGGAAAAATAGAAAGCAAAATACGTAGCAAGACAACTATTTGGATACTGCAAACGGCAAATTAGAGAGATTGCACAGAAGACCTTGACATGGTTCGGGAAAAATAGAACATTATGTAACATAATGGCCGAAGGATTTCGGTTCATGCGTTTGGGTTTAGTTAGGCTGAGAACCTTTCGGCTCAGCGCATGGGTTAGTTAGGTGCAAACATTGATGCAGGTGTTAACGCGGGCATGGGCGGGCGGACGAAGGTGTCACCCGGATATGTCACAATAGTCCGAGACGAAACGAGTGACGGAGTGCGAGTGACGTCACGCACCGGAAGCGCGCAGAGGTTTGTGGAGAATTGAAAGAAAGTTAGAGAGTCGAGACTAGACACTGGACGAAGACGGTCGACTTTTGGGGCTCGCTCAGGCGAGACGAATTTGCGCACCGTGGGTGCTGCACGAGATAGGCGCAAAATGAATAAGACGGCATAGCGAGATTGTGTCTCTCCTCCTTATGACGAAATCTTTAACTCAACGTTAATAAAAAGGTTTCGTAGCTGAACAAGAAGTCGTTACATGTTTTCGAATTTCGAGATTCCTGCGTTCTTGATGTGTTCTATCGTATGAACATTATATGTCCATTTCGCACATGGCGTTAATTGTGGCTCTGGAACAATTAGAGAAAGTAAATCCCTTTTAATGATAGTCCCAAACAACACCACGAGGATCAATTATATTAAGGGAAATTCGATACATATCAGAAGAGTAGGTGTAGGTTATGTGGAGACAGAGATGATACGGTTAATCTCATAATAGGCGAAATACTTCAAACTTGCACAAAATAATTTTTCAAAAAATACCAGAAGAGCCTGTGTAAAGTTATCCATTGAAAATTGATCAAGAGTTTAGAATTTGACGATACTAATAGCACACGATATATATTCAAACCATAGTCTGTCCTCGAGAAAAATATGCATAAAATTTGCTGGGATTTTTCGATAGAGAAGGATCAACCAATACCAATAAAAAAACCAAAGCAAATGTGAACTAACCAGAAAAAAATAGCGTGTCATCAACAAATTTGTTCACTTCCGTACAGAAAACAAAATAAACAAATACCTGTATTTTGGCATAGACCAAAACAACTTGTGAAATATGAAGGTTACTCTTATGCTAAATGTAGTTAGAAAATCCAAGATTTCTAGAAAAAGAAACTGGAATAACTTGGTCAGATAAAAAATACCGACAACCAACATAACCGACCTGTTAAAGACAGCAAGAATACTTAGAAGAATAGAGGAGACCTTTTGAGACTTGCTCTTACTCATACTTTAAGGAAAACCATTCTATTCTATATATTCTATTTTATAACCCATTCTCAGAAGAATGCAGGATACCAGGGAAAACTTGTTCTTACTCACACTTCAGCGAGAAATTATAATATGCGATATACTCAATACAATACCCTATTCTACATACTCTATTCTATTTTCTATTCTATAAAGAACAGATCAAACCTGGAGAGAAGAGACTATCTGTTATTCACACTTCAGTGAAAAACCAGCAGTTATATCTGGTATGAAAAGCTCGCAGAATAAATAGATTAAAACAGACCATCTATTCAGGTAAGAAAAAGTAGATCCAGTTACTTTTAGCGCTGAAAGTAAAAGGTGCCACCTTTTTTTTAATTTCAATTTCCTTATGTTCTAACTAAATAATAACAAAAGCAAAAAGCTACAAAAATATATAAATATATCAAAACTTACAAACTTTTACATTCAAGTTGGATTCATCGAGTTTAGTATTATACAAAAAGTGATGGGTAAAATTGAAATATGACATTCTAATAAAGAGTTCGAATACCGAGAAGATTGCTGGAGATTTGAAAGATCTTGCTGTCACTTTATGTAAGTACAGTTTATTAGTTACCAGCTCATTAGCCTAGTGAGTAGAGTGTTCGCTAATGCTCCGGTAGACCTTGGTTCAATCCCAGGTCGTGTCATACCAAAGACTTTAAAAATGGCACTTGATACCTCCTTGCTTAACACACAGCAATATCAGGTACGTATCAAGGGTAAAGTAGAGCAATCTAAGGAAAGGAGTAGCGGGCCACCCTAAACCTCGGCGTAGTAGATACTTTAAAAGGAGCAATCTGGTCGCCTTCGACTACGGCCGAGAACTTTACTTTACTTACTTAGGCTGTCGATCATATGGAAATCAGACCTGACCGATAAAATGAAACGCAGTTTCTTCCAGGCAGCGGTCGTATCGATACTGCTATATGGATGCACTACTTGGACGCTAACTAAACGGCTGGAGAGGAAGCTAGACGGCAATTACACAAGAATATTGCGACCAATATTGAACAAGTCCTGGCGGCAACATCTCCTAAGGCACCAACTGTACGCCCACCTGACCCCCATCACGAAAACTATCCAAGTTAGACGAACCAGACAAGCAGGACACTGGTGGAGAAGCAAGGACGAACTCATCAGTGATGTACTCCTATGGACCCTTGCATATGGCCAAGCAAAAGCAGGACGACCAGCTCGAACATACATACAGCAGCTATGTGAGGATACGGGATGTAGCCCTGAAGACCTGCCAGAAGCGATGAATGATAGGGAGAAGTGGCGAGAGAGGGTCAGGGATATCCGTGCTTGTGGCACGACATGATGATGATGATGATGATGACGAGTAAACAGGGATGGAGAAAGAGAAAGAAAATGCAAAGTAAAGGGAGATTAAGAGAATAAATTCGAAAGTCATTATCTTATGAAAAGCAAAACAGCAGACACAATCATAAAAAAAAGTCTATCTGTCAAGCCCAAGAAGTTGTCGGACAAAAAAAGCTCAAAAGAAAAATAAGTAATAAAAACAAAAAAAAAGGCAGCATATGAAGAAACAAAAGACTGCGTATAAAGAAAAAAATGCCAAGTTCTCGTCAGACGAAAAATATTTTGTCGAATATACATTTGATGTTTCAGTATCCTAGTCAATGGAAGCAGTTAAATGATGACCGGCGTGAATGTTAAAAAAAGAAAACAAAATTCATGCGGACATTCTCTTTTACTCGACAGTTTTTGCTCTAAAGAGTTAAAATTACAATATCAAGTAAAAACAATGTGAATATTGACTTTCTCAGAGTTCGTAAAAATGAAGGATAATTGATGTTATTCATCAAGCCTATATTGCAAATCGATATGTCATTATTCAATAGTGAAAATCAGTTCCTTCTTTATTAGAAAAAATACGAACTAATTAGTTCTTTTAAAAAAATCAAAAACATATGATCCAAAGCGAACGACGACGAGGCATAAAAATATATGAATTTTCCTTTGCGGCGGAACATTGCCAATCATTGTTAAAATTGTTTTTCAGTCGTATTAAATTGATTTTTAAAAAAATCTGTTAATTTTAGTCACTTTTAAAACTAATGGCAACTCATTCAAGTGTTCATTTTTATAACAGGACAAAATAACTAATCTCAGACGCAATTAGATTTACTTTAATCCTGTTACATTGTTTAGTCATGGAGGCATTATTCATGTAGCGTGTTTGGAGCAGGAATACCCCAGCGGAACCCATCCCGCTGCAGGTCTGGTTTGAAGTGTTTTCCTTCTAGACTTATTATCAAAGCAGGCATAAAGAATGCAGTGTATCCTATTATTTCCCTATAACTGGCGGAAGAAGAGTTGAACCTATTCTTCACCATGGGGGAGTAGGACTAAATAAAATGTAAACAGCATCATTGAGGTTTACAACATGGATATCCAAGCCTACTACGCAAGATGATAATGTTAACTCTACATGCGCCAGTCTCGAGAATACAGGATGAATCCTCTGTGCGAGTCACGTTCTCTTTTGTCTCAAAGCAGGCTGACAAATCTACTCAACCTTTGTTTTTAGCAACTAAGATTCTAATGTCACGGGATTGTAGAATTCCGAAGCCAACTTACGAATTTATCCTATATTTTCCCCTGGCAAACATTTGAATAAATAGCAAGTCAGGAAAAAAAACAAACACAAGCCAAACGTACACAAAATGAAACGCTTTGGCTGCGTGTAGAGAAATGCAGAGTGGAAAACGAAAGTGGACATACAATTCATTGACGATATATATATATGTGTAAAACTTAAACATACACACACACACACGCACATATACATATATAATTCGGCTGTAGCAATTGAATACGCCAACAGCACCACTGCAGAAGGGCAGTCTCGCCTCCGTCAACAAGTATCCGGAATATGACACTTAGCCATCTGAAGAAGAAGTCCCAGCTTTGGAGATTTGGGAAATATGCAATACTCTTACATGGAGATTTAAATCTATGCAAACAGCTGATTAATATAATATTGAATAATTGCTACAAGTTAGCAATACCTGAAGCCATTAACTGAGTAAAAAAAAAACTATAAGTTTTACATAAAAATACTTGAAAGCATACAACTGAATAAACAAAGGAACTCTGGTCGTTCAAAAATTACACACACCATTCACTTTAAAATCATATTCAATATTTAGGAACAATGGTTGATTCATCATTAAAACACACACACACACACACACACATATATATATATATATATATATATATAGTTATTTTTTGTTTGAATATCTACTACTCAGTATTTAACAAACACAATACCAAGGCCAAAAGAGATATCGTTCTTCAAGGTACAAGGATTTTTATATTCCCTTAGTATATATTTATATTGTTACAAAAAGAAATCCTGAAAAGAGTATAAAAATATCTGAATACTTGATAGGAATCGTTAGGGTCTTTATCCTGGATATGGAGATATAATTTAGAACCAAGAAATATTCATGGTTGCTGATGCTCGAATGAAAGCGGGAAGCTAAATAATCAAATGAACAAGCCAACCATGAAATTATAAGGAAGATAAATAGAGAAATTAACTAAAGGAAATGATGGGAGTTGATCTAAAAACTGAGAACAATGTTGAGGGTAAATCCAGAATTTCTTAAAGTTTGTGTCCTCTATTCAGTTATTTTGCGATTGCAATATTCTAGTTTGAGTTTCAGTTTCTGTGTTTAATGACATATCAACGTTCGTGGATTATCTAATGTCGAAACTCTACTTATTGAAATGCAGTAGTGGTATTATCTAATCGATAACTGTGCTTTAGATTTATACATTTGTCAATATAATTCTCTGAAAGCGAACGTAGTTGCAGGAGTAGAGTTTGAACTCGCTGATGAAGAAGTCGCGACTTAGCAGGTAATCCATTTTGGAAGGAAGACACACATCCACTTATATATGATGTTAACCGTAAAAATAATCATACAAAATAAGAGGGGACTGAATAAGTCATAGGACAATTTACCAAGGGATTCCGATTTTGACCTAACTCTAAATAAGAAACTGATATGGGGTTCCTTTCTTGTAATCAATAGAGGGATAGGGAGAGTAAAAGATTAAGGGAGAAAGAGAGTGAGAGAAAGAGAAGCGAGTAAAAGAGAGAGAGAGAGAGAGAGAGAGAGAGAGAGAGAGAGATCTTATCTAATTAAATCTATTCTGCTTTATGTTCAAAACTGGTTAGTTGATTGATTGAATGCACCAATGACAGTTGGTATAATCATCACCTTCATGTTCCATAGTTTTTGTAATTCCCTCAGAAGGTCTACGTATTTATTCTTCGTTTCCCTTTCTTTCTTTTAATTTCCATGGGAGGTGCCCTGGGTGTAATGGTTATCGTCGTAGGAGATGGACACGGCGACACGAGTTCAAATCCAGGACCAGGCTAATTGCATTTCACATAACTCTAATACCATTGGGAAAGGTATGAATCCAATTATTCTACCTCCAGCTATGGGTAAATAGTAGGATAGACTGGGTTCTTCAGCCTTGGTGAGGTAACTAGTTTAGGAGAAGGAAAACTCTGAATTCAAATCTGTTAAACTCCGCTTAAAAATTGATCTTGTGTCATATCCTGGCCGAGCGGAGGGGTTGTTAAATATATATATTCTTAATTTCCATTTGATATGTTCAAAGCTTTTTTTATTTATATGTTATGATTGCTGGGATTTTCACTATAGCAGTTGCATATATTATTTCATTTAAAACCGTAAGATTTGGTTTAAAGTCTTATAGAAAATCTTCCATGGCATAGTTTGCCGCTTTTAGCTGCATGTGGTTGTCTTGCTTTGTTTTTTTTTTTTTTTCATTGTACCCTATCTTTCATATCAGTCTTCGTTATTTTAGCGCGTACTCTGATTGTATTTTGTTTCATTTCTTCGATTTTAATCATATTTTCTGTGTAGTCTGGGTTTTCTCTTTGAGGTTTACAATATTCTATTTCTTTGTATTTGTTTTCTGTTGTAGTTTGCGTACAATCATTTCTTGATTATTTTAATGTATTATCTGTTTATTATCATCTGCATTCCTTTCAAGTGCTACACCTTCATTTCGTTGGATATCAGCAACTCTCTCTTCTTTGATATGATCTTTTTTCAGCATCTTTTAAGCGGTTGCTTTTAGTACAATATCTTATATATATTATTATATTATTTATTTGGCAGTTCATCATACCAGCCTTACCTGATAAGCTTTCCACAAGATTCAGAGTGACAGCATGTTTCCTCAAAACTCAATGACTCTTCGCAGTATTCTGTCCGATCTCAACAATATTGTAGTTTTGATGGTCTCCACTCGTCCTCTTGTTTTACAATTCATCCTCTTTTTGTACCAATTGTTTGGTGACTGTATCGAGCGAGAAAATTGTAATTGGTATCACCATCACTTTCTTGTTCCATAGAATTTCAAGTTCTCTAGCAAGATCAAGGTATTTATCTCTCTTTTCCCTTTCCTTCAGTTTTACACTGCGGTAAGCCGAAACGGTAAAGATCACTATTCGGTAGCCTCCCTTTTTTATTGGCTATCATTAGGTCTGGTCGTCCGGCCGAAATTGGGTGATCCGTTTATTATTATTATTATTATTGAAATAATAATAATGATAATAATAATAATGATAATAATGGGAATTTGAAACGACTAATAAACAACATCTCGCACGACAAAACCTGGACATGGCTAAGAAAAGGCAATTTTAAGAGAGAAACGGAATCTCTCCTGATGACAGCACAAAACAACGCCGTAAGAACCAATCGTATCAAAGCGAGGATAGATAAGATACAACAAAATAGCAAGTGTAGACTATGCGGTGACAGATATGAAACCATCAATCACATAATAAGGGAATGCAGCAAATTGGCACAGAAGGAATATAAGGCTAGACATGACTGGGTGGGCAAGGTGATCTACTGGGAAATATGCAAGAAATATAACTTGGCCTTGCTAACAAATGGCATATGCACAACCCAGCACCTGTCCTAGAAAATGACACTCACAAACTCCTGTGGGACTTTGATATACAAACGGATCACCGTATCTCGGCCCGAAGACCAGATCTAATAATAATCAACAGAAAAAAGAAAATCTGCAAAATTGTCGACTCTGCTCTCCCGGCTGACCACAGAATGAAATTGAAAGAATGTGAAAAGAGAGATAAGTACCTTGACCTTGCTAAAGAATTGAAAAAACTATGGAACATGAAGATGACAATTATACCAGTTGTGATTGGTGCCTTTGGCACGGTAACTAAAGTATTATTAAATGGCCTGGAAGATTTGGAAGTCCGCGACCGAGTGGAGACCATCCAAACAACAGCATTATTGAAAACGGCCAAAATGCTGAGAATAGTCCTGGAGACTTGAGGAGACTTGCTGTCACTCAATCTCCAGTGAAAGACCATTAGCTTACGCTAATGTGAAAAACTCTAATGGGTAATAGTAATAATAATAATTATTATTATTATTATAAAGCGAATGCAGCAAATTAGCGCAGAAGGAATATAAGACTAGACACGAATGAGTCGGCAAGGTAATCCACTGGGAGATGTGCAAGAAATTTTTGACAATACAAACAAATGGTATATGCACAACCCAGCACTTATCCTTAGAAAGAACACGAATAAACTCCAATAGGACTTTGACACACACATATTACCTAATCTCTGCCAAAAGACCAATTTTAATAATAATCAACAAAATGAAGAGGACTTGCAAAATTGTTGACTTTGACAGAATAAAACTGAAAGAATGCGAAAAAGAAAGATAAGTACCTCGACCTTGCAAGGTAATTGAAAAAACTATGGAATACGAAGGTGACAATTATACCAATTGCAATTGGTGCGTTTGGAACGGTAACCAAAGGTTTACTAAAGGAACTGGAGGACTTGGGAGTTGACGGATGAGTGGAGAACATCCAACCACTAGATTATTGAGAACGACAATAATACTGAGAAGAGTCCTGGAGACTTGAGGCGACATGCTGTCACTCAGAATCCAATGAAAAACCATCAGCGTTTGCTGATGGGAAAACACTCTAATGAGTAAATAATGTAGATAGTAGCACTCTTTGATCATTGACTCATTTTCATTTACCAAACATAATCATTCAAATGATTTCGCTCGGTAAATGAAAATGATTCAATGATCACAGATTTATTACTTAAGAATCTATGATGAAGGTAAGGTAAAAGCTCTTCACAGTTTTTTTCTCACACTACAGTGTACCAAGAAGTAAGAGTAGTGTTTGGGCGGATATAACACCTGTAAAACTTCTCTCCAAAATAACGAGAGAGGGACACGCAACGCGTCAAGTCGCTTCTCCTCTTGTCACGCGACTCAGCACGTACGAAATAGTTTCGAAAGAAATATAGACGAAGAGGGTCGCTCACATAGATCATTCATCGAATGTTGTCAGGTTAGAAGTCGCTGAAAGTAGTTTATATTTTCTTACTATCAATTTTCTCTCTCTCTCTCTCTCTCACTCTGCCGACAATATTCTAACAAGTCCACGGTTTTGTGGTGAGGAATTTGTGTCAGGTAAACAAATATGCGTGCACCATTGTTTTGTATCGATGTCTACTTGAATTAACTTAATTTTGAATAGATTTTAGTGTTTAAAAAAGAGTGTGTTGCGCCATTCTTTCGTTGCACTGTAAGTAATCGACTCCCGGGGTGCGAGTTCAATCTCTCGTCCACCGGCTAACTTTATCATGATGTGCGTACACTTTCACTTCGGGACAAGATCATAAAATGGAGATAGGTGTTAAAAGATTTCATCCAACGGAAGTGGAAGAATTAGTCTGTTCTTGCGTGATCCGATATATATATATATATATATATATATATATATATATATATATATATATATATATATATATATTTAAACATGTGTTAGTTTTTTTTAAATATATATTCAATGGCATGGACGCTTATCTGCGACCACTGATTCATGCCGTCTTTACACTGCAATCATTAAGCAGAAAAAATAATGGCCGGGTAAAGTCGGTATGTAACCAGTGGTCACCGATAGCTCTATCACAGATATTGAGTACAATCCAAATTAGAAAGCATTTGGTCTATCAATAATCCACCAAGTGAGATAGTGACAACCATAAACTGTTGTACTATATATATATATATATATATATATGTGTGTGTGTGTGTGTGTGTGTGTGTGTGTGTGTGTGTGCTGATGAATATATAAACTGTATCATAACGATATTTAGTAACTTTTCTGATGAACGAAGGGCTACTAGTGTTAAAAAAAGGATTTTCTTTCATTTTTTTTTCGAAGAGAAAAGAGAGTAATTCCTTTGAAGTGTTCTTCAGTTGTGTAGCAATTAATGTATATCTCACTGGATTATCCTTACTTGGTAATCATAAGGTTTTAGAAGAATATCAAACGCAGAATTTTACAAGGTTATTCAAATATTTATTGAATATAGCAACTTCAGAAATGGTTTAAACAATGGCTTTTAAAATCGTGGTAGTGTTATCAGTTGTAACTGGTTACTTTCAAACGGTCACTACTAACCTGTTAGAGATAGTGGAGTAATGAGAGACGAGAATTATTAAAATCAGTAAGAATACTTAAAAGAAACTTGCTTTATACAAAATTCTGAGGGAAACCTTCAGTTAAAACTGGTGTAAAAAACTTGCTAGGCATAAAATTATAATGAAAATAGTGAGCTGGAATTTTCCGAATAATAATGATAATAATAATAATGATAATAAATTCGACCATACAAATAAATGGTATATGCACAACCCGGCACCTGTCCTTGAAAATGACTCGCATAAACTCCTATGGGACTTTAACATACAAACGGATCACCTAATCCCGGCCAGAAGGCCAGACCTCATAATAATCAACAAAAGAAAGAGAATCTGCAAAATTGCTGACTTTGCTGTCCCGGCGCACCACAGAATAAATCTGAAGGAAAGTGAAAAGAAGGATAAGTACCTCGATCTTGCTAGAGAATTAAAAAAATGTGGAACATGAAAGTAACAGTTGTGTCAATTGTGATTGGTGCATTAGGCACAGTAACTAAAGGATTATTAAAAGGCCTGGAGGACTTGGAAGTTGGCGGTCGCGTAGAGACTATCCAAACCACAGCATTGCTGAGGACGCCAGAATACTGAGACGAGTCCTGGAGACTTGAGGAGACTTGCTGTCATTCAAACTCCAGTGAAAACCATCAGCTATTACTGATGGTTAAAAACTCTAGAGGTTAAATAATAATAATAATAATAATAATAATTATTATTATTATTATTATTATTATTATTATTATTATTATTATTATTATTATTATTTTATCATTATTAATAGTAGTTTATGCCCTGAGAGATTTTCACATCGGCTACCGTGGATAGTCTTTCACTGAAGTCTGAGTGACAGCAAGTCTCCTCAAGTCTACAGAAATCTCTGCATTCACGCCGTTTTCAATAATGCTGGAGTTTCCTATCAAGGTCGAGTTACATATTCCTCTTTTAACTTTCTTTCGGTTTTATTCTTTGTCAGAAAGGAAATGGATATTTCGAGCACATTCATGGCTCTCCAAATTCTACTGACTATGGAGTTAACCTTTTGAACCCCCACCATATATATATATATATATATACATAGATGCCGAAGAAAAATAAGAAATATTCCTGTATAATTGAGAATTTTTTTTATAAAAAAGGGGTTAAGTTTAATTTTTAAAAAAAAAGAAGCGAATATAAGTATAAAATATAAAATATAAAGAATAAGTATTCTCAATATGGCTGCTATTTTTTTTCACTCATTCTATAAACACGCCTTTGAAATGGTTTGCATCCCTTTAAAATAAAATTCTTCATATATTTTATTCCATTTCTCGTCTACTGCCGTCTTAAGCTAACCACTCTTTGGATGGGAAGTAGCAGTTATTTTGTCTTCTAAATCCTCCCTATACCGTAATCAAGGTGCTTAAGGTCTGGGATTGATGGAGGCCATAAGAAATTGGAGTGGGGCTTGCTGTCGGTGTTAACCAAATCATAGATTCTTTGTCAGTTCTTCTTTTCCTCACTAATATTGGGCTTACTTTTAATCAAAAACGCTTGAATAATAGAACTAATCATAAAAAAATTAGATTTATGGATTTTTTTAACAGGACAAATCAGGAAAAAGTAATCTGAAAAATTATTCCATATGTTGCTTTCACATCATATATATATATATATATATATATATATACACTTCCTACAAAAAAGAATTGCCCTATCAGCACCTCTGCCGTTGGGTAGGACCCCCACTCAAAGAGTGTCTGTTATGACACTAAACAATCTGATGGCGCGGTTCCTGTGAATGCGCTGCACCCCTTCATTGTCATTGCTCCCAGGTCCACTTTGACCCGGAATGGTAGCTCCTAGGAGGGCCCTCTTTATGGGTTAAATAGAACTACACTGCATACTTATATTTAAGCTGAATTATTCGATTTAGAACTGTTTGACTAAACTGAATATCTTGAATTAAAAATGTTTTTGACAATGAAACTGTGTACTGAAATGTTAGAAACAGACTTGACTATTTGCAGGAAAATGGATAAGGCGTTCAGTAACCTACAAAGGTTGATATGCCATAAAATCTAACCCATCAACCAACCAAGCAAAAAATTTGGACCAGCTGGAATTATTTCTCTATATTCATAATCATGCAATTGATCGTAAAGTTCGAACTGAACTACGAGGATCATTAAATAAGTTTCAAAACTTTTTCATATGGGTATTTTTATTGATAGTAAACACATGAAACTCTAATCGTCTTTGAAGTAATCTCCTCCAGCTGCAATGCATTTGCTGTACCGTTCCAACAACTTCTGGAATGCCCCATGGAAGTCCTCTTGTTGAGCGTGTTAAAGACCTTCGTCACAGCCTCTTTCCTCTCCTCAATTGTCTCATAAAGACAGCCTCTGAGCTTAGGGAATAACCAGAAGGCACAGGGAGCAAGGCCTGGACTATAGGGAGGGTGAGCAACTGTCTTGATGCCCATCTAGGTCAAATAGCCTGTGACAAGGATGGAGTTGTGGACTGGTGTATTGTCCTGGTGGAAATGCCACTGACCCGATTTGAAGAGTGCTGGCCTCTTCCCAAGGAATCTCTTCCTGAACTCCCTTAAAACCTCAACATAGTAACCCTAACCCTAACCCTTTGGCCGATCAACTCTGGTGTATTGACTTCCCTACCCTCCCACACCTCTCATCATCTCTCAAAGACTCCCTGGCTTCCTTGAATCTCTTATGTCACTCATAAACTGATGCTCGATTCATGCAAGATGATAGAAAAGCAGTCTGAAGCATCCCATACGTTTCTATAGCATTTTTTCCTAGTTTAAAACAGAATTTTATTGCATATCGTTTTTCTAAAGTGTCATCGGTCCAGATTGCATTTTTGAAATTCACCAGTTGTTACAATCAGGCTTTAGTAGGGTGTATTCCAATTCCTGATGTAGCTGTTAATTTGAACCTAAAATCATAAAAATTGGTCAGTCTTCTCATAAGATGGATAGCAATGACATACTGAATGTTAACGAGTCTACGACAATTGTAAATGCCCTTCCAGAAAAAGTCTGGAAACTCATTGAATGCACCACGTACCTTAAAAGAATCAAGATCTGGTTTCATATTTACACACGGCTTCGGAATCTCTTCCTCGAACTTACTTTTAAAAGTCATTTACAAGACTACAATGAATTTTCCCTCCAGTAATAAATGTTCTTGGTGATTCTTCCTTTGAAAAATAGAATATAAATTTACTTTAATTCAAGCTATTACTATTTCATTTTCGTTTTGATTTAAATTATTTAATAACTGCATGCGAACGTAAAAAGAAATCATAGGTTTAAAAACAAAGTACTTTATTAAATTTTTGAATTATAGAAATAAGTCAAAATGTGTGTCGGTAGTATATATATATATATATATATATATATATATGTGTGTGTGTGTCTGTGTGTGTGATCGTGTGTGCTTTGGAGTGTGTCTTAATGTATCTTCGTACGTGTGTGTGTGTGAACGTTTGTGTGTGCGAAGTAAAAAATCGTGTTACTAATATTTCTGTAAAAGCAAAAACATACAGACATTGTTGATATTAAAAACTAAAATAAATTATTTAATTTGATTCTTAAATTTCCTTTTATGTGCAAAAAAGTTTTTTTTAAAAAAGTGTCATATATACATATATATGGAAAGAGCTCGTTGTGTAATAGAAATCTCTCACAGGAAATGAAGTAATTGAACCAAGTTCCAATCCCAGACGAGGCTGACTCTATTTTTCAAAACTTCTTTTTAAAAGGTATGCATCCAAATATTCTTCAATCAGCTGATATAAATAGAAGGTCTGACTTGGCTCTTTACTCTTAGTATGCCTACCAGTATGAGAAAAACATGACTCTTTGTTCAAACCTGCTTAAACCCGCTTAAATTTTGGCCTGGGGTCACGTACTTCTTTTACAGAGGGTTGGCAAACACACAGACATAGCAGCACACACTTTTATATATATATATATATATATATATATATATATATATATATATATGAAAACACTCTTATAGACTTATATGAAATTCCTCATATATTCTATCGCTACTAATACATAGCCATTGTCTTCGGAGGTTGACGTGATATATATATATATATATATATATATATATATATATATATATGTGTGTGTGTGTGTGTGTGTGTGTGTGTGTGTGTGTGTGTGTATGCGTGTATGTGTGTGTGTGTGCGTGTGTGTGAGTGTGTGCGTGTGTTAGACGGAGCGGGAGAGAGAATTTTACAAATGTATGCATGTACCTGTGTGCAACTGCTTAACTATATCATTTAAAAGAAACTGCGTATAATCTATTTTTGCATTTTACATGCCCATGGACAGAAGATGCTGTGTTAGGATGAGTTGCCTGTAAACGTAAAGTCTGACAGCCAATTGGATGGTTGGGCTATTCTCTTGCGAATGGGTCAAATAAAGTCACAACTCCTACGAGCAAATATTCAATACTTGCCACATTACTTGCACGCTCAAGGCAATAACTATCCTGACTGCTTATAATACTACATTTATTCAAACAAAGACTCCTTCACTAGTAATGATAGAAAATAGAATTGATTCCAACAAAGGCATTCGTTCCATCTGCATATATCTCTCTTAGAAAATATGCCACCTAACGTCAGTGATTATAAAGCAATTTCAATATTATATTGTATTTTAAGGGAAGGATTTTGTAACTAACATGTGCAGATTGATTTTTCTATTATTTTTTGTAAACAGGTTTTCTAAATAATAAGCCTGAAGAACCCTATTTTCCCTCATAAAGCAATTTATGGAATTACGGCTTTGACTATAACATAAGCACGAAATAATCTTGACACCCTCTTTGAGGATTGATCTTGGCGGTAGAGTCGACTTTTTAGACGATAATTCCAGTTTCTAATCTCGAAGAATATTAATGTAACAACGTAGTATACATTCCAGTATCTAGTAAAAAAAAATAATGATATATATGCAAAACACAGAATCCGTCCTTGAAAATGAGACTTCACAGGGGTTTTGAGATAAAAACGGGTCACCAAGTCTCCGCCTGACAACTAAACCTTGTGACAGTCAACAAAATCACCCTGCCAAATGGTGGATTTTACCTTTCTAGCTGACCTCAGAGTAAAACGGAAAGAAAGAGAAAAGACAAATAAGTGCAAAGACTTTGCTAAGAAATTGAAAAAAGTGAAATATCAAAGTGACGGTAATACCAATTGTAACTGTTCGAAATGAGACTTCAAGGGGAAACAATCCGAACTACCGCATTGTTGAGATCGGTCAGAATACTAAGAAAAGTCCCCGAGATCAGATAAGACTTGCTGCCACTCATAATTTAGTGTAAAACTATCAGCTAACATAATATGAAAAACTATGAAAAATCTGGTTGGAAAAATTATCAAATGGGTAGCTGTCACTCAATCCTCAATGAAAGACCATCATCTTAGACTGATGTGAAAAATTCTAATAATAATAATAATATGTCACACCAGAAAACCTGGACCTGGCTAAGAAAAAGGAAGTTTTAGAGAGACACAAAATCCCTGCTAATAGCAGCAAAAAAAAACAAAAAAACCCAACCCCATAAGAAACAATCATATCAAAACGAGAATAGATAAGACGCAACAAAATAGTAAATGTAGGCTACGGCAGAGATGAAACAATCAATCACATAATAATCAAATGTAGTAAATTATCACAGAAGGCGTATGAGACCAGATACAACTGGGTGGGCAAGGTGATCCACTGGGAGATGTGCAAAAAATTTTAATTTGACCTTACGAACAAATGGTATATACACAACCCAGCACCTGTCCTAGAAAATAACACACTTAAACTCCTATGGGACTTTGACGAACAAACGGGTCACCTAATCTCGGCCAAAAAGACTAGACCTTATAATAATCAACAAAAAAGAGACTTTGCAAAATTGTCGACTTTAATGTCCCGGCTGACGACGGAATAAAACTGAAAGAATAAGAAAAGAAAGATAAATACGTCGACCTTGCTTGAGAATTGAAAAAAACTATGGAACACGAAGGTGACAATTATACCAATTGTTATTGTTACTTTTGGTACAATAACTAAAGGATTACTAAAGGGACTGGGGGACTTGGAAGTGGGCAGAGAAGTGGAGACCATCCAAACAACAGCATTATTGAGAACAGCCAGAATACTGAGAAGAGACCTGGAGACTTGAGGAAACTCGCTGTCACTCAAACTCCACTGAAAGACCATCTGATGTCGAGGATGTGAAAAAATCCAATTGAAATAATAATAATAATAATAATAATAATAATAGAAATATGTGTGACAGTGATACCATTTGTAATTGTTGCGCATGGAAAGATTCCCAAGGATTTGATAAGGAGGACGAGCAGGGGCCATTCACACTATAACATTACGGAAATCAGCCAGAATACTGAGAAGAGTCCTGGCGACATAAAGATATTGATCTCACTCAAACTATTGTGAGAAACCATCCGCTAAAGTTGGAGTAAAAATACACTCAATAATAATAATAATAATAATAATATGGGACTTTGACATACTATCGACTTTGCTGTCCCGCTGGATCACAGAAAAAAAAGGTGAAAGAATATGAAAAGAGAGATTAGTACTTCGACCTTGCCAGAGAATTGAAAAACTATGGAATATGAAGATGACAATTATACCAATTGTGATTGGTGCTTTTGGCACGGTAACTAAAGGATTATTAAAGGGCTTGGAGGATTTGGAAGTTGGCGGCCGAGTGGAGGTCATTCTAAAAACAGCATTGTTGAAAACTTCCAGAATACTGAGAAGAGTCCTGGAGACTTAAATAGACTTGCTATCAATCAATCTTCAGTGAAACACCATCAGCTAACTCTTATGTTAAAAAAAAACTATTATGTGTATTAACAATAATTATAATAAAGGAAGAAAGTGACTTGCCAGCATTGAAGATAGATCGATAAGACGACTCGAAGACTCCAGACAAAAAAAACATGAAAATCTAATAATGGTGACCAGAAAGAATGCAAAAACACAAAAATCAACAGAACAAAAATATCTGGAAAACTAAAACGGGAAAAAAACAAATGTATTCATATTTCAAACGGGAAACAATCGAAGCTTCACACGAGAAAACCTGGATATGGCTTTTACAAAGAGAGACCTTACGAGAGAAACTAAATTTCTTTTCTTAGCAGCGTAAAACAACTTTATAAGGACAAATTACATTAAAGCAACAACCAAAAAAAAAAAGGTACAACGCAACAAATTAGTGAGTGGCGGATGTGGTGATAGAAACGAAATGATCAATCGTATAAGCGAATGCAGTAAATTGATACAAAAAAGAGTCTAAGACTAAATACGACTGGTTGGGAAAGATAATCCATTGGGAGTTGTGAAAAAAGAATAAATTTGACCATACGAATCGGTAGTATATGGACAGCCTTAAATCTTTCCCAGAGAATGAGGAAAACAAACATCTCTGTGGTTTTGAAATACAAACAGATCACTTAATCTCGCGTAAATGACCAGACCTAGGGATAATCGACTAAAAACGAACAGACTGAATAGTGGACTTTGCAGTCCAGGCAGACCACAGAGAAACAATAAAATAAATCGAAATGATCGATAAGTACCTATAACCTTATTTGAGAATTTAAAAAAATCAAATTATGGAACATGAAACCATTTGTGGTTGGTGATCTTGGAAAAACCTCCAAAGGATTGGTAAATTGATTAGAAGACCATCCAAACAACAGTATTATTAAGATCGGCCAGAATACTGAGAAGAGTCCTAGAGACTTGAGCAGACTTGCTGTGACATGAACTACAACTAACATTTGAGTGAAAATCTCCCAATTGAGAATAATAATAATAATAATAATAATAATAATAATAATAATAATAATAATAATAACTACAAAAAGGCATATGATATGGTCCCACAAAACCGGATTATAAACTACCTTAAAATGTACAAAATATTTGATTAAGTCATAAACTTTATCGAGAAAACCATGAAAACCTGGAGAGTGTAATTGACAGCAGGAGGAAGAAGCTTAGTTTAAGCAAAGAGACAAAAGGGTATATTTCAAGGAGACGCACTATCACTGTTACTACTCATAATTTCTATGATGCCACTTAACCAAATACTCAGAAAATATACAACTCGATACAAACTTAGCAGATCGCAAGAAAAGATCTATACAGGGATGATATCAAACTATTTGCAAAAAATTAAAAAGAACTAGAAACTCTAATACAGGCAGTTATAATATACAGTGAGGACATAGGAATGAAAAATGGCATAGAAAAAATGTTACTAATGAAAAGTGACTAACAACATCAGACTGACGGAATAAAATAACCAAATCATGACAAGATTAGAACCCTCTGAGAAAAGGAAACCTACAAATACTTGGGCATCTTAAAGGCTGACACCATCAAACAGGTGGAGCTGAAAGAAAAACAATTAAGAACTAATATCACAGGAAAATTAGAAAGCTACTTGGGACAATATTATCTTATAGAAACCTTTTCAAAGGAATAAATACCTGAAATGTTCACTTCATTAAATATTCGGTACCCTTTTTGAAGTGTACCAGAGAAGAACTTCGGCAAATGGACCAAAGAACAAGAAAACTAATGACCATGAATAAGGAATTACATTCCAGAATCGATACAATCCAGAATATACTAATACTAAATTGAATTGTTTTTAATAGAACTGTTTAGTGTTCGCCAATGGTCCAGGATATTGGGGTTCAATCCGAGGTGGAGTCATACCAAAAATTAAAAAAAATGATACTTGATATCTCCTTGCTTAACACTCAGCATTATAAGATACGGATCAAGGGTAAAGTGGAGTAATCCAGGGAAAGGAGTTAGGCTCTCCCCTACGCCTCGGTTTAGTAGCTACTGAAAAGGGAGCCTTCAGGTTCCCCTCGACTACAGTCCCCAACTTTACTTACTTTTACTTATAAGTATACAAAAATGATTTGGCATTAATAACCTACAGCAGTTGGTGTGCCATAATTCCAAACCAAACCTGCGGAGACTTGCCGTCATTCAGACTCCAATGAAAGCCCACCCGTAAACGCTGGTGTGAAAATCTCCAACTATGATATTAGATATAGATTATGTGGTGACAGTGATGAAACAGTTAATTGCATCATAAGTAAATGCAATGAACTCGCACAAAAGAAATAAAAGATTAGGCTCGTCTGGAGATAAAAAGCCGATTCACTGGGAATTGTCTAAATGATGACCATGCAGACGAATGTTAGGCGCACACCCAAGATTTTGTCCAAGAAAATGATACTGATAAAATTGCCAGGGCTTCTTGAAATACAAACAGATCCCCCATTCTCGGTCAAAAGATCAAATATAGAGTCAATTAAGAAAAGGAACTATTAGATTGTGTTATTTTAGCTGGCAATTGAATGGATATAAAACGACCCAATAGTAACAGAAATACTTGGATTTTCCCAGAGAGGTGAAAAAGTTTTGTAACCTGAAAGTGACGGTGATACTAGTTGTTGTTTAAATAATTGGAATGGTTCCTAAATTCATGGAAAGGAGAGGTGGTGGGGTAATATCTAAGGAAAAAAATCAAGACAATCAAGATCAGCTAAAATACGTAGAACGAACTTGGAGATTTTCGGCGACTTAGTGTCAATCAGACTTCAGTGAAAATCAATCAACTAAGGCTGGCATGAAAAATTCGCCTAGCGAGAAAAAAATGTGTATCCTTGAAATTAAAAAAGTAGTTAGTATATACATCTAATATTCAAGATCTATCATATATATATATATATATATATATATATATATATATATATATATATATATATAGGGCAATTAGAAGGAAACTCAAACCTAGTTACGTAGTCTTTGTAAATTTATTTCGCCGGAATGTGAACTTTGTTCTATATCTACAAGGGAATAAGTGATGTAACAACTGCCATACGTCAAGCATTCACATAGATTTTTATGATATTCCTCATATATTCTTTACAAGAATAATCCACACACACTGTCTTAGGACGCTGACTGGATTTTACATATATATATATATATATATATATATTGTAGCATATGTGCTACAAGGAGACACATTAGCCCCATGCCTGTTCATCATCTTCCTAGACTACGTGCTTAGAACGTCTATAGATTTAATGAAAGAAGACGGTTTCAAACTGACAAAATAAAGAAACAGAAGATACCCCACACAAACAATTACGGAGACGGACAACGCCGATGAAAGAGCACATCTGGTAAATACACCCACCAAAGCCTAAATCCTGCTACATAGTCCAGAACGAGCAGCTCGTGGCATAGGCCTCCATGTCAATGTAGACAAGACGGAATGCATGTTTTAATAAAAGAGGCGATATCTCCACACTAAAGCGTGAGCCTTTGAAGCTAGTGGACAAGTTCTCCTATCTCGGAAGCAGCGTCTCATAAACCGAGAAAGACATCAACACGTGACTGACAAAAAATGTGTACAGTTATCGATAAGCTATCGGTCATATGGAAGTCATACCTGACCAATAAAATAAAACACAGTTTCTTCCTAGCAGCGGTCATGTTGTCACTGCTATATGGATGCACTACACTGACGCTAACTAAATGTATGGAGAAAAAGCTTGACGGCAATTTCACAAGAATGCTGCGAGCTGTGTCGAAAAAGTCCAGGAGGCAATATCCCCACAACGCAGCAGCACTTACCACCTATCTCGAAAACTAGCCGAGTTAGATGAACTGGACATGCAGGATATTGCTGGAGAACAAAGGACGAAATCTTAAGCGATATACTCCAGTGGATTCTTTCACATGGATTAGCAAAGGCAGCATGACCAACAAGAATATATATACAACAGCTCTGTGCCGATCCAGTATATAACCTGGAAGACCTTCCAAGAGTGATTGAAATTAGAGACGGGGAGTGAGTGAGGGACAAGGGGATCCATGCTGACAGCGTGAAATGGTGATGAGGATGATGATCGTTTTGATTGATTACTAAACCTTTCCTTTTTTATTTACTTAATAAAGAGACGACTGGTATCCGACAAGTTGACGGAATCGACTAACCTCCTTTTAAAATCAATTTTTCATCAACGATATTCTTGTTGAAAAGAACAAGACATTTCTACCAATGAATCTTTGATTGTTCGGTTAAATAATGATTCTAATTTACCAGGTGTGTTTTTTAAAACTAGAAGTGATGGACTCCAGGCTTTTGTAAAAAGACCCTTTTTAGAGAGATGCACCCTGATGTAAAACGTCAATATCATCTATATGTGTGGGCTTGTACTCTTTTTTTTGGAAGAAGACATCGAAGTAAGTGGGATTGGCAATGTGAACTGCCTTTACTTAAAAAAAAAAGATTCAATCACAATTTTTTCTTAATAAAGCGCGGAATGATGTCATACAAATGACATTTTAAAATTCGGAATAACAATAATTAATATACCCCATCAAAATGATGATAATATATATATATATATATATATATTGAGAGAGAGAGAGAGAGAGAGAGAGAGAGAGAGAGAGAGAGAGAGAGAGAGAGACCATGATAACTGAAAAATGCATTCTTTTACGCTAATGTATCTGTTTCCTTAGTTCTCAGCTGTCTCTAATGCATAACTTTCACTTAGCATTAAAATATTTGAAAAGGTTAATTATAATTATAGTGACCATAGAAAATATTCACGTTGAGTTTGAAAGTATTGATAGTTATAAAACTTTACAGTATCACTCAATGTTTGATAGTATCACTTTAACTAACCTTAAAATTTGATACAAGGATATTTGCTTTTTGTTCAGTTAAATATTATGGTGTGTTCTGTTTTGGTTTCGTTTCGTTTTATGCTATATCAACCATTGAAGGTTATTTAATGCCAAATCCTTTTCATATATATATATATATATATATATATATATATATATATATATATATATATATATATATATATATATAAAATCCTGAATTAACCGGTCTTTGGTTTTTTTCTTAAAGAAATATTGCTCTGTAATAAATTACATTGAGCTCTCTACCAGGAAAATTTAAATGTTCCGCTACTGAATGATTTTCTTGTCCTGAGGGAATTACTCCAAACTCTGGTTTAACCTGACCGAATATTACATATATATATATATATATATATATATATATATATATATATATATATATATATATATATATATTATTATTATTATTATTATTTCCAAAAACCTCTTGCAGAAAACGTGTTTAAAAGAGCCGGAGATAATTTTTTCACGCAGTTAAATGGTTTAACTTATTTCTACCAGATATGAATAATTCAATTTACTGATAATCATTTGTTTGAACACTGTTTAATGTTTTTTTGTATCAATAACAATTTAATTAAACATCAGTCATTTGTTTACACAAAGTTAAATGATCAAACAGTTCTATTCCACGAAATTCATTTTAGCATACATCATTTGATTGCACTCACTTTAAATGTCATATTCTATTTAAACCAATTTAGTTGAGCTTACGTACACAGTTTAAATGTCAAACAGTTATATCTGACCCATCGATAGGACCCTATAATGTGCTACTACTCCGGGCCAGAGTGGAACTGGGAGCGATGGTAATGAAGGAGTACTTCTCATTACCCAAAGCCCCTGCATTACTGAAGCCTCACCATCAAATTATTTACTCTCATATCCATGACACTCTCTGGGTGTTATTACCCCTCTGCCGAGATGAAATCCGTGATTTCTGCCGGCTCAGCCGACTGGACCATACATTTTCTTGTCACAAAAGCATAAATAAAGCAATTGTTGATTACAATGCTAAACCTTTTTTACTATTTTTTTTAAATGGAAGCAGTTAGCTAGTAAAAAGAAAACTGTCGTTCTAAGAATTACATGTTTACCTAAATTTTTCTGTTGACTTCATACAGCTTAAATTCTCGCTATTCACATTTTGGTAGAAGTCTATTTCTATAAGTTTTAATAATCGTAAACTGCTTAAATGACTAGAGTTGGACAGCCTGGTCGGCGTTGATATTTGGCCACAACTTGGGGAGAATAAGAATAAGATTAATATCTTTAATAAGCATATTAGAGAGAAGCGAAACACAAACAACTTCGTCAAGGATATGAACTTGATTCACGGATTATATTTTTTTCGATAATATCCATCATGCATGTATTTTCTTTAACGCCATAATATTAGAGCCATCTCTATGTTGCTATGAAATCTACAAAATTTACTTTTTCTGTTCCATCGTCTCCTGTTCTTATTCTTTATCAATATGCAATGATTCTTTTATTATAAAAATGCCAGAGATTCCTACCAGCAATGACGGTCAATGATATCACCCACTTTGGGAATTCTATATTGAAATATGCAACATAAATTGACACGAATGGTTCCGATTACGATCATAAGATATATAAAGAGATTAAATGTCGTGTACATATAAAAGTGGGATGTGAGAAGGAAAAAAAATCAAAATATGCTGCAGATAGTGAAATATTCACCTTTAAGGTAAATTGATCTCTGCAGAGTCATTAAAACTCAACAGTCTCTGTGAAGATGACGGTAAATGTTAAGAATGAGATGGTAGTGACAAAGTTAACAAACTTGAGTGTAGCATTCAAGGTTGACAATGAACGTATCAGCATTTTACTACAACAGTCTGATCTTTCCAAAGAGGCATTTGCCTGAAGGATTCAGTCAACACATCTGTTATTGCTCAGACAGTGTAACCACTGAATCATTTTATGGAGATGTATAATTATAAGACAGACACCAAAGGTTTTATGAATGTCCTTTGATTGATTTGGTGAGGTTTCTTTGATTAATTAAATACCAACCTTCGTGGGTTATTTATTGCGAAATATGTCCCCAAAGAAAAAACGACAGAGGTGTTATTTAGTACATATCTAGGGAGTTAAGTGGGTTCATATTTTCCCCGAGAACATTAAAAGGCAAGCGAAAGCAATAGATGTCCCATATGTGTTACAACAAATTGAGTTTGAACAGCCTCACAAGGGAGTCAAACATGGTACGCTCTAGCAATTATAATTACATCATACTGTACCTCACAAGCAAATGACTCAGACAGACAGATAGACAGAGAGCGGGAGGTATAGAAAGAGAGAATGTGATATATATATATATATATATATATATATATATATATATATATATATATATATATATATATATTAGTACAGCATAGTCGTTTGAAAATATAGTCACACCCTCGCTGATGTGACTCACCTAAATTTCGAGTTTATCAAATGACCAGATTTTTTTATAACATTTATGCATAAGATTAACGACTTATAAAAAGTGAAGTGAAAATAATGCAAGAAAAAAATAATGAAGGCACTACTGTTTGAATCCACTGATATATCATGACGGTCGTTGTTATAACTTGATCGAGAAGGCGATGGGGAAATTTTTATCAGAATATTGTCAGAATATTGTCAGCTAAGAGACAGTAGCAGAGAGAAAAAGACAGAGAAGGAAAAAGAGAGAGAGAGAGGGGGAGGAGAGGGAGTGAGAAAAAAGACAGGCAAAGAGAGAGGGAGAGAGAGAGAAAAGACAGGCAGAGAGAGAGAGAGATAGAGAGAAGGAGGAGACTGAGTGAGAAAAAAGACAGGCAAAGAGAGAGGGAGAGAGAGAAAAGACAGAGAGAGAGAGAAGGAGGAGAGGGAGTGAGAAAAAAGACATGCAGAGAGAGAGAGAGAGGTGGGGGGAAGAGAAAAAAGACGGGCAAAGAGAGAGTGAGACAGAGCGAGAGATTTCTGGAGTGACCAATCACTTTTTATTCATAATTATTAATCATGGAACAGGTACTTCCATTTTTCTTACAAAATGACGGAGCTTGTAATTCTAGTCCCTTACAGCTCAAAAACCAAATAAATACAGTAAGGATATTTTAATTATTCGTGTGAAGAATGAAATGTTTATTTCCTGATGAGTGATCACTTTGCACATAATATATTGAGTTAATTATGGATTTTCTTGTAGCTTAAAAGTATAAGAAATGGAGTCACTTAGCCTTTTTTAAAAAATTACATCATCTGGCACGCCCATTTAGAGCAACTGTTATGATCGGAGAAAATGAAATATGTAAACCATTCATGGGTAAATTTTAGAGAGAATTGGTTTCTTTAACATTGGTAAGGCAACCAATCTAAAGAAAGATAATGAATTTAAAACTCTGTATTTAGCTTTAAAAAATAACCTTGTATAATATCCTGCTTGTGATGCACTGATTAGATAAATACATAAATTATCTGTCATCGACGTCTGTAGTTGGCTACTGGTGTAATGTAACATAGTACAACCAGGTCGCATGTATGTTAGAGAAGAGATTATAACTGGCAAGTGAGTCTCAGTGCCCTAAAAGATGCTATGACGATGGATGTCCACATGCCACAACAATTTTTTTTTAGGACAGTGTACGGCCGCGTTCATACAAAGAATTTATTATACTGTACACATTATGATTTGTTTAGTTTGTTCGGTTTTATGGCATATCAACTATTGTAGATTATCTGATGCCAAATCCTTTTTATACATTTATATTGAATATGAATTTTTAAAAAATTTTTAGAGATTACATTTTTAAACGATTCTGAGCTCAATCTTTTGCACACAATTAAATGGTTTCATTTACTTCTATCTAATACGAATTATTCTATTTATTATTAATCATTTGTTGAACACAGTTGAAGGTCGTTAATTATTGCTATTTAACACAAACAATTCTATTCATCATCAGTTTCAATCCTACATCCTAGATGCATCAAGGTAGGTCCTCAGTGATGCACTGTCTTCATCGCCGATTTCGAGTTCTGCATCATATCGGCTCCGACAGCAACCGCGACATGACTCGGGAAGAGCCAAGCCGCCTCCTTGATCGCGACGAACTACGCGCCGTGCCTTTGCCAAAGCAATAAAACTCAGAAGGCCGGACTTCGGCCAGTCTTTATCGTATCAGTATCAGCCAATGAAAAACAGGGCATTCACACTCCTCTACTATATAATACCATCGTTACTTCATCCAGTTTCGGCTGACTACATCCGGATTCAATACCTAGGTAAGATGGTATTTTCAATACTCGTCCACGTCCATGATTTACACTTTCACAAGACCTACACGTATCCCACTGCAAATCTATCCTATACTAATACTTCCAAGCTAACATGAAATAAGCCCCTACTCTAACTATTCAGTCAGTCTTCAACTCTTACCTTATACCCTTATTCGAGGCAAAAAAAAACCCCCAAAAAACTCCCATTTATTTTGACTCACAAAATCATTTGCTACAGATTAACTCATACTTATCAGTAATTTGTTTACACACTGCTAATTGATTAAACATTTCTTTTTCATGTCATTCATTTTAGCATAAATTATTTGACTGAAGTTTTTTCAATTATCGAAATGCTTTTTGACCCAGAGATAGGACCCGATTTGGGGCTACCACTCCAGGCCAGAATGGACCTGGGAGCTATGACAATTAAGGAGTACTCTGCATTCCCCAAAACTCCAGAATTACTGAACCCTCACTATAAGATTGTTTAGTGTCGTATCCAGGACACTTGATGGGGGAGTCTTAACCCTCAGTAAAAATGCAGTCGGTGTATTCTACAGCCCAACCGACTGGGCCAACCATATATTCGTATTTATCGGATAAAACGTTTTAGACCAAGTATCCGTATATAGAGAAATATCCGCTTTTGTCATTAAAAGAAAGGAACTTATGATCGAATGTCCGAATTCATTATGCATTGAAACCCCTGGGAAACTCTTATAAGATAAATCTCGAATGAAAAGATAAAGCTGGACACTGTCTTCTCTTCATGGTCACTGATCGATAAGAGACTGAATTAACATTGACATGAGAAAGAAACAAGAACGCTATTTATTATGGCAGAGCAGTCCAGTAAGTCAGTGAAGATACGAAGAGTGACAAGACCGCTGTCCCTGTGGATATAACCTGCACCGGCTCACTGATTGATCAACTCACTATCGTTTCGCGTGTAGTGGTCAATGAAATCCCTGTGTTTTCTCACTTACTTTGTCCGTGTACAAATAACACCCTTTACTAAACAGTGACATTTACACAGTAAATGCATCAATCCACCTCGTTACGTACGTGGGAGGCATGCTGAATGTAATGGTTATCGTCAATGAGACTTTAGAATTCGCTGATTATATCTCCTACCGAGAGTCAGGCCCCACCCAGCCACCCAAAAAGGTATCCTTGGTATCAGAATAAACTCTGGGGGTAATGTTCCTTTTCTACATTTCCCAGTCGGTTGGGGCTGTAGAATACACTGACTGCTTCTCTGCAGAGGTGCGTGACCCTTATAACGTGTATCATAGATATCACACTAAACAATCTGATGATGAGGTTACAGTAATGCTGGAGCTTTAGGAGAATACGGAGTGCTCCTTCATTGCCCTCACACCCAAGTCTACTCTGGCCTGGAATGGTAGCACCTGATAGAGTCCTATCTATGGGTCAAATAGAAATAAACTGTGTACTTATGCTAAACTAAATTGATAGAAATAGAATTGTTTTAACGTCTAAACTAGGTCCTTATGCTAAACTGATCTGTTTGAAATAAAACAGATTATAAATAGAACTAAACTGTGTACTTATGCTAAATTGAATTGTATGAAACAGAATAGTTTTGACATTTAATGAACTGTTTTGACATTTAACCGTGTGTAAGCAAAAACTATACTTTTCCTAAAATGAAGAAAGAAATACGTCTGCCAAACATCATTCGCTCATGGCAACAACAATCTCACTGAGATCAGTATACACTCGTGTTTCATATTACGCTTAATTAGACAATGTCTGTTCGATTATACGTCCGTTGCAAATAACAATAAAACAAATTTAGGCAATGACATAGAGAAAACAGAAACCACCAATAAAAAGCATATAGAACCATAAGTGCTTCACAATGTAGATGAAGGTCTACAAAGTTAAGTTTCTATACATTATAACGCAATAAAAATTAACGCCTATCGAATCCACCATCTCTCAAAACTCAAAAGCGAAATAAAAATGGTATGGACATTTTATAATTGGGTATATTTTCTTTATTCATTACACACTATTTTATTAGGTTTCTTTATTTATATTTCTTTTGTATTGGTTTTCGATGAAAAAAAAGACTCTTATAACGTCCGGATCTTACTATGTCCGACTTTGAGAACGTATTTAGGACATTATACGAGACTCAACCCTACCAGAAATAACGCTCAGTGTACAATATTCATTTCACTCATGCTAGTGCAACTACCGCCCACTTTTGCCATAGTGGCGAATGTATCCATACGGCTTAATTTCTCCAATTACGATGTTGTATACACAGTTCGTCTATCCATCACTTCGAGGCGTTGCTTGTTGACAAAATCTGCCAAATATAAAGACAAGACGAAGGGATGACGAGAAGTCCATTCCGTTGCGTAGTCACACAGGAAATTTCTCTGTTTATTATTATTGTTGTTTCAAACATTCTCTGAACATTTCTCAAAAACAGAGACTTAAAGTAATATTCTTGAGTCGATAAGGGAAAGTTCTTTCGTCTACTTGCTCGTCACCAACTTCCAGGGAGGTGACCGTTTTGCTATTTTAGGTCGTTATTTGTCCAAAGCTGGTTACTTGCTATCACGCCCATTTTCACAATTCTTCTACACCCTTCTTGCACCTATCGACAGACTCCTGATTGCCCCTTTTTTGACTAACAAGAGTTGGTTACCAGTTTCACTGCTTGTGGCAATTGTTAACTCTGTCACGGCTTCCGATGAAGCCCCAAGAAACCGGGACCCCAACAAGAGGCTTGTAAAATCAATGATTTTACCCAACCCCTCCTTCTCGTTCATCATATGACTAATGGTGACTTTTTAAGTGGAATGAAACCGATGAATACGGTGCTTTCCTTCTTCTAGATTGGCTGCTTTACGATGTCTCAAGAACTTAATGTAATATTAATCCATACGTAGAGTGAAAACAGGTAGAATCCGGTCCTTCCCATGGGCGTTGGTGCGAACAGAAACTCAGTCAGCATCCTCCCTAATTTGAAGTTGGGTCATTGATTCAATTTCCTACGACGATAAACGTTACGCTAAATACGCCTCCTATGTACTTACTGCGTTTTAATTATTTTCATTGTCTTTATAGCTTAGCATTGTAAACCACAAGGAACTTTTCATGTTTTTTTTTAGTATAATTCAAAAATTGTTACTTAAATGTTTTGTTGTAAAGTTTCCTTTTTGACAACTTTTTCACTGAAGATTAACGTCGGCTATCATCCACGCAGGAACAGATAAAAGTGAAAACAAATGACTGTTTGGTTTGGTTTATTTGCTTCATGGCATATCAAACGTGATTGGTTATCTTATATAAAAGCCATCCTTGTAGAATAACTTCCGACGAACTATTTAACCCATAGCTCGAAAGATAAGGTGTTACAAAGATTTTCAAAGGTTGGTTGGTTGGATTTTTTTTCAGCAACCCTTTTCGAGTCATTTAACCCCGAATTAAAACATTTTGATAAAAATTTCAAACAGTTCATTTAAACTTAAATACACTGCTTAGTTATATTCAACTCATAGACAGGACCCTGCTAGGTGCTACCTTTCCGGGTCAGAGTAGACTTAGGAGCGATGGCAATAAAAGAGTAGTCCACAATCCCTGAAACTCCTCCATTACATAAGACTCACAATCAGACTGTTTAGTGTCATATCCAGGACACCTCTGCAGAGAAGCAGCCAGTGTATTCCACAGCCCCAGATGACGGAGCCAAATTTTGCAGGGGTATTTGTTCGAAGTCATTTTAATCCTGCGACTACAGTTGGAATTAATTTACAACGATTTTGCGGTCAGTCATGTTAAGCAATGCGCTTTAGGGACTTCCTCGAAAACAAATGACAGTTATACTGACTCACCAATAATTCCATTGTGAATCCCTAAGATACCATTTTTTCTAGGGAAAATATGTATCATTACGCCTATTTCTTTGCTTTTCAGTCGGTACGAAGAATAAAGATGTATTTTCTCTACATGATGTTTACTCTGTATTTCTATGAAGAGAAGAAAATATATCGATCATTTCAGAATTGGTTTTTCAGTCAAATATCTTTCTTTTCAGATGTATCTGTACAATAGCAGTTGTCAACTTATGACTAGGAAAATAAATGCAGACGTTTAATTGAATTATTATGCTCTGTCCCGTTGCTAGATATATTGGACTTTTGCCACCTTAGTAGATAGTGTTGGTACATTCTAAATCTAAAAACAACAAACTTTCTCATAGTTAATTTGCCAAAAGAGTATCAACAAAAAACAAAGCAAAATAAAAAATTAATAATGGTCGATTATTAACCCCAACGTAGGGGCAATATTGGTTCAACAAAAAACATCCAAGTAAAATCCTACAAGCCCATGAAGATTTTCAACTAGTTTCTTCTTAACCGTGTCAGATATTAGTGATGAAAATATATGGAGGCGTTGTTAGACATTAATTTTGCCTAGCATTTTCTTTTATTTTTAAATTCTACATTTTATTTTCAACTTCATATTTTCATTATCATATTTTTTCATATTTTTAGTCGAATGTTGTCGACCAGAGTTTTGATTTTTAAAAAAAGATATTTAAAACACAGATAAAAACAAAACATACAGCATTGATTAAAAAGACATGAAATATATGAGTGAAAATCACTCATGAAATATTTATAACGATCAGATATTTTTGAATCATTGAAAGTAAAATTCAATGAACTTACCATAAACATTGTTTCTAAATTTAATGATAAAAACTAACCTCTAAAAATGTTGTCTCATTTATTGTTTTTCAAGTCAAAGAAAACTGGTAAATAACGTGTGAGATTTATTTCAATAAGAACATCCCAAATTGAGAAGCTAACACTGTTGGGAAAAACTCACGAGGCAAAGTAAGAATGAAAATAATAACCTGGAAGAACTGATAATCAGAAGAAAAATCTAGTCTATCTAGAGCACAATATTGTTAAAATCGTCACGAATAGTGACAAGAATACAGGAAAACTGAGAAAGCTGGCAGTCTCTTAGCCTCCAGTGAAAGACCAACAGCTAACGCTGGTATAAAATACTGGCAAAGAGTAAAATGATTATAATCTGGTGACTGGATTTGAGTTGCTGACATTCTGACATTTCAAAGAAAAAAATCCGTTAAAACTGCAAGGAAAACATGCAAGGAGTGAAATAATAATAATAATAATAATAATAATAATAATAATAATAATAATAATATTAATAATAATAATAATAATAATAAAAGAGTCTAGAAGCCTCGAAGAAACTTGCTGTCACTCAAACTCCAGTGAAAAACCACCAGATAATACTGATGTCAGAAACTGTAAAAGAGTAAAAAAAAGGACCTTGACCTTGCTATGGAATTGAAAAAACAATGGAACATGAAGGTGACAATTATACCATTTGTGATTGATGTTTTTGGTACACTTACTAAAGGATTATTAAAGGGACTGGAGGACTTGAAAGTTGGAGGACGAGTAGAGATCATCCAAACGACTACATTATTGAGAACGGCCAGAATACTAAGAAGAGTCTTGGAGACTTAAGGAGAATTGCTCTCACTCTGACTTCAGTGAAAAACCATCGGCTATCGCTAATGTGAAAAGCTCTAATGAGTGAATAATAATAATAATAATAATAATAATAATAATAATAATAATAATAATCTATCAGTCGACAAATGTATAAAATAACTCTAAGCAATGTCCTGTAATTAAAAATTGAAAAAAAATGTGACATTAAAACTGTAACCGAATCAGTAATTGTGGAAACAATCATTAAGAAATTGACAAATGAACACTTTAACAAAATACCATCGTTCCCCAGCCTGTATGAAATAAAAATATTTGCACCTTGGGAACCTGCTCCTTTCCATACGAAAGTACTATCAATGTTATTGGCAAAATAACACCGGAATAAAAGGCAGCAAAAACACAAGTACAGAGAATGTATATAGTCACTATATCCTTTCATCGTAGGTCTCGAGTAAAGATCCAGTGAAGGATTGTAAGAAAACGCGAATAAATCGGAAATGTCATTAATAATAATAATAATAATAATAATAATAATAATAATTATCAAAAACGGATCACCTAATCTCGGCCAGAGGACTGGACGTAATAATAATCAACAAAAAAGAGAAATTGCAGAATTGTGAACTTTTCTGTCCCGGCTGACAACTGAGTAAAGCGAAAAGAAGAAATACCTGGACCTTGAAGGGGAATTGAAAAAAACTATGGAATATCAAAATTATGGTGAAACCAATTGTAATCGTTGCTCTTCGTACAGTCTCCTAAAGAATGGTATAAGGACTGGGGGACTTGGAAATCAGAGGACCATTGGAGAACATCCAAATGACAGCATTATTGAAATCGGCCAGAATACTGAGAAGAGTCCTGGAGTTTTAATAAGACTTGTCCCTCAAAATCAAGTGAAATACCATCAGTTTACTCTGGTAAGAATAACTCTCAAGGAATAAAATAATAATAATAACCAATTATATCAAATGAACAATAAAAAAGACGCAAGAATATAGCAAATCTTCGCTATTTAGTGATCGAGACGAAATGATCAATCACATAATAAGCGAATGCAGCAAATTAGCACAGAAGAAGAATAAAACTAGACAGGATTGGGTAGGGAAGGCGATCCACAGGGAGTCTTGCAAGAAATTGAAGTTTGACCATGCTAGCAAATGGTATAGGTAAAATATATATCCCATGAATAATTGGACGCACAAACTTTTCTGGCATTTTGAGATACAAACGGATCTTCTAATCTCTCACCAAAAACTAGACTTTGTGATAGTCAAAAAAAAAAAAAAAACGAATAAAAAGAGAACTCACCTGGACGTTGGTAGGGAACTGAAATAACTATGTAACACGAAAGTCATGGTGATACCAATTGTAATTGGCGTTCTTGTTACAATCATCAAATGATTGGTGTAGGGTTTGGAAGACTTGGAAATAAGAAGACAAGTTTTTATCTTTCTAAAAGTCATAAATCCATATTCTAACCTTGTTTTTATATACTTCAAATCTACGAATAGCTGCATCAACACAATTCTTAATGCTAGTGAGTTTCCCTCTTTCTTCTTTGATTGGGTTTAATGTCAAATCAACCTGTGGAAGTTAATTAATTCCAGTTCATCTTAAAATATTTATAAATATATATGATTTTGTTTGGTTAGATTTTGTGGCATATCACTTATTGTAGATTGTTTGATGGTAATTCCTCTTTATACGTGTATATTGAATATATATTATTTGGTTTAGTTGTATTTTATGACATATCAACCATTATGGATTATTTAATGCCCATTCTTCTTGGTGCATATATATGTTAAACATATAGGATTTGATTTGAATGGGTTTTATGTCATACCAACCATTTTAGGTTATTTAATACCAAATCCTCTTTATACATATATATTAAACATATGGGATTTTGTTTGATTGGGTTTTATGTCATACCAACCATTGTAGGTTATTTAATGTCAAATCCTCTTTATACATATATATTAAACATATGGGATTTGGCTTGAATAGGTTTTATGTCATACCAACCATTTTAGGTTATTTAATACCAAACCCTCTTTATACATATATACAAAATATATGGGATTTTGTTTGGTTGGGATTTTTGGCTTATCAACCATAGTTATTTGATGGCAATTTCTCTCGATACATATATATTAAAGATATAGGATTTGGTTTGGTTGTTTTTGTTTGTTTTTGGTTTTTTTTTTTGGTTTTGGCATATCGACAATCGTAGGTTATTTGATATCAAATCTTCTTTATACATATATACTAAATATATAGGATTTTATTCTGTTGGGTTTTATGGCCTATCAATCATTGAAGGTTATTTAATATCAAATCCTCTTTATACATATATTAGATATGTTAGATTTTAATTGATTTGGTTTTAATGGCAAATCAACTTTTGTAGGTTATTCAATGCCAAGTCCTGTTTATACATATACATTAAATTTATGTGATTTGTAAACATATGTTGTTGATACAATTTTTTAACGAGTCTGAGCTCATTTTTTGCTCACTTATAATCTTTTTCAAGTATTGCTATCGAATACAAAAAATTATATTTACTATTAAACATTTGTTTTCACACAAGTGAATGGCTCTAAGTATTGCCATGTAGCAGTTACAATTTAACTTCCGTCATTTGATTGCACAAATTTTGATAAATAACAGATAGTTTGTCGGGAATTTCATTTTTAAATGAGTTTCGAACTAATTTTCACACTAGAATTGTTATTGTTCCTTCACAGTTAAATTATTTCAGTTATCGCTATCTAACACTTATAATGCTATAAGTGGTGTAATGGTTATCGTCGCAAGAAATGGACACGGCAATACGAGTTCAAATCCTGGACGTGTCTGATTGCATTTCACATAGCACTAATACCATTGGGAAAGGTATGAATCCAATTATTCTCCCTCCAGCTATGAGTAAATAGTAGGACAGACTAGCTTCTTCAGCCTTCGTGAGGCAACTAGTCTAGGAGAAGGAAAACTCTGAATTCAAACCTGTTAAACTCCGCTAAAAAAATTGACTCTGTTTCATATCCTGCCCGAGCGGAGGGGTTGGTAAATATGATATGATAATGCTATTCAATATTAATCATTTGTTTGCACACGATGAAGTGGCTACAAGTATTGCTAAGTACCACAAATAATTTTAGACTATTTTACTCATTCTTTTGTGCTTAGCTGAATAGGTCCAAGAATTACTGTATCACTAACAATACAATTAAACATCTGTGATTCGTTTACACGCAGTTAAATGATCAAACGTTTCTGTTTTTAACAATTTCATTTAGCAAAAGTCGTTCGCCTGCATATCGTTTAAATTCAGGCAGTTCTATTTTACCTATATACTATATATGGTGCTATCACAGCTGGCCAGAGTGGACATGAGAGCAATGGTAATAAAACGCGCTCAAAAGCTCCAGCGTTACTGGAGCCTCACAGTCAGATTGTTAGGTATCCTATCCAGGGCATTCATTGGGGTAGGGTTCTTACCCCTCAATAGAAATGCAATCGATGCATTCTACAGTTCCAGCCAACACTGGCTATTCTCCGTCTTCATTTCTTGTTGCATAGAGTAAATATTTTCTCATCACTTAAGTGTAAGGACTTGTCATAATTTTCCTTCTTCGATAGTTTATTCGACACTTATTGATTATTAAATAGAAACCTTGCTCAGGTATTTCTTATATGAGATTATTGAGGAAAAGTTTTGTTTCAAAAAGTTTAATTGTTTTGAGGTAGCGCATCCTTACTTTCTAAATAACATAATTGCTAATATAAGCAAAACAAACTCACTTAATAACAACATAATATCTGTGCATTTAATACCATCACCACCGCTTCTATTCCATCACATTCTAAGATATCACTTCATTTCAGCAACAATTATCCTACTAATTATATTATTTTAAAATAGCAATCTTAGTAATTATTATGATTATAATAATAATGCAAAGAATGGCAATCAATTTAATGACTGTCGTAGCAGTCTATTCAAGCATATTTAGAAAAAAAAGCAACACAGAAACAAGAAGAGCAGACAGTATTAAATGGAAATTGCAATATTCTCATATCTAAAAACATTGATGAGTACTTTCATAGTCAATGAAATAGTTTCACTGTTAAAATCTGCTTTTCCCTCGTGTAGATATATATATATATATATATATATATATATATATATATATATATATATATATATATATATAGGATAAGTCCAAACATGATTTCAAATTTGGTATTTAGATATTGGTAATCATAATTTTTAATTTTTTTAGCGTTCTTCATACCTGTCGTAGCTGACGGTTTTTTAAATGGAGTTTGAGTGACATCCTGTCTCCTCAAGTTTCCAGGACTCTTCTGAGTATTCTGGCCTGTCTTAACAATGCTGTAATTTGGACTATATCCACTCGTCAAAGTCCTCCAGTTCCTGTACCAGTCCTTTGGTGACTATACCATTCGCCCCAATGACAACTCTTATCATCGTCACTTTCATGTTACAAAATGTTTCCGTTCTCTAGCTAGGTCTAGGTACTTATCTCTCTTTTCTCTTTCCTTCAGTTTTACTCTGAGGTCAGCCGGAACGGCAAAGTTCACAATTCTGCAGGTTCTTTTTTTTTTTTCATCTGGCCGAAGTTAGGTGATCCGTTTATATCTCAAAATCGCAGAGATGTTATTGCGTCTTATTTCCGAGGGACAGATTCTAGTTTGTGTGTTTGTTCGTCAGCGCAATTCCCTGGGGAATACCTTCCCCACCCAGTCATGTCAAGCCTGATACTCTTTTTGCACGAATTCACTGCATTCTTCTTCTTCTTCTTCTTCTTCTTCTTCTTCTTCTTCTTCTTCTTCTTCTTCTTCTTCTTCTTCTTCTTCTTCTTCTTAGTAGTAGTAGTAGTAGTAGTAGTAGTAGTAGTAGTAGTAGTAGTTCTTCTCTTTTGAAACTTTTTCACACCAGCGTTAGCAGATAGTTTCTCACTGAATTTTAAGCGACAACCAGTCTCCTCAAGTCTCCAGGACTCTTCTCATTACTCTGGCCGATCTCAATAATGCAATAGTTTGGATTGTCTCCACTCGTCCCATTATTCCTATGCTCTTCTGTCCTTAAACTAATACTTTGGTGACTGTACTAAAAACACCAATCCCAATTGGTATCATCGTCACTCTCACATTCCACCCCTTTTTCAATTCCCTACCATAGAAGAGGTATTTATGCCTCTTTTTCTATTTATTATAATTATCATTTACTCCTTTTCCAGTTATTCACACCAGCGTTAGCCGATAGTCCTCACTGGAGTTTAGGTGACAGGATGTCTTCTCAAGTCTCCAGGAGTCTCCTCAATATTCTGACCGATCCTAATGATACGATAATTTAGATGATCTCCATTCGTCTTCTTATTTCCAGTCATTCAGTCCCCTTATCAGTATTTTGGTGACTACCAAGAGCACCAATTATAATTGGCATTACCATCAACTTCATGTACCACACTTTCTTCAATTCTCTGGCAAGGTCTACGAACATTATTATTATTATTATTATTATTATTATTATTATTATTATTATTATTATTAATTTACTCCATTAGAATTTTTCACATCAGTGTGGGCTGATGGTTTTTTACTGGAGTTTGAGTGACAGAAAATCTCCTCACTTGTGCACTACCGGTGTTTCGGACTTATGCATTTTTTTCAATTGGATTTGATTGGTTTGTTTTTTTGGTTTTATGACATATCTAAATGTAACCTTTGTAGGTTATTTAATGCCAAATTTATTTTTTATCGAAAATAAACAGTTTTATTTCAAACAATTCAGTTTAGCATAAGTACACAGTTTATTTGACAAAAACTTAACTATTTCAAACAATTTATATTAGTCAAAGAGTTCTAATTCAAACAAGTCGGTTTAGTGTAGTATAGTTTTTGTTTACACACACTTATGTGTCCAAATAGTTCTATTTCGAACAATTCAGCTTAAGGTAAGCACAGTATTAATGTCAAAAGCTATTCTACGTATTTCAAACAATCCAGTTAACCATACAAAAACAGTTCAATTTTAAACAAATCAGTTTCGCAGTTTAGTTCTATTTCACCCAAAGATAGGACACTAACAAGTGCTACTACTCCGGACCAGAGTGGACCTGATGACAATGAAGAGGTACTCTGCATTCTCCAAATATTTTGCATTACTTGAACCTCACCTTCAGATTTTTCGTGCCATAATCTAAACACTCGTTGGTTGGGTCTTACCCTTCTACAGAGAACCAGTCGGTGTATTCTACAACCCAGCCAACTAGGCAAGGATTTTACTGGTAAATTCCTGCTAATTTCCAGTAGTTTTCTTTATAATAATAATAATAATAATAGGACTACTAAAATTGTCGACTTTGCTGTCCCGACTGACCACAGAATAAGACTGAAAGAAAGTGAAAAGAAGAATAAGAACATCGACTTTACTAAGGAAATGAAAAAAAAAAAAAAAAAAATCTATGGAACATGAAGGTGACAATTATACTAATCTAATTGATGCATTTGGTATAGTCACTAACACACCACTTCGGGTCAGAGTGAACTTTGGAGTAATGTCAGTGAGGCAGTACTCAACCCTCCTAAGATCTCCTGAACTGGAGCCTCATCAACAGACGAAGTTTAGTGTCATACAGAGGGCACCTTGGATCAAAAGATAAACCCGTGACCGTTCAGACGTTTGCACTGTTAAAATCGGTTGGTAAACTCCAGAGTCCTGGAAAAGTGAGTCGAGTCCTTGTCACTTAGGCTTAAGAGAAAAACCACTGGTAAAAAACGTTTATTATTGTCATCATTATTATTATTATTATCAAATTCTTATAGATTTCATTTGAATTGTTAAAATATTAGTGTTGACATCATTATTCCAGCACTGTGGTTAGTAATAAACTGAGTGAAATTTTACAAAGTAAATTTTGAGGCCAATGATTCAGATTCAGGAAATATAAATGCTGCTTTTTATACTCTACTGATTTTATTAAGAAAATGTAAAATTATACCATTTTAAAGTCATCACTTTTAACAGGAAAAATTATCACTGAGATCTTTGACGTAGTAGAGCAGGGTTCAATTAATATTCCCCCTTCTTTTTGACTAACAGAGCATCAAAGACTAAATAACCGGGTCTATCTTGATATTTACTCATAAGTGCCTGTAGATTAACGCGTTTACCAAAGTCATCAGCCTTGTCTTGGATTTTAATTTTTAGGTTTCCTAACCAAAGTTAAAAACAGTCCAACTATTTACCATGGCAGGTATGATGGAGAACATATACATTTATTCTATTTCCGTGGGCATTTCAGTAAAATGAAATTCAAATTGGCACGTCCAGGATTTGAACTCGAGACGACAATTTCATTTCTTTCGAGGACAACTATTACGCTGAGCGCGCCTTCTAAATGTAGACACATAAATACAATTCTCCCATTGCCCAGTCAACTGGGGCTGTAATATACACCAACAACATCTCTGCAGAAGGGTAAGACCCACCCTTACTAGTGTCCTGATATGACACTAAACAATCTGATGGTGAGGCTCTAATAATGCTGGTGCTTTGGGGTATATGAAGTTCCTCTTCAATGCCGTCTCTCCCAGATTCACTCCAACCAGGAGTGGTTACGGTTATTGATCAAATAGAACTGTTCAGCACGAATTTGAACGCAAATAAATGACTTATGCTAAATTGAAGTGTTTGAAATATAACTATTTTATCTTTTAACTATGTGTAAACAAATGACTGATATTTAATAGGATCGTTAGTGATAGATTGCAATAAATGGAACCAGTTAACTTTTTTTAATCATCATCATCATCATCATCATGTCGTTCTATCAGCACGGATATCCTTGACCCTCTCTCGCCATCTGTCTATATAGTCCATTGCTTCCTCATAGCTACATCCCGAATCGGCACAGAGTTGCTATGTGTAGGTTCGAGCTGGTCGTCCTGCCTTTGCTCGTCCATGTGAAGGGGTCCACTGGAGAACATCACTTATGAGCTCGTCCCTACTTCTCTTGCAGTGTCCCACAAGTCTGGTTCGTCAAACTTTGATAGTTTCCGTGATGGGCAGTAGATGCCGTTACAGCTGCTGCTTTGTGGGATGCTGTCTTCAGGACTTGTACAATATTGTTCACAGGATTTTTGTGTAATTGCCGTCAAGCTTTATCTCCATACGTTTAATTTGCATCCATATAGCAGTATTTACACGGCGGCTGCTTGGAAGAAACTGCGCTTAATTTTATTGGTCATAGAACTATTTGCTCATTTAAATGTGTGTAAACAAATAACTGGTGTCAAATTGAATTGTTAGTGATGCATAGCAATACATAGAACTATTTAATTGTGTTCCAAAAAAATCGTTGTCAAAAAACAGGTTTACAAATCATACTTGATATGTAAAAAGATGTTTTAGCATTAAATAACCTAAAATACTTGATATGCCATAAAGATAAACCAAACCAGTTCTTAGTTCTTTTTCCAGTGTGATACAAATGGACAATAGGTAGAGGTTGTTCTTATTTTATTAGTATTGTCATTCATCATATTTAGAGTTTTTGTCTCTCTCTCTCTCTCTCTCTCTCTCTCTCTCTCTCTCTCTCTCTCTCTCTCTCTCTCTCCACACGTGATGATGGCTAAAAATATTTCAGAATTACTTTCTTTTTAGTGGGGAGACAATGGTGAATTGAAAATTTATTTAGTTAATGGGTCCTTTAATTCTATTATATTTCCTCGTGTGTTAACTAACAGCTGATTCCTACTGTATGATCGAAGCCAACTGTAAGAATCTTGTTAAGAAAAAGAAAAAATCATTTTTTTAAATATTCCATTTTATTGACATTAACTTTTGTATTTACTTCTTTATATTTATTTTTAACAACCTTAAATGATTTGTTCTTCGTCGTAATCAAGCCATTTCTGTATTCAGCATGTTTTGTTCGGCATTGTTTGAATCCTTTTAACTCTCTTTACAATTTCTTCACGCTCGAATAAACAACAATTGGCCGAGTGTTGGCAGTACCAATTTTCCTGAAACGATGTTTTCCAGTACCATTACATCAGCCAATACACTTCAAAGTAATTGCGGTACGAGCGAAAAGAGTTATTTTCATAGAGTCGTTTAAGACTAAACAAGGGACGCGTAATTGCAACCTAAATAAAAGTACCTTGTACTACCATTATCCCGTAATTGTTCCTACATTTTGTGTGATGTTTACACGCAAATGCAACAAACCTTATAGGACCTGGGGAGTTATTTTTCTCATATTTATACAATGGCGAAAACTGAAATAATAGCAGAAAAAGCAGCAATAAGACTGTATAGAAAAATAGTGACAGTGTGAAGGAACCAAGGGTTTTATTGAAAGAAAGCAGATAATCACATAATAAACGAATACAGTAAACTAGTAAAAAAAAGAGTACAGAAGAGGAATGACTTTGTGGGAAAAGTAATTCATTGGGAATCGTGTAAGAAATGAAATTTTGACAATTCTAATAAATGGTAGATATAAAAATCAGAATCCTTCCTAGAGAATGAGATGAACAAACTTTTAAGAAAATTAGAAACACAATGAGTCACCAAATCTCGACTAGTGTCCCTAACTAGAAAGAAAAACAACTTGTCTTGTGGAATTTACTGTTCCAGTGGACCACAGAGTAAAACCAAAGCCGATCAAATAGGAAAATATTTGGGTCATGCCAGAAAGCTAAGAAAAATATAGAAAATTACGGTGTCGGTGATTCAAATTGTGTTTGGCGCGCTTGAAAAGTTCCCCAAAGGCTTGGAACAATCTCCAAAGGTTTGGAAAAAAATACTGGAGGAACTAGAGATTATTGGAGAAGTTTAGACGAGCAATACTGAAACATCATTTACATTTGGTAGAAGATTTATTAGTCTTCAAGCCAAAGAAGTCTTGTGAACAAAAGAACATAACAAAACAAAACAAAACAAAAAAACAAATGGATTAGCAACTTGGGAAAAGACATAGAAGGAGTCAAAGAAGCAACGAAGGCGACAACACACATCGATTTATTCAGAACAACACAAAAAATAACAAATTGGAAAACGCAGGCTATGATAGTATACGTGGATTCTGGTTCTAAAAATTCACATCTATCCATGACAGACAAGCTTTCAGAATATAAAAATGGTTTTAAGGAATACTCGTACCCGAATGCATGACCAAAGTAAAGACTATATTAATCTAAAAAGACCCCGTCAAAGGAACTGCCTCAACAACTACAAACCCATAAACTGCCTACCTATGATACAGAAAATACCTACGGCAAAATTAAGAGAGATTTCCGACTCGTTAACAAACCATGGATTTTTCCCTGAGAAACAGAAAAGATGCTGCAAATGATCCAGAAGCACAGGAGATCTACTCTGCATTAATTAGAACAGGCTCAACGGGAGGAAGACAATACGGATAAATCTAGATATGGCGTAGATTGACAAAAAAGTGTTCGGTATGGTCCTGAAAAGCTGGATAATAAAAGGCTTCAAAATGTACAGGATATCTGACGTAATCATAAACTTTATCGAGGAAACCATGAAAACCTGGAGAGTTTGACCTTTAAACTGGATGCAAACAAAAAACTTATGCTAAATTGAATAGTTTGAAATTAGACTGTTTGTTCATTTTACTGCCTGTAAAGAAATGACAAATGTTTTGTACTTGTCTTTAATTGGAATCATTTTGAGATGAGGTTTCTTAATCTGAGAATTAATTAAGTCCACAATGAATAAAAATCAATTCCCAGACAAATGTTTTATTGAATTATTTGTTATACATGGCAATACCAGGAACTATTTAATTTTGTTGAATCATATTAAAAAGAGATATTTGACAATGAAACGGAGCGCAAAACTACATTCTTTTAAATAGAACAGTTTGATCAATAAACTCTGTGTGAACAGATGACTAATGTTTAATTGAAATGTTAGTAATACATAGAAATACTTAGAACCGTTTAACTTCATTGATTTCTTTTTTTACAAATCATATATATCTGATATGTTGGTATAAACCGGATTTGGCGTTAAATATGCTATAAGGCTTGATATGTCATGAAACCAAGCTAAAATCTTGTAAACAAATATAACCCGTATGGAATAAATAATTCATAAATAGCAGCGAAGAAGTATTGGTGTTTGGAGTTACACCATATTCTCGTGTTCAAGAAAGCCAAATAACTCAGAGAATATCTACAAAATATTTATCAATATAATAATTATGTTGCTTTTTTTTACTGTAATAATATTGATGATAATAATCTCTATTAGATAATTAAAAATCCATAACGATAAGAATAGAAATGATGATGTCGATTCAAAACGCTTCAATGAGATCCCTCTCGGGAAAAAATGAACAAAGAATTATTGAAAAGAAAATAGTAACAATGAAAACAAATGCGTAAGCGAACATTGTGGGGATGTTGCAGAGATTTTTCTCACAGCAAAACACAGTCATTTCACCTCTAGCTTTATTTCTTCCTAGAGAAATGTCAACAACGACGTCAACGACAATCACAACCTCAACAACAACAAGAACGATAGAAATAAACAAACAAACCAGCATGAATTCCAATACGAACAGACTTATTAGAATGCATTGTCTATTCTTTTGTGGTTTGCATTATAACAATAGTAACTAACATTACTTGAACATAGTTCACTTTCAAATTTGCTGTCACTGGTGTCATCCACATCACGATCATCATCTCCAACAGCAATAAAGAAGACGAGAATAAGCTAATGCAGTGAACTGGAACTATAGCAACCCACTCGGCTGGGGCTGTTCAATACACTGACTGCTTCTTTTTAGAGGGGTAAGACTACCCCCAGAGGGTGTTCTGGATATGAAACTAGACAATCTGATGGTAAGGCTCCAGTCATGCTGGAGCTTTGAAGAATGTAGAGAACCCCTTTATTACCATTTTTCACAGGTCATTTCTGACCCAGAGTGATAGCACCTGCCAGGGTCCTATGTATGAGTCAAATAGAACTGTTCGATGTTTTAATAAAGTGCAAACAAATTACTTATGCTAAAAATGAATGGCTTGAAATAGAACTGTTTGATGATTTAACAGTGTGTAAAGAAATGACTGGTAATTGATTGAAATGTTGGTGATACCGAATTCATTAATTTGTTTTTGAGTAATGTTAACAAATAACCGGTCCATTGGCCCAGTGGGTAGACTTTTCGCTAATGGTCCGGGAGACCTGGGTTCAATAACAGGTCGCGTTATACCAAAAACTTATAAAATGGTGCTTGATACCTCCTTGCTTAACACTCACCAATCTAAGGTATGTATCAAAGGTAAAGTGGAGCAATCTAGGTAAAGGAGTTGCACTCTCCCTTACACATTGGTGTAGTAGCTATTGAAGAGGGAGCCTTCTGGTCGCCCTCAGCTACGGTCGCCAACTTTACTTTTTACTTATATATATATATATATATATATATATATATATATATATATATATGGATTTGGTGTTAAATATACAGGAATGGTTGATATACTATAAAACAAAACAAAACTAAACCAGGCTTCCGAAGGTGCTTGCCTGTTCAGCTTATGACTTGTCAGCAACAAACCTGTCAGTAATTAAAAAATCCTAACTCTACCAACCACATAGGCTACTTTCCATCTTTTTTTTTTTTTTTGCTTTAGTCCTGTAATATACTCTCCACTAACTAGGTAAGTGGAGCAATCCAGGAAAAGGAGTAGCCCATCCCAGACACCTCGGTGTAGTATCTTTAAAAAAGGGAGCCTTCGTGTCGTCTTCGACAACGGTCAGCAACTTTAATTTTTATATATGTATAAATCAGATATGGCATTAAACAACCTACAATAATTGATATGCTATAAAATAATACCAACCCATTAATTGCACAAAAGGAACGTAAGAGTAGACTTTACTGAGTGGGAATGGTAATACACTGAGAACTATGTAAAGGCTTAACATTTGTCCATATTGATAAATGGTATTTCTAGAAACCGGAATTAGTCCTATAAAATGGGATCTACATAATATTTGGAATGTTTTCACCCAAACAGATCACCCAATCCCAAACAGAAGACCAGATATGATATAGATAGATTATATGTATCAAGTAATGAAAAAGAGGATTCGCTAGCATTGCAAATAGCTTCAATACATCGATACAACGACTAAAAAACTGCATTAAAAGGAGCAAAGAAAGACTGATTCTAACGACCAGAAACAACACAAACAACACAAGGATCAATAGAACAAAAATAAACCGAAAAATGCAAAGAAAAACAATTGTATGGATATTTCAAGTGACAAACAAGTGAAATCTCACATCAGAAGACTTGGTCATGGCTAAGAAAGGGAAACCTTATAACAGAAAATCATTATCTTTTGATAGCAGTACAAAACAACACCATAAGGACAAATTATATTAAAGTAAAAATTAAACTAATCTTAACAAAATAGCAAATTTAGGTTATGTGGTGACAAAAATGGAAGAATAATAAGTGAATACAGTAATAAGAGGAAAATTGCATGAGACCAAATACGAGGAGGCAGGGAAGTTAATCCACTGGCAGGTGCACCAAGAAAATTAAGCCATATGAACAGGTGATATATGTACAACCTACAATCTCTCATGTGTAATGAGACGCCCAAAATCATCTAGAAGTTTAAGATACAAACAGATCACCTACTCTCGGCCAGACGACCTGACATTGAGATAGTCAATAAAAAAGGACCTATCGAATTGTGAACTTTACCGTATCGGCAGATCACCGATGGAACAAAAAACACTATGGAACATGAAAATGATGGTGAAACCAAAGCTGATAAATACAGATATGACAGTTCCCAAAGTACTGGTAAAAGTAATGATAGATTTGGAAATAAAAGAACAAGCGGAGACCAGCATTGTTACGATCACCCAGAATACTGAGAAAAGTCCGGGAGATTTGCTATTATTCAAACTCCAGAGAGCATCCACCAGATAAAGCTGGTGTTAAAAAGTCTCAAACAAGTAACTAATGATAATGATCACCAGTTAAAACTGGTGTGAAAAATTGAAATATTTAAATAATCGAAAATGATCTTTTAGAATTCGTGACAATTCATGTACAATTATGTCAGACATTTTTCTGTGCATTCTCAATAATTATGGCAATGCCATATAAAAGCAGATGATTATTATTTTTGCAATTATTTACGGAAAAGATAGGGTAAAATCTATACGGGGTAATCCCACGAATAATTATGTTAAAGCTGTTATTTCTCAGAATTATATTTTTTGGAAAGCGTATCAATTTTAACTTCATGAATATCATTGTTTTCTTTAAAATATATTTTTTGAATTATTTAAAATGTAGTCGTCACTATCATATAATTTAAATTCTATCAAAATCATTGAAATAGCCATATTGCACTGCAGAGAGGAAAAGCAAGACAATATTTTAAGTGAATAGACATATACAAATATGTATAAAACTTTAAGCTTCTGCCAGCTGCATTCAATTTGAGAGCATGATTTCTTTTCGATAAAATTACTGCTTCAACTGTATCGAAGTTTCTCGCGTTATTTTGACAGCACTTCACATCACGTTAGACGTACACAAAATATTTGCAGAAAGGGACATAACGCAAGTAATTATTCGAATTGATTCAATTATTCCAGCTGATGCAAGTCTTGAAAATGTTTCCTCTTTAACTACTGTTACTACCATTGCTTAAGCGACTACTTATAGCAGCTCAACTAGTGGTAGATTATATTCCGTTTACAACTTCTTATGCAGCGGGAGAGAGTTTTGTTAAGGAAAATGAAAATAGAACAAATCGTCAGCTTACAGCTCTGTGCAGGGTCGGTGCTACTCCTAATCAAAAATGTATTTTAACTAAATGAATATATGACTTTTAGCTAAGGTAGTATATTTGAGGATACCTTGTGTGTGAAAATATCACCAGTTAGTCTCAAAGGTAAGTTAAGCCATTGCAGATGGTAAGAAGGACAATATCGAGAGATTTTTAGGAAAGCCCCTAACCAAAAGTCTACTGAAAAACAGTCAACAACGTCATTTAATTATGTTTGACTGATATATTGAGTAATTTTAACGGCATATCATCGTCTGAGATTATTTTGTGTAGAAGTCAGGGAGTTGCTTACTTTTACGTTTGTTTTTAATTTTTAAGCGGGGGTTGTTGTTTCTTTAGATATTTTGGCACAAATTTATATCAAGAAAAATATTATTATCTAATACAAATAATTTAGTAGTCGGATTGAGCAGAAGAATACACCGACTGCATCTCTGCAGGGATATAAGGACCCCATCAACAAGTGTCCTAAATATGACACTAAACAATCTGATGGTGAGGATCCAGTCTTGGAGCTTTGGAAAATTTTGAGTACCTCTTCATAACCATTGCTTTTATGTCCGCTCTGGACCGGAGTGGTAGCACCTGATAAGATCAAATATAAATATCTGACAGTTTGAATATGTCTAAGCAAATACATGCTAAATTGTTAGAAATAGAACTGTTTCTTCATTTAAATGTTTGTAAATAAATGACAAATGTTGGATTGAATTGTAAGATACATAGCAATAGTTAGTAATATATTAATATGTGCAAATTGTTAATAATAAGTAGAATTGTTCATTTTTGATAGAAATACTTTAATCCGTTAAACTGTGTGCAAAAAATGAGGTCTGGCCTCATCTAAAAATGTTATCTGCAAAATGTGTTTACAAATCGTATTTAGTATATATGTATGAAGAAGATTTACAATTGAATAATCTACAATGCTTGATATGCCATAGAAACAAACCAAACCAAACCAAACCAAACTATTTAACTTATAGATGGGCCAATAAAAGTTACTTACAATCCGTCAATGGCGATTTAGAGTAATAGCATTAAAGAGCTTATCCTTACTTCCCAGATTTCAAGAACTGGAGCCTCACCACTCGATACATGTTTTTACCATACCCAGGTTCTCTCTATATGGGCGGGTCTCTCGGCAAATTAAACAGTCAGCGTATCCTTAGCATCCTAGATAGGATGTTATTAATTGTTGAATTAACAATCTTTTTCATATATATATATATATATATATATATATATATATATATGTGTGTGTGTGTGTGTGTGTGTGTGTGTGTGCGTGTGTGTGTGTGTGATTTCTAAACACATTTTGTCGATAACATTTTTAAACGAGCCAGAGGTTAACCCCCAGTTAAATGGTTTAACTTATTTCTTTCAAATATAGATAATTCTCATTGCTATTAATCCTTTATTTAGCCGTAGTTTAATGTTTCCAAGTATTGCTAAGTAATACCAACAATTCAATTACGCATCAGTCTTCTGTTTATACACATTTAAAAGATCAAACAGTTCAATTTCAAACAATTCAGTTTAGCATAAATACACAGTTTAAATATCAAACAGTTCAATTAGACCCATTGGTAGGGCCCTGTCAGGTGCTACCCCTTCGAGCCAGGTAGACCTGGGAGCGATTGCAATGAAGAGGTTCTCTGCATTCCCCAAAGCTCCAGTATTACTGAAGCCTCAACATTAGATTGTTTAGCGTCATAGCCTCAAGACTTATTGGTCAGAGTTTTACCCCTCTGCAGAGATGCAGTCAGTATATTCTGCAACCCCAGCCGATTGAGCTAAACTTAACAATACCTATAAAACTTTGCAATTATTTACCCACGTAAGTGTGAATGCGGTTTACCGTATAAGGTAAAGATTATAAATAATAAAATATTCATAATTATCATTATTCTATTTCATAATCTAATTAAATGACTATACAGGGTTGGACAAAATCATTAACCATAAAAATGTTATAATTACTTAAGCAATATTCACTTATATTTAAGTTCATTTGGTTTGGTTTTACGGTATATAAACCCTTGCCAAATGCACTTCATACATATAGTATATCATTTTAAACAAATAGTATGCAAGTAAATTTTTATACGAGTCGGAGTTCTGTTGTTTTCTTATAGTTAAATGGTTAGACATATGATGTCTTAGTCAAGAGTTAGTTTCGTAATCATATTTTGAAATGAATCATACCTTTTTTTTTGCACACAATTATAATCATTGCTTGCATACAGTTAAATGGCTCCAAATATTCTAACAGGAATAGTTCTATTATTATTAATCACTTCTTCCCATTCACTTAAATGGTTTCAAATATTGCTATCGAACATCAACAGTTTTATCTGTACACAGCTTAAAAGGTTTCAAGCATAGCTATGTAACCTTAAACATTTAATTTACGTTCACAGTTAAAGAGTTTTAAGTATACTAAGCAATACTAATAATTCTATTCAACATTAATCACACAGTTCTATGGTTCCAAGCGTTGTTATGTATACGAATTAAACCATAGTCATTTGTTTACAAATTGTCAAATGGCCAAGTGGTTATATTACTAACAATTCGAACAACATGAATCAGTTGTTTGCACACGGTTTAAATGTAAAACCATTCTCATTGACTCATATATAGGACTCAATCAGCTGCTATCACTCCGGGCCAGGCTAGACCTGGGAGTAATATGATAAGGGAGTACTTCATTTTCTCCAAAATACTATGGCTGAAACCTCATCATCAGATTGTTTAATGTCATATGTAGGTGATACTAGGGATGTCTTACCCTTTTACAGTGATGCAGTCAATGTATTCAACTGCTTCAGCCGACTAGTCTCTACTCTATTTGAGAGATATTCTTTATCTAATTTGAAAGTAATTGAAATCGAACAGATTTGTAAATATTTGGATATTGCAAAGTAACTGAAAAATCTGTTGAACATGAACGTGATTGTAGAGACAAATCTAAATGGATCCCTAGAAACGGTCTCCAAACCGTATTAAATAAATCAGCGGATGAATCAAGACCATTAAAGATCACAGCACTGTTCAGCTAGAAGAGGTCGAAGAAACTGAAAATACTTGCTCTCAATCGGCTACCAGTATTCAAAGAAATTTCCATGATGGTTATAATTAAAATTTAAAAAACAATATTAAATCTCAAGTTGTTCAGTTTTTAAAATATTTAGTCACTTTTGTGCAAATTTAAATTCAACTATATGTTACAAAAATCAAGGTTATGCTTGTGGGTCCAGTCAACTGAGGCCTGTAGATGACGCTGTGTAAATTTTGCAGAGAAGTTAGACCTTTCCCACCTTCAAGGATTGCTCCAGATATGACACTAAACCATCTGAATGTTCTTCGAATTTCTGGGGAGTGTGGACTATTTCTTAATTATCATTATTCCCTGGCCCACTCTGACCCGGAGTGATAGTACCTGTTGGGTTTTTGTTTTGGTTGGGTTACATGGCATATAAAACATTGCAGGTTATTTGATGCTAAATCTGTTTTATCCATATACACAGTTCTATGTCAAACAATCCAGTTTAGCATAAGTGTTGTCTTTTGTTTACGTACGTCTAAATTTAAAAAAACAGTTCTATATCAAGTAATTAAGTTTAGCACAAGTGCACAGTTTAAGCCTATTTAGCTCTTATATAGGACCGTATCAGGTGCTAGTACTCCGGGCTAGAGTAGACCTGGGGGCAACGGCAATAAAGGGGCACTTTGCATACCCAAAACTCAAACATTACTGGAGCCTCGCCATCAGATTGTTTTGTGCCATATCCAGGACACTTTGGGGGAATCTTGCCTCTGTGCAGCCGACTGGGCCAAGTATCTGTTAGATCCCATCTATATTTACTATAATTGAAATCATTTAGTATATTTGAAATTATTTACTATACTTGAAAATATATGGGGGGTATCCTCGTGGTGTAATGGTTAAAGTGATGGACTGCGGAATCGTAGTAAGCGAGTACGTACTCCGTTTGTGCTATTACGTTCATTTTCGGGCAAATAACCTTGGAAAAGGTATGAAACCCCTTATCCTCCAAGCTGAGGGTTAAATAGTACCTCTACTGTTCTTCTAGGAGAATGGCTTTGGCATTAAATAGCCTACAAAGGTTGATATGCCATTAAACAAAGAAACCAAACCAAACCTTGAAAATATTTAACTATGTGTAAACTAATGATTGTTAAATTGAATTACAAGTATTAAGTAGCAGTACATGAGATCATATAACAGTTTACAAACACATGATGCAGAATCAAATTAATAGAATTAAATACCAATTCTATAAACTGGGAAAATAAAAACTTTTTGTTTTAGATAGCAAGACCTAAAATTATTGAACTGTATGAAAATAAAACTATCAATATTAGAAAGCAATGCATGAAAATATTTAACTGTATATGCAAACAAAGGTTTCCCGGCTCGTTTAAAAAATGGGAACCAACAAACAATTTGTTTACAAATTATATATACTTGATTTATATGCTTAAAAATGATTTGTCATAAAGTAATACGCAAGCTCTGATACGACGTAAAACGCCACCCACCAACAATATGCTTTCATATATGTGGGAAAGCACCACTAATAACAGCTTATGAGTGATGCATCTATATTCAAGCAATGTATATTAGATGCTGTAACTTCAAGAACATAACAGTTTCCAACCCAGTATATCATTGAAAAATAATGGTTGGTTGATTTGTTGGGTTGGTTTGTTGATAATTTTTCATGGCATATGAACTCTTGTGGGTTATTTAATGCCGAATCATGTGTTTTGATATATATATATATATATATATATATATATATATATATATATATATATGTAAAGTTAAAATCATCGAACATAATCTATTAATAATTTACTTCAGTAATCTTTCAAGATGGTTTCTTCAGATGGAGAACAATTTTCGATGAAGGTTTTTCAATTAAACAGGGGAATTCATTGTATCTTAAGTTAGACATTCTAGGAATTACCAATCAATAAAAGAAGAAAAATATACTATGATAATATATTAATCCAATAAAGTAAGAATTCGATATTATCCAATGTTTTACCAGAAAGTATATTAATAAAGCAATTTTACATTTTAAAACAATTTTGATTATTTTTTTTATTTCTTTAACATTTCTTATATTCCCCAAAATTATAAAAACCCAATTTTATTATCTAAATGTTCAGCGCATACTAATTTAAATCCAATCAAATATTTAATAGCTTTAAAAAACATGTTTACTTTATCGATTTCGTAACCTATATATATATATATATATATATATATATATATATATATATATTTGTGTGTGTGTGTGTGTGATATATATATATATATATATATATATATATATATATATATATATATGTGTGTGTGTGTGTGTGTGTGTGTGTGTTTTACGTGAATAGTTTGTGTGCAAACTAATCTTATTGGTGTAGAGCTCGTTTTTTTAGCACTCACTTAAATGGTTACAAGTATACTTATTCATTGATTGCACGGAGTTAAATAAGTAGAACTATTGCTATTTAACATTAATAATTCTAATTAACATTACTCATATTGTCAGAAGATTCAAATATTGCACTATGACACAAATGGTTCAATTTGCAATGTTAGATAGTTTTAAGTATTGCTGTCTTAAAGTAATTTGTTCAAATAGATTCAAGCATTACACTTTAAGGTAAGTTATTCTGTTTATCAATATCCGAATCTAAATTTATCGTCCTTATTTTATACACACATTTTAATGGTTTCAAAAATTCCTATTTAACACAAATAATTCTATTTAATATTAATGATAATCCCAAGTATAAGATTGAACCTTTCTACTTGACCCTAACAGGTACTCACCTTATAATCTGGTTCTGGTTTCTTTGTTTAATGGCATATCAACTCTTTGTAGGTTATTTAATGTCAAAGTCATTCTCCTAGAGGAACAGTAGTGGTACTATTTAACCCATAGGTGGGAGGATAAGGGGGTTAATACCTTTCCCAAGGGTATTTGCCCGAAAGTGAACGTAATAGCGTGACTGGAGTACGAACTCGCGTACTACGATTTCGCAGTCCATCGCTTTAACCATTACACCACGAGGACACCCCCTCACCTTATGAGTTGGAGTAAACCTTAGAATAAGGATACTGACCTACAGCTGACACACAAAGATAAGTTTACTGCAAAAAGTTATGTACTGTATTAGCCGCTAGCTCCCAAAGACAATGTGTGACACTAAGTTGATATGTGAAGAATACGCTGCAGAAATCAAAACTCTTACGGTGCGAGGCAAAACAAACTTACTTACGTCGGCATTCCTCTTCAGATATACCCAAGCCGAAGTGTAATGAAGCAACTAAGCTCATACCCATTCTAAGAGAGGGATGCTTACCGCTATAAACTCCTCCTTTAACTAAACCAAGATTAAATCGCTCTAACTTTTAACCACAGGCTATTTTCCCAGATACAAAGCCGAAATAGACAGGTTCTATGCTTTATGTGTTATATGATATATGTTATAAGGTCGATGTTAGACATATTTCGTAATATGTCATATTTTTGGTAGGGGTAAAACCACGCATAAATGCAGACACATGCGTGGTAGTTGCATAAATGTTTCGCTCCATTGGTTAACATTTCGAGGAGCACCTTATTAGCGCTTCAATTGCTTGACTTTACGATCAGCTCACGGCTAAAATAAGGTTAGGTACTGCTCGTGGGAAAGGTTCCCTCGAAACAAGGAAATAATTGATTCCTTGGTCACCCTACGTACGTATAAAAATATGTATTAAAAATTAAACAAGGTTGACGTAGCAGATATATACATATATATATATATATATATATATATATATATATATATATATATATATATATATTTCATGATTATTATTATTATCATTTACTCATTAGAGTTTTTCACATCAGCATTAACTGATGGTCTTTCACTGGAGTTTGAGTGTCAGCAACTCTCCTCAATTCCTAGGCCACTTCTCAGTCTTCTGCCCGTTCTTAATAATGTTGTAGTTTGGATGGTCTCCACTCGTCCACCAACTTCCAAGTCTTCAGTCCCTTTAATCATCGTTTAGTTACTGTACTAAAAGAAACTATCACAATTGGCATAATTGTCACATGTTCCATAGTTGTTTGTTTGTTTTTTAAATTCCCAAGCAAGGTCAAGTCACTTATTCTTCTTTACACATTCTTTCAGTTTTATTCTGTGGTAGACCGGTACAGCGAAGTCGACTATATTGCAAATTCTCACTTTCTTTTTGTTGATTATTATTAGATATGGTCTTCTGGCCGAAAATAGTTCATTTGTCCGTATGTCAAAGTCACAAAGGAATTTATGTGTGTCATTTTCTGGGACAGATACTGGGTTGTGCATATACCATTTGTTCGTATGGTCAAATTCAAATTTCTTGCACATCTCCCTGTTGATTACCTAGCCCAGCCAGTCGTGTCTAGTCCTATACTCCTTCTGTGATAACTTGCTGCATTCGCTTATTATGTGATTGATGGTTTCATTTCTGTCACTGCATAGGCTACATTTGCTATTTTGTTGTGTCTTATCTATTCTCGCTATGATATGATTGGTTCTTACGGCGTTGTTTTGTGCTGCTATTAGGAGAGATTCTGTTTCTCTCTTAACATTTCCTTTTCTTAGCTACATGCACGTTTATTATTATTATTATTATTATTATTATTATTATTATTATTATTATTATTATTATTATTATTATTATTATTTACATAAGTTGCAGTGCTGATATTTTACAGCACCAACCAGATAAGTTACCCTAAAAGCATTGGTTCCTGTCAGAAGTTAATCATATAATTAACGTGTTCTTGTACTCAGATATGTAACCACCCTGTAACACCAGGTACTGTGTGCTACTTGCGCCTCACTAAACAAAGTTTTTTTAATATCATTATACTTGGTATATATATATATATATAATCTGTTATAAAGGTTATATGAATAAAGTTATGTATAGAGTCAGATTGACATGACTTGGTGTGGTGAGAATGGTTTTAGTATCCACCTACTATTCTTACGAAAATAAAATTGATGAAAAATGAAATTTAAAGGACATAACATGACTATATTCTTTGCAACAGTGATTGACAGTTGTATTAGTATCAATTCCTTACTAATATATTTGGATCACTTCAAGGTATTCAATAATGATACAATTAAAAGAGGGTATATATATATATATATATATATATATATATATTCACACACATAAATATGTATAACATGTGCTTATATATGTGTGGCATTTTTATAAACTTATATATCTGAGTGTAATATATATATATATATATATATATATATATATATATGTGTGTGTGTGTGTGTGTGTGTGTGTAATACACACACAAAAACATGTAGAATATATATATATATATATATATATATATATATATATATATATATATATATATATATATATATAATTTTCTTTATCTTAGACATATAACATTTTGAATAAAACCAATATGCTTTCTCTAGACACGAAACATGAATTCATTTCTTGATGCTCATGACCCTTTTAAAATATTAAAATAAATGCAAAAAAAAAATAAACATTGAATCATTAAATATTATCTAAGAAAATAAACAAGTATACCTTATAAATCGGATAAAAAGAATATATATATATATTTTTATATGGTTGTTCTTGTTTCTCCGGTGTTTTTTTCCCTAATTGCTTTACCTCAGTACAAGTGCAAAAATGTTCTTTTTTCATCAGCATTTGATGCAATCTCTTCTCTGCTCGCAGTGGATTTGTATATCTCTACATCATTCTTCGCTCCTTAAATACTCATTTCTGACTCACACGTGTACTGGTACAACGCACAGAGTATGAGTATTGACTGTGTAGATGACATTATCATTATTATTATTATTATTATTATTTTTATTATTATTAACTTATTCGGAGTTTTTCACATTAGCTTTAGCTGATGGTCTTTGAGTGGAGTTTGAGTGAGAGCAAGTCTCCCCAAGTTTCCAGGACTTTTCTCAGTATTTTGGCCGTTCTTAATAATTTTATAGTTTGTATTGTCTCCACTCCAGCGTTAGAGGATGGTCTTTCACTGGAGTTTGAGTGACACCAAGACACCTCAAGTCTCCTAAAATCTTCTCGGTAATTATTTCGAAGCCCTCCAGTCCCTTTATAAATATTGTGGTGACTGGACCAAGAACACCACTTATAGTTGGTATAAGCGTCACTTATTATTATTATTATTATTATTATTATTATTATTACTAACTCATTGAGAGCTTTTGACATCAGTTTTAGCTGATGGTCTTTCACTATAGTTTAAGTGACAAGAAGTCTCTTAAAGTCTCCTGAACTCTTCTCGTTATTTTGACTGTTCTCAATAGTTCTGTAGTTGGGATGGTCCCCACTCGTCCTCTAGCCACTAAGTCCTCCATTCCCCTTAATGATCCTTCCGTTACTGTACCAAAGTCACCAGTCATGACTGGTGTCATAGTCACCTTCATGTACCATAGTTTTTTTTCAATTCCCTAGCAAGTTCGAGGTACTTATACTTTTTTCGCTTTCTTTCAATTTTATTCTGTGCTCGATGTTATTATAATTATAATTATTATTATTATCATTATTATTTGCACTTTTTCGAGTTTTTCACGACAGCATTAGCTGATGGTTTCCCACTGGTTTTTGAGGGACACCAAGTCTCCTCAAGTCACTAAGACTCTTCTCACTATTCTGGCCGATCATAATGTTGTAATTAAGATGGTCTTCACTCGTCTTCTTAATTCAATCCTCCAGTCCTTGTTCCCGTCCTTTATTGATTGTACACAGAGCCTACTAATTCAATTGGTGTCACCATCACTTTCATTTTTCACGGATTTTTTCAATTCCCTCCGAAGGTTCTGGTACTTATCCTTTTTTTTTTTTTGGCTTTCTTTCAATTTTACACTATGGTCAGCCGGTACAGGAAAGTACAGGAAATTAATTCAAAGTTTGTTTCTCTCGCCGAGGTAAGGTGATACGTTGGTATCTCAAAATGCTAGAGGAGTTTGTGCGTCTCATTCTTCAAGATAAACTTTTCTTTGTGCATATACTATTTTTTCGTATGGTCAAATTTCAATTTAATGTACGATTCCCAGTCAACCACATTGCCCACCAAGTCGTGTCTGGTTTTATGCACGAGTTTTCACGGCACCATTTGCTGGTGGCTCCTCCCTGGATTCTGAGTGACTGCAATTTTCCTGGAATCTAAAGGACTCTCCTGATTATTTTAACCGACCATAACTATGCAGTGGTCTGGATTACCTCGATTCTTCCTATTAAATACAATTCCTTCAAACATCTTTTCAAACCTTTGGAAATCGTTCCAAGTGCACCAATTACAACTGATATCTCCGTCAACTTCATGTTCTGCAGCGTTTTCAGCCCTCTGGCAAGGTTCAATAATTTTTCTATCTTTTCATTTTCTTTTATTTTTACTTTGTGATCTTCGAGAAGAGGTCAATGTTAATCCAAGGTTTCAGCTGGAGACAGCCGACGACAGAGTAATTGAAAGTATACTCGTATATTCAGCAACCTTCTCACATACCTATGCAAACTTCAGCTTTTCTATAGCCTCTTCAGTCTTAAGCTCTCTTCGACATTTCCTCTTAACACTTCCATTATACTCTTTTTCGTGCATTTTTAAAGGCAGCAAATGCTTTGCACACGAATCTGATTGCTTTATTCAACAGCTTTGTTAATTCTCGGTGAATGTCCTCGTATTTTCTGAATAGCATTAGCCACTGAGCTGACATATATATATATATATATATATATATATATATATATATATATATATATATATATATATATATATATATTCTTGCTGGGATATCGTCGGATCGGACAAAATGTAAAACATTCATATGAATCAGATTATTCGATTTTTATTTTCCAATACTATCTCAGTGGTTTGGGCACTAAACCTTTGCTAAATTATTATAATGATTTCATTCACTACATAAAATAAACTTGAAGTTATTATTCATTACTGAAATTAAATCAGTATTTCTTAATTTACAGAGCTTAGTAAAAATCCATTTAAGCGTTCATTTTTCTGTTTTGTTTTGTTTTTTTGCATGAATTTTGAATTTATAAAATAATTCTAAAGTAATTTCGTATATACCAAAATAAGATCGAAGTACACGGTTTTTTCTTCTCAAAGACCAAAATTTACAATTTTAGATTCTTGTTACGGATATTTATTTTTTTTTATATATACTCCAAATCGACCGCATTAATTTAAGCCACTCTCACATTGAAACTGACCCTAGTTTGATACATGCCCTGTGAGCAACCTTTTGAATTTGAAGGTTTGCCTTTAAAAAAGCAATGAACATTTCTAAGAATTAAGAAATAAATAAGTGCTTTAATTCCCGAACTTGTAACCAATAGTAACTGGAAATTTAAAAGAAAACGTTTATAAGCATTTCAATAACCATAGCGTTTATTTTGTTTGGTTAAGTTGCTTCATGACATCATTCTTGTTGTTAAATCGAGTGATACTGCTTAATCCAAAGTTAGGGTTCATAACTTTCCGAAGGGTATTTGTCTTTAAGTGGAGATAAAAGCGCTACTGGCGTTCGAGTTCACTTACTTCGAGGCCGCAATCTAACACCTTAGCCATTGGAAAGTGTTTTTATAAATTCTCTTGTGGAATTTTCAATATTGTAAGTGTTCGCCAATGGCCCGAGTTCAATCCCAGGTCGAGTCATACCAAAACCTCAAAAATTGTTACTCGATGCCTCCATGCTTAACACTCAGCATTATAAGGTAAGGATCAAGGGTAAAGTGGAGCAATCCAGGGAAAGCAGTAGGGCCATCCCCTACACCTTGGAGAGGCAGCTATTGAAAACGGAGCCTTCGGGTCCACATCGGCTTCGGACGCCAACTTTACTGACTTTTACATGTTTTTTTAATAAGATATTTTCAGTTTTTTTTGTTGTTCACATTAATAACTGAAGAATGAAATACCAGCATAGTTAAGTCAGTGTCTTTACTTCTTTCTAATTAATCAATAGTGATAGTCATGGCGATGGTAGAGGTGGCTGTGTGATGGTAGTGGATGTAATGTTTAGAAGATGTTTCCTCACTACGATGAGAATTGCTTTAGCTGCTCGCAAACATTGAGCGTGCGTACAGGTTAGCACGTGGGTGTTGCTGATACTGGTTTTCCCGATGTAATTGATATAAAAGCCTGAGTTCTAACTTACCTTTTTCGGCTTTAACATTTTTGGCATTTTAATTGTAGTACTCCTATTGTAAGCCCAGAAAGTCAGAGATATGGAATGTATATAGTGCATATCAACCGATTTATTTATCTATCAGTCCGTGTTATTCCATATTTTGCAGAATTAACTCAAAGAGCATAACCTATACCTCATGAAGAATGTGTATGTGTGTGTATGTGTGTGTGTGTGTGTGTGTGTGAGAGAGAGAGAGAGAGAGAGAGAGAGAGAGAGTGAATCTTATCTAAATTCTTTTATAATATTTTACTTGAGTTTAAATTTGTTATCGCCATGTATTTATGAAAATAAAACACATCCACTGACAAAAAAAAACTCATTAAATAAAATTCATATTACAATAAAATAGTATAATGAAAACTAGTTACACAAGATCTATAAAAATATTTTCAATTATACATAAAATGGACCTTAGAATATGGAGTATGAATATATTCACTAAATATAGTAGAAATATGAATTTTAAAACAAAATAATCGTTTCTATCTATACGATGAAAGGAAATGTAGAGAATAATATTTGTACGATATTTGTAATTTCTTTTCCTTTTGATAATTTAAAAAGAAAATTAAAATTGATTAGGTGGATATATTGTTTGTTTTTGTCTTTTTTTGTTTTGTTTAGTTTAAACGTTGGTCGCAAATATTTTGAGAAATACCTTACAGAAGGCGAAAAATGAACTGACCAAGGTGTATGAGAAAAATCCCTAAGGAATGATTATCAATTTAGTTTAGTTGAACTCTTAAACAAAAGTCGATATATTAGAAGAAGAAGAAGAAGAAGAAGAAGAAGAAGAAGAAGAAGAAGAAGAAGAAGAAGAAGAAGAAGAAGAAGAAGAAGAAATATTGCAGTAGCTCTCCCTCTCTCATTTCTCAGTCTATCACTCTTTCACTCACATAAAGTAACAATATAACGAATAATCACACTGACATACACGTACGCATACAAAACATACCAAACAAAAAAACTGCAATCTCAACCAAAACACACGAGAAAGCTTAATGTATTAGCAGTGCTAGTATTAGAAGCTGTAGTATTACTATTTATGTCAATGATGGAGAATTAAAAGAGAGTTTGCTGTTTGAATTACAATTGTCCATAAATACAAGTTGATGATTATGGGAAATATTTATAAAGATAAGAGTTAGTAAGTACACGAATCAAATAAGGTATCAAGCCTCTGTTATAAAGAAGTAGGGAGGAATTTTTCAGTGTTCCCGAGAAATGGACAATCAAACGCACGAGTAGACTGTCACTCGTTATTTGACTTTCATGTATTTCTCTGAGCGGTGTAATACCCATCGTAAAATGAATCATGACACCCGTAATAGCACCCGTTATATCATCTACTATCCGGCATTAATTCCATTCAAAAATTATTTACTAGTTCATGGGTGGGTGGGCATGAGGTCCGCGCATGTTGACTTCGTATGACAAGCAGCAGTCTGAAAAGACACCCACACAAGAAAAGCGAAATTAAATGCAAGAGAAGACGACCTCACTTGCAACACACGTACGATTGAGAAAAGAAATTACACGTGTGCAGCAGACGACTGACAAAGTTGTGTAGTAGTTTCGTCTGGGAACAAGAACGTGAGAAAAGAGAAGGTAAAAAGAAGGGACGAAAGCTGTTTGCTGAAGAAAGAAAGAAAGAAAGAAAGAAAGAAAGAAAGAGAGAAATAGAGAAAAAAAGAAAGAACGAAAGAAAGAAAGAGAAGGATAAGTTTGAGAAATGCAAGGAAACAGAGCTATAAAATTAATGTCGCTTGTAAAGAGAAACACAAATCAAAATATTTCAATGTGACTTTTTTTGTCTTTTGTCCATTTTTTTCTGATCAGATGAAAACAATCTTGAGCTAGACATATTTTTTATTCCTAAAATCATCCGTGTGCTTCATTTTCTATTTTCATAAGTGTGGATAAGTATATAAAAGAGAAAGAGACAGACAGACAGACAGACAGAGACAAAGACCGATAGACAAACAGACATATGTAAAGAGAAAACGAATAGATTCGATAAAATCTTGTCCAAATTTGTAATTCCATACTTTTGGTTTGTCACGTACTAACACACAAACACTCACCTACAAATAGATGTGAGCATACACATGCATACATAGACACATACAAACACAATCTTATACACACACACACACACACATATATATATATATATATATATATATATATATATGTTGATAGAGAGAGAGAGAGAGACAGGGACAGAGACAGAGAAAGAGAGGGAAAAGGTGAGAAAGAGCGAGAGAAAGAGTGGGTGTTATAAAGGAGTGAGAGAGGATGAATAAGGAAGAACAAGAAGATACGGACATGTATTTTGCACATATTAAAACATTTTTTGGAAGAGAGATACGAGGTTTTTTCAAGAAGTTCATTTTTATATTTGTCATACCTCTCAAATTTCTATCGGCTTCACATGCAAAGAAATTAAAACAGAAAGCTGTATTAGTTTTGCTTTTCCCGTTTCACGAGTAGTAGTGTGTTGCCGCAACAAAAATCTTCATCTATGGCTCTTCATTATATATG
>OY757924.1:61886955-62038098 GCA_963585895.1 Sepioteuthis lessoniana | reverse complement strand
ACCTAGGTCTAAGGATAAACAGGACAGTCTTAATGCATTTGTATATATATATATATATACAGAGAGAGAGAGAGAGAGAATTAACTTAAATCGCTAGTCGAAAATCTTCTACTAAAGTTTCACCTTAACGGATCATCAGGAAGTTTCGCCTAAACCATTCTAAGGAGAAATTGCCTTTATTCACCAAAAACCTCCACCTATCCTAAAATTTGCTATGGAGAGAGCGAACATAAGTTATTCATACAAGAACATACCAATACCTGATAGGCATCAGTATAAGTTAGTTCTGTTGAGGAGGATAGAATCCTTTATAAAAAATATGAGGTGGAAAGCATATTTTTTTCTCAATACAATTAACTATATAGAAAAAGAGGGAAGGGAGAAATATGGGTTTAAAACCACGAAACACCCCCCCATATCAAAGAGATGGAAAAATTTGAGGCTGAAATGATAGGAATGGTTAAGGAGATAAAATTTAGGAAAATGCGCAATAATATTCAACAAAAAATGTATGAGGACATGAGGAAATTTAAGGAGTCCAGAAAAATATTTGTAAAGTCAGATAAGTCGGGCAATTTATATAAGATAGAAAAGGAAAAATATAGGCAAATGATATTTAAGGAGGTGGTTAAGAACTATAAGAAGGCACCACCTAATCTAGAAAAAGAGTTAAATAAGGAAGCAAAGATGTTGGCGCATAAATTAGGTATTGTTGATAGGGTAGAAAAATACAATACCAAGAATTGTTTTATTACTATAAAAGACCACAAAAGTAATTTCAAGACGAGTCCGGAATGTAGGCTCATTAACCCGGCCAAGACTCAAATAGGTAGGATTAGTAAGATAATCGTACAAGAAATATGTGAATCACTTAGAAGGGCATTGAGCATCAACCAGTGGAGGAGCACTAATGATTGTATTAAGTGGTTTGAGGAGTATGAGAAGGATAATAGGTGCTCCTTTATTAAGTATGATATAAAGGATTTTTATCCTTCAATAACAGAAAAGACATTGGATAGGGCGTTAGATTTAGCTAAAGAATATATGATTATACCTCTAGATAAGGTGGAAATAATTAAGCATTGTCGTAAAACATTGTTATATTATGAAGATAGTGTATGGATAAAAAAAGGGGAGGGTGGAAATTTTGACGTTTCGATCGGAGCATATGATGGTGCGGAAATTTGTGAACTCGTCGGATGTGTATTACTATATAACATTAATAAGATTATGGAACCTAATAATCATGGATTGTATAGGGACGACGGGCTGATTATAGTGGATAAAAGTACGCCGAGGAAGTGTGATGGGATTAGAAAAAAATTGTATAAGCTGTTTGATGACTTTGGATTTAGGTTGGATGTAACAACAGATTTAAAAATAACTGATTATCTTGATATTACTTTAAACTTATATAGTGGAACAGTATCTCCATTTAGAAAAAGGAACCAGGATCTGCGTTATGTAAACAGGGGATCTAATCACCCAATACAGGTCTTTAAACATGTACCTAAAGGAATAGAGCATAGATTATCTAATAACTCCTCCAACAGGGACATTTTTGAACGAACTAAGCAGGAATATGAGGAGGCTCTAAAAAATGACGGATATAGGGTTAATTTAGAATATAAGAATAGGGATAGAATTGGAACACAAGGTAGGAGAAATAGACCTAGAAAAATCTTATGGTTTAATCCCCCTTACAACATGGAAGTAGTTAATAACTTGGGAAAAGAGTTCTTCAAGATATTAAAAAGAAACTTCCCTAGTGGGAGCCAATTATATAAGATATTTAATAAGAATTGTATTAAATTAAGTTACAGTTGCATGCCAAACATTAACGGAATAATAAATAGGAGTAATATAGCCAAATTAGGTACAAAGAAGCATAAGGTGATTGAAAAATGCAACTGTAGGGATAAGGTTAGGTGTCCTCTCGAGGGAAAGTGTAAGCAGGAGTGTGTAGTGTATAAAGTAGAGGTATATACTGATTCGAATAATAAGAGAGATAAAAAGATATATTTTGGGTCAACCCAAGGGGATTTTAAAACTAGGTACTATAACCACAGAACAAGTTTTTCGCACGAAAGATATAGATATAGCACTGCTTTATCTAGTTATGTGTGGGAGATTAAGGAAAAAATGGGAGTAGATCCGATAATGAAATGGGAAGTAATAAAGAAATGCCGCAAATATAGGGCAGGTAATAGAACCTGTCATCTTTGTATGGAGGAAAAATTGATAATAGCTGATTGTAAAAGTAAGAATATGCTAAACAAAAGATCGGAGGTGTTGAATAGTTGTAAACACAAAAGAGCGTGGTTACTAAATAATTAGGAAATGTTATAGGTTTATTTTAATTTTTAAATTTTTTTATTTTTTATTTTTTATTTATTTATTTATTTATTTATTTTTTTTTTTTATATTTTGTTTTTTAATGCAAATTTTAGGATAGGTGGAGGTTTTTGGTGAATAAAGGCAATTTCTCCTTAGAATGGTTTAGGCGAAACTTCCTGATGATCCGTTAAGGTGAAACTTTAGAAGAAGATTTTCGACTAGCGATTTAAGTTAATTCTATAATTGGCTCCATTGGTTAATGTTGAGCACTTTAGTAATTATAGCATTGCAGTATTCGCGGAGGGTTTTTTGGTTTTCTTTTGGCCACTGACTTAGTACCCCTTGATTTTTTTCAAGGAGTAGGACGAGGTTGGTCTTTTCTTTCTTTTTTACCCAAAAAACTTTTTCTTTTTCCTCTGGACCGTGATTCGAGATATTTTTTTCTCTTGTTCCTGGCCAGGGTTTTTTTGTTTTTTTCTGGTACCGTGAATACTGGTAGATAATTGATTAGTAAATATATATATATATATATATATATATATATATACACTTGTAGAAGGACCGAATCCATGACTGGACTAAAAGGGTTTTATGAAAACCAGTGACTTTGGGAATAAGATAATAAATAAGTAAGTAAAATCGGTGACCGTAGTCAAATGCGACTCGAACGTTCCGTTTTAAATACCTCCAACATCGATGTGTAGGGAACGGCGCTGCTCCATTCCCTTGATTGCTCCACTTTACCGTTGATTCTTACCTTATAATGCTGATGTTTGTGTAAGGCGGCATTATGTACCATTTCTTGGGTTTGGTATGACTCAACATGGGATTGAACACCAGTGGCACTCTCCATTGGCAAATACTCTAACCATTACACCCATGCACCTTTCGTAAAAGTGAAAGGTTTTGCCTCATAATACAAAATAATAGCATTCTTTTAGTTTATGGATTGTTTTTCTTGTTTTTTTTTTTAATTTTTTAGTTTGCATTTGAAACAATATTCAAAATTAGGATATAATATAAAAAATTACGATATGATGTATATATAATATATATATATTTATATATGTAACAAATAGATTGAATTCAAATCTATACCCAGTATCTTAAATATTTACCCATAAGAATCTAAGAATACGCGTATTACAATATACTTTTATTTTAGGATTTTTAGGATATGTAACTATAAATATGTGACAATGAAAGAAAATATGAATTAAAAATAGGCCCTTAGTTTTATGTGAAAATGTTACGTAATTCTATTTAAAAATATTTTTTTTGTGACAAGTATTTTTTTTCTTTTGAAAAAGTTTTTTGTGTTTCACAGATTAAGTATTAATATATTGTATTTTAAAAAATATAATTATTTGTCTAAAACATTATATTTTAGAGTAATCGATAGTCAATGTTCTCGTTTAACTTTTTTACCCAGTAAAAAATAACATTATAGGTAAAAGTAAAGTAAAGTTGGCGACCATAGTCGAGGGTGACCCGAAGGCTCCCTTTTCGATAGCTTACTACACCAAGGTGTAGGGGAGGGCGCTACTCCTTTCCCTGGATTGATCCACTTTACCCTTGTTCCGTACCTTATAATGCTGAGTGTTAAGCAAGGAGGCATCAAGTACCATTTTTTGAGTCTTTGGTATGACTCGACCTGGGATTGAACCCAGGTCTCCCGGGCCATGGGCGAACACTCTAACCGCTAGGCCAATGTCCGGTATTAAGATAGGTACATTATAAAGAACCTAAAAAATGAAAAAAAAATCCATACAATAAAAAGAGCTTAGAATTAAAAATATACCCTTACAATAGAAAGAAGCTAAGAATATTTCTTTTTTCTTATTACAATTTCTTTTTTGTTTACATGTAAAATAGTATTTTGAAATCATGGTTTAAGGCATTTCTTTAATTGTTTTTAAGTTCTCACTTATTATGGATTATTTTAAAGAATTAGTCCAAGATTACAAAATAAAATTTTTCGCAAAAGCATCAAATTCAAATTGCGCGATTAAACCCTCGTGATTTTTAAATGTAATGGATTTTAATAACAGAAGAGTTTCGTGATTTGTACTCCATAAGAGAAACTGTAAAGAGTTCCTCGAATTGAATGTTCTTAATTATTGAATTTTATCATTTAATCAGAAAAATCAAAATATAATTTTATATTTTTCCTTAGTATAAATGTACAAGTATTTGTGTATGGATTTTAGTGCCCTGTGGCAGGTCTTTTTTATGTTATTAGGCGATATATTCATACAAAAGTTGAAGCGAGTCATATATATATATATATATATATATATATATATATATATATATATATATATATATATATATATGTAAACATGGCTATACTGTGTGTCGGCATGCATTCGTGGGTATGCATCTGTGTGCATAGATATGTGTGCATCGTTTTGTTGTTAATTGTTGCACATTGCATGATGTATGAGGTATGCCGAGAAATTCTATGAGAGAGCAAATAATTTTCTTCTCAATGTTTTTTTAACCCTTATACCACGCGAGTTGCCTATGAATATCTGAAGATTGGCCCGCGGTCAGATATACGACTAGCGTAAAGTTAGCCAGGTTTCCATCCCCCCAACCCCACCTTGAAACATCTATAGCGTCTAGCCGAACTGAAGTATTGCCATATAACGAATGTCTGTCTGTGGATGACAATATATTTTTTTCTAAAAAAAACCGACAATCGGTCATATTAGGATAATAAATTTATTTCCATCCCGCTAAAAGCATTGATATAAATCAATGCTTTAAAAAAATCAACAAGACTTTTTCAGATCCAACAAGAAATAAAATAAATTTACAACCACAGAGAAAAAAAACAAAAACAATTTCTCCTATGTATTAAAGCTAGCCTAAAAGCTTTAAGTAACAATTTTCAAATTTAACAGACAAAAATAACAGTTACAATAATACATTTAAGAAATTCAAACAATTATGACAAATTTATTCAGACAATCAAATTTTAGCATATCATTTTTATCATTAAAATTAACTAAAACAACTAAAACTAAATCTAATATTAATTATGTCACCCCGAAAAAATACAATAATACAGAAAAGATCACGATATAAATTACAAAATCTTATTCATTTACCAATATAATAAATCATAGTTAGTACTTTCCTGTTCATTTATTTATCTAAATACACACTTAGATTTTTGAAACTAAAAATAAATTTACACGATTTTTACATGTCATAACTTTTTATACTTATTGTTACTCAAAGGTTTAGGCTAGCTTAAAAACATAGGAGAAATTGTTTTTTTTTAATTTCTTGGTAGATCTTAAGAAGTCCGGTTAATTTTTTTTTAGAGCATTGATATATATCAATGCTTTTAACTGGATGGAAAAAAAATTATGATATTATTGTAACCGATTGTTGTTTTTTTTCGAAAAAATTTATTTGCTCTGTGGATGTTATATACATGAGTTCTTTACCTTGATTATTTAATTTAATATTCTATTTTTGAATGCTTTATTTGTCCTGATTGGCATTATTCTCTATTCCAGATTTACTTGCTTATATATATATATATATATATATATATATATATATATATATATATATATATAATGAATAAATATATATTAGATATATATATTTAATTCATGGAATTTAGACTTAAACCATGGGTTTCATGGAGTCTTTTACAAAACAACAATCATCAGGCCGTCACAACCAATACGGTTATAATATATATATATATATATATATATATATATATGTATATATATACATATATATATATATATATATATATATATATATATACATACATACATATATATATGATTATTTAAAAAAGATATTAGCTTTGTTAAAGTTATAGACTTGTTATCTAATTGTTACCTTTGTATGGGCCTCTCCTGCAGATAAATTATGACAGAAATCTAAGTTATTATATAGTTTTATAAGAAGTGGTAATGTGTTGCCACAATGAAAAGGTTCAGCTGTCTTTCTTTTCGGGGGTGTGAGACGTTTTAACGATTCTCATATATATATATATATATATATATATATATATATATATATATATATATATGTGTGTGTGTGTGTGTGTGTGTGTGTGTGTGTGTGTGTGTGTGTGTGTGTGTGTGTGTGTAAAGAGAGAGAGAGGAGGGACTAATGATTTGCAGGAACTCCGAGTGGTTTAGAAAGAAAGACAGGTTACTAAACCAAGTTGATTTCTTGCACCAAATGTTTCGTGACAGAGGAATGAAAAATGATTTATAGCAAAAGAACATCTTTCACTCACCGACACATAGACACTCATACAAACACACAAAGCAATCTTTATCAATATATGTCTGCATGGATGTATATGCATGTATAAAGTGTCTTATTTCCATACTTCCAAAACACCTAGATGAATAAAAAAATCAATTAAAGTGTATGAAATTTACAAAAACAATATTCAGATGATTTATATAATTCATCATGAAGCTGTGCGAAGGGCATGGAATTCTCTGCTTCTTCCTCGTTATCCGTGCCTCGCTTCCATTTCTCCGGGCTGTTCTTCTATATTGCATTCAGTGTCAGCAGAGAACTGATACATTTAAATCCTTACTGGTAGGAAAACACAGGCGCGTCTATTCGTACGGATCCATAAGCGAATGCCTTGTTCGTCTTACTTACATAGTTTATGAGACGAAGGGTAAATGCCAGTATAGCTTTCGGGTGTTGTCACTCCCCCCCAAAAAAAAACACGTAGAATATATGTGTAGTTTTGTTTTAAAGCAGAAACAACAACAACCCTGATGTATGAAAAATATAATCTGCTTCTTTGCATTTCCTTTTTTTATGTGAAATGTACGTATGTAGAGAGAGAGAAAGAGAGAGAGAGAGAGAGAGAGAGAGAGAGAGAGAGAGAGAGAGAGGGGGCGAGGTACGAATCTGGAGTGAAACGTATTCTGCGTTTCTTTCATCGTTCTCTACTTACGCTGCACTAGTACAGGGCCACTACAAGACATCGAATCATTTTAGTTTCTCCTCGGTTCTCTCTTTTCACGAGTCTGGCTTAGGGCCATTTCAAGGAATCCAATTATCTTATCCTATCGCTTCTCTAATTTCACCAATCTTGCATTATCTCAAGTTATCGAATCGGTTTCTCCTCGCATCTCTACTTTTGCGAGTCTTGTATTGAGCAATCTTAGTGTATCAAATTATCTTAGGTTTACTTCGCTTCTCTACCCTTGGCAATCCACTCGTCTCGACCGGTTATATGATATTCCGGACGCCCACATACAAATTCTCGAATTCATACCTCCAGTCTGCCGCTCACGATGCACCCCTGGACAGCATACCACCCGCGCAATTTACATGACACATACGCTGAGGAACACATGCGTCCCTTTCAGTTAAGGAAACTAGCTATTTTCTGTTTATTTTTTCCAGAGCGACCTCTTTCTATCATGGCACCCTCACAATTTACATGGCATGTCAAGTGGAATATTCATCTCAATAATCAACAGTTTCCATGAAGATTTTTTCTCTGCATTTCGTTAGAGTCCTGATATTGCTTCCCTTTAGTAGTACTAACACAGAAAGAGCTTGAAAGTATTCCCATTTTATTTTATCTGGGAGATTAAATTCCCATCGAATCGATAATATGCTAATAACAGCCCACACCTTTACTATGCTTGAGTTGACATCGCTTTCAGTTGATGAGATATTGTTGCAACGGTAACTGGAATGGTCTCCGGATTAAGTAATTTGCACCTTAACGTAGAAATGAATCCATTTTGTTTAAACGCATGAACACTATTTTATTTGGGTGCACACCGAGGCCGATGCATCTTGTTCAATGCTCTAGGAATCAGGGGTTTGCTTTTAGCAATTTGACAGGAAAGCCTCAGTCAACCCGAAAGGTTTTACTCCACAATGTTCAAACATATAGCTTTCATACTCACCCTAATATCTTGCCCTGATTGGTCAATGCATAAGTCGCTGAGGAACAAGATTTCTATAAAAGCCACACGAGCGTATAGCAACGAAAAATATTGAATAAATAATGATTGGTATGAAGCTAAGTGGATGAATACAAAAGCGAGTCAACGACTTGCTACACCAGATGTTGTAAGAGGAATCTTATAAGTGAACAATCAGGATCAATTAGTTTTACCAGGAAACTCGTTTATAAGTGTGACGTATATGGATAATATAAAACAGCCATTGAAATGATCATGTATATATCAACGTAGATATTATTAAAAAATCTAATACCACTTTTAGTTTATATTGTTTTTTCTTTATTGTATTGAAGAACTTTCACGTCAATATTATCATTTTCATCTTCTGTACCAATTCTTTATAATAATATAAATATTACTAAATGTAATTAATAAGGTTATTTTATGTACTTGTTTTTATTTGACGCCGTATATATCTGATCGAAAAAAGTTAAAAAGAGATATCAGAGAATTTATGTCCAAAATGTCACGATTAAAATGATTTTGTGATCTCGTCACATTTCAAAAGCACAAAAGAAGTCCAAATATCTTCCATTGATTGTTTTGTTTTGTTTCATTGCTTAATGGCATATAAACCTTCATGGGTTATTTAATGACAAAGTCACCATTGTAAAAGAACCATAGTGGCCATATTTAGCTCATAGCTGGAGAGATAAACGTGTTCAAACCTTTGCAATGGTTATTAATCCGAAAGCGAACGCCATGGCGTGACTGAAGTTTGAACTCACTTAAGTCGACATTGTGTCATATCCAGCCCATTTGCCACTACGCCACGAAGACTCAATCTAATTTCAGTAGTTAGTGGAGGGTGAACAATGTATTTCATGAAGTGTGATATTTGGTGTAGAGGGTTTACGTTTTATTGTTCATTCTATCTCCAAAACGTAAGTTTGCGTTGCCGTACGCTCATTGGGTAACGTTTATCATTACAGGAATGGAATCAGTGACTCAAGTTCGAATCTTGGATAAAGCTATTTTTATTAATTTACACCTCTATTCTTTTGGTGATTAAAAGAATGTTCTTTAACTTTAGATCGGCATAGCTGAAACTTTACGTACATTTTAAGACATGAAAAATATGGGATTTAATCAAATTAGATATAAATCTTCCGATTGATCGCCATAAACAAACTCATGTAGAGAATATCCTCGTTGGATAATGGTTAAAGCGCCGACTGCAGCATTGTAGTTAGCGAGATCGAAATCCAATCGCGCTATCACATTCACTTTCGGACAAATACACTTGGGAAGATTTGATTATCCTCCTAGCAATGGGTTAAATAGCATTACTACTTTTCCTCGAGACTTATGGCTCTGGCATTAAATAACCTACAAATGTTGATATGACATTAAACAGCCCTATCCTTCTAGCTATGGGTTAAATAGCACGACTACTTTTGTTCGAGAAAAATAGCTCTGGCAAAGAGTTTATATGCCATTAGACAACCCAAAAAACTCAAAGAATTCAAGTTGATATATATATTTGAATCATGCTTTGTGTAAAACTTATCATCATAAGAAATCGAATAGGCCCTATTCCTTACCACCACTAAGCTAATAGATATATAATTGTGAATAGTGGGTTTCATAGCCTTGCTTAAGCAATCACCTTACGTGAAGAAAAGCTTTGAATTCAAAACTAGCTTTACTTTGGCTCCCAAATCATATTGTGTCTTATTCAGCTCTTATAGAAAGAAGAGTTTGACTAATTAGATATGCAGATATATATATATAGGACGTCCACTCTATCATATATACTATGACATTGGAGTTCGACATGTTAGCCGCCACGCCAGGCACAATACCCCATCAAGATTCCTACTAGGCCGAAGTAATCGAGTAATAGGTACGGCCTTGTTGAGTGATCGAAGATGAAATCGTTTCTCGTCAAAGGATTAGCTAGTGATATATGTGTTTGTATCTCCTGAAGCTTAAAATTTAAGACGAGTGAAAGGATAGAGAAACCTTATTGTAATATCAATTGCTATCTTGTATATAAATGTCTGATACCAATATTTTGATATAACTTTAATCTATGAGAAAAATATTAGTTAGGGAACTGAGAGTGTTTGGTGAAGAATTGGGCGAGAAGACCACTCAGATATAAAACCTACGGTTGTAGTATTATTCAATGGTATAGGCTAGCTTATCTTTTTCAATGAATGTTTTTGAGTTGACAGAGTTTACAGACACGCTTTAGAAATAGTGTTTCTTGAAATAATGGGACGGATAGAAAATAATATCTGGCGATTGACATACTGGAAATCAACAAAGCAGCTATCAAATTTATATCGACCCTATTTTGGCGTCTACAAAAATGGATCAACAGGTTGATTTTAACTTTGGTATGCTTAGCCACTAACACTGTTCTTAGTTTACTTAGGGTATTTGTTCTTCCTCAGTGGTCATATGTCTAAGTACTGGACAGCTTCCTCGCTGCTTAACTTGGCTTGTATTGCAAGAACAAAAGCTTTTAGTGAGACTTGACAGTAGACTTCTGTATATTGTTATTGACAAACCTATCATTATTGCCGTACTCTGTAAACTAGCAATTCAAAGCCTTGGGTCTACCGATATAATCGACTTTACCTTTCACTCAACACTGTCCTTTGAGGGAAATGTTCATTAAAGAAAAACATAAGCAGATTCTCCTTCAGGGGTATTTTATTTTATATGTTTCGTTTCAATCTTTTTATATGGAACCTCTTCTGGGAAAATAATATATTTTAGCAAAGTAGTTTTATTTTTAATTTTTTTTCTCATGTGAAAAACACAATGCTCTGCGATTTATTGAATGCTTTCAGCAACAAAGGATAACTGTAGCCCACTCGAGAAATAACATATTAAAAACATAAACAATGAGGAAATATGGTTTTCAAAAGGCAAAATTGTGCTGAAACACTTTGAATTTAGATTCTATATTGCATCTCAGTTGAGAACCCATAAAAAGGTTATGTGTGCTTATGTGTCTCAATGTGTCCATGAGAATCTCATTTAAAAAAAGCACACAAATTTATATATATATATATATATATATATATGGTTGGTTGGTTAGTTGATTGGGTTTAATGGCATATCAACCTCTATAGGTTATTTAATGCCAAAGCCTGTTTACACGTATGTACGATTTGCAGACACATAATTTAATCATACCATACAATATATATATATATATATATATATATATATATATATATAATGTATGAAAATATATATAAAACAAGATAAAAATTCACTACGCAAGGTTCTACGTTTTTGATTCCACGCTGACACACACACACACACACACACACACACACACACACACACACACACATATATATATATATATATATATATATATATATATATTCAACTCCTTAGACTCTTCATTTGGTTTCTTTGTTTAATGGCTTATCATCGTTCAAGAGTTATCAAAAGCCAAAGCCATCCTCTTTTAAGAATACCAGTGGTACTATTCAGACCGTACCAGGGTGTATAAGTAATATAATATATTTGCGTAGGGTATTATCCGTAAGTAAACGTAATGGATCGACTCTAGGTCGAATATACAGCGAAGTTACACTCCAGCACGTTAGTAACTACGCTACCGAGCGTCATGCTAATAAATATTCTTTAAAAGTTAAAAGTAGATGAGAAAAATGAAAACATTAAATATTGCAAAATGAATATTGATATTTCTCGATCATCTTGTTATATATATATATATATATATATATATATATTTGTGTAAGTGTGTGTGATAGATAGATAGATAGATAGAGAGAAATAGAGAAAGTGTTGAGGCACCTTGCTCTACGATGCAACGGCATGGAACCAAAAATTCAAAATATACTTAAGAAAATCAAAATGGCTTTCGGAGAAATTGATCCATTATCATCACAAATTTAAACTATCTGTTAAATTCTAGAATGTGTACATGCAAATTGTTCTACACTATATCTGATATTAAATCAAATTATCAATGTCAACAATAATTGAAACCATTTTCCTGTCTGCAAACTATGATTGATATTAAATTGAATTATCAATGTCAGAAATACTTGAAACCATTTTCCTGTGTGCAAACTGCGATTGATATTAAAATAAATTATCAATGTCAGCAATACTTGAAACCATTTTCTTGTGTGCGAACTAGGATTTATATTAAATTAAATTATCAATGTCAGCAATACTTGAAACCATTTTCCTGTGCATACACAAAAGAGGTCTAACTTGTTCAAAAATGGTGTTCCCTACCATTTGTGACAGTACACCCACCTAAATACTAAGGTGATTCCACTTTCAATCCGCTGGCTTTTTCGTTTGGCTGGTTATGTCATCGGATTGCACGATCGATCCGCTTATTTGCCCACAATGTGTTTTGATCCAGTCAGCAGAACAATCAATAATCGGAGTATCCAATCGATTAGAGGAAGGATGAGACCACATGATTAAGGAAGCAAAAAAGTCGAATGTCTAAAAAACAGAGAACTAAACACGGCTTTGTAACAATAATAATATATAGTATGAAAAATGTCCATAAAAATTGTTCATATATTTGCTTTTCCCCAAGGTTGGTAGTCATAGTGATAGACTGAGACTTTATTCACGAATTAACAATCAGTAAATTTCTAGACATTCTAAGTCAGGCACAAAGCCTCTCAAATATCGTATAAGTTTTAAGCTTTTCTATTCTCGCTGTCTATAGCCTGGCACAAGGCAATCTTAACTAGCAGTTATCTTTACGTTTCTAAGTCTTTAGCTCACAGCTTTCCTCAGTTCCTTGATAGTGTGGTACAAGGTGATTTCACGTAGCATATTATAGTCGATTTTCTTTGTCTTCATCTCTCAGTTTGTTTTTTAGGAATTCTCTGTCTCTCTCAATGTGTCGTGTTAAGCTTTTTCTTGCCTTCTTTACTTTTGCTAGTCTGGTTCAAGGACGTCTCAAAGTACCGCGTAATTTCATTTTTACTTCACTTTTCTATATCCAGATAAGTCTGGTGCAAGCTATCTCGAAATATCGTGTTTTCTCAGGTTTTATCAGCGTCTCTCAAAGGGAGGTATTATCTCAGGTTTTTCTCTGCCTCTTAATCCAGGACAGTCTGGCACAAGGCCAGTGCACTGAGCGACATGAAGTCTTGTTGCTGGTCTTCATCTGGTCACACTAGATGGATGAAATTCTTACCTATATGCATTTATCCATCAGAGTGGGTGGCTGGCGAAGCAATTGTTTATATCAATGTCCTATCTTGGATTCAAGTAATTGATTCTGCCCCTTCATCAATCTTCTATTTCCTCTTACTGCAATCCCAAAGGTTGGTCCTTCTTTCTTGTAAATTGTCCGACACTAGTCGAGCGCAAACCAAAGGCTCCCTTTTCAATAGCTACACCGAGATGTAGAGAAGAGCGTTACTCATTTCCTGGTCTCCTGTACACACACTTGATCCCTACCTTATAATGCCCAGGATTAAGCAAGGATGTATCAAGCACCATTTTTTGCGTCTTTGGTATGATTCGACCTGGGATCAAACCTCAGTGTCCTGTGTGTTTTGCGAACGCTATAAAGATTATGCTAACGGCCCGCTTTGCCTCCCTTCCTCCTGCTTAGTTCTATTAATTCAGTTTCCTCTCAACTTCACCCCAAAAAGTTGCAGGTTTTTTTCTCTTCTCCAAATGACGTCATTAACTGTTAAGATTATACTGACTAAAATATTTTCCACACTTACATTTTTTCAATGTTATTTAGAACTTCCGTTTCTAACCGAGAAATTGTTTGGTTTGGTTTTATGACACATCAACCATTTTTTGTTGTTTTTTGTCAAATTCTGTTTTTACTCACACACACACACATACACACACACACACACACACACACACATATATATATATATGATCTGAAAACACATTTTGTAGATACAGATTGAAATGATAAAAACAGTTCTTTTTCTAAATATTCAGTTTATCATAAGTCAAAGATAGAATGGTTTCAAGTATTAATGTGCATAATTAACAGTTCATTTAAACATCAGTTTTTTTTTTGTTTCACAATTAAATGATCAAACAGTTTTATTTCAAACAATTCAATTTATGTCAAATCATTTGTTTCACAGTTTAAATGTCTAAATGTTCTTTTTGACCCCTATATAGGACCCCATCAGTTGCTACCAATCCAAGCCTGAGTAGACCTGGATGTGATGGCAATGAAGGTGTACTCCACATACCCCGAAATCTCAAGCAGTACTAGAACATCACCATCAGATTATTTAATGTCATATCAGGACAATCGTTGAGTGTGGGTCTTATCCCTCTGTAGATATGCTATCGCTCTAGTCTGAACCCCCAGCCGACTGAGCTGCAACCAAGAATAGTACCCACCTGACCGTCACCATGACAGGCCTTGACCTCCGACTTTAGCACGCTTACCGATTTCACTTTACACTGTTTCGTAGACCTAACAATAACCAGTATTTCCTCTTCTTTTTTCCAGCAAGAAAAAAAATCAATTGAAAGTACTGATATTATTCTTCTGAAATCAAAGTTGGTCGGATCTTATATTTCTGATTGATAAATTTACTCGACTAGGTCTCCGCCCACAAAGTTACATTAGTTTATAAATCCTATAATATATATATATATATATATATATATATATATATATATATATATAGTCATCCACATATAGACTGTTTCGTTCTATCAGAACACTTCAGTGTGGCTAGACACGCAGGACGCTCGAAGCCGGAATCGAAACCCGTCCAACTTTACGTTAGACTAAGTCTTCAGACCACACGGCTACAGACTATATATATATATATATATACGTCGGAGACTTAGTCTAACGTAAAGTTAGGACGGCTTTCGATCCCGGCTTCGAGCGTTCTACGTGTCTAGCCACACTGAAGAGTTTTGATAGAACGAAACAGTCTGTCTCTGGATGACAATATATATATATATATATATATATATAGTCATTCACAGAGATACTGTTTCGTTGTATCACAACAATTCAGTGTGGCCAAACACGTTGGACGCTTCAAGCTGGAATAGAGACCCACGTAACTTTACGTTAGGCCAATAACTTTGCGCTCAGCTATTTAGGTGACCTCTATTAGGAATTTAACAAATTTTGTATTAACTTTCGTTTGTTTACATTTTACGCTATTGAATAAGGGGTGCTCACTCAAATCGTTAGAAGAGCTTTGCATAACGTGGGTGTACATATGTGTGTGTGTTTGGTTGTGTGTGTGTGTGTGTGTGTGTTTGTGTGTGTGTGTGTGTGTGTGAGCATGCGAGAGAGAGAGAGAGAGAGAGAGAGAGAGAGAGAGAGCAGTATTTGTTAGGAAATAACCCGCAAGTGTTGATATACCATTACTCCACATTTAACGAAACAAAATCAAATTCTATCATTAAATAATCCAATTGGTTATAAGATTTAGATCTTTCATTCGTAGTGACAGAAAATGTCAAGTTCGGGGAGAAACATTTTTTTAAAAATGCTGACTGTTTTTTAGAAATTCTCTAAATCGTTTTGAAATTTCAAAGTAGATCACCTTTTCATTTGAGCAAAGTAATTATTCTTAATTTCTCAAATTTCTCACTGTACCTGTAATATTTTACTTTATATATTATTTTTGTCACTATACACTGTATGCCTTCTCATCACAACATTACACTCCAGACAGCTGGGGCTGTAGAATACACTTAGCGTATTTCTGCACAAGGGCAAGCCGCCCCAACCAGTGTCCTGATATGGCATTTAACAATCTGACGGTAAGGCTCCAGTAATCCTGGACGTTCATTACCATCCCTTTCAGGTCCCCACAGGCCTGAATTGGTAGCAACTGATAAGCTCGTATCTATGGGTTAAATTAAACTTTTGACCTTTAAACAGTATACTTATGCTAAACTGAAATGTTTGAAAAAGAACTATTTGATCATCTAACAGTTTGTAAACACATGATAAATGCTTAATTGAATTGTTAGTGTTAGCAATAATTGAAAACATCTTACTGTGTGTAAACACATAATTAAGAGCAAATAGATTTATTCGAATTAAATAAAAATAAGTTAACCATTTAACTGTCAGCAAAAGAATGAGCTCAAGCTTGTTTAAACATGTTATCTACAAAATATTTAGAACTCACATTCTTAATAAATATGAATAAAGAGGATTTGACATTGAATAACTTACAATGTTTGATATGACATAAAACCCAACCAAACCAAATCATGTATATTTAATATTTATGTATAAAAAGGGTTTGGCATTAAATAACCAACAATGGTGGATATGCCATAAAAACAGCTCAAACCGAATATTATATATTTAATGTATAAGCAGGTTTTGGCATTAAATAACCAATAATTGTTGATACGCTTTAGAATCAAACTAAACCAAACCAAATCATATATAGTAAATGCATGTGGATACCCATGTTTTGACATTGAATAACCAACAACGGTTGATATATAGTAAAACCCAACCAAAGCAAAATCCAATTTCCATATCTCGATATTGGAACCCTGGCCTGATTGAAATATTCTATATTAGGTCTTATTTGAATTTTCTTTACATTAAAAAACATTTGATTCCTTGAAATAATATTTTATGTCATTCATCATTTTTTACCATCAAGCGTGACATTCTATTTGCCCTCGATACAGTAAACAAAATATCATTGTCAGCTTTAGGTTTGTGTAGTTATCATAATGGCATATCAACCTACATGGCTTATTTAATGCTAAAGCCAGTCTGTGAGGTTGTTTGCTGAATAATGTTGCTTCGACTCTTTATGGTGGATCATTATTGAAAAGTAAATGACAGAGACAAAAGAAAATTCAAAACAAAGCAATACAAACAAAAATAAATTGTGTGTGTGCGTATGTATGTAACTAACCCGATTATTATGTTGAAAGACTCAACGTTAAAAGTGTCCTGTAGACTATAAATGGGTGTTGACTAAGTATTTCACGCGCGGTATCAATACACAGAAATATGAAAATGTCTTCTAGAAGGACGTGTTTTCTCCCATGTTGGTCGTCTGCCTCTTTCGGGATTTAACGAAATGTTTAAGGCCGTATGCGAGACTGGAATAAGTCCAGCCGAAAACGCAGAACAGGAAAAGAAAAAAGGTCACAGAGTATACACGCACCCATGTTACGCGCATTGAGCTGTGTGTCACTAGCTGGCAAAGCCAGGGTGTCTCTGGAAGTCAAGATGTAAGAGAATGAGTTATCGAAAGACGAGAGTACTTATAACTAAACATTGTCATGTGATCGGCTCCAAATACACCGTTCATTTTGTGCGGGACAAAATCAAAGATGTTGACGTAGTTGGGAGCATAAATCACGTGACTTTCCTGACCAACAGGTTCTCGAAACTAATTAGTTTACCGACGTCCACCATCTTTGTTTCATGAAAAAATGAATCAGTATCCTAATTTCTAGAATTTTCTTGTATCACGGCCATTTTAAAAATATAAGAGTGTAAATCCTATAAGCCCTTAGACAGAGGTATAAGGGGTTCCATAATTTGCAAGAGGGCATTTCCGAAAATGAATGCAATTGCTTAAATGGAGGTCGTACTTTCATCATTAACGGCCACAAGCAAACGCTTTAGCCAATATCCCACTGGAACTCTACCCGTATTATTTTTAAATACATCATCACAGCGATTCCTCAAATCGTATTACTCATTAACTTTTTTTTTATTTCTACCTTCATTTATGCTTGTGTGTGTGTATGTGTGTGTGTGTAAACTTTTATGTTTGTGGACCCCACATATAGAATTTATCGAAACGAGGTTAACGAAAGCATGGACAGCTATCAATAGGCTATCGATTATATGGAAATCAGACCTAACCGATAAAATGAAACGCAGTTTCTTCCAGGCAGCGGTCACATCGATACTGCTATATGGATGCACTACATGGACTCTAACAAAACGACTGGAGAAGAAGCTAGATGGCAATTACACAAGAATGCTGCGTGCAATCCTGAACAAGTCCTGGCAGCAACACCCCACAAGACACCAACTGTACGGCCACCTGTCCCCTATCACGAAAACTATTCAAGTTAGACGAACCAGACATGCAGGACACTGCTGGAGAAGCAGAGATGAACTCATAAGAGATGTACTCTTATGGATCCCCACACATGGCCACGCAAAAGCAGGACGGCCAGCTCGAACGTACATTCAGCAGCTATGTGAGGATACAGGATGTTGTCCTGAAGACCTACCTAGGGAGATGAACGATAGGGAGGAGTGGCGAGAGAGGGTCAGGGATATCCGTGCTTCCAGCGCGATATGATGATGATGAAATTTTAAATGAAAAATCTGTACTCTGTATGACAATTTAATTCTTCTTTTACAATTTACGAATTCCTGAGAGTAGGAGGAGAACAGAGGGTTTCATCGCAATCTTAATGGCATTCACATGAAATGAGAGCAAATTGCCTTGTTCAGGATTTGAACATACGTCACCTATTTAATTTCTGACGACGATAACCGTTACACAACGAACACACAGCGTGCAAGTAGCCCGCGAATACAAGCGTGAAGATATCCACTTAAATAAATACGTTTTGCCTACGAAGGAAAATGAACTGACTACGCGAATTAACCAAACATTTTTTTTATTAGTTCAATAGAATTACTTCATTTTTCTAATTTCTTTGAATTTTAGAATAGAGTTGTTTGCATATATGGATTTCTGCAACACTAAAATCACTGAACTAGAGGTTTTATTTTTGTTTAAAGAAGAATAATATTAGAAGAAAAAAAGTGAAAGATCAAAGTGTTGAGATGTAAACACAATTTCTCACGCCTATTAGAAACCATGAAATGGCGTGTACCGACCCTGATTTTTCAGTTTCTCTCAAGATATAAAGAAAATAAATATGTAAATTAGACAATTCTTTTTCTTTCCGTTCTCTTACTTTTTTTTTTCGCTTTTACTTGTCAGATTTGTTAGGATGGGAAAATGTAGCGTTAAATAGCATCGTTTATCACTTCACTTACTGCATATTTGATGACGACGATAAGTTAAACGAAAAATGAAAAAGAACAATTTCTATATTAATAAAGAAACAAACAAGAACTATTAAAGCTGATACTACTTTCCAAAAATCTGTAACCAAATAAATGGATAATCGTAATACTTACTTCAGCAAAAATGATGTGGTTAGATTTTGAATTTGAATTAAAATCTCGGAAGTTGATGATTGTTAACATCATTTCGATTTACGGTCATCATTATCTTCATCATTTGAGCGAACTGACAGCATCCTCCATAGCTATCTTCTACCATTATATATGGATTATTCAAAGAAAAAACTTAAGATGTAACAGTTATGAAGTACTATATTTATTTACTAATACAAACACACTGCACACAGACGCGGGCGCGCGAACACACACACATACACACACACACACACACACACACACACACACATATATATATATATATATATATATATATATATATATATATATATATATATTATCATCCACAAACAAACTGTTTTGTGGTATCACAACACTTCAGTATGGCGAGACACGATGGATTCCCAAAGCTGGGATCGAAACCCAGCTGACTCAAACGACATATATATATATATATATATATATATATATATATATATATATATATATATATATATGTATATATATATATATATATGTTTATATATATATATATGCACAAATGTTTACATTTATATACACACACTTATATGTACATATATAAAAATGCATAAACACAAACACACACACACACACACACACACACACACACACACACACACACACACACACACATATATATATATGTGTAATTTTTTTATTAGGATCAGTGGGGATTATGTTTCTATGAATCAATATTTAATTTTTTTTTTATTTCTTTTATAGTTGTTGTGGAATTGATTACGGTAAAAAGAAACGATTGATATATTGGAGGTTCCGATTTATTATAATATATAATAATTTTCATTTTTTTTATTAGGATCGGTGGGGAGTATGTTTATATATATATATATATATATATATATATATATATATATATATATATATATATATATATATATATATATGCAACACGCGTACTTGAACGAAAGGCCTGGTGAAAAAAAAATAGGAATTAAAAATGAATGCGATAAAATTTTTGAAGCAGCCAAAGCAAAAAAAGGAGCAGTTGTATTGCTGCTTGAATCCTTTTTAAGTATGATGATTATGCATACTAAGCACTGCTGGCTAAATAAGAACAAATTCATAAGCAACGCTCTCCTATGGTCTAGTATAAAGGGATACTTTTGTGTTGGTTTGCCAGCAAGGACTTGCAGGGGATGATCGACATTTGCGAATGATCGTGAAAGAGAGGCAAGGGATTCCGTGCTATCAGCATGACATGATAATGTGGATGATGCTGATGATGATGGTAGACACATATTCATACATTATTTTCATCATCTTGATGTGCCGATGGATCACCTTGACTCTCTCTCTCTCTCTCTCTCTCTCTCCCTCTCTCTCTCTTTCTTTCGCTATTGGTCCCTAGTATGTCCTAATATAGGAACCAATTTCCAAATATAGCTACCTTTAGCTCTTCAGTATCATAATATTAAAGGTATCGTTATTTTACTTTTCTCATCAAAATTTATCAATCGTATTATGTTCTGGAATAAAATGATATGAAAATGTTAAAATACAAAATAGGTCGTTAAATACCAATTATATAATTACCATCAGGATAAATATCCAATCATGAAATATGACACGAAAATGTTAAAATACATAATTGAATTTTGAATATCTGTTAGATGATAAGCGACAAGATAAATATTCAATAATGAAATGAGATGGCATGTAAATGTTAAAGTTCATAATAGATTGATGAATCCCCATTATATGACTTCTATGAAAATAAATTAAAATGCTGGACAAACCAAACAGGAGAATTCCTAATTCAGCAAAAACCTTCTGAAGTATGCTTTTTAAGAGAGTGATGTTCTCTTGGGTCGATAAAATAAAAAAAAAAATCATCTGATATTTCATTGCTAATGGAGTTTTTTTTTTGTTTATTTTTTAATTTTACTAAAATCATGATATAAAGTTTATAAAATGAATAGTAAAATAGCTATTGGTAGCCTTTAATTGATAATAATTACTACATGTCATTAAATGAAAGATGGAAGAAGATGAGAAGAATATTTTGAACATTTGACAAGAATGGTGCGTATAATATCCCATTAAATATAACAAAACTTTGGTTAGAAAAAAATAAAACTATTTCAATTTTGTAAATTGTCAAGAGTAGTACTTATTTATAGGCCATACTACACATAGAGAAATGAAGCTCTTTAATATTGATGGATGCTGGCAAATAACAGCAAGAACATTAAATTTGACTGGTTTCCATCCACCATATTACATTCAGATTTTTAAATGCCAGAAATTTGAAGGCCAAATAATTCTAAATGAAATCGAAATTTCAATTTTTACCAACCTGTTGTCTTACTCTTTACTACTGAGCAACGCTAACGGGGAAATGAAGCACAGATGATATATTGATTGATAGATTGACTGATTGATTGAATTTGAAGGATGAATTGAACAAGCGTAAATCAAATTAGTTACAACGCGAATGAATGAACACTGATTCGAAATAGACGAAAAATAAAGTAAAACTCTCACGAAAGCGAACGAAGCGAAGAGAAGAGGTGAATGCTCAGGTGTTGGCGTGATTGTGGTCATTGCATGAAAATTTTGAAATATAATCGATAATTGAGCTGCAGATCAGATTGTTCTCAGCTCGTGAAAGCAATAAATAATTTCAACGAAATGGAAAAAAAGAGTGTTTAGTCATTTGCAAACTAGATTTATTTCTCGTATTGACTGTCTACACGCACTGATATGCGACGTGGGATCTTAAAACATTAATAATTTGTAATGAATAATTCATACTTGCACAAATATCAGCAGTTACATACATATATATATATATATATATATATATATATATATATATATATAGATAGATAGATAGATAGATATAAAATCTATGAGCATCTCCTATTAGTCATGTTTCACATATTCGTGCAGATTTTATTTTAATACAAATTATGTATTTTAGCATGAACATTATAAATTGTTAAAAACTTTATGCCCGAGGAAAGTATGAGAATAAGGAATACAAAGTCAAACCTCTCAAAGAATCAAGAAAGAAAACCCAAACACAAAACCATTTCAAATCTACTAAGAAAATTTGATTCATTTGAGAGTCGGTATTCAGTCGTAGAAAAATATTTGAGTTTTGATATTTCAAATTAATTATATCTTGCTCTGTCTGTATGGTGAGCTCTTTTTTGTTCTACTCACTATGTAGTTGGAATATTATCTATCTTTCTATCTTGTGTGTGTGTGTGTGTGTGTGAGAGAGAGAGAGAGAGAGAGAGAGAGAGAGAGAGACGTACATACATAACAACGTTTATGCATATATGGACTTATATTTGGACAGCTGAAAACTAATGAACCGATTTTGAATTAGAACCAATCAATATGTTTATTAGCAACATCGAAGAAGGAATCCTCTTTTTCTTGTTTTATATATTAATTTCTGCAGACATGAGCTTTTGTACGACGCCACATCAAACGTTATGCCAGTGTTATATCTGATTCAAACTTTAGTCTTGATCATATCTCCAGCATTGAATCAGATCTTATACTTGATAGTAATTTCTACTACAAATGCAGTATTCAGCGAAATAAGCTTGTCTTAAAAGAGAGTAGAGGGTGTGGTAATAGTCGGGCTGCAAAAACTATTTTATGTGGATTGCATATATATATATATATATATATATATATATATATATATATATATATATATATTGAAATATATATAGCATATTGAAATATTTCGAATACACTATTATCTGGTAATATTTTATTGTTTATTTTCGTCTGATTGTGAACGAAAAAAAGAAGTCTTGTTTTTTTCTTTTGTAAAAATAGTTACTTAATTCTATTAAGCTATATTGGTATTTTGGATTTCAGAAATATTAACTTAAATTATCTCCTTCAAACTTTATAACAATGTATCATCTTTAAAATTTGAAAAATATTTCTCCAAATTGAGTGATAGATTTATCGATTTTAATAGCATGTCAACCCGTGTACCTAATGGTTAGGGAACCACGTTCTTTGTGTGTTCATAATTACATTTTTGTGTTATTTTTTCTTGGGTATTTTTTCAATGTGATGAGATATCGGTTGCATTATTTAACCATTCTATTAAAAAATCATTTTCAGCCGCAAGACAAGCTAATAACATGAATTCTGATGAAGTTCTATTGTTATCCATTCCTTTAGACCATGTTTTCTACACAGCATCCAAATGCAGAAGCTCGATAAAAACTATACACTACTTTTGCTTGCTATATTAAATAAATCCAGAAAGTAGCACTCCACAAACTGCAGCGATACGACAATTTACCTCCCAACTTGGATGACCTATAAAAACTTTCAGTAAAAAATAACGGATTGTTTTTTATTAAAGTCAACCATGCGAATTTGGTTTTGTCGTTTATTTCCTATAGAAAATTGAGTTTCGGGTTTCTTTGTTTAATGGTATATCAACTCTTTGTAGGTTATTTAATGCCAAAGGCATTCTTTTAGAAGAACAGTAGTGGTACTATTTAACCCATAGTTGAGAGGATTAGGCGGTTCATACCTTTCCCAAGGGTATTTGCCCGAAATTGAACGTAATAGCGCGACTCGAGTACGAACTCGCGTATTACGATTCCGAAATCCAACGCTTTAACCATTACACCACGAGGACACCCCCCATAGAAGATTGCCTTGTTTACACTGGGGATATTTAAATTAAATAGATATTCCAAGAAACTGATTTATTTTTTTTTCCAGTTTGGGAGAATGGGCTAATAGGCAATACATTTCCGGTATGTAGCCTATACTCACGTGTCCAACGTAACCATTATCATTTATTTAGATAGAAATTCTCATTCAGAATTTTTTTAAATTTCAGAATACTATTTAATTATTAACAAATTTATCCCTATTTCTGTCTCTTTTTATTCATGAAATGATCCTTTTTGCAGAGACTTAATTTTTGATAATTTATTTTATTAATTTAATTAAAGTCTACGAGAAAGAGTTTATTTTTTTAAATTAGGTTTGTTTTCACCTTTTTTTAAAGAAAGAAAAATGTTTCATTTTTTTTAAAAACATATTAATATGTAATACAGATAGAGATTCTAGAGAGATGGATAAACAGACAGATAACTATTTTAATTGAGTAGACACCGAGTTGACTAGACTTGCTGACCGTCAGTTTCTCCTTGATGTGATCATTAGACAAGATGTACTGCACATGGTGGGTATCCAATTATATAATCTCGTGTAGGCATGATGAGAAGGGTAATCTGGTGTGTGCGGCATTCTAGGAAGGCCAGTCTAGATTATTTCAGAGTTTATATTAATTTTTATATATCAATTTACTCACTTTGTTACATTAAAATTATTATTTCTAGTTCTTGAACCGATTATTATTTTTACTCCTTGAGAGTTTTTTACATCAACGTTAGCAGATGGTCTTTCACTGAAGTCTGAGTGACAAGTTTCCTCCAGTACCATAGACTCTTCTCAGTATTTTGGCCGATCTCAACAAGGCTGTAGTTTGGATGGTCTCAACTAGTCCTCTTATTTCAAGTCCCACAGTCTTTTTACTCAGAACAATAGTTACAATTGTTATAACCGTCACTTTTATGTTCTACAAGTTTTTTCAATTCCCTGATAAAGTTCAGGTACTTATCCTTCATTTCACTTTCTTTCAATTTTACTCTGTGTTCAACCTGGACAGCAAAAAACATAATTCTGCTTCTCAGTTTTTAGTTGATTATTTTAAAGTCTTGTCATCTGGCTGAGATTAAATGATCCGTTTGCATCTCAAAATCCAGAGACATTTGTTCGACTCATTCTTCAGGACAGAATTTAGATTGTGCACATACCATTTGTTCGTATGGTATTATTATTTTCTCCTTTAGAGTTTTTCACATCAGTGTCAGCTGATGGTTTTTCACAGGAGTCTGAGTGACTGCAAGTCTCCTCAAGTCTCAAGAACTCGTCTCAGGATTCTGGCAGTTCTCAGCAATGCTGTTATTTGGATAGTCTCTACCCGTCCGCCAACTTCCAAGTCTTCCAGGCCTTTTAATAATCCTTTAGTTATTTTGCCAAAAGCACCGATCACAATTGGTACAATTGTCACTTTCATGTTTGACAGCTTTTTTCAATTCTCTAGCAAGGTCGAGGTACTTATCCTTCTTTTCACATTCCTTTAGATTTATTTTGTGGTTCGATGAGACTTATGGACCCCTACACATGGCCGTGCAAAAGCAGGACGACCAGCACGAACATACATTCAGCAACTATGTGAGGATACAGGATGTGGTCCGGAAGACCTGTCTGAGGTGATGAACGATTGGGAAAAGTGGCAAGAGAGGGTCAGGGATATCCATGCTACCAGCCCGACATGATGATGATGATGATGATGATGATTATAAAGTCTGGTCTTCTGGCCGGGATTAGGTGATATTATTATTATTATTATTATTATTATTATTATTATTATTATTATTATCCGTGGGAATTTTCAAAGGAAATTTATCTGATGATATTTAACTGGAGTTTGAGAGATAAATCTCCGCCCCTCTCTAGGACTCCCCGAAGTAATTTAGCCAAATTTTGTAGATCTGAGGCCAATGAGTATTATTATTATTATTACTTTCCTCCTTTTGATAGTTTTCTACACCAGCATAAGATGATGGTCTTCCGCAGGAGCTTGAGTGACAAGATGCTTCCTCAAGTCTCCCGAACACTTCTCTGTATTCAGGTTGATTTCATTAATTGATCATCGAATTCTGAATACTTCTAGTCTCCTTTCAGTCTCAGTATTCTGGCTAAGTTTGCGTGAACATATCGAAGGTTTTTCTGCTCCTAGTCCGTGCCATATCATTCATTCTGTTTTTTTTCTCTCCAGTAACATTCTTCGGCATTAAAACAAATAATAGATCTTCCTAATTGAGATGTTATCATTTTTCTCATCATAGTTAGACATCAAATCGGTCTATAGTTACTGGTGGTGTTTCCTTTGTGTATTTTTCTACTTAGTCATTCGTTCGTGTCTTCTCTCTTCTTCTTGGTATCTACTCAGTTTAAGAACCTGTCTGTCACGGATGGACGAGATTTTTTAAACCAGAACCCATGTTCGCCCTCATGCTCAGGTTTTTTCAAAATCGATACCTTCTTGTGTGATGCTCTATGCGATTTTAGATTTATGTCCACTTCATCTTTGTACTTAACTTACATGTTATTTATCCAATCCCAATTATGCACTTTGTGTTCCCATAATTTGCTCCAAAATTATTTGGCTTCTTATTTGAGAGACAACGTCATTTTTTAGTTCTTAAGACTTTTTCAAACCAGCGTTAGCTGATGGTTTTTCACTGGAGTATGAGCAACAGAATTCTCTTCAGGTATTAAGGACACTTCTCGTTATGCTGGACGATCTTGATCCTATTTACCAACCCCTCCGCTCGGGCAGGATATGACACAAGGTCAATTTTTTAAGCGGAGTTTAACAGGTTTGAATTCAGAGTTTTCCTTCTCCTAGACTAGTTGCCTCACCAAGGCTGAAGAACCCAGTCTGTCCTACTATTTGCCCATAGCTGGGGGGAGAATAATTAGATTCATACATTTCCCAAGGGTATTAGTGCTATGTGAAATCCAATCAGCCTCATCCAGGATTTGAACTCGGGCCGCCGTGTCCATTTCCTACGACGATAACCATTACACCACAGGCGATCTTGATGATGTTGTAGTTTCGATGGTCTCGATTCTCCCACTGATTTCCCTGGTCATTTCAAGAGCTTATGGGCACCAATCCAAATGTGCCAACTAAAATTAATACATTAATTAACATTATTATTGTTGTTGTTGTTGTTGTTGTTAATATTTCTCTATAGTTTTAACCGGTGCTTTTTAACATAAGTTTGAATTACAGCAAATCATAGTTGCTCTCCAGGACACATCTCAGCATTCTATCTGATTTAAGCTGTGCTTTGGTCTGAATGGTCTCTATTCTTCATCTTCTCTTCAAGTTATCACTGTCTCTTTTTTAGGCTTATATAAATAGTTCCCAAGTCACCAACAATAATCGATGCCATGCTCCACGCCTTTTTCAGTTCTCTGACACGATCCAAATTATTGTTAATATTTTCGCTTTCTTCTGTTTTCACTCAGTGTTTCCCTATAACAGCAAAATCAACTAGATTAAAATTCATTTTTTTAATTATTTTGTTTATTTACACTGTGACTGGTCTTCTGGATTGGATAAGATCGTCCGTTTCAGTCTCAGTCGCAGAGAATTTCATAGGTTACATTTTCTTAGACTGAATCTGGTCTATGTGAGTTTATAACACCATCGGTGACAGGTGGTTACTAACTGGAGTTTGAGCGACACCAATTCTCTTCAAATCTCCAGGACTCTTCTCAATACACTGGCCGATCTTAATAGTGCAGGAGTTTAGAAAAGTTTCACTCGTTCACTTATTTTCGAGTTCTCCTATGCTTGCAACAATCCTTTCGTCACTGTACCAAGAAAACCAATGACAACTGGAATCACAGCAACTTTTATATGACAAATTTTTTTTTCCATTATCAAGCAAGGTCTACATACAAGGTCTACTTACTCTTAACATCTTCTGTATATTTTACCGTGTGTAGGCAAAGGCAAAGAACAATGTTCAGAAGATTATTAGGTGATACGGTGTAATGGTTATCATCGTAGGAAATGGACACGGCGACTCGTGTTCAAATCCTAGACAAGAATGATTGCATTTCACGTAGCACTAATACCATTGGGAAAGGTATGAATCCAATTATTCTCTCTCCAGTTAGGGGTAAATAGTTGGACAGATTGGGTTCTTCAGCCTTGGTGAGGCAACTAGTCTAGGAGAAGGAAAACTCTGAATTCAAACCTGTAAAACTCTGCTTAAATATTGACGTTGTGTCATATCCTGCCCGAGTGGAGGGGTTGGTAAATAGGAGTAGGTGATACGTCTGTATCGTTTATTTTTATTCTGTGGTAAGCCGAGACAGGAAAGTCGAAAATTTTGCAAGTCATCTTTTTGTTGTTGTTGATTATTATTAGGTTTGGTCTTCTGGCCGAGATTAGGTGATCCGTGTCTATGTCAAAGTCCTATAGAAGTTTATATGTGTCATTTTCTAGGACTGGTGCTGGGTAGTGCATATACCATTTGTTTGTCTGGTCGAATTTAAATTTCTTGCACATCTCCCAGTGGATAACCTTGCCCTCCCAGTCGTGTCTAGTCTTATATTCCTTCTGCGCTACTTTGCTGCATTCGCTTATTATGTGATTGATTCTTTCCTCTCTGTTACCCCATAGCCTACATTTGCTATTTTGCTGCGGCTTATTTATTCTCGCTTTGATATGATCGGTTGTTCTGACGTTGTTTTGTGCAGCTATTTGGAGACATATTATTATTATTATTATTATCATTATTATTATTATTATTATTATTATTATTATTATTATTTCTTACATATATTTTGAGAAGTCTTTACAGACATTAGTTTTCAGGAAGCTTAATAAGAATTTCCTCATTTTTGGGCTGATATAGATTCAAGTTATGACTATATATATATATATATGTTTGTGTGTGTGTGTGTAAATATGCGAGATCTGTACACATATGTTTTTTAATGCTCTGTATGTCCTTAATTTTTACCGATTATTGAATCGAAAGCCGAGAAGACAAGAAAAAACAAACCTGTAATCAAGTAAAAGGATGGTTTTGTTTCTTTGTTTAATGGCAGATAAAACTTTGGAGATTATATAATGGCAAAACCATCCTTGTATTTGAATAGCTGTGATACTATTCAACTATTGTATCGATGATCCTTGTGTTTACACATGTCGCATATGTATTGAATGCAATTGCAAGACCAGATTTCAAACTGGCTTAATCTGAGGCCACATTCATGCACTTTAGCCATTGCGAAAGTTAACACACAGTATCAAGTTTAGATAACATTCAGGGTTTTGCTCATTAATGATTCAGCAATATTCTTTGTTGATCTCCTACACACGGGCATACCAGTGTTGGTCAGCAAGCGAAAACTTTCATCAAATCTGTGCTACCGTTGTATGCCCTCCAGAAAAACTGTCGGGATCGATAGACCGTAGAAATGGATGGAAAACGAGGGATAAATGGATACCATGCTATCAACACGACATTTTCTTTATGCTATTCATGAGTTTACACACACACACACACACACACACACACACACACACACACACACACACATATATATATATATATATATATATATATATAAATTGATAACTTTGTAATCCAAGTAGAATGAGAGATTTATTGAGAAGTAGAGTCGACACTATAGCGATGACTATGAAGGATGATATAAAATCAGCGATATCATCCCTTGCAGTCCTCACGATGGTTCATTAGAACCGAAACGCTATAGTGTCAACTTTGCTACTTAATAAATCTCCCCTTTAACTTGGATTATCTTGTTATCAATCTTTCTTTATATATTGTCGGATTACACTCCATTACTTACTTCCATATATATATATATATATATATGAAAAGTCATTGTCTAACGAAGACCCATCAACATATTTAAGGTTTTTTTTGTATGCATTTAGATTTAATAGAGAATTAGTTTTTTCGTAATTCAAAGTTTCATTGGTACATTCTCCATAGCCTGTAGTCAGCCATTGCATTCCAATATATGACATTTTAATATTGTCAATACAAAGTATATTTTATTCCCGTTTTTGGAATCTGTATAATGTAACTTGTAAAGTAATTATCTGCAAGTTACAGAAATATCATTTGAATATTAATTCGATTTCTCTTAAAGCTCTTCACAGTCACGTTTTCTGATTCTAATATGACATTTCAATGTAACTGTCATAAATGCTTTACACAAAAGATTCATTGTTGTAAAGTCTCTTATTATAATCCTGTGAATCAGAATTAATTCTCAATTCACACAAGATACGGGTTTTGAATAAAAAATTAGGTATTCTGTCCCATAAAATAAATTTTCGACCAGATCCATTATTGTAACTGGTTGAATAATTAAGTAAAGATATAGAGAGTCTACACAGGATATAAACTGCATCAAAAAATATTGATAAAATATTCAAGTAATTGACACTCATGATACATAGCTTTGTCAAAAAACGATTAAAAGTTATTATTATGGAATTTTGACACACCATATTTCCCACTGACACTGAAAGTAAAGTTGCAAATGATTTTTATGTCGGAAAAACGAATCCAGTCATTGTCGTGCAACGATACTTCAGAATCCATTTCGGGTTCACTGTCCACAAGACTCTGCTTTCTCAATCAATCCAAAAATTCCTGAAACAACTGGATGCTTATGAAAAGATGAAAGTCTTATCAGTAGCACTTAGAATATACTGACAGTATCATTGCGGAGGGGTAATGACCCCCACCAAAAATATTCTTGGAATGTAGCAAACTTCATTAAATAGTAAAGAATCTGTAATGGAGTTCAAGAGAGGGTGGAAAATTATTTCGTTGACATGAAACCGCAGATTCACGCAGATGCGCAGAGTGTCACATCCAGGATATATTTTGACTTTTTCAGAGGTAGACATTGTCCCTCTATAGAATATGCAGTGAGAGTATTTTAAGCCTCATCTGCAGAATCGAAAAGAGTTAGGAGAGTTAACTGGAGTCATAACAATCTAAAAAAGTGATCTAAGATGAAATGTTCGAGTGCCCCATTGTTTATCAGGGTGTCAACAACCTATAACTATTCAGAAGGATTTGTGTTGGCCTGAATTAAGTTAAACGAATTCTATTACTGTCTTTCAACGGTAATTTAGAATACATTTAAGAGAAACAGTGCCCACTCGACAAGGGTTTATTATTTCTCCGAGCAATTTGAAATAACCGGAAAATTTTATAAAAGTTCAAATCTTTGGAAGACATCAGTATCTGAAATTATCAAACATGTTTCTACTTGTTATTTTGGCTACGCACAGAAATCCGGTGTGCAGAGCTTATAAAGTTTATGGCAGACTGAAAAAATTGCAGAAGCGTTTGAAAAGAAATTGTTCTCTTTTTCTGTTTATTATCAACCTTTGTGCTCTATGTCATGCCAAAGGTATCCTAAAAGAGGAACAGTGGTTATCCTCATTCTGAGAAAAATGAAATTAAATGAAATAAAAAAAAGAGGTGTTGCATGGATTGTGACTATACCGTACCTCTAATCTCACTTAGCAACATACTCTCTCTCTCTCTCTCTCTCTCTCTCTCTCTCTCTCTCTCTCTCTCATCCATCACTCTCTGCAGTTTTTAAGTACGCGTATAATATTGATGAATTACCCGGTTGGCTGCGACTGAAGAATACACCGACTGCTTCTCTGCAAAGGTGTAAGACTTTCCCAACGAGTGTCCTGATATAGGACACTAAACCATTTGACAGTGAGATTCCAGTAATGCTGGAGCCTTTGGATTGTGAAGTACCTCTTCATTGCCATCACTCCCAGGTTCATTGCGGCCAAGAGTGGTAGCCCGTGTCATGGTCCAATCTATGGGTCAAATAGAACTAAATGCGTACTTATACTAAACTGAATGGCTTGAAATAGAACTGTTTTGACATTTTAACTACGTACTTATACTAAACGGAATTTTTTGAAATGGAACTGTTTTTATGCTAACTGAAATATTTGAAATAGAATTGTTTTGACATTGAACCTCTACATATGCTAAACTGGATTGTTTGATATAGAACTGTTTGGAAATTTAACTGTGAGTAAACAAAAACTATACTTATACTAAACTGAATTTTTTAAATTAGAACTGTTTGACTAAACTAGATTGTTTGAAATAGAAATGTTTTTGACAATTAAACTGTGTATTTATGCTAAACTGAATTGTTTGAAATGAAACAGTTTTTGACATTGAAACTCTATTTACGCCAAATTGAATCGTTTAATATAATACTGTTTTGACGTTTAATTGTGTGTAAACAAAATCTGTTCTTATACTAAACTGAATTGGCTGAATTAGAACTGTTTGACTAAACTGAATAGCTTGAAATAGAAATGTTTTTGACAATTAAACTGTATACTTACGCTAAACTGAATTGTTTGAAAAATAACTGAATATTTGTATAAAATGGATATGGCATTAAATAACCTATAAAGGTTGATACGCCATAAAATCAAAACAAATAAATAAACAAAACTGACGTAAGTCTTCGTTATTCCAACATCACTGGCACATCAATATGCAGGAGTCGAAAGGAGAGTATTGCTGATGAGTCCTTTCTAACTTCTCAAGTCGTAACCTCGTTTTGCCCCTGAAGTTTATAGCAATTCTGAGCTCACCCTTCCTGGAGAAGTAAAGGATAAAATGTTTTAACCAATTCCCCATTGTCCTTATATATCGACTGTTTTGCATAATTCGGGAAGTATGCCGTCAAATCTACTTCTCTTCCAAAATTAAATGGATATTTTGACGAGGCTAGGAAGTTTCTCTTTTTAATCTTTTTTTTTTTTTTAAACAGCGTCAAGTTCTTCTTTCTTCCGCAAACTGTTCTAGTTTGACGGCTAATTGAAAATTGATGACTTTTTCTATAGGTTTTTCAGTGATTTTTAGGATGTTTTTCTAGCAGATTCTTGAAACGTTCTTTCAACCACAGAAGTGTTTCTTCTTGGCAGAGAGCTTTTCCTTTTGCCTTCGATGTGCTCCTCCTTCTGCTCACTTCATTTTTTGTCCGCAACGCTATTCATGATTGTCTATCTTCAACTGAATTTCTATTTTTATTTATAAAACCTTGAATGTATTTTAATTATATTTTGAGGAATGTATTTTTTCGATTCTATCTTGGTTTTCCTAAGTTTTGTGTTCGTTTGCAATTGTTGAGTCACGTTTAATTAGTAAGGAAGCATTTATGAAAGTTATCTCGAATTTTCCTAACTACTACTGACTTTCGTGTGTCTTGGTGTGGTTTGCATCCAAGAGCTATTTATCCATGGGAACAATGACGAAGATGTCATCTTCATTATTTGAAGTGTATCAAATTTCTTAGAGTTAGCCTTATTTTTAGCTTATATCTTTATTGACAAAGGAGTACCAATCATGCAATGTAGTTTTTTACTTCATTATTTCTTTTTTATTATTGAATCAGGCAAAACTTTGCCCAGATAATTCTTTGTTAGGACGAAACTCCTTCAAAAGAGGAATGTACCTTATTGTTCAGAGCGCAATTGATCTACTTATTCTTTATGCGTATATAATCTAGAAGTGTTATAGTTTTATTTGGGAACGAGTAAGTCCATAGTTTCCTTCCATTTTTTTAAAATTTAGAATTTAAGCATAGAGGAGTGTTTATGAGTTAAAAAATTGTAAGCTATTCACTATTTCTTTTTAATAGGTTGAGTAAATCACATTTATTGTCTATATTTTTGCGTATTTGTGTATTCATATCCTCACCGATGATTAGAACGTTTTGTTTGGCAATGTGTCGAGCAAATAAAATATAGCCTGTTGTTGAAGGTGATGGTACCCGTTTTATCACTGGCATTAGTAGAACTGTACAGAAGATGATCATTGTGCTGGTGCTAGCATGAGATGAAGCACAAATAATTCTCCGTTGAATTTTTCCATAATGTTTAGCGATTTTAAGGCACGATTTCACCTTCTCTGGCGACATAGACTCAGTTTTTTTTCCACTCAAATGCTTAGTTAAATGTCAACCCATTACTGGTATCATGGTAGATTAAATCGATTTCAGTATGGTAATATTTATGTTATCACACGCATATAATATCTATATTGTGCTCGACTGCAAATGTTGTAAGCTTGGGTAGCTAATTTATTGTTTAAAAACTTGTCCTTTAATGTCGCTAAAATTACGTTACCAGTGTTTCTTCATCTATTAGGCTCTGTAGCTGATTTTTCGAACAGTGGGTCAAAAATCATGCCTCAGCAGAGTGATTTTTTTTTATTAAGCGCATTATGGTTTGGATGTATGGTCTAGATTAATCCTACCTAACAGTCGTTATTTTATCATCAATAGACGCCATTCTTAAAGAAGATTGTCCGGTCAGATGGGGCTGTAGATTACACCGACTGCTCCTCTGCAGAGGGGTAAGACCCCCCACCAATGAGAGTCCTGATATGACACTAAAAATCTGATGGTGAGGTTCCAGGGATGCTAGAGATTTGGGGAATCCGGAGCACCCCTTCAATGCCATTGCTCCGAGTTCCATTCTGACCCGGAATGGTAGCACCTGATAGCGTCCTATCAATGGGTTAAATAGAAGTAACTGCATACTAATGTTAAACTGAATTGTCCGCTGACTCTCCGACTACTTCTGGTTGAAGCACTGAACTTCTGAAATGGCCCTCGTATACATAAACACATTTTTATAATTATTAAGATAAGATTTAAAATCAATAAATACGAGAATAAATTTCAAATAGGAATGATGGGGTGATCTGTATTCTATACTCAGTGTATTCATGCACTAATAGATATATTTGGGGGAATCTGTTTGGCATACCAGCTCACCTACTGGACTGCAGTGTATCGAGATCGAACTCCAGTCACGCTCTTTATATTCACTTTTAGACTTATAAACTTGGGAAATTTATGAATCCCTTTTTCTCATAGCTATGGATTAAACAGTGCCCAGTCGGCTGGGACTGTAAAATACACCGACTGCACATATGCAGGAGAAAGACCTCCAAAACGAGTGTCCTGGAAATGACACTAAACAATCTGGGGGTGAAAATCCAGTAATTCTGGAGCTTTCGGGAACGCGAAGCACTCCTTCATTGCCATTGCTGACTGGGCCACTCTGGCCCGGAATTGCAGCACCTGCTAGGGCCCTATCTATGGGTTAAATAGAAGTAACTGCATATTTATGCTAAACGGCATTGTTTGAATTAGAACTGTTTGATTAAACTGAATAGCTCTAAATAGAAATATTTTTGACAATTAAACTGTACTTACACTTAAACTGCGTGCTTATGCTAAACTGAATTGTTTAAAGTGGAACAGTTTTTGACATTGAACCTGTACTTAAACTAAACTGAATTGTTATATATAGAACTATTTTGACATTTAACTGTGTGTAAACAAAATATATACTTATATTAAACTGAATTAGCTGAATTAGAAATGTTTGAATAAACTGAATAGCTTGAAATAGAAACTTTTTTGAAATTATACCGTGTACTTATGCTAAACTGAATTGTTTAAAATAGAACTTATCATTTACATGAAAATGGATTTGACGTTAAATAACCTAGAAAGATTGATATGCCATAAAACCCAACCAACCAACCATCTTAAAGATGAGTAGCAGTAGTTTCATAAATAAAGTCTTAGATCTGTACCGGTGAAGATACTTCACCTAGCACGTGTTGAATCTTGCTAATGACCCAAATTTGGGTTCATCCACCTGGCTTCTCTTCTACCATGCTACTTCACATGGTTCCTATCATTATATGTTTGTGTGGCTCGCAAAATACTCTCCTACTTCTGAGTCTTATCGTGTGACAGCCTGAGCATGATATCTAAGTATTTAGTGAGGGTTTTTTTTTTAATTCTCCTTGTTTTCGCTAAGTTCCAACTCTAAATATTATATTACGTAGTTTTCTCCGAGCAGCGGTCGTGCCAATACTGCTATATAGATACACCACATAGACGCTGACAAACTGCATGAAGAACAAGCTTGATGATAATTGCACAAGAATTCTACGAGCTGTATTGAATAAATCCTGGAAGCAACATTCCACAAAAAAGCAGCTGAATGGCCAACTACCACCCGTCTCAAAATCAATCCAAATTTGACGAACTAATTATGTTGGATACTGCTGGAAAAGCAAGAACGAACATATAAGCCCAATGCTCCTGGGGACTCTGAAAAGGTTGGACCACCATCTAGAACCTATGTACAACAGCTCCCCGCTGATACTGAATGTAGCATGAAATACCTGCCAGGTGCGATGGATGATAGAAATGGATGGGAAGAGAGGGTCAGGGAAATCAATGCTAGCAGTACGACATGATGATGATGATAAAGAAGCTTGAGCAGTTACTATTGATCCTCTCTTCTTTTATCATTAAACATAGACAGAATTCTTCTGGGAAAAGTGTTTCATAGTGTGGTCGCAAATGTAATATTATCTTCCTGTAATTTTTAAAAATGAAATTTTGTATACATAAAATATTTGGGTGTGTTTATTCCCTTTCTTCAAAACGGGAATCAGAAAAAAGAGATTCATAATAAACCTTAAAGCTAACACATTCTTATGAAGTTTAAATTGTATACGTTTTAACTTATACATAACAGATAACCTTTTTATTAACTGAAATGTTTGCCAATAAGTAAATTCAAAATCTCTCACAGACTTCAATAAATTGTTAAAGAATTCCCAGTTTCCATTTAGCGGGTTTTACCATTTTTTATGGCCCATTAAGCTGGGGCTAAAGAATACACCGACTGAGGTAAGATTCCCCCAACGAGTGTCTTGGATATGAAAATAAACAATCTGACAGAGAGGTTCCCGTAATGCTGAAGCTTTGGGGAATGCAGAGTACTGCCATTGCTCCAAGGTTCACTCTAGTCCAGAGTGGTAGCACCTAATAAGGGTCCTATCTATGGGTTAAATAAAACTAACGGCATACTTAAGTTAAACTGAATTGTTTGACTAAACTGAATAGCCTCAAATAGAAATGTTTTTGACGATTAAACCGTACTTACATTTAATCTGCGTGCTTATGCTAAACTGAATTATTTAAAATGGAACTGTTTTTTGATATTGGCTCTGTATATAAACTGAATTGTTTAACATAAAACAGTTTTGACATTTAACTGTGTGTAAACAAAATCTGTACTTATACGTAGCTGAATTAGCTGAATTAGAACTGTTTGACAAACCGTACTCATGTTAAACGGAATTGTTTGAAATGAAACTGATAATTCAACTAAAAATGTATTTGGCGTTAAATAACCTGCAATGTTTGATATGCCATAAAAATATCTAACCTACCAACAATTTATTAGATTCACAGTTTTTAAAGACTATTTTAGAGTAGCAGATTTGGTACTGTTTAATTGTTTGATTGTTTGGATTTATGTCATATCAACCTTTGTAGGCTATTTAATGCCAAATCCATTCTTTATTACAGAATTATCAGTTCTATTTCAAACAAGTAAGTTTAGCATGAGTACACATTGTCAAAAACATTTCTACTTCAAGCTATTGAGTTTCATCAAACAGTTCCAGTTCAAAATAACTACGTTTATTATAAATATAGTTTTTGCCGCATACAGTTAAATATCAAAACCAGTTTTATTTCAAACAATTCAGTTTAGCATCAGTACCCAGTTTATATGTCAAAAGGGTTCTATTCCAAATAATTCAGTTTAGAATGAGTATGGATTTTATTTTTATTTCACCCAGGTGCTACAATTTTGGGCCAGAATGGACCTGGGAGCAATGGCAATGAAGGAGTGCTCTGCATTCCCCAAAGTTCTAGCATAACTAGATTTTCACCATCATATTGCTTAGTGTCATATCCAGGACACTTGTGCAGTCAGTGTATTTTACAGTCCCATGAATATACTGGGTATAGAATAAAGAACAACCCATTGTTCTTATTTTTTAATTCATTCATCTATTCATTCATTTTAAATCTTAGCTTAATATATATATATATAAATGTGTTTATGTATATGAGGGCTATTAAAGAAGTTCAGTGCTTTAACCAGAAGGAGTCAGAGAGTCAAAAGTGTCCAAAAATGTCATTCCTTTTCAAGTTTTATTCTAGCTTCAGCATTCTTGAGTCCCATCTTGCAGACAACTTCCTCATATCCAAGATCTCATTAAAATATTCAGATATTCTACATCTACTGCAATATATACAACTTGCCTCAACTGAAACACTGTACATTTTTTTACCTCTACTGCAACAATGCACATCTTTCCTCAACCACAGCAATACACATATTGCCTTGGGTTCAACAATGTAATTCTTACTTCTACTGCATCAATATACATCTTGCCTCGGTTGCATCAATGTAGATGTTGCCTTTCATGCAACAATGTATATCTTGCAACTAGTACAACAATGAAAATTTTGCCTATACTTCAAAAAATTGCATCTGGCCTCGACTGCAATAATGACATTTTGCTTTTACAGTAAAATACAAAATTTGTCTATGCTACAACTATGTATATTTTGCCTCTAATGCAACACTGTACATATCGCCTTCAGAGCAACAATTTACATCTCTGTTTTACTTTAATAATATACAACCTGCATCCACTGCAGCTACGTACATCTAGTCTCTACTGCAACAATGTAAATTTTGCCTCTTATGTCAAATTGTACATATCGCCTTCACAGCCACAATTTACATCTCTGTTTTACTTCAATAATATACAACCTGCATCCACTGCAGCCACGTACATCTAGTCTCTACTGCAACAATGTAAATTTTGCCTCTTATGCCAAATTGTACATATCGCCTTCACAGCAACAATGTACATCTCTGTTTTACTTCAATAATATACAACCTGCATCCACTGCAGCCACATACATCTAGTCTCTGCTGCAACAATGTAAATTTTGCCTCTTATGCCAAATTGTACATATCGCCTTCACAGCCACAATTTACATCTCTGTTTTACTTCAATAATATACAACCAGCATCCACTGCAGCTACCTACATCTAGTCTCTACTGCAACAATGTAAATTTTGCCTCTTATGCCAAATTGTACATATCGCCTTCACAGCAACAATGTACATCTCTGTTTTACTTCAATAATATACAACCTGCATCCACTGCAGCCACATACATCTAGTCTCTGCTGCAACAATGTAAATTTTGCCTCTTATGCCAAATTGTACATATCGCCTTCACAGCCACAATTTACATCTCTGTTTTACTTCAATAATATACAACCTGCATCCACTGCAGCCACATACATCTAGTCTCTACTGCAACAATGTAAATTTTGCCTCTTATGCCAAATTGTACATATCGCCTTCACAGCCACAATTTACATCTCTGTTTTACTTCAATAATATACAACCTGCATCCACTGCAGCCACGTACATCTCTTCTCTACTGCAACAATGTAAATTTTGCCTCTTATGCCAAATTGTACATATCGCCTTCACAGCAACAATTTACATCTCTGTTTTACTTCAATAATATACAACCTGCATCCACTGCAGCCACGTACATCTAGTCTCTACTGCAACAATGTAAATTTTGCCTCTTATGCCAAATTGTACATATCGCCTTCACAGCCACAATTTACATCTCTGTTTTACTTCAATAATATACAACCTGCATCCACTGCAGCCACGTACATCTCTTCTCTACTGCAACAATGTAAATTTTGCCTCTTATGCCAAATTGTACATATCGCCTTCACAGCCACAATTTACATCTTTGTTTTACTTCAATAATATACAACCTGCATCCACTGCAGCCACATACATCTCGTCTCTACTGCAACAATGTAAATTTTGCCTCTTATGCCAAATTGTACATATCGCCTTCACAGCCACAATTTACATCTCTGTTTTACTTCAATAATATACAACCTGCATCCACTGCAGCCACGTACATCTCTTCTCTACTGCAACAATGTAAATTTTGCCTCTTATGCCAAATTGTACATATCGCCTTCACAGCCACAATTTACATCTTTGTTTTACTTCAATAATATACAACCTGCATCCACTGCAGCCACATACATCTCGTCTCTACTGCAACAATGTAAATTTTGCCTCTTATGCCAAATTGTACATATCGCCTTCACAGCAACAATTTACATCTCTGTTTTACTTCAATAATATACAACCTGCATCCACTGCAGCCACGTACATCTAGTCTCTACTGCAACAATGTAAATTTTGCCTCTTATGCCAAATTGTACATATCGCCTTCACAGCCACAATTTACATCTCTGTTTTACTTCAATAATATACAACCTGCATCCACTGCAGCTACGTACATCTAGTCTCTACTGCAACAATGTAAATTTTGCCTCTTATGCCAAATTGTACATTTCGCCTTCACAGCCACAATTTACATCTTTGCTTTACTTCAATAATATACAACCTGCATCCACTGCAGCCACGTACATCTCTTCTCTACTGCAACAATGTAAATTTTGCCTCTTATGCCAAATTGTACTTATCGCCTTCCCAGAAACAATTTACATCTCTGTTTTACTTCAGTAATATACAACCTGCATCCACTGCAGCCACATACAACTAGTCTCTACTGCAACAATGTAGATTTTGCCTCTGATGCCTAAATTCATCAGGCCTCGACTGCAATAATGACATTTTTCTCTTACAGCAACATATAAAATGTGTCTATGCTACCACTATGTGTATTTTGCCTCTAATGCAACAATGTACATATCGCCTTCACAGCAAAAATTTACATTCTTGTTTTACTGCCATGATATAAAATTTTTCTCCACTTTAGCCACATACAACTAGTCTCTACTGTAACATTGTAAATTTTGCCTTTAGAGCAACAACTTTAATCTTGCCTCTACTGCAATAAATAACGATGTGCCTCCCCTGCAGCCACATACAACTTATACGTGAGCTGTTATGCCAGACGGATTTCTCCGAATATATTTATTGGTTCATAAATATAGTGAGAATAGAATACAGAGCAAACCATCATTCTTATTAAGTTATTTATCAATTCATTAATTTTAAATCTTAGCTTAATAAATATAAAACTGTGTTGATGTATACAAAGGTCATTTAAAGGTTCAATGCTTCAAACAGAAGGAGTTGGAGAGTCAAAAGTGTCCAGAAAATGTCATTTCTTTTCAGGTTGTATTCTAGCTTCGGTATTCTTGGATCCTATCTTGCAGACAGCTTCCTCATATCACAGATCTCATTTAGAAAATATTCAGATTTGACTCTTCTTTCTGGGTGATGTTTCGAAATTTTCGAATTACGATATTATTTTTGCACCTTTCTATCAATACTTATTTCTCATTTTGCAGATTATGTTGCACGGGGAAATGTCTCCAATAACAATTAACACTTTCTCGATCCTGAAAAACCCTGAAAACTGTAATTATATATGGAATCTATTACCAATGCCAAAATCATATGATTTCTGCCAAAAAATCAAACCCTGAGATATTGTAAAGAAGAAAATAGCTTAGCTATCTATGATGAGTTAATTGCTGATCTGGAAAACAGCGTATTTTTGTGTCAGTGACTTAAAATCTCCGGACCATTTATTTAGTACATAATGTGTATCTCTCATTGATTTATTGATTAATTCAACGATAAAGATTGCATTACTTATCATATGAATACTAATAACACCGAGGGAACGGTGATATCATTTTAGAATGCATAGACATTGTAAGAACAATTATCTTTTTTAAAAATCAAAATACTAAAGCTTTTAGAAAAAGTGTAAAAAGGTGAAGAATAACAGAACTAAAAGAAATACAATACGTAATTTGGATGATAACATAATTCTTAGAAATTTTAGTAAAGTTTTTAGACTAGATTGAATAACAAAATTGACATCTAGATGAAATAGGAGTGCTGATTACTGAATTATCTTTGATGTGATTTCATGGTATATCTACTGTTGTTGGTTATTTAATGCCAAATCCTGCTTTTTACGCATAAATCAAATATATGATTTGTAAAAGCATTTTTTTAGATTAACACGGATAATTTAACCAATAGTCCTATTTCTAACAATTCAATTTAGCATTAGTAAACAAAATTAAATGGTTCAAAATATTGCTATATATTACTAACACTTCAATTAGACGTCAGTAATTTGTTGATACACAGTTAAATGACCAAAAAGGTTCTATTTCTAACAATTCAATTTAGTATGAGTCACGTGTTTGAACTATGGTTAAATGTCTAATAGTTCAGTCTAGAAAGGATATTAGCAGGTGCTACTTCTCCGGGATAGAGTTGACCTTGGAGCAATGTTGAAGGAGTATTCTGTATTCCCCCAAAGCTCTAGCATTACTGGGTCCTCACCATCAGATTGTTTACTGGACATTCGTTGTAGGGGGCCATCCCCGTCTTTAAAGACACATTCGGTGTATTTTACAGTCCCTCGTCACCAGCCAACTAGGATAATCTAAATATGGTTTAAAACAATTGAAATAAATGTTAGACGGTTTCTTGTATTTAGATAACATGCTGCAGTATCAAAAAATAACTTTAAATGATTAATTTTATTTGAGACTGCTGTTTCTGCTCATTGCAGTATGTTAGAAGCTCATTTTGCCAAAACATTTACTTACACTGATAATACATAAACGGTAATTAACTCATTTGACTGAAGTAGGAGAATAAGCAAACTGCATCATTGCTTTAGGATAATACCCTACACCAAAGGGTGTCTTGTATATGACACTTAGCCCTTGAAGGATGAGGATCTAGTCTTGGAAATGTAGGGAATGTGGAGTACCCTTTTCATTGCTATTATTCTCCGTTTCACTCAAACAGGAAGTCGTCGTAGCTATTAGGTCCCATATATGTGTCAAATAGAGCTGTTTAAGTATTTCCTATACTTGAATCTGTTAGCTGAATAGAATTACTAGTATTTGATAAAAATTCTTGAAATCACTTAATTGCATGAAAATAAGGTCTGGTTCGTTTAAAAATAATGTTACATAGGTACTATTTGATTTCAAATCAGATATAATTAATGCATATATAAAATCGGGATTGGCAATAAATTACCAACAACGGTTGATACGCGCAAAACAAAACAAACCATCATAAAAGCACGATAATTAATTCTAAAAGTTATGCTACCATTTACAATCTGCTTCTACTGCAACATATATAACTAGTCTCCACTATAGAATGTACAACTTGCTTTTTCTGGAACACTATACTTTTTTACCTTTATAGCGATAATGTACATTTTGCCTCCACTGCAGCCACATACAGTTTGTCTCGATTGCAACAATGTACACCTTGCCTCTAGAGCAACAATGTACATTTTCCCTCATCTGCAACAACGTAAAACTTGTCTCAACTGCAACAATGTACATCTTGCCTCTAGAGCCACAATACACATATTGACTTTACTGAAAAGTATCTGTTTACTGTTGATCAATCTCCAATTAATTATTCTTACAAACGATGGTTTGGTTTGGTTTCTCTATCTATATCTTGGTTTATATGATTGGCATATTAAAGTTGGTGGCTTATTTAATGCCATCGTTGAAGAAGAAACAATAGTGATAATTTTTTAATCCATATCTGAGTGGATAAGAATCCCATACCTTTTTCAAGTGTATAAGTCCAAAGGTAAAAGCGATATGGGTAATCTTAGTTCGAAATTTGTGGACGCAGTCGAGCACTTTCCTAATCGGATTCTGGCAAAGTTACTTATTATGTACGAATTATTACATCACACAATATCAATCAAGACTGATTAGAAACTACCTGAATTACTCACTTCTTTCCTACCTCAAAGAATTAGTTATTAACGACATTATAATTTAAACATAATACACAAAATTATTATCGTCAAATATTATACTTCAAGTTTTTCCTTTGTATTACGTAGTGTTGTGTAGTCAAAAGGAATAAAGAAAACACATCCCTTTCTTTTTACAATATATATATATATATATATATATATATATATATATACGTCTTTATTTCTCTCAAAAGTGGTCAAAGATTTTGTAGAGTAAAAAAGACAGACGGACGGAAACGTAGACAAACTGCCATATTGAACCAAAACTTTTTCTTAGCCACCTGCTGCCGGCTGCCCCAGTTGGGCACTCAACCTCTCATTGGTGCTCTCCGTAACTGACTGAATCTCTTACACCCGCAAGCTGAGACTGACTCAAGACTGTTCGGCGAATCTCACATGGGCATCTTTATAAATTATTTAACAACGCCCACCATTTGCATTCAGCTACGTGACTCTATCCGCTTATTCACATATCTACGTCCTGTCCAGAGAAATCCCTGATTAACGGCTTGTTAAAAGGTCAGCACGCAACCGTTATTGTAATTTCAATGCTTTTGGCTTGGGCTTTAACTTAGAAGAAAGTTAAACATTTTGGCATGCTTTATACACAAATTCCGAAAGGTTTTAAAAAGGTATTGTGCATACGTTCATAGACGTAATTCAAACCGTCAAAACTGATTAAAAGAATTTTCTTTTGTTTTTCTTCATACGTTACATTAAAGATGCCAATTAGAAATATAGTATTGATGTTTCTTCTCCAGGGAAGGAGTAGCGCTCTCCCCTACACCTTTGTGTAGTAGCTATCGAAAAGGGAGCCTTCGGGTTACCCTCGACTATGGTCGCCAACTTTACTTTACTTACTATTGATGTTTCTAATCGACGTTTCATGTTATGACGTACACATGACAAATATATTCCTATTCCGTCGTCAATCGACATAAGTTTTCTTCTTTTTCACATAAAATGTTCAAAAGAGAATATTCCGCTTCATATGAATATGTTGTCAAAAACTGGATCAAAATAGCCACATGATTTTTTGTCTTCTGAATAATATTGTTCCGTAATAGAAATTCAAAACGAATCAATAGCTAATTACCTATGTTTGCTTCATATGTCCACGGTCTTCGAATGCTGAAGCCAATTCTTTTTCACGTAATTTCAAATGAATCTCCAATTATAATCATCCACGTTCAACAATGGAAAGAAAAAATCAATTTATGTTTGAAAATTCATTAATTATCAACTACTTTTGAGAGCTGAATTACTCAAGGGATTTTTCCGGCACTTTTAATCATACTAAGGTGAGTCAAAATTTTTCTATATTTTGGTTGTACGTGAGGCACAATTCGGTAACTGGAGATGCTTTTGCCAAGGTCCTAAACATGATGAATGACTCTTCACGGTAAAATGGTAAACCTGCCTGATATTCTCCCACTGCTACTCGCTGATTTTGCCTCTAGAACTTGGCGCAGGGCCTCAGAATTCTCGGTTTTCGGCCTGCCTGATATCTGGTCAGATAATCGAGGTTCTTGACACCCGAATGAAACTTGTTAACTATCTGTTTTGTGGACATTGAAGAACTACACTGTCACCTTTCGTACCACAAATATTTTTGGTTGCGCGTGTAGTGTGTTGCGCAGTTCAAACTTGTAAAATATAAGATCGAGAATTAATCTACGTTGTTAACTTATTTGTACAAAATAAAGCAATGTCCAGCGTGTAATCGCACCAACTTTCACGATACTAACAGCCACATCAGGTAGTTGATACGACTTGACAGTTTCAGCCAGTTGATATACATACCACAAAATAACACGTACTAAATCACATGTGTTATAGTCTAAATATATACAGATAAGAAATGTTTGTTGCGGGGCCGATAAGTATGTCGACCCCGCAAATGTATTTATGTGAATGAGGAACAGCCAATGCAATATGAAGGAACAAAGGTGAGATTATGATGATTACAAATGACAATTTATTTCGTCGTATTTACAAGCGGGAATGTAAATGTCCGTGGCGGTTGTATGTGTTCGCAGCTGGGCGTTCGACGAGGGTCGCTGGCGTAGGTCGAGTCGTTGAGTACAGCTAGATGTTGGATGCTGGTAAGCTGAGGTCGGTCGAGTCGTTGAGTTCAGCTAGATGGTCGGTGCTGGTCGTTGAGTACAGCTAGATGGTCGGTGCTGGTCGTTGAGTACAGCTAGATGGTCGATGCTGGTCGTTGAGTACAGCTAGATGGTCGATGCTGGTCGTTGAGTACAGCTAGATGGTCGGTGCTGGTCGTTGAGTACAGCTAGATGGTCGGTCGAGGTTGGTAGATCGATATCCCTGGTTGTGACGGTATGTTGTGGTTAACCAAGGGTGTGTCGATCGGGTTGGTGACTCGTACGGTGGGTTGTACGTGAGTCAGGTGTTGCAGTGGTAGAACAGTCCGTAACAGCGAGTCGTTACGTGGACTGCGTGGTACCTTGCAAGAGCGTCGAGTTCGGTAGATCGACATCCTCGGTTATGACGATATGTTGGGTTAACCGGGGGTGTGTAGATCGGGTTTCTGGCTCGTACAGCGGGTCGTACGTGAGCCGGTTGTTGCAGTGGTAGAACAGTCCGTAACAGCGAGTCGTTACGTGGACTGCGTTGTACCTTGCAAGAGCGTCGTGTTCGGTAGATCGACATCCTCGGTTATGACGATATGTTGGATTAACCGGGGGTGTGTCAACCTGGTTTCTGGCTCGTACAGCGGGTCGTACGTGAGCCAGTTGTTGCAGTGGTAGAACAGTCCGTAACAGCGAGTCGTTGCGTGGACTGCGTTGTACCTTGCAAGAGCGTCGTGTTCGGTAGATCGACATCCTCGGTTATGACGATATGTTGGATTAACCGGGGGGGGTGTCGACCTGGTTTCTGGCTGCGTTGTACCTTGCAAGAGTGTCGAGGTCGAGGAAAGGCTAGGGCCTTGCTGGGCCCCCTAGCCGTGCGGACGTATCGGACGGGAACGAAAGCTTTGCCGTGTCAAAGCCGTGCGAACGAGCGGACGAGAACGAAGGCTTTGTCGGGTCAAAGCCGTACGGACGAGCGAACGAGAGCGAAGGCTTTGTCGGGTCAAAGCCGTGCGGACGAGCGGACGAGAGCGAAGGCTTTGCCGTGTCAAAGCCGTGCGAACGAGCGGACAGGAACGAAGGCTTTGTCGGGGCAAAGCCGTGCGGACGAGCGAACGAGAGCGAAGGTTTTTGTCGTGTCAAAGCCGTGCGAACGAGCGGACGAGGGCGAGGGCTTTGCCGTGTCAAAGCCGTGCGAACGAGCGGACAGCCCATGAGGCCGAGGCTAAGATGGGCGTTATCTTAGCGCTGCGCAGATAGTGAAGCCGTAGCTAAAGGCTGGTCCGTGCCATTAGCGCTGCGCAGCTTATCGGACAATCGGAACCGAGGTTAAGACCGGTTGGTCTTAGAATCCGTCTTCGTGTTTGCCGCCTGGCCGTCTACTTCGACTGATCATTACTGACCAGTCAGAGATGCTCTGACCCGCAGACAGAGACCTCTTATGGTCCTAAAAAGGACCTTTGTGCATACCTATGTAGGTGGGAGAAAGGCAGGTCTACCACGAGAAGTGGGACCAACGCCGTAAGTTAAGGTGAATGCGACCGCACAGAATGCGGGATTCCTCCTTAATGAGCTTCGCCAGGAGCGCGCTGTATTTATCCTACGTCCCACCAACGTACAAATATGGCACAAGGCCGTTTTTAAGGTGGGTCCTGTCGCAGGGCCGTAGCCCAACGCGATAGGCAGTTCCAAAAATGCCTCGGACCCCGTCGGCATTCCCCTTTTCGGGGCGCCTCAGGCGCCGGGCGATAAACCCAAACCCCTCCGAAGAGGGTTAAAGCCTGGGGGGAAGGCCCCCTGAGGCCAGAGGTGATGTATCCAGTGGTGGAACACACCCGACCGAACCGTGCAGCACGCAACCACAGCCGGTCGAGAGCGCCCCACCACAGGACACAAAAGAACGCTCGCCAGGAGCGCGCTGTATTTATCCTACGTCCCACCAACGTACGAATATGGCACAAGGCCGTGTTTAAGGTGGGTCCTGTCGCAGGGCCGTAGCCCAACGCGATAGGCAGTTCCAAAAATGCCTCGGGCCCCGTCGGCATTCCCCTTTTCGGGGCGCCTCAGGCGCCGGGCGATAAACCCAACCCCTACGAAGAGGGTTAAAGCCTGGGGGGATGGCCCCCTGAGGCCAGAGGTGATGTATCCAGTGGTGGAACACACCCGACCGAACCGTGCAGCACTCAACCACAGCCGGTCGAGAGCGCCCCACCACAGGACACAAAAGAGCGAAGCCGGAGCGCGCCGTAGTATTTGTCGCTGCCTCCCACCAGACACGACTTGACACAAGGTCAAAAGCCCGAAGGCCAATTAAAGTGGGGATAAAGGGGAGGGGAATGTCGGGAAGGAGCCGAGACTCGAACCCTGCTTGTCAGTGCTGCTCATCGGCTCACTTAGTGCAATGTGAGCCTGATGAGGCAAGCGGTTTCACGAACCCAAATGTGGGTCCGGGCACGTATGCCAGTTTACGGCTTAAACTAGACGCTTGGTCTAGTGCCGTACAAAGGGGACAAAAGTGCAGCTCGCCCACCCGAAGGTTGCCCAGCCGAAGCTGGGGGCCTATTAGGCCCCGAGTCTGCTCTTGGTTTCGAGCGCCCATCCGGCACCAATGCCAGACGGCCCAGCTAAAAAGCCGGGGAGCACGCCGTAGTATTTGTCGCTGCCTCCCACCAGACACGACTTGACACAAGGTCAAAAGCCCGAAGGCCAATTAAAGTGGGGATAAAGGGGAGGGGAATGTCGGGAAGGAGCCGAGACTCGAACCCTGCTTGTCAGTGCTGCTCATCGGCTCACTTAGTGCAATGTGAGCCTGATGAGGCAAGCGGTTTCACGAACCCAAATGTGGGTCCGGGCACGTATGCCAGTTTACGGCTTAAACTAGACGCTTGGTCTAGTGCCGTACAAAGGGGACAAAAGTGCAGCTCGCCCACCCGAAGGTTGCCCAGCCGAAGCTGGGGGCCTATTAGGCCCCGAGTCTGCTCTTGGTTTCGAGCGCCCATCCGGCACCAATGCCAGACGGCCCAGCTAAAAAGCCGGGGAGCACGCCGTAGTATTTGTCGCTGCCTCCCACCAGACACGACTTGACACAAGGTCAAAAGCCCGAAGGCCAATTAAAGTGGGGATAAAGGGGAGGGAAGGTCGGGAAGGAGCCGAGACTCGAACCCTGCTTGTCTGTGCTGCTCATCGGCTCACTTAGTGCAATGTGAGCCTGATGAGGCAAGCGGTTTCACGAACCCAAATGTGGGTCCGGGCACGTATGCCAGTTTACGGCTTAAACTAGACGCTTGGTCTAGTGCCGTACAAAGGGGACAAAAGTGCAGCTCGCCCACCCGAAGGTTGCCCAGCCGAAACTGGGGGCCTATTCGGCCCCGAGTCTGCTCTTGGTTTCGAGCGCCCATCCGGCACGAATGCCAGACGGCCCAGCTAAAAAGCCGGGGAGCACGCCGTTTAAGCGTTGAAAAGGGCTTGCTGATATTTCGAAGGTGCTGTGACACACAGCTCCAGCCGCGTGGATATAAAATTCTCTGATAAAAAATGAGTGTAGCCGTAAAGTATTTTCCTAACCTGCTATAGGCTGGCGACGACTATTAGTTCAAGTCTTATCAGGTAATTTTTGGCCGAAGTGTTTTGTGAATGTTATTAATTTTAATTCTCCCTTTTTCTTTTAGCTATAACGAAATGTCATGGTCGTTAGAAAGAAAAAAGGGCTTAGTCAGTTCCGGTCTTACTCGGATATAATCGTCCTAACTCGGGCGTGTAACTTAATATGTTTAGGTTTATCAGCAGGTCGCGGCAAGGGTTTATCGGCCGGTCGCGGCATGTTTTCTTAAAAAAAAATAAAATTCGAATAGAATTACTCAAGTTTTACTCAGCATATATAGTGTTGATAATTTGAAAGCCATTATTATAAGAATACGTTGATCTATACAGATTACAAAAATAATCTATAGATTCCTTTGGTGTTTTATATATATTTCTATCTATCCATTTCTCTATCATTGTCATGTGCAGAGAAACTGCAAGACAGATTCGGAATTATTTTTTTCTGAGAGAGAGAGAGACAGAGACAGAGAGAAGATAAATGATTAAGATTAAGTATAATTCTATTCGTCACAATATGGAATCAGACAATATCGCCTGATCATTTTTCCCATCGTAGACCAAATGTTACGGTAAATTAATCTACACTGGATCTTCTACACCATTGGCAAGTCTGTGCAAGTATACGAATGTCTATCAGGTTAATGGCGAGACGGAAGGAAATGTGATAACATATAGCCTGTTACGAGTCACGACATATAATTGAGGGTCAATACTGCAGTTCGGGAGTAGAGCTAATACCATAAGCACGTAAGCCCTCTGGTGCCCACATGATAAACTAATTAACCACGCACGTGTAGCAACCATCTGTCGCTTGTATTGTGAAACTTTCTGGTTCTGAACAAAATGAAACTATTATAATTCTATGATGCATTTCGCATCTGTAGATTTTTTAGAGTAATTCATTCGAAGCTGGTTTAGCGATGATTCGAGGTTACATGCAATATGCATTGATGTTTGTATAAATAATTATTAATATCGTCATTTGGGTACATGTTTACATAAATAAAAGCAATAGACAGCAATGAAAGCCGAGAGTAATATTAAGACGCACACATGGTGTTGCAGAGTTCATTTCTACAAGGTAAAACTGAATAACAATGATATATAAAACACTGCCACACACTCAAAAAGCAACAAAACAGTGAAAACAACAAAATTTAATATTTTTATACAAATTAGGAAGAATCGATAACACTGGGGAATAAAACTTAGAATTTCATATATATTATGTCTTTAATGAAAGGATTATAATTATCATTTCTACATATCAAATGCAATCTCAATGACAGAAGTTACAAATTTTATTTACGTAGATGATCTAAGTCTTGATACTGAATACGTTTTGTGTTGGCCTGCGTTAGCAACTTTTTCTTACAGAAATTACGAACATATCTCTGTCAGTCTGTCTGTCTGTCTGTCTTAAGTAAAGTATAGGTTTCTTTCTTTGTTTTTAATGGCATATCAACCTTTGTAGGTTATTTAATATCTTCATTTGGGTAAAAATTCTTAGAAGAACAGTAGTGGTACTATTATCCCATATCTGGGAGGATAAGGGGGTTCATAACTTTCCCAAGAGTATTTGCCCGAAAGTGAACGTAATAGCACGACTGGAGTACGAACTCGCGTACTACGATTCCGCAGTCCATCGCTTTAATCATTACACCACGAGGACATCCCCAAGTAAAGTATAGATGTTATGATATCTAGCAGTAATTTGTTAGTAAACCTCCCATAATTATTTGGTTCCCTAGTACTCTCTGCACAATCTTGTGCCATAATTAGGGGGCGTGTATATAGCAAAAGTGATATAAACTTTGCATGATCATTAATACTTTAAAAGAATGTGAGTTTATTTTCATACTGGTGTATTTCGTAGCGTTGATTTCAAAATTTGTTTTTATTAATAGCAGCTTCTGAAGACATATTAGTACATCAGCACTGGATTCAGTATATATATATATATATATCAAGTAGGCGACCGAAATTGAGGGCAAACCTAAGACTTTATTTCCCATAGCTACAACGCCCAATTGTAGGAGAGGGCGCTACTCTTTTCTCTGGATAGCTCCCCTTTACCCTTTTTACGTACCTTATAATGCTGAGTGTTAAAGAATATGGTGTCAACTACAATTTTGGAGTCTTTGATTTGACTCTGCGTTTTTGAAAATGCAAACAGCTTCGTACACACCCTGAACACAAGTCACATGTGTGTGTGTGTGTGTGTGTGTGTTATGCTGTTGAAAAAATTAAAGAACTCTCACAATTTTGAATAATTAAAAGCCGAATAAGTTAAGTATAAATATTTGTTTTACACAAATTATTTTAAAAGTGTGTTGCGTCCTTGAATTGTAGGTTAGTCAATGAACGCAGAGAGGAACATTTTTGTTTGAAGGCAGATGACCTGAGTTCAGGGACGATAGGCTATTTAGAAAGACAAATTTTACGCGGGAACCGACGATGAAAATTATTTAGAAAGTTGTTTGATCGGGATAAAATGTCGGGACAGCAAGATAGGAAGTGGGAGTTATTCTGCAGAAGACAAAATAAATCAATATTGATGCTTTTCTCTCCAGGAAAATAAAAAGAAAAGTTATCTGGTGTTTAATTTCTTTTTCTTCCCGCCACTCTTTTTTGTTACTTGTCTGTGCTTATATAATGGAGTCATCTGCTATACGTTGGTTGATTGGTTGGTTGGTTGGTTGGTTGGTTTTTATGGCATATCAACCTTTGTAGCTTATTTAACGCCAAATCCGTTTTTATGTAAATAATCAGTTCTATTTAAAACAATTAAGTTTAGCATGAGTACACAGTGTAATTGTCAAAAACATTTCTATTTCAAATTATTCAGTTTATTCAAGCAGTTATATAAAACAATTCAGTTTAGTGTAAGTACAGTTTCAATGTCAAAAAACAGTTTTATTTCAAATATTTCAGTTTAGCATAAGCTCACAGTTTAAATGTAAGTTGTTTTAATTGACAAAAAGCATTTATTTCTAGCTATTCAACTTAATAAAACAATTCAGTTTAGCATAAGTATACAGCTAGTTCTTTTTAACCCATAGACAGTGGATCTGGGAGCAATTGCAATGAAGGGGTGATCCGTATTCCCCAAGGCCCTAGCATTACTGGAACTTCACCATCAGACTGTTTAGTGTCATTACTAGGACATACGTGGAGGGTGGTACCCCTCTGCAGAAGTGCAATCCGTGTATTCTACAACCCCAGCCGACTGGGCAAATCTGCCGTCAGAAATGGTTGTTCCTCACGGAGGAGCATGTCATATTACCCTGGAATATTTACAGATATTTATTATTGATATTTATTTTTACGTTTTCCGCATACGCTGAAATAAATTAATTAATGAAATAATTATTTCAACTTGTGCACGCAGCTCTATTTGTTTCGAGTTTAATTATTGTGGAAACTGAACGATTATATACTGCCTCTTACCAATTTATTTCGTATTTTCGTGGATATAACTTTTTCGAAAAAGGGATCAGTTTTATGCCTTAACCTATCAGTTGATCTACGATGACTGCCTGAAGTGTGTGTGTGTGTGTGTGTGTGTGTGTGTGTGTGTGTGTGTGTGTGTGTGTGTGTGTGTGAGAGAGAGAGAGAGAGAGAGAGATTAGTATATTAAGCATTTGTCTGAATAAGCCACACTTTCTGAGTAAGTTGACAAAAAGTAATGAGGAAATTATGTGCTATAGATTTCTCGAAATTTTCAGGTTTTGAATTCAATTTTTTTTTATTCTTTCAAAAAAATCTCGTTTCCTTACCTTTTGTAAAAAGCGCAGTCTGCCCAACAATTTTCCTAATAAACAATCCTTATTAATTTATTAAACGTTTTTCTCAGATGTGGCAAAAAGCCGTATTTCATCATTTCTCGTAAATAATTCACCAAAATACGGTTAAGTTTTTAAATAAGAGGTAGAAAGAAGAAGGTAAACATAAAATATGATATTTCTGATAGCAATTTAAAATAATATTCGATTTAGGAGACCAAACTTTCTTGACATTCTGACAGTCGAATCATATCTGGCATCTCATAATGTCTGACATGCTGTCAACCCCTTACGACTTGAAAAGAAAAAAAAATAGCCTAAATTTCAGACCATCCATAATGAATTAAAAAAGATGGCCATTGTACAATTAGAAATTTGTAATTTATTTTGTCACTGTGTGTGGGCAAATTGGGAGTTTTGATCCCCTGACATAATGAAACACGACTACGAACTTATATACAAGAATCACACCGGTATTTCTGTTAATTCATCTCATACCTTGTTTTTGGATTTATATTTGACAAAATCTGCACCTAATTAATTCAACAGATAGAAATTCTAAATAAAAGCTTATTTTCGTATTTGTTTTATTTTACTGAATTTGATTGTCCGGTGTCCTTGTTATGACCCTAAACATATGATGTTGATGTTTCAGTAATGCCATATCTTTGAAGAATGGGAAGTACCCTTTCAATGTCATTGATTCCAGGTCCACCCTGGCATGGAGTGGTAGGAACTTATATGGTCATATCTATGGGTCAAATAGAAGTAATCTTTGTCCTTATATATAACTGATTTACTTGAAATAGAACTGTTTTGACATTTTAACTGCATATTAATGCTAAACTGAATTGTTTGAAATTGAACTGTTTTTGTTCTGAACGAAATCGCCTTAATAGAACTGTTTTCCACATTGAAACCGTACTTATGGTAAACTGAATTGTTTGACATAAAACATGTTTTGACATTTAACAGAGGGTAATAAAAACTATAATAATACTAAAGTGAATTGTTTGATATCAGAACTGTTTAACTAAACTAAACAGTTTGAAATAGAAATGTTTTTGACGATTAAAATGTGAACTTATGTCAAACTGAATTGTTTGAAGTCGAACTGCTTATTTGTATAAAATTAATTTGGCATTAAATAACCTACAAAAGTTTACATGCCATAAACCAAAAACAAACAAACATACTTAGCGAACTTGATGCTGTCTATATGGATAAATGTGCCTATAATTACACATGTTTATTTTTATTCTTTTTCTTTTAAAATTATATCGTTAAAATCCTTTTCTTACCATGGGTAAAGCTGTGGAATGTAATAAATTTAACGTGGACTTCTACACATGTACTTCCAGACATTGTTCAAGGATTACGCAGTTTCTGTAACTTTTGTAAAGCTGTCTGGTTTTTAAGAACCTCTTTTTTGTTTTTAAATAGGTAGGTGCCACCCTTAAAAATACACCCAAGTACCAGTCATCCGTCCTAAAGAAAAGAACAAGGCTGAGGAGATGAACATATACTACAACCTACTCTGACAGAGAAAATCGAGGAATGGTGCTCTTACACTAGGCACATTTAAGAGAATGGAATCGGTGACGCAAATTCAAAATTTGGATGGTGCTGTTTGTGTTTCGTTTTCATGCTAATGCTCTTGTGAAAGACATTAACCTGTTGTTCCCTTCCCATCCTTTATTTGTAAATAGTTAGGCAGATTGGTTTCTTTAACGTAGGTAAAATAACCACTGTAAGAGAAGATAAATTCTGAATTTAAACTAGCCATACTCTACCAGCCGAGGTGTTTGTTTTGGTTTCTTTGTCCAATGCCAGATCAACCTAAGTTGTTTATTTGATACGAAATACATCCTTTAAAAAAACAAAAACAATACTCATAGCTTGGTGAATAATAGTTCATGCTTTTTGAACGAGTATTGGTCCGAAAGTGTTCATAATATCACGACAGAATTCGAACTCGCTCACTGCGATTGTCTGCTTTACTACGGGGACTTCCCTTAGGTGGAGATTGGCTTAATAAATGTTGTATGCACAAGTGCCGGGATAAACTAATAACGAAAGCTAATAATTCTCTGAGCTTTTCAAATTAATGTCACAGATGTGTGAGACTAATCTTATCCTCCAAAATGTTTATAATTGAGGAGGTGCTGACGAATTGTTAGAATCATATGTTCTGTCACGTCTAGTCAGAAAATAGAAGTGAGATTTTGAGAAATGAACCAATATCATATCCTTGGAACACGTGCAGGGAAGTATTCTGATCCTGTTCAGGTCGAAAATTAATAATTTACCATGTGTCATGGAGGTGTGAGACTAATATTATTTTCGCATTTTTATTATTATTGGGGAGGTGCTGACGAATTGGTCGGATCACATTTTCTGCCACGTCTTGTCTGAATACAAAAATACAGTTTAGAGATATGATACTTTAGTCCTAGCACGATAACATTGATTCTAGGGAGAAAAACGAAGAATAATATATTATTTCTTTGCAAAGCGTACAGACATTATACCCCTGATCTAAGATAAGTTGCCGATCCATCTGTGAATAATCCCTATTATTTTCTGGTTACTAAGCTACTTGTGTTTATAATTTCCATGATTGGGTTTCAATTTAATAAGGATAACAATTAAGCTAAGAGCACAACTTAATTGTTGATTTGACTTCACATCCTAGGTAGGGATAGATGGCATTTCACAATAAGCTAATGCCCTTTATAAACGCAGGAACCCATTCTCACCCCACGTTATGAATAAATACTAAGGCAGACTGAGTTCTTTAGCCTTGGTTAAGCAACCATGTTAAGAGAAAAAAAATGAACTCAAACAAGATTTACTTCCCTTGGAAATTGATCTTGTGTCACAACCAGTCTCTTGTGGTTGTTGGTTGGTTGGAATTTATGACATATCAATCTTTGTGGGTTATTTAAAGCCAAATCCATTTTCATGTGAATGGTTCAATTTTAAACAATTCAGTTTAGTATGAGTACACAGTTTATATTTCAAAAGCATTTCTATTTCAAGTTATTCAGTTTATTCAGACAGTTCTAATTCAGCCAATTCAGTTTAGTTTGGTTTGCTTTCTTTGTTTAATGGCATATCAATCTTTGTAGGTCATTTAATGCCAAAGCGATTCTCCTAGAAGAACAGCAGTGGTACTATTTAACCCATAGCTGGAAGTATAAGGGGGTTCATATATTTCCCAAGGGTGTTTGTCCGAAAGTGATAGCGCGACTATAGTACGAACTCACATACAACGATTCCGTAGTCCATCGCTTTAACCATTACACCACGAGAACACCTCCTAATTCGGTTTAGTATAAGTACAGATTTTGTTTACACACAGATAAATGTCAAAACAGTTCGATATTAAACAAATCAGTTTAGTGTAAGTACAGTTTCAATGTCAAAAAACAATTCTATTTTAAATAATTCAGTTTAGCATGAGCACGCAGCTTAAGAATAAGTACAGTTTAATTGTCAAAAACATTTCTATTTCAAGCTATTCAGCTTAGACAAACAATTCAGTTTAGCATAAGTATGCTGTTAGTTCTATTTTACCCATAGATAGGGCTCTCTCAGGTGCTACCACACTGTGCTAGAGTGGACCTAGAAGCAATGGCAATGAAGGGGTGTTCCGTATTCCCCAAAACCCCAGCGTCACTGGAACCTCAGATTGTTTAGTGTCGTATACAGGACACTCATTGGGGGAGGTGTATTCTGTATTCTACAGCCCCACCCGACTGGGCAAACCAGTCTCTTGTGAAGTATTTCATGTACGGGCATACAGTTTAATAATTTTAAAACTGTTCATGAAATATTGTAAAATATATTTTCTAAGAATTTCATATTTTAAAAAACAATATAAATATTTTGTGTGACTTTCTATGTTGCAGAAATCTCTTGCGTTTTCACAGTTTCCACTGTTATGACAGCGAAATGTTGTCATGTTGAAAGTTATAGAACTTTTTTTTTCCAGTCATTTTGAAAATACTACCGCCGGCCTCATGGTATGTCATTCAATAGCAACAAAAGTCTTCAATTCCAATAGACTCATTAATGAATTTCGAGGAAGTTCACAAGGGACTGTACACATTGAATATATGTGAAGTGACGTGTGGTTGTGAAAAAAGAACTTAGACCATGTGTATACACATAGAGTTTCTTTAAGAATGACCAATTTGAAGAATGTTCCACACATATTTCCGCATTATTCACGATTCAGAATCAAACCAACACATTCAAGATCTATATGGTAATAATGTAACCGGTCTTTATTTTTCAGATTTGCAACACTAATTTAAAATCAGTTCACCAATGTTGTCTTTAAATATAGTTGGTTAGTTAGTTGGTTTTATAGCATATCAACTCTTGTTGGGTGTTTAATACCAAATCCTTTTTATACCTATATATTAGATATGATTTTTAAAAATCTATATTTTAGATATAGGATTTCTTAACACACAGTTAAACAATCAGTTCTATTTCTAGCAATCCAATTACGTATTAGTCACTTGTTTGCATACAGCTTAAATGTCAAATAGTTAGACTTGCTTCATAAATAGGATCCTATCTGGTAATAACACTTGGGGCCAGTGTGGACCTGAAAATAATGGCAATGAACAAGCACTCCACATTTCCTTAAGCTCCACCATTAACGGAGCCTCACCATCAGATTGTTTAGTGTCATACCCAGGAGACTTGTCAGGATCGTCTTAGCCATCTGCAGTGATGATAGCGGTATATAATACGGCCACAGCCGACTGGGCCATTTTAATATGAGTAAAATATCAACTTTTAAATTATCCTTCACAACCTAAGACCAGCTGAGTAGTCTGTTTTATTACAAGCATGTATTTAATTATAACCTTTTCTATGGGCTGGAAGCAGCACAAGGGCAATTTATGAGCAAAGTGGAGTTTATTCAGTATCTTTCACCAAGATGAGTTGCCATACCAATGTTAAAGAACCAAGTATGCTCTACTTTTTACCCATAGCATGAGCTGGACAACCGACTGTTTCATATCTTTCCCAGGGCAAACGATTAAAGTTAAACTCAAACGGTCTCATCCAAGATTGGAACTCATGTTGTCGAATCCATATTCTGCGATGATAATGAGGTATTAGAAATCTGACTCGTTTAAATGTGTCACGAAAATGGTCTCAACCGTCCAATTGAGTGTCAAGAAAATAGATCGTTAGTTCAAATTATGAATCAGAAAAGTCAGGCATTAGATAAAACTCTGTCAGGAAAATGGGCCATTAAGCCAGAATCTATATTAGGTAAATAGACCATGCGATCAAATTCTTTGTCAGCAAGGTGGGCGATGAAATCAATTTTTTGGTTTTGGAAATTTGGGCATGAAATCGAATTTGTTGACAGAACAACAGACCATGAACTAAAATTTTGTGTTAGAAAAATGGCCATGAAGTCAAATTCTGCCTTAAGAAAAGAGGCCATAAGGCGAAATTATGTGTCAGGAAGATTAGTCAGATCAAATTCTGTTATCGGGAAAAGGACAATGAGGCCTTATTCTGTGTCAAGACAATGGACCATGAGGTAAAATCGTATATCAGCAAAATGGACCAAGAACTGAAATTATCTATCAGGAAAACGGGCAATGAGGTTAATTTGGGTGTAGGGAAAATGAAACCTGAGGCCAAATGCTGCGTCAGCCACATAGAACATGGGGTCAAATTCGAGTTAAGAGAAGTGATCATGAGGTCAAATCGTGTCTCTGGAAAAGAGATCATGGGTTCAAATTGTGTGTCCGGATAATCACTCACAGGGTAAACTTATTGATTAAAAAGATCTATACATTCTTAGTCAGGAAAATGGCCCATCTGATTACATTCTATTGTTAAGAAAATGATCTACGATATCATATATTATGTTTGGAACATAGAACACAAGATCAAATTATGTTTATGGAAAGTGGACCAGTCATCATATTCGGTCAGGATAATGTGATATAATTATAACATAATGTGTCCAGAAAATGGAACACGGGATCACATTCTGTGTCGGAGAAATGAACTCCGAGGTCCAAATTGTGTGTTAGAAAAATTGGTCGGGAGATCACACAGTGTGTCAGGAAAATGGACCATGAGATTAAGATCTCAGTTAGGCTAATAGGCTTCTATTTCATATTCTGTTTCAGGAAAATGGGCAAAAAGATCAAACTGTGCATCGACAAAATCAGCAATGAAATTATATTTTATGCTAGGAGGATGGGCTACGAGATCATATTCTCTCTCAAGAATATAGGCGATAAGATGAGGGTCTGTGTCAAGAAAAAAGGCTTCGAAGTCAAATTGTGTCAGAAAACGCATTGCGATATAACATACTGTGTCAGGAAAATAGGCTATAATACCCAATTCTGTGTGAAGAAAATGGTTTAAGAGGTAATACTCAGATAGGGATATTGGCTACGAGATCAAATTCTGTGTCCGGAGAAGCGGCCATGTGATCAAATATTTTGTCTGCATGTGGAACAATTTAAAAAAATTAACAAGTCAGCACAGGTCTATGTAGATCAAATACAATCCGAGAACATCTTTGTATGTGTCTTGAGGTATTTCTGGGTAACCCACATGAGATGGAAAATGAAAAAAAACTCAGGTGAACTGGTCACGTCACAATTAGTGACCAAAATTAAGGTTCTCATTAGTTTCATTTACAGTTAACGGTGTGAATTAGTACTGAATTAACATTGGTTGATATCAAATCGTACTTCATGATCTAGGAAAGTCTCATTATGTCATTGGTACAAACTGAAAGGCTTTTTGGCACTAAAGAACCTAACTTTATTACTAAAATCCTGTTCGTCCCTTGATCATAATACTTGTGATTATATGTTTTTCCTTGAAATCAAGATCCAGTTCCGTAGTCCTCGTTTCTAAATTGTTGATACCATGAAGAAGGCCGGGACAATTGAAATGAAATAGACACCCAACCGGCTGGGGCTGTAGAATATACCGACTGCACCTCTGAAGAGGGGTTGCACCGCCAAGCGAGTGTCCTGGATATGGCACGAAAAAATTTGATGTGGAGTTTCCTGTACTGCTGAAGCATCGGGAAATGCGGAGCACTCCTTTCTTGACATCGATCTGGGTGGTAGCATCTGATAGGGCCTTATCAATGGGTCAAATAAAACTAGACTGCCAACTTATGCGTAACTGAATTGTTTAAAATATAACTTTTTTGACATTGACATTGACACTGTACTACGCTAAACTGAATTGTTCGAAATAGAACTGTTTTGACATTTAACTGAGTGTAAACAAAATCTATATTCATAGTAAATTAAATTGTTTCAATTAGAACTTCTTGACGAAACTGAATAGCTTGAAATATAAATGTTTCTTTTTAATTAAGCTGTGTACTAATGCTAAAAATAATTGTTTTAAATATAACTGTTTATTTGTATAAAAATTGATTTGGCATTGAATAACCTAAAAGGGTTGATATACGATAAAACGCAAACAAATAAACAAACAATCAAATGAAATGCAGTAACAGATTAAATCTACTGCTGGGTACATGAGTGGCAATAGAGAATTTGCTGTTGTATGATTTCTCAAGAGAACTAATTATAAATTTAAAGATATAATTAAAAAGATATACTCATATCATTTTATTGAATTTGTTAAAGACATCAACCTTACAGTTTTGCTCATCAAGTAACAGATGCTGCATAATTATTTTGACAAGATTTTTTTTTCCGTTGCATAAGTAAGTATGTTCCTTTTTTATTATTCGAAAAGGTTAAGAGAAAATCATGATCAAGTTGTTTTGATAACCCAGAGTCCGCTGACCTCTCTCTGTCTCTGTCTCTGTGTCTCTCTTCATCCGTCGCAAGCAATTATCCTTACTGGAAGGTCCATTAGACTGCACCCAGATTCTGCTCAGGGCGAATGAATATAAGCTCTTAAAGGACAAGAAACACTGGCACGTATTTGTGTAGGAATTAATTTGAATTTAAGAAAGTTTGGTTTAGGTTATGTAGATGATTTTTCGAATACCATGAACAAAGCTCCAACCACAACAAGTCTTTCCCAATGTTTACTTACGTGAATGGTGAAGCGGTTTAGACGTAGGGTTTGAATGCCATGAGATTTATTCGAATACTGTTTTCCTCATCGATAGACGCCGTACTTATACAAGAGTTGCAGTATTTGAATTAGAACTTCTTGACTAAATGTGTCACTATGTAGGTGGTCCGCCAAGCATACGATTCCTTTGTCTGTTTTGGTGCGAAACCATGTAAAAGGGTTTGGACTCGAGATCTCAACGTGACCGGAAATAGGAAGGGAACGCGAGTAGGATTTGGGCAAAGGAACTCATGGGAAGCAGTTGGCGAAGGGTGACGCGAGTGGCCAGTCGACATCGGACAGCAGAGAGACTGTTGGTTGGCATTCCTAGTAGCTTTGTAGAAATTTCGCTAGAAATCCACGCTAGCGTTAGTCTACATATGCAAACGAATGCAAACTGTCACAACTTAACCTCTTGCACTTGAGTTAACCCAAGCATATTGTTCGCTTGTTCGTTTGTTCTTTTTCTCCTACTCCCTTGATTGTATTTCTTGTAGCTATGAAGAAATATGCGATACCCCTATCGGAACCGATAGATGATCACCGGCCAAGAAGTGAAATGATTTCGAAGAAGTTGACGTATTCGGGGTGGGGGCGAGGGGGTATTGTCACATAAACTGAATAGCTTGAAATATAAATGTTTTTTTTATAGAATTAAGCCGTGTACTAATGGTAAAAATAATTGTTTTAATTATAACTGTTTATCTGTATAAAAATTGATTTGGCATTGAATAACCTACAAGGGTTGATATACGACAAAACGCAAACAAATAAACAATCAAATGAAATCCAGTAACAGGTTATATCTACCGCTGTGTACATGAGTGGCAATAGAGTAAATCATCCAATAGGTCCATATCTAATCCTGGGCTTGATCTTCGCTGAGTTGTCTGAGGTTGTAGAATACACCGACTGCAACTCTGAAGACAGATACCCCCCCCCGCAACGAGTGTCTTTCATATGACACTAAACAACCTGTCGGTGAGGTTCCACTAACGCTTTCAGGTCCACTAGAGCCCTGAGTGGTAGCACCTGATAGGGTCCAATCAATGGGTCAAATAGAATTAAACTGTGTACTTATGCTAAACTGAATTGTTTGAAATAGACCTGTTTTGACATTTAACTGTTTGTAAACAAAAACTATACTTATACTAAACTGAATTGTTTGAATAGTATTTCGGCGTTAAATGACACGAAAAGGGTTGATACGCTGTTAAACAAAACAACCAATCAACAATCAGGTTTTGACCCATGAGGTTCCTCCGTCCAGTATCAGGGGAAATCCACCGTTGATTAGATTTTAGATTTATCAACTTTGCTTCACGTCCACCGTGCTGTATCACATGATTCCAATGCTATACGGACGTGAGATTCTTTAAATATTTTTTCTCAAAATTTATTTTTCAGTTTTTAGCTGGGGAAAGATAACAGTAATTAAGGAAACCACTTATTTCAGTACTGTGAGGTTTGATCTCCCTGATCTGATCATAGTTTTACGGACAGGCAGATCTTCTAGGCTACATCCAGTTTCCGTACATAACTTATATATTAAAGTTATGCATCTCTGGTGCTACTATTTTGGTTTTAGTCACATGAGGTTTTCTTCTTATATTTTTCTCTCCTACCAACTAGTGATTATCAGTACTCTTTCATTAAATGTTAAATATTTTTTTCCATATCGGAATTTTAGTCTTGCCCGGTTACATAGGACGGGTTTTCCACATATTACTTATGCTTTTAAATGAACTTCAAAGCCTAAATGAGAATTTTAAGACTTATAACGTACTTTTCATAATTTTAAGTTTCACTTTACTATAATTCCAATAAATTACCTTTTTTTTCAGTATTTGTTGATGATTTGAATCTTTATTTTTAGAGTTAACCTTCGCTTGAGTTTTTACTCTTTCCTGTTGGCTTTTTCGTTTTACTACTGTGAATATTATTCTATTCATAGTGTTTTTTCTTTGCTCGATTTTGAGGAGAGAAATATTTACAAAATATAGGAAATATGATTTCCTACTTGGCATTATGTCGAACTATGGCTTTCAATATAAAAATCCATTCAAAATATTTCTTTTAAATAGTTAAATTTTATCTTTCGACATAAATAATTGCATACTCTCAAATCTTGCTCGCCATCTCTTATCTGGCTCTATTAAAATTTTATGGGAGTTAACGGTTTTAATTTTCGTGCATGGTTCAGACTGAGACGGGCAATTTATTATTTTTGGAGGGCGTGTTTTCTTTTACTTAAGTGTTTATTATGCTTCTTTTTGGTGATATTTTTGAATAGTTTTTGAGCATTCAACATTTTCCAAAATCTATAAAACTCTCTTTTTCTTCTTTTTCTTTATAGAACCCTTGTCTTGATAATTAAAATACATTCAAAATATTCATCCAAAAATTGTCAAGTTTATCTTACCGAGAGGTCGTAAATTCTTTGCCTACTTTCAGATATAACACAATTATATTTGCGTACACTTCTTCAATATAAGGTTTGTAAGGGAGAAAGAGTCATCCGTGATTCATAAAAGTATAACATCTACTGCTCGAAGAATTTTTCATCGCATTATGAAAAATGAATTGTTAATTTTCTCTCAGGGTTCACCGTTAAACCTAACCTCCTGAATAATGATACGTTTTTATTCTAAAGTGCGAGATAAACTTATATTTTACAATTCTCTTTCTATATTGGATTTATATTTTATTATACTTATCATCATTTCATTTGGCATAGTACGTACTACAGTTTTTGATAATAACTAGCACAGTACTCGTAATAAATAATATATATATATATATATATATATATATATATATATATATATATATATAGTTAGACGAACCAGACATGCAGGACACTGCTGGAGAAGCAGAGATGAACTCATAAGAGATGTACTCTTATGGATCCCCACACATGGCCGCGCAAAAGCAGGACGACCAGCTCGAACGTACATTCAGCAACTATGTGAGGATACAGGATGTTGTTCTGAAGACCTACCTAGGGCGATGAACGATAGGGAGGAGTGGCGAGAGAGGGTCAGGGATATCCGTGCTACCAGCGCGATATGATGATGATATATGTAGAAAAACTGATAACAACGCTCCAAGAGGAAGGAATGATCTATTAACGGGTCAACACTATAGCGTTTCGGTTCTACTGAACCATCATCAGGACCATGAGGGGTGATTTTAATAATTTTAAGTTAACGATGGATGATTAGAAATGTGAAATACAAAAACCTACGGGAAAATATGTATAGTGAGAAAAAGTTAGCCGTTTAACTGGCAAATCAGCGTTTGATGTTTAAATTACGTCATTTGACTTATTAGGAATATTGTATAGAATTATGTACGTTGTTTAACGAGAAAGATTACGAGACAGAAAGAAGAAAAGAAAGAAAGGAAGAACAAATAAAGAAAAAGCATGGAAATTATGAGATATACGGAAAATATTAACTAAGGATGGAATATATTGTAGCTGTTTAAAATGTGTTTGCTTAAGTAAGGAGAAATATAAAAGCCAAGACAAGTATTTAGGGAACTGAGGAATCAGTAGAACCGAAACGCTATAGTATTGACCCGTTAATAAATCATTCCTTCCTCTTGGATCGTTGTTATCAGTTTTTCTACATATTGTCAGATTACAATCCTTTATTTACTCTTCATATATTTATATATATATATATATATATATGTCTATGGATGAGAACTTTGGTTTGGTTTCTTTGTTTCATGGCATATCAACCTTTGTAGTTTATTTAATGCGAAAGCCATTCTCCTAGGAGAACAGTAGTGGTACCATTTAACCCATTGCTGGGAGGATGAGAACTACAGAGCATAATATCTGCTTACTTGCTTTCTGAAACATTTGTTTAATATTAGATTTGTTTCGGTTACTTTATTTCAATAGCAATATCAACCTTCGTGGGTTACTTAATGTCAAACTAATCCACGTCAATGAACTGTAGTAGCGCTATTTAATTCACAGCTGTATGAATAAAGGAATTAATACCCTTCTCAAAGGTATTAATTAGCAAGTAAACGTAAAAGTGTAACTTAAATAAGAACTTATTAACTTCGGGGTGGCAGTCCGACACTTTAGCAATTACGCAACGGGGAACCGTCCTAACATTAGATATATTTATAATTTAATTATTTCAATTGCATGCCAAACTATTAAAGGTTATTCTATGCCCAAGTGTCTTGGATTCAACAGAGAATTCGTAGTGAGTTCAACATTCTGTCCCGGTATAAAATTTACTTTCGGATTAATTCCTTTAAAAAATCGAAGAAGATCATGGCATAATGTATACTGACGTAGAAAATGGAGTCTGCAAGCCGTGTTCAAATACTGCACGAGCCCTTTTGAATTTTTCATAGCGCTAATACACTTTCGAATGGGATGAATCCAACTATTCGCTATTGCAGCTAAGGGGAAATAATAAATCAAACTGGGCTTTTTCACTTTGCTATAGCAGCCAAGTTAGGAGAAGGAAAACTCTGAATCCGAACTGCTTAAAAAAAGATAAATTTTGTCTCATTCAGCTCGGTTGAAGGGGGTGGCCAAATACATAACTTTGAGAAATGCATGAACTCCTATATTCCCAATTTCATAGAGCGATGGTACTTCTACATTTCTTCTGCTAGAAGTGCATGGGCATTATATAACTCTTGAAGGATGATATGCTATTAAACGAAAACCAAAACCAAAAAAACAAAAAAACAAAAGCAACAGAACAAACCTGACTCTATATGTGGTTACTTTCTCCAACGATCTGATCTTATACTGAGAAGCTTCCCGATTCTTCACCGAGCCGTCAGACAGAGACGCACTCGTGTAGATAAGCGGAAGAAGATCCTGTTATCTTATCAGAAGTTGTGGGCGTTATGAAAAATTATATATGCAGATGCCTGCTTGGAAGTTAGAGGCAGTGAGGTCCTGAGTTGGAGCCAATTCACAATCAGTGAGAGTTACCCGTAAATGACAGCGGCCTTCTGTGAACTCCGGTTGAGCAGCATCGACCAAGAAGCAGAAGAAGGACTTAGTGGGGTCTTGAAAATAACACAGCGTGCTATGGTCAAGAGAAGAATTTATGGGTTTTGTGACGACAAATTAAAATAAAAAGATCCCCGGATGAGCAACCATTTAAAAGCGTATGGGGACTGGTGCATTTAAATATTGTTATCACCAAACAGGGAGTTTATTTTTTTGCACGAGTGAAGACGGGGCGTTCTAGCACTTGATCCCTCGTAGAATAAGTATTTGTTTATTGTCCTTTCTCAGGCATAAAGGAACTGGCATATTCTGTGGGGGTTAATTTAGGGCTAGACTGACCGCCGTTGGCAAGGGGTTTCCAAATTTCACACTACACACACCCACCAAGGTCATTTGTTCTTCCACCCCTAAATTTATGGAAGATATGGACCTCTAGGTTTAGATGTAATAATATTAATTATAGTAGTCGACAACTCCGGTTTCCCGTATAATATTTTTAAAGGAATTCATAGGACAATTTAAGCGAGAATAACATAAGGCGGAAGAAGCTGAAACAGAAACATGAAATAGCAACTTGACACAAATGAACAACTTCAACACGTGGGAACATTAAAATATATCAGTATTTTTACTACACACGCGAATACACATATTGAACGTGTCAGCTATATTATCAGCGGATAATATTTGACGATAAATGTCTTTCTTCCTTTTCTCCAGTCTTTCTTTAATTTGAGAGAGAGAGAGAGAGAGAGAGAGAGAGAGAGAGAGAGTATAATTGGGTGTAGAGAGAAACAGTCTTAATGTTTACTTATCTTTTCGACGACTTTCCTTTGGAGAATATTTTCTTTTTCACGGGTTGACGGAATTTATTTATGCATGTCGCTCGAGCTTGAAGGCATTACGTTCATCTTGTCCAGGATTCTTTCCGCTTTCTTTACCCGGAGTTTGGTGCGAGATTCGCCCCCATCTGTTCTCGACGTCCTCTGTTCCAAAAGTGATTTCCTTATTCCCTATTTCCGCTGACGGAAGAAGGGGGCTATTTCAGCTTTGGAATTCTAGCCAATCATTTGGCTTCTATTTCCTCCCTCCCCTGTCAGGCGATTCGTTAGGGCTACTATATATCCCTGTACCCCATTCTTTACCCAGCCGGTCACAGAGTACAAACATTTGTTGGTTTCCATTCTGACCTGGATTTGTTACTTGAGGAATTGACCTAGATTCCTCTTTCAACGGTATGTCCTAGGCCTGTTAATTCGAATACGGAGGGATAGTAGTAATCCCTTATTTCTCTTCTCTCAGTGGGAGACTACGTGACAGTTTATATAGCAATCTATTTTGTCTCCCTCGTTTCCGTCCGTCTCTCACACACTACAAAAGTTTCAATCCCTTTCGAGATTAAACTGTGAGAGTTATAGTCTTGTAAAGAAGTGTTGTCCTTTATTATTTCAACCACTTTATAACTCATAGTTCATGCTCATGCACTGTACATACCATCCTAGCACAAATTACAGATAGACAAACAGTTTAATATTTTTCTTGAGAAAGCTCCGCGAATAATGATATAGACGAATGTTATCCTTTTTACTTCTTTTTTGGCTTTACTGAGGAGAGGGCATCACATTTACAAGATCAGGCGAAATAATTATTGGGAATGCGAATAAATTATGAACAATTCGTGATACTCAAAATTACACCCATTTCAGCCTTTCGGGCCCAATCTTAAAAATATCAGATGCTGTATCAAGTAAGTTACGAAAAGAGGCATAGAATCACAAAGGACACTCACACAACACTTAATACTCTCGTCTCAGATTTGTTTGGGTTATGCTTGGAGCGAGTCTTTTGCATATTAGTTGTGATAAGAGTATATATATATATATATATATATCATCAATATAAGGTCGTATTGATAGCACTGTATTTTTAGATTCTGTCTTGTCGTCCGTTCCGATAGTACAACGCTCCGCAGAGAGATGACCTAAGTTCTTGCTAGTCGGCCAACACTGGTGTTTCCATGCGTGTTAGTCCATAAAAGAAAGTTGCTAATTAGATCGTCCTTACTTCTCCGGCAGTGTCCAACATATTCTGTTTGCCTTAATCTGTTGGTTTATTTGATTGGTGAAAGTGGCCATAAAGCTGCAGTTTTGTTGATAGCTGTTTGCAGGATTTGTGCATACTACAGATGAGTCTTAACAACAATAAGGAAAACGTATAAATGAAAATATAATCTTGAATTTTTATTCGTTGACAGTGATACTAGTGTAGAACAGGAGAGCAATGAGAGAGAGAGAGAGAGAGAGAGAGAGAGAGAGAGAGAGAGAGAGATCGCGTACACGTAAGAGCTGTCGGGAGTAGGAACTAACAGAGAGAAGTGACTATAACCAAAATTTGCAACATCATATAGTCTTAAAACTACCACGCAACCGACTCGTAATGCTTGTTTCTATTGGATAGGGCTTACATCCACGCAATGCTTGTTTTTCATTGGTCATGGTTTACACCAACACGATGCTTGCCTTTCATTGCCCCAGACTTGCTTGGCCATGGTTTTCACCCACGAATTACTTTTTCTCAATTGAGAACAGATTATACCCATGAATTCCTTGTTTCCGGTAATCATTTTGTTGATTTTATCTACGGCTGGATATATCTGTCAACAACATCCACCAGGTTCCTCGCAGGTCAAAGTGATATATTAGATTTGTTTAAAACAGCACGTACAATTCTTATGTATCTCCCATAAAGCGTTTTTCTGCATACTTTTCAGGAGAGTCTATGTTGTGCAATAGTACTGTTACAGCCACAGATGGGAGGAAACCCGATTTCATTTTATTTGAGAGATCATATTTCCATTTAATTGACACCTTGTTCATAACAGTCCACGCCTTTTTCATGTCTATGTCAACTATTTATAATTGATGGCGTATTCCAGCCGAATTATTAATGGCTCTTTTTTTTTCAAAACCTAGGGTCTCTGTGTCATTTACATTCAGATAGAGGTAATTTTTCCTCATGCTTGCTCATAGTAAAGCATCAGGTATCGGGCTAATCCAGGTGAGTTTACGAGAAGCGCTAGATCATCTACAAATCTGTGTTTGTCAGTTTTTGTAGTGGGTATCGCCCTCTTCTTTCTTTTTCTAATGTGAAAACAACTTCTTTTAATAGATCTATTAACATTCGTATTACATGATACTGTGCTATCATTTCTACTTTCGATGCACTGTGGATTCTTCCAATAAAGAGGTAATTACGGCGACATTACTTTCCTTTTCCGAGGAAATAATACCTAACCTATGACAATTTTAAATAAATGTTCTGCGAGAATGTCAAAGATATCAGTGTCACAATTGGTTAACCGACTCATTGCATTTGTGTTTTTGTAAAACATTATTATAGAGGTCACAGTTTTTTTAAGGTATACTATTTGCTAGAGTTATACAGCCATAATTAATTAATGAATGAATGAATGAATTACACTATCTTTTTACTAAAAAATATTTACGTCTTTATTTCTCTCGAAATGGGTCTATACTTTTGTGGTGTGAGAGGGACAAACGGAGTTAAACGAAGAGAAACTGCTATATTGAACCACAAATTATTTTCTTGACCATTCCATGGCATGATATCTTCGTCTACTTCTCGCCTGGCGTGTACTCAACCGGAGGCCCGCCATGGACCGTTGCCCTAGCAAAGTTCACAGTCACTCGCTGGCTTTCTCCGGGATTAACCATATCTCATACAGCACGAATCTGAGACTGACTCAAGACTCGCTGTATCTCATGTGAGCATCTAACTATATCATTTTATAACGCACACTCATTTGCGTTAAACACGTGGCTGCTCCCGCTTATTTACACAGATGCACCCAGTGCATAGAAATCTCTGATGGACGGCTTGGTCAAGGGTCAATATGGAACACTCTCTCCAACCTTTTTTTTTTTCAAAATGTCGACCTATTGACATTTCCCTACGTCCCTTTTCATCTCTTGCACACCTTACAAAGAATGTTCAAGGACAACAACAGCAAAAATACAACGATCATTTGACATCTTAGAAGGTGACCTTTTAATCATACGACAATCCGTTCTTGTTCTTATGTAAATTATTTCTGTATTCTTTCTTGGCACGGTTGGCTATCTGATATGCATACATCGAACATACAACACAATTACAAATCCCATTTAAAGAAACACCATTGGACCTTCCTCTGCAATTCCTTGAGCAAACTAGAAATATCACCGGAACAACGTCTAGGGCTCTAAAATCCTGGTCACAAACACATTAACCCCGGTCTTTCCAGCAACATATTTTTCCTAGATTCCTTATGAATATAGACCAGTCATCCACTCTTTTTGGATCGTAACTTGAGTAACAGGGGAATTTCAAAATATTCAACAACAATATCACCATGTCACGAAAATAGTACCTGAAAATGTCATTTTAAATTGAAATGCATGAAGAAACTACCACAATATAACACACTAAAGCATTCATCAACAATTGATTTTCTTCTTAATCAATAGTTGCTTTCAGCGATTTAACCTTTCCAAAAAATTAAAAAAAAAACAAAATCAAACCTTCACATCAATGGATTACGAAATTTTCATGAAATGAGTTGAGGAGAAAATTCGGATATGTCGCCTTAAATTTAAACAATTTTTTCCTTCTAAGCGTTTCGGTGGTTTGAGGGAAATATTTACGAAAATATACCCCAAGTCAAAATGCAATAGTCAAAACAAAATGTCCAACCTAAAAAAAAAAAAACAAACAATACATTACTAAAAACATGTCAAAAATGCCCAGAAAAAATGTTCATGCTTATGACAGTTTTATTTTTAGGAAATGTTTTTTCTCTAACTTCTCTTCACTTTTTCACTTTCATACAAGGGTGTTTAAAAACTGTGTTTTTTTGGTTTTCCCTTTTTCTTTATTTCTTTATTCATTCAACTCCTAAATTTCTTTTTTGTTTAAATGCTTAGCTTCCACCTCTTATTTCTTTGTTATCAATTCTCTTTTCTTCTTATTGCAATAATTTTCATATAAACATATATCTTACCGTATAATTGCTCATTCTCTTCGCTCTTTTCTTACGGGTAAAATAATCTGATACTGATTCATAAGCACCCTTTTCCATTTTTCAACAAATATATCCTCAAAATAAGCATGTTTTTCATCCAGCCATTATTTCCTTTTTCTTATTCCGACCACAATAGTTTCTTACTCACTTCTAAAAGTGAGATAAAACATCCTGTATATTCCTTTTCATAAGCAGCCCAAACATTTCCGAGTTCATCGACTCCATTTACTTTTTCTATGACCTATCGGTCCATCTCCGTTCTTTTGTTCAACATTTAACGTAACTACTTTATTTATTTATCTATTTGTTAATTCTATAATTCTCCTTCAACCATAATTCTAAACTGAGTCCGTAATTTCCAGTGCATACCACCTGACACGTCAAGATTTTGCAGACCTATTCTTTGATTTCTCATCCGAGTTTCAAAATATCCTCTTCAACACATGAACACATGGGCATGAAGTGTTACAACTTCGACTAACACATTAGAAATGTCTCTGGCCAACACTGCAAAAGTTGTCGACCCCATACAAGGGGAGCTATCCCAAAATGCTGGCCTGACCTCTAAACAGTATCCAAAAATGTTGATCCCATCTAGGGAGACCATAGAGAATCTGGTATGGCTTCTATCAGTAACAAAAATTATTGACTCGACTCTAGGGAGACTCAAAAACACTTAACCTTTCCGATTCGTCGATGACCGAATCATCATTAAGTACCCATTTCCTTACTATGGATAAAAAGTGATATTGTCATTCCGTCGACCATATCACGGATATCTGCATATTTCGAAGCTTAGAATAAAAAAGACAACAGAAAAAAAATCCCAACACCAAATCACTATACGATACAAGAGCATCTTCGAGTTACTACAAAATTTAATTCATAAAAAATTTGCTTACGTCATAAAAAAAGAGTACTTTATATCCACTATTAAAGTCCATTCATAAAAATCCAAAATTCTAACTGTTCTAAATTTTGAAACTTTCTTTCACAACCTGTGAACATTTTATGAAATATCACAGAGAATATATTTCCTGTTGTTCAAACACCTGTCTGTTCTTTTTAGCCCCTATCTCCTGCTTCGCCTTCTATTTCCTTTAAACGTTTCTATTTTAAACCAAAATCTAGCCGTTTTCAGTATCAACTCAGGCATATAAGAATTGTTTCCAATTTCTTTTGTAATCATTCAAATCCTGTTGGACTCGATTCATAAAACATTGAAAGACAGATAAAACTAAAACTCGTTTCTTTGTCAATTAGCTAAATTTCATCGACGTGAACCTACAAGACTTCAAAGAAAAACAGAAGGTTTTCTTTTCTTTTTTTTCTTAAAAGGAGCATTGTACTAACCACGATAGGGCAACCCCTCTTTTCTTGTCGTTTTTTCAAGTTTGTTGCATTTTGGGGCTTTTTTTTTCTCTTTCATTTTCGTTTCTCCCTGTCTTCCTCCGTCTCTCCTTTTTTCTCTTTCTCTTCTTTTCGTGTTTTGTTATTCACTCCAGAGCTGTCCGTTTACCATTTGTTCTTCCTCTTTTTTTTTTTTACTTTATTGGTTAACTTAATCAACGACCGCTTTCTTGATCATCCAGTTTTTTAAACTCAGGTCCTATTTCATCATACCTCCCTTTTTTCCAAATAAAACAAACAAAGCAAGTCACTACGCACGATATCGTAAAATGTTTTATAACCATAACGGAATTATATATATATATATATATATATATATATATATATATATAACCTTATTCCGTGTCTCTTTTACTAATTCCATTTCCTTTTCCAAGGAAATAACACCTAATCTATGAAGATTGTAAATAAATATGATGTTAACGTATCTCTTTGACACACTTCTTCGAGAATGTAAAAGATGTCGATCTCACAATCGGTTGAACGACTCATGGCATTTGTGTGTTTGTAAAGCATTATTATATAGGTCACAGTTCCTTTAAAGTATTCTATATGCCAGTGTTATAGAGCCATAATGGAATGAACTAATAGCACTTCCTTTTTACCAAAAAAATATATATCTTTATTTCTCAAGAAATCGGTCTAAGTTTCTCTGGTGTGAAAGAGACAGATGGAGACAAACGGAGACGAAGAGAGACTGCACTATTGACCAACAACTTGTTTTCTTGGCCATACCACGCTGTATTACCTTTAACGCCCCACTTAGACCTTCTTCCGCTTCTCACCTGGATGTACTCAACCGGAGGGCAGCTGTGAGCCTTTGCTCCTGCTGGGTCCCCAGCCACTCGCTGACACTCTCCATGACTAACCAATTCTCTTCTGGCACCAATCTGAGACTGACGTAAGACTCTCTGTATCTGATGTGGGCATCTGAATTTATCATTTCATAACACCCAGTTTTTTTCTTTTACAATTCGTGACTGCTTCCGCTAATTTACACAGGTGCATCCTGTATATAGAAATCTCTGATTGACGGCTCGGTTATGAGTCAATATGCAACGCTCGTGCCCACCTTATTTTGCAAAATGTCTATTGCACGTACTTCCTCGATTGTCTGATGGATAGTCAGTAACTGAGAAGTTGCAGATCGATTTCTCCGTAAACCGTTCTGATTTTTCCAAAGAATAGCTACAAGGATTTTTAAAGAATACACGCATTTTCAGATGGAATACATCAAAGCAGAACATAAATTTTAGCAGCTATAGAAGTAAGAAAAATGCCTCTGTAGTTTTTACTGACTCTGACGTCGCTTTGCTTTAGAAAAAAGGAGATGCAGTCTTTTGTACATTTCTCTAATGTGCTTTGTTTATTCATAATGTTGCATAATCGAGAGAAAGAAGTCATCAAATGTTCTTGTCTTCTAATGTATTTCGTCAAGGTCAATTATTTTTTCAATAAATCTTCAAGTTCTCCCACTATAAATCGATCTAGTTTGAAGTCTGCTTTTAAACTAATAATTTTATTGGTAACTTTATTAGTAATTTCAAATGTTCCTAGGAGATATTTCAAATTTTCATTTCTGAAATTAATGTTCTTTGCTAGAAACGGTTAGTTTTGCTCTGATGCTGCTTTTCTGTTCGCTGACTTCATGTACTGACTTCTTTCCTGTTCGTTATTTTCTATCGACTTCCGAATTTCTAATTATATTGATTTGGCTTTTAATATATTGTAGTTGTTAATTTTTGGTTTCCCTCTTGTCTTTCTTACGTTTATTGGATTCCTGTTATTAAGAAAGGATTTTTCCATGTCATCTTATTTTAACTAGCTACTATGGGCTCCCCGGGAAATCTACATTTGGCTCTTTGTTTGGCTGGTATGTAGTTGACTATTGCAAATATATAGGCAGTTTGTTGGTTGGTTAGTTTTACAACGTATCAACCATTTTCGGGACATTGAATGCTGAATTAAGTCTTTCTGATAATTTTTTTAAAACAATTCAGTTTATTATAAAAATATTTTTGTTTACCCACAGTTAAATATCAAAACAGACCCCCTTTCAAACAAATCAATTTAGCCAATGTACGCAGTTTAAAGACAGTTAATTTTAAAGACAGTTAATTTTAAACAATTCAGTTTAGTATAATTGCACAATCTGGTTCCATTTGACCCATAGATGGGTCCTATCATGGTTACCACTGTGAGTCATCGTGGAACTAAGAGCGATATGATTAAAGGGATACTCTGCATTCCCCTAAGGTCCAGTGTTATTGAAGCCTCCTCATCAGATTGTTTAGTGTCAAATCCAGGACACACGTTGTGGTAGTTTTAATCCTCTGCAGGGATGCAGCCCTATATTCTGCTGTATAGCTGACTGGGCTATCAGATATTTTTAAACATCAAAACATTTCTATTTCAACTAATTCAATTTAGCTTAAGTACGGTTATCTGTTTACACATAGTTACATTTAAAACAGATAATTCAAAAACAATTCATTTTAGCGTATTTACACAGATAAGTTCTATTTAACCCACTGATAGGGCGCAATCAGGTGCTACCTCTCCTGGCCAGAGGGGACCTGGGAGCGCTGACAATGAAGAGGTACTCCACATTCCCCAAAGAACTAGAATTAATGGATCTTCACCATCATAGTGTCATATCCAGGACTATCATCTGGGGAGCCTCACCCATATGTAGAGATACAGTCGGTGGATTCTGCAGCTTTAAGTGACTAGTCCATCCAAGACACTCGTTGGGGGAGCCTTACCCCTCTGCAGAGGTTAAGTGGTTGTATTCTGCAGCCCCAGCAAAATGATACATCGAAGACACCCTTTTGGGGAGCCTTTCTATAGGCAGCAACAAAGTTGTCATATCCGTCATTCAATTTAGATATTTCACACGTCTTTTGAAGTGTATCAAATTTATTTCTTACAATTATTGAGTAGTGATTGCTGATATCACTAATGGCAAGTCAGTATCAGTCAAATAGTGAAGCGTTATCTGTTTGTTTGTTTTTCTCTGCATGAACTTAGGCGAATCCTTGCCAAGACGATTCGGTGATCAGACGATTCTTTTTTGAAAAGAAGAATATGCCTCAGTGTTCAAAGAACTATTAATGTGTTTCTTGTTTATAGATATATAATCTAGCTATGCTTTGGAGTTATTTGGTTGAGTAAAAGACCAAAGCTATATATATATATATATATATATATATATATATATATATATATATGTGTGTGTGTGTGTTTTGTGTGTGTGTTTGTGTTTGTGTGTGTACTATAAAATTAGAATTAAGAATCGTAATGATGATATCAAAGACACTTTTTGATAATAATGAATACAAGATGCACCATTTTATACGCAGTTAGTTTCACATGTGCAATACAATGTAACTGATTGGGTGGTTTTAATGGGTAATTCCAGAGATTTTATAGAGCTCACCCATTGTTCGCTTTGTGAGACACACGGACATCCGATACTGACATTGGTAATATGTAGTATTGTTCAATGTGAAGGCATAACTTAGACGACAGCAGCCACCTTAAACTAGAATTCTATACGATCTGTCTTTTTTCCAGCTTTTCAACACAGTAAGGATGAAAGAAACTATTCTTCTGGAATAGCAGCACAGATACTACCTTCTTATCTTGGGATGAATTTCGGATATAAGAATAGAATAACAGAATAATTGTAAAAAGACGCAGGATTCATTGTAGAGATAGATTATAATATTCGCTTACTCCCCACTATATTAAATGGGGATTTTTTCCTTGCCGGCGAATCTCAGAATCTTCTTATTGTATCCACAGCAAAAGATAGTGTCATGGTTATGAAAATAAAACGTTTCCAGTGGTGAGACACAAATTCCGGAGCGCTTACAATGATGGCGTTAATCTTTCGTTTCCATTTCTCAAAGATCCTCTCTGGCCCGAAGTCATAGTAACTGTCTAGGACAGGTCTAAGGGATAAATATATCTGGTAAAAATTATCCTTAATCGATAGGATTGAGTTCAAAAATCCACTGCATATTTACTTTTCTGTGTACTTATTTTTTAAGAGATTTTTTTTCTTTTTTTTTTCTTTGGTTTCTATGTTTAATAGCATATCAACGTTCGAAGGTTCCTAAATGTTAAAGCCATCATTATAGACGAAAAATAGCTGGGAGGATATGGAGTTCGTACCTATCGCATGATATTAGTCTAAAGGTGAACGTAATTGTACCAATAGAGATTTAACTTACTAACCAAGATGTTCCAGTTCAGCACGTTAGTCAATACACCAGGAACACCCCTTTTTTCACACTGTCCAATCTAGTACGAGTAATTTTCAAACAGATGTAGTCGACTCATAGCTTAGACTCTAAGTGTTACCATATATGGAGTAATCATATTTACCAACTTCTCTGCTCGGGCAGAATATGACACAAGGTCATTTTTAAGCGGAGTTTAACAGGTTTGAATTCAGAGTTTTCTTTCTCCTAGACTAGTTGCCTTACCAAGGCTGAAAAAATTAGTCTGCCCTACTGGAGGGAGAATAACTGGATTCATACCTTTCCCAAGGGTATTAGTGCTATGTGAAATGCAATCACTCTCGTCCAGGATTTGAACTCGTGTCACCGTGTCTATTTCCTACGACGATAACCATTACATCACGGGCACCTCCATATATGGAGTTAATGGCAATGATAGTCTCATTTCCCCGATCTCAAGAACTAGAGCCCCACCACCATATGTAGTTTAGTATTTTACCTGCAACACGTTAAGGCGTGGTCGCACATTCAATGTATCTTAAGTCCTGCAGTTTGGGTCGTTTGGGAATTTAAGTTCTAAGAGTGGATAAGTAGATTTTAAATATTATACTTGAATTCCATTACCCACTTTATGTTTGGCTTTAATTTGGTTTAGTTAACTATAAGAAAAAATAATGATAATAATGATCACGAAATTATTACGAAAACAAGAAAAAAAATGAAAAAGAATGAGAGTTGCAAAAGGTATATCGACGAGTTCATTATGATTAGAAGTTCGGGAAAAAAATCCTGGATGACAGCCAGTAACAAAACAGAAGGGAAGACATCCATAACGGATGTTTATTTCCATAATATAAAAATGTATATCTATCGATAAGAGAGTGGTGGTTAACTTGCCAGTTCTGTATGCAACTGATGGTGACTTTGATCCTAATTACGTAGTCTTTCTGCATAGTCTTCTGTTCGAATTGACTTAGTACAACAAATGCTTGGGACCTGCTTGAAGGTTCGGTAATTATCCCTCCGCTTATGTCGTATATAAATGTCAGGATACCGAATGATGTTGTTTGGTGCAGGCAGACATTTCCGACATAAAACTTCAACACAATTGTACAGTGGATTGACTCACTAAATGGAGAATTGCATAGCCTTAAATCTAAAAAAAAATCTCTCTCTCTCTCTCTCTCTCTCTCTCTCTCTCACTGCATGTGTGTGTGAGAGAGAGAGAAAGAGAGAGAGAGAGAGTGTGTGTGTGTGAGTGCGTGCGTGTGTGTTAGTGTGTATTAGTGTCTCTCTCTCTCTCTCTCTCTCTCTCTCTCTCTCTCTCTCTCTCTCTGTTATATCTATATATGTTTCTGCTTTTTATTTTCTTGTATATCAAGCGTTGTGGGTTATTTAAAGCCGAATAAACTCTTGTAGAATACTATTTATCCTATACTTTTGGGGCTAAGGTTCATTCCTTTCTTAAGGTATTACTTCGAGAGCAATCGTATTAGTGCAACGGAAGATAGTAATCCAGTACATTACCACAGAATAACTGGCCTCCGTCATAAACACACACACACACACACACACACACACACACACACACACACATATATATATATATATATATATATATATATATAACTTTGTTCATATCACCCTATGATATATATAGTTGTTTATTATCAATCTATCAAGCTATCAAGCTATCAATCTATTATTCTGTTTATTGATTTACCTTATACATTTTTGTTTATTTGGATTTTCGCCTTTTTTACAAAGCTCATCTATCTATCTATATATATATCAATCTATCATTTTCTGGTTATCATCATCAAGTTGTTTTTCAAGCCATTGATCCAAAGACTGATGCTTAATAAGCAAAGACTTTTGATTAGGTAAATTTCCTCGGGAACAATCCATGACTCATTTCAAGAGCGAAGTTACAAGGCAATACGCCAATCTCTATAATAGTATATAATTTTCCGACACAATAGACTTTGTGTAAAATCATATTCACACACACACACACACACACACACACACACATATATATATATATATATATATATGTGTGTGTGTGTGTGTGTGTGTGTGTGTGTGTGTGAGTGTGTGTGTGACTATCAAATATCCTGACTTTTATAATCAAGTTATAATTTTACATCAACTCGCATCCACTCATTATACTAGGTTAAGCTATATTATAGGCAATCATCAGAGTACTACTGGTTTTAAATATAAGTTTTCCTTGTAGTATCCATTTGCCTTAACAAAGTTAAAATCCAGCCTGCACAACTGTTTACTGATAGTTGGATATTTTTTATCCTGTCACAAACACGATAAAACACACGGTCCGTTTTTGAGCGATCAAAAACCGAATTAGAATTTCAAGTTTTCTCATATACTGGCAGCTATACAAAAGTGAAATGATATATTTTGCGCTAACATATAAGCATACATCAGGGAAAAATTGTGGAACTCATACCTTGCCAAAGGGCATTATCAATACATGGAATGCAAAAAAACAATAAAAGATTTGAACTCTAGTTGCAGTCTCCCTTTTCCTACTATAATAACCATAAATCATATTGGTCTCTCTATCTCTTTCACCCTCTCTCCCACTTTCACTCTTTCTATCTCAATCTCTCTCTCTCTCTCTCTCTCTCTCTCTCTCTCTCTCTCTCTCTCTCTCTCTTTGTATGTATGTATGTATGTAAATATATACATAAAGAGACAGACAAACAGACAGATAAACTGAGAGCACATTCACACAGACACACACAGAGACACAGAGACACACACACATACACACTTGAATACACACACACACACACACACACACACACACATATATATATATATATATATATATATATATATATATATGTCGAGTAATTATCATATCATTACTTACTTACTTTTTCGTTCACAATCATTGGAGTTCAGAGGTTTGAATGATTTTTTCAACCAGTTGCTTTTCTCAGTGCGTGTATTTTTGTGAGTGAATATAGCAGCCTCAATATATCCATCATATCAACAAACAAAAAAGTCAAAATTTTCTAAATCGATCCCTCCATCTCCATCCATACATGTTAGTGCTTGTGTGTCTATGTTGTTCTTTCATTTAGTGATGAGTCGTTACGCCCAAAGTGATGAATAATTACCAATTCTTTTTCAATTGTATTCAGTTTCCCAAGAGATCCATTCCGTAATAGTTAAAGAGAAAAAAAAAGCAAAACTCTTAAAAATAACAACACCCTCCAAAAACCTAATTCGTCTTACTCTACAGTTGCGTGGAAAACGGCTTTTTCAGATTAAACCTCCTCTTTCTGATATTCTGCTTATCATTTTTTCCTTCGGTCAATAATTCATATTGTTTATTCAGCATCTGGCTGACATCCAATGTTCTTCATAAGCAACATGAAGGATCACTTACTTCACTTTCGAACATAAGAAACGTAAGAAACGTCTAATTCATTGTCCATGATACTTGCTCGAAAGAATATATCATCAACATTAATAAAGACAACGTTTATTGTTTTATAACTCATCCTTTTTATCCTTCAGCTATAGATCCAATCCTGCCGCCTATTGGCTAACGTGCTCAATCGGGACATTGTAATGAGTTCGAACAATAGTCACGTTATTACAATTACTTTTGATATTCCATTAAACATATCATCATCATCATCATGACGTGCAACTAGCACGGATATCCCTGACCCACTCTCGTCACATTTTCCCATCGTTCATCGCCTCAGGCAGGTCTTCAGAGCTACATCCCGTATCCTCACATAGCTGTTGCATGTAGTTTCGAGCTTGCCGTCCTGCTTTTGCTCGGCCATATGTGGGGGTCCATAGGAGTACATCCCTTATGAGCTTGTCTCTGCTTCTCCTGCAGTTTCCTGTGTGTCTGGCTCGTCTAACTTGGATAGTTTTCGTGATGGGAGGCGTGTGGCCGTATAGTTGGTGCTTCTTGGGGTATTGCCGCCAGGACTTATTCAATATGGCTCTCAACATTCTTGTGTAATTGCCGTCTAGCTTCTTCTCCAGCCGTTTGGTTAGCGTCCAAGTAGTGCATCCATACATCAGTATCAACACGACCGCAGCCTGGTAGAAACTGCGTTTCATTTTATCGGTCAGGTTTGATTTCTTTATGATCGATAGCTCATCGATAGCCGTCCATGCCTTCGTTAGCCGCGTTTCGATGTCTTTTTCGGTTGCTGAGACAAAGGAGTTTTATTTCATATAAAATTGAACTAATGCTTATTTCTCAAAAAAGTATTTGTTTATTATTAAATGCGAGAGACCTCATTGCGTAGGTGCTCACTTGTACTATGACATCGTTGTCACAAGTTTGAATTTCAATTCCATTATTACATTGGCTTTCAGACTCGTAACTTTATGCTCCCAGCTTTGTGTTAATTAATACCACAGCCGTCCTTCTGATAGAATTGATTTGGCATTAAATAACCCAGAAACTTGATATGCTATTTAAACAAAGAAACCAAAGCACTGTTAGTCTTATTTTATTATTACTTTATATACTCATGTAATGAAGTACATTTTAAAACCTGTTTTTTTTTTTTTACTTTAGGAACCTCTCATTCAACACATGAGATATTTTTGTGAAACGTTGAACTTTACCTTATTTCTTAGCGCAAACGTCTCGTAACTTAGATTAAAAATGTGCCACACAGTTAAGTAAATAAGTAATTCAAGTTTTTATTTCGCATTGTTTACAATATAAAACAATAGCGCTTATAATAATTACAAACATTATAAATAGAGTGTTACTTAAAGCTGCATTATCTTAATTAAAATGCTTTGTAAGGAATTAACAATTTCTATTCTACATTTTTTTAGATATTGCAAAAATTTTGATTGTGTCGGTAATTTAAAAATAAATCAACGAGTGAAAATTTATCTTTAGGTCATTGAAGGCTGAAGAAATATAAGCTAACATAGCAAAAAGTGATCGGTCATTTATCACCTGGAATATATGATTAAAAAATTAAACTTTTTCACTTGGTAAAAGGTAGCAAACATTTATTTCAAGAAGTCGTTCAATAATCAGGTATGTACGGTATTTTCAATTTTATTTGAAATAATCGACCCCAGTTTATCAAAATCATTAAAGTCTCAACGCAAATAAAAGAAGGGTAAGCCTACTTGAACAAGTGTCCTGATTATTACAATCCCTTCATTGCCATCATTTCCAGGTCCAATCTGGCCTGGAGTAACACCTGATAGGGTCCTATCAATGGGTCAAATAGAACTCAACCGTCTACTTATGCTATAATGAATAAACTAGACTCTGTTATTTTCATTAACAGATCAGCCAGGAGGTCCTACCTCAAACAGCTTGACCCTATACACCATGAAAGCCTAAGACAGATCTTAGGAGCTTTCAAAAATTCTCTATTTAACAGCTTATATGCCAAAATCCATGAAGCACCTCCACAACTCAAATATTAAAAACTGCCTCTACAATACTACACAAAACTCAAATTCTGCTAATCCAGCCCAACCTATGACTACAACCTCAACTCTGAATACGAACATCATTTTGAAAAAAAATAATAATCAATAAAACCCTTCGGATGAAGTTTACTCTCAAAAAATTTCCAAAATCTCTCTAAATAGTATACATGAAAGCATCGTACCTCAAACACCACCCTAGATCATTAAAAAATCAAAGTGATCTTCAAACTGAATAAACAGTATTTATCAGCAGAAATTTCGCAATATCCTCCAACACCAATCCGACCACCTATATGTCTTCGCGGATGACTCCAAGGACAATGATAAAATGGCATGCGTAGCAGTTCTAAATAAACAATTATCAAAAAAAGCTCTTCAAATGGAAAGATTCATCTTCACAGCCGAAGCCCGTCCAATAGACCAAGCTCTCGAAGAGGAAACATAGGAAATTTGTCAAATTCTCAGCCTCGATCTCATTCTTACAATCACTAAGTAATAAAAAACTTGAGAAACCATTAATTATTAAGCTGTTGCATAGACTAGAATCATTGTCACATTGTAAATAAATAATTATATGCTGGATCCCAAGCCACATTGGAGTAAGAGGAGATGAAAGATCAAACTTTGCAGCCAAATCGGCCTTAAATCTGACCCCCGATAAATTCAGGATTCCATATACTGACCTGAAAACAAAAATCAATAAACTACTTCTTGCAAAATGGCAACAACGCATGAATAATAAACTCTTTCAGATGCATCCCACTTTGGGAGAATGGATACCAGCTTTTACAAGATCAAGAAGACAACTAGTCATAATATCCCGATTGCGCATTGGTCAAACAAGGTTTACTCAGTCTTTCATACAGAAACAAGAACAACAACCTCAGTGTTTGACATGTCAAACGCCTTTCACCGTTAAACACGTTTCCATAGAATGAACAACTTTCGCTCTCATTAGAAAGCAATTTTTCAAGGTAAATAGTTTGAGCGATCTGTTTGAGAACAGCAAAGTGTATGACGTTCTGTCCTTCTTGAGAGAGACATGATTGTACCAAAAATATAATGAATTGAAATATTATAATTTTGTACAAACAAATTAGATCCTGTTTATCAAAAACGCTATCTACAAAGTATTTGTTATGAAATCTTATGTTGAACATATATATATATATATATATATATATATATATATATATATATATATATTATTATTATTATTATTATTATTATTGGTTGTTTGATTAGTTGTTTGTGTTCTATGTCATATCAACCCCCATAGGTTATTTAATGTCAAAATCTGTTTATATATGTATATATAAACATAATTTGACATTAAATATCCAATGGGGGTTGATATCACATAAAAGACAAACCACCAATCAAACAAACTATAATAATAATAATAATAATGATAATAATAATAATGATAATAATAATAATTATCATAATAATCAAAAGAATTATTCAGGGACTGGAGCACTTAAAAATAAGACAACGAATGGAGACCATTAAAACTATAGCTTTGTTAAAATGGGCCAGAATACACAGAAGATTTCAGGAAACATGAGGAGACTTGCTGTCTCTCAAATTCCAATAAAAAATTATCGGCTAACGCTGGTGTGAAGGACTACCAAAAGAGTGATAATAATAATAATAATAATAATAATAATAATAATAATAAGAGAGAACTTACGGAATAATGGACTTTCCCGTCCCAGCAGACCACAGAGTAAAACTACGTTGGAAAGAAGGATGTCTGGACCTTGCTAGAGAGCAAAAGAAGATATGGAACATGAAGTTGAGGGTGATACCAATTGCAGTTGGTGCATCTGGAACGATTGCCAAAGGAATAGTAAAGGAACTGGAAGACGAATAAATAAAGGGACTAGTAAAGACCATCCAAGCAACAGCATTATTGAGATCGGCCAGAATACCGAGAGGAGTCCTGGGGACTCAAAATCTAGGAGAAAACGAACTGCTAACGCTGCAGAGAAAAGCTTTCAAAGGAGTAAAATAATAGTAAACTAGAGAAAAAAAAGTAAACTATTAGACACGACTGAATGGGAGGTGATTCAAAGAGCAACGTGCAAGATACAGAAATTTGACCATACTAACAAAATGGTTCCTGCAAAAATCAAAATCTATCTTTGAAATGAGATATAAACTTCGTTGGGATCTGAGGTACAAATAGATCTCCTAATCTCGGCCAGCAGACCAGACATATTTAACAAAAAATTAAAAAAAAAACAGAATTTGCCGTATACTGGAACTTGATGCCCCAGCAAGTCACTGAATGAAAGTCAAAGAAAGCAAAAATAAGACAAGCAATAATATATATATATATATATATATATATATATATATATATATATATATATATATATATACTTTAAGGAAAACAGCGAAACCGGTCACATAAGATTATAAATTTATTTCAATCCTGTTACGCATTTTTGAATTTTCTAAAAACACAAAAAAAGTAACAAGACTTCTTCAGATCTAATTTTAAATATTCATTCATGAATAACTTCTTGTCCTGATGGAATTACTCCCAACACCGGTTTAACTGGGCCAAGAATTATATATATATATATATATATATATATCCAAATGTACTCACAAATCAAACACGTATATATATATCTATATCTATATAATTTAATCAGAACTTGATGGAAGAATATATGTATGGAAATCACAGATGGAAAAAACAATCATTTTTTATCTTTCAATGATATAATAACCGTTATTATACTATTCTTATTTGTCTTCTGCCAAAATATTGTTTTTTAACAAAATCTGATTGCAATTCTTCGAAGATGATGGTTGTTTGTAATTTGTTAACCTTGATATCATCAACAATAAAAATTAGTGTCGTTAAAAAAACGATTGAAAACAATAAAAGTTCTAAGTATGAGCTAAGTTACATTTCTCACTCGTTCACTGCCCCTCTCTCTCTCTCTCTCTCTCTCTCTCTCTCTCTCTCTCTCTCTCTCTCTCACACACACACACACACAGTGATATATATATATATATATATATATATATATATATATATATATATATATATATATACGTGTGTGTGTGTGTGTGTGTGTGTTTTAGAAAGTCATAAATGTTACATAGAAAGAAAAGTCATGACTGATATTTTTTGTTGTGGTGACAGACTATTTCTTTCATTTCGAGTAACACACATTCAGTTTCCTATCTTAAGTTCTGAGTAAGTGAGCCCCAAACAATGTTAACAGACGTGCAACTAATGTAAAATCTGGCATTGGCATAGAACTTTCAAATGATCATAGTAGTATGTTTTTTGTTATTAAGGAAAGTGTATCCTTTTAATCATTAATTGGTAAAGATTAGGATAATTGTTGCCATAAGCACATTCTACGGCAGTTATTATTGCTGCTGACACCGCTGCTCTCAGCTCTGTGTGTACGTGTGTGTGTGTACGTGTGTGTGTGTGTGTGTGTGTTTGTTTGTTTGTGTGTGCGTGTGTTTGTTTGTGTGTGTAATTGTGCTGTTTTTGTACGTGTGGTGTGGATTGTGTGGTGTGTATGATGTCTAATTACTGCAGCAGCAACTGAAAACAAAATTATACCCGGAGATAAGGTGTTGCATACTGAACCTTTACTATGCCGTCAATCAGATATTCTCTGCACTGGATGCACCGGTGAAAATAAGCGGAAGCTGTCACATGATCGAACGGAAATATGTGAGTGACATGAAATGATATATTCAGATCCCCACGTGAGATACGGGCAATCTGAATCTGGAGTAAATCTGAGCTTGCAGTCAGAAGAGATTCCGTCAGACACAGAGAGCGCCATCAAGTGGTTGGGCGCCCCGCTGACCCATACTAAGTGGTTGCTCTCTGAAATTAGCGATAAAGTTCAACTACCTTGGAAGGAACGTCTCACTTACTGAACATGACATCAATAAGCGACAAGAGAAGGCATGGACAGTTATCAATTAATTCTCAAGCATATGGAAGTCAAACCAATCCAACAAAATAAACACAATTTCCGCTAAGCAGCCGTCGTGTCGATTCTGCTATATGAATGTACCGCGTGGACGCTGACTAACCATATCGAGAAAAATCTAGACGGAAATTACACAAGAAAGCAGTGAGCCACACTGAATAAATCCTAGAAGTAACATCCCTCAAAGCAGTATTTGTACGGCCACCTACTTCCCATTTCTAAAACCATCAAAATAAGACGAACAAGACATGCGAGACACTGCCGGAGAAGTAAGAACGAGCTCATAAGCGACGTTCTTATTATGGACCCCTTTAGAAATACGTGTTAGATGATAAAAAAAACTACCAACAAGAACTTGGTACCGACACAGAATGTAGTCTGGAGGATCTACCAGAAACGAAAGATAATAGAGACAATGTGTGTGTGTGTGTGTGTGTGAGAGAGAGAGAGAGAGAGAGGGGGGAGAGGTGGAGAGAGTTAGGAAAATCTGTGCTAACAGCATGACATGATGATCGCGATATTATATATATATATATATATATATATATGTTTGAGTTTCATTAATATATGCATAAAATATGCAACACCCAATCTCTCAATACATACATTACATGGTTTTCAGGTTTAGGTAACTGGGTGAATCACTGTTTGTTATTCAAAGAGAGCTAAAAAAATAATAGTAATAAACCATCAAATGTATAATAAGTAAATGCTGCAAATTAGCACAGAAAAAGTATAAGACTAAACTCGATTGGGTGGGCAATGCTATCCACTGGGAATTGTGCAGGCAATAGAAATTATACTATACCAACAAATGGTATATGTACAACACAACGAAACCACACCCAACATCTATTCTGGTGAAGGACTCACACAAATTCCTTTGGGATGGTGGGGGTGAGATAGAAACGGATCATGCACTCTCGTCCCAATGACCAGACGCAGTGATTGTCAACTAAAAAGAGAACCTACCCAATCGTGGATTTTAACGTTTCGGCTGATCACAGGGTGAAATTGAAGGAAAGCGAAAGGAGATATAAGTACCAAGACCTTGCTAGAGATCTAAAGAAACTACCGAACATTAAAGTAACAGTGATACCAATTATAATCGATACAATCACCTAATTATTGGTATTGGCATAGGAGGATTTAGAAATAAGAGAGAGGAAACCATCCTTAATACAGCATCGTTGAGATCAGCCAGAATACTTAAATGAGTCCCAGAGACTTGAGGAGACTTACTGTCAGTTAGACTCCTGTGGAAAACCATTACCTTACGCTGGTCGAACTCACTAGGGAACGAAAGAAATGTTGACCATAAAAGTGACGTGTATACCAAGTATAATTTGTGCTCTTGGTACAATCAGCAAAGGGTTAATAAAGGGACTGGAGGACCTGGATATAAGAGGACGAGTGAAAGTCATCTACACTACCGCGTTATTGAGATCGGCCAGAATACTGAGAAGAGTCCTGGAAACTTGATGAGACTTGCTGTTACTCAAACTCCTCTGAAAGACAATTGGCTAACGCGGATATGAAAAACTATCTGAGAGTAATAATAATAAATTTGATGAGTACTGATTAACTAAAGCGAAACCACCCTTATGCTGAATGACTCCCAAAAAGAAACCATATCCGGCAACTACAAACCGATAACGTGTCTATGATTCGGAAAATACTGAACGTACAGATTAAAGAAGTGATCTATTTCTCTTTTATGACATAGAGGAAGAAACCGGTGACTCACTATACATAGATCTGCATATCCTCAAGGAGCGCAAAACGCGGTGGTAAAATGAAGCTATGCGTCAAAAAGACAAATAATATCGTCCCGCAAAGTTAGAGATAATGATACCTGAAAATTTACAAAATATCCGACTTAGTCATAAACTTCACCCCTTCAAACATGAAACTTAAAAGTAGAAGTAACAGTAGAAAGAAAAACATTAGCTGAGGTGAAAATCCGGAAAAATCATCTTCCAAAGAGCCTCTCTGACATCACTACAATCTTTAATAGCAATAATACCACTCAATTTCATATTAAAGGCAAAATAAGTAAGAAATTTACAAAATCGTGAGGAAAGTTTTATCACTTTCTTTACAGATATGCAATAAAGCCGTTTGCAAAAAAAAAAAAAGAAAAAGAAAACCCAATAAAAAACAAGATTTTTATACAGACGATAAGAATATTCACCTTGGTTATAAGAATGGAATTTGGCATGGAAAACGTTGCTATGCACATAATAAAAGTGGGAAAGAGAAATAGCAGAAGGAATTGAACAGCAAAATCAGGAAATAACCTGAACACTTAAAGAAAAGAGAATTACAAGTACTTGGGAATCTTAGAAATGGAAACCGACAAACAATTGATAATGAAAGGGAAAATAGGGAAAGGGCACTTAAGAAGAACGCGAAAGCTTCTAGAATACAAGCTCTCCAGTACAAATCGCATCAAATGTATAATGACCTGAGCAGTGACTCAGAAAGATTCCTAAAATTGATAAAAGAGGAACTCTGACATATGGACCAAAAGACAAAAAAAGTGATGACTATACAGAAAGCTTTACACCCGAGAGATGACCTAGACATAATATATGTGCCAAGAACATTCGAAGAAGAGGACTCATTGGCATGGAGGATGATAACACTGAAACAATTTGAGGACGATTAATTCACAAAAACGCCCGAAGAAATGTTTATTACAGCAGCCATTACCAGCTCGAGCAACATGATTACAGGCAGAAAAAAAAAAAACTCCAAAGAAAATAATTTTTAAAAAAAATCAAAAAAAAAACAAGATAACGAAAACGGGATAAAAGGTAATTGTATCGATACTTCAAGCGACAAATTGACAAGATTGCCCATTGGAATATCAAGACATGCCACAAAAATGGAAACCTCACGAGAGAAAATTAATACATTTCAATTGCTGCATGAAATAAAGCCATAATTATCAATTATATCAAAGAGACTATTGATAATACGCAAGAAAATAGCATGTGTAGCTTATGGGGAGACAGAAGAAAAACAGTTAATTATATAATAAAAGAATGCAGCAAACTGGAAAAAAGTGTCGAATGAGACATGATTGTGTGGGAGTGGTGATCAACTGGAAATTGTGCAAAAGATCAATAATTCCAAATTCTAGCAAATGCTATACGCAAAACACAGAATACACCCTAGAAAATTAGACGCCGAAAATTCATTGAGCTTTTCCGATAAAAATGTACTATCAAATATCAGCCAGCGTAATACATATTGACATTTGACAGCCTGAAAGTAGTAGAATTCTAAAAAGGATATTCCACCTGTGTAAACAAGGAGACAGCGGAAATGAATCACATGAATTGGGAACCTGAAGGAAAACACGTGGCCTTTTAAATTATTATATAAACACACAGTTTCAACACCCACAAGAGAAACGGTTTGTCAAGAGAAACGGGCAGTCAGAACCGAAGCCGCTTTTGGCATGGCCCTGAGGTACAGTAGCCTCACATAAAAAGTGGCCATGATCAGCCTCGTCAAATAAGTACTAAGTAGGGCCAAGAATATAAAATCCAAACCTGGGTTAAGAATATATGTGTTCAATTATAGCAGTATATATCCTTTGTTTCTTCGTCTCTGTCTGTATCTCTCTGAAACATTTCGATCCTTTCGTGACAATAAAGAAGACAGAGTAATATTTATGTAAACACATTGCCGTTCCTTCATTCAAGCTATAAAACAAGTTCAGACAAAGGGTTATTTTAGAAAAAAAAAAGCTGTCAAGTGGATTTTTCACAGAGGGAAGATAAAAGAACGGAAAAAAGATAGACAAATACTTGAACCGTGCTAAAAAGAACTAAAAAAAAACAAACAAAACATATGGAACATGTGGGTGAAGAGAAGCTGACTTCACCTGGTGTTCTTGGAACAATTTACAAAGAATTGGAAAAAGGCATTACGAAGTGAAAACTAGAGGAAGAATTGAGACCAAAGAGATCATAGCATTATTAACATTGGCTTGAATCATTTGAAGATTCCTGTAAAGCCGAACATTTTTGTTGTTTTTCAGACTCCTGTGAAAGACCACCAGTTAAAATTGGTCTGAAAAAATCACAAGAAATGAAACAATAATTATATGAAATGAGATTTTGAATAAGGATTTCTACAATACAAAATAGGATACGCTCTAAATCTTTTTTCTCCTCCAGATAATAATAGCTGCTTGCTTTATGCACCGAAATAACCAGAACAAGAAAAAAGACGAACGAAAGAAAAATAGTGAAAGAGAAATAGGTTAAAGAATCAAAATGAGTGAAGAAGAAGAATCAAAATGAGTGAAGAAGAAGAAGAAGAAGAAGAAGAAGAAGAAGAAGAAGAAGAAGAAGAAGAAGAAAATACTCAATAAGTTTTACCAGTAAAAAGGAAGACAGATTTACGAAAGTATTTGGAATGCCTTGTATCTTTAAGCATATTCATTGGATCATAATTACATTTGCGATTGCGAATGCTCGCCACTTTTTAATATTCCGTAATAATAACTTCATTATTAAGCAGATTTCAGTTATTTTTGTCCTCTCTCTCTACTCTCACTCTCTCTCTCTCTCTCTCTCTCTCTCTCTCTCTCTCTATATATATATATATATATATATATATATATATATATATATATATATATATCATCTACTGTATTTTCTACAGTGCAAAAATATGTGAATTGAGAAAGAACGTTTACACACAATCTGACCCTTTCCATAGAAGTGAAAAAAAAATGTGCCTGTCTAACATAAGTGTATGTATATACATTTTTGCAGTCGGAAATATATATATATATATATATATATATATATATATATATATATATATATATGTGTGTGTGTGTGTGTGTGTGTGTTTGTACATTTGCTTGAGAATTTTTAAAACTTTTCAGTTATCTATCATAACCATTCATCTAACGTTAGATACATAGATAGATTTGATAGCTAGTCTTTCTTCTTTTGTGATGCTTGGTTTTGTAGATTTCGATTTGTCCAGAACTTATCTCACTTTCCATTTTCGCGCATCTGCTAGAGCCTTGGGGATATTCAAGGCTGCCTCTTCAATTGGGATTATTACGTCTAAGTAATGAATCCATTTGATGGTTATGACAAATTTGAGACCCTTGTTTAATATTTTCCTATAGGAAATAAATAGCTGGCGTTTACTAATGTTGACAATAGCTTCCACTGGTGAGTGATGGTTTGTTCTTTCTGGGTTGAGGTTTTTATTTTTTTTCAAATTTTTAAATTGACAAGATTTGACCGCCTGAAATTGTTGATATGATTCATCCAGATATTGTTGGATTAGGCTTCTATCTTCCTTTAGCATTTCTAGCTCAAGGAATGGGGGGATTTTGTCCGAAATATCAGACTGTATTTGGTGATTCTTCCAGCGGTTATTCACTATTTGATCTCTGCCTAGCTCAAGTCCTACATTTTATGTGATCTTTTGTGCTCTCTTAGATAGGATCAGCAATTTAAATCTTAAGTCTAAGGAACTAGCTGAAGATATCGGCACCTATATAAAAATGTAAAATGGTATATTGTTCTTGACAGTTTCCTATTGAGCTTCTCTATCAGTCTCCATTTTTGGAATACGTAGTGCAATCAATAAGTTTCCAGCCTTTTTTGTACAGGCATTTGAAATTAGCGTAGACTCTTGAAAATTCAGTATATTATTGTTATATGTATTATGAGATGACAGACCAATTTTTATGATTTCAATTTCAAAGGAAAAGCTACAGCAGCAATTCGAATACACCCTACTAAAGCCTGATTGTCACTGCTGGTGAATTCCAAAAATTCAATCAGGACGTGAGGACACATTAGAAATATGATATGCAATAAAATTCTGTTTTAAACTTAGAAAAAATGCCACAGAAACCTATGGAATTCTTCAGACTGCTTTTCGACCATCTTGTATGAATCGAGCATCAGTTTTTGAGTGGCATAAGAGATTCAAGGAAGGAAGTGTGTCTGTGAGGGATGATGAGAGGTGCGGGAAGATAAGGAAGTCAATACACAAGATTTGATTGGCGAAAAGTTTAGGGTTAGGGTTATGTTGAGTTTTTAAGGAAGTTCTGGAAAAGATTCTGTCGGAATGGGGCCAGCTCTCTTCAAATCGGGTCAGTGGCATTTCCATCAGGACAATGCACCAGTCCACAACCCCATCCTTGTCACAGACCATTTGAGCAAGATGGTCATCAAAACAGTTCCTCAGCCTCCCAATAGTCCAGACCTTGCTCCCTGTGACTTTTGGTTATTCCCTAAGCTCAGAGGCTGACGTTATGAGACAATTGAGGAGATGAAAGAGGCTGTGACGAAGGTCATTGACACGCTCACACCAGAGGACTTCCATGGGGCTTTTCAGAAGTTGTTGGAACGGTACAACAAGTGCATTGCAGCCGGAGGAGATTACTTCGAAGGAGACTAGAGTTTCATGTGTACTCTCAATAAAATGCCCATACGAAAAAAGTCTGGAAACTTATTTAATGATACTGGTATATCTGGTCTGTACCTATTTGATATTATCTGTCTGAATTTTTTTGATTAGGCTTGATGCGGAATATTTTCTGTGTAATTTTTTCGGATTCATCTCATATTTTTTTGTTTTATTTTGTAATAGAACGTTTCGGCCGCGGTATCCTCCAGCCTTCTTCAGATATCCCTTGTTTATCAGGGTATGAAAATGATTTAACCAGGGAAATCTTTTATGTAGTATTCTGTTGGTTAAAGAAGACGTTAAAGAAATATCAAGATGTTATTCAAATTAATTTTGAAATATCAATAATATTTTATGCTTTTGGATTTTAAGTGTCAAATTCATCTCATTACGCTTCTTGAGAGATTTCTTGTGAGGCTTCTCGAATTGACAGGCGTGAAAAGAAAGACATCATTATTCGAATACTTCTTGAATCCCTTGTTTGACGAACAGTCAAAATGTAAAAATGATTTCCCAGGGGAAATGATTTCACTACCCAGATAAACAAGGGACACCTGAAGAAGGCCGGAGGATATCGCAGCTAAAACGTTATGTTAAAACAATCAATAATAAAGATGAGGACAACAGTCAGAAAAATAACACCCAAATATTGCACATCAAGCATAATCTAAAAAAAAATAGATAAGCAACATAAGATTTGTGCTATCTTTTGTAATATAGATTGTTCAATCTATTTTAAACATTTCAAAATATTATCGTTGGTTTCAAAGTTAATTGTATTTATAGTGGGATATCGAAATTTTATAGATTATGCTTCTATGGGTTTTTTTTAATTTGTAGATATTTTTATCGAATATTTCTGTATTTTAATTAAAATATCTTTATATGTTGCTTTAAGACAAATATGATGTTTTTTTATCTTGACATATGGAGCTAAAATCCGAATGGTGTAGAGTGAGTCTCCTTGACATATATATATATATATATATATATATATATGTGTGTGTGTGTGTGTGTGTGTGTGTGTGTATGTGTGGATGACTATAGATATATATATATATATATATACTCCCCTACCCCCGTGTGGTTGAGTTCTCTGTCGAAGAAGTAATCGTGTCGCCATTAGCGTCTATTGCAAGCCTCTTCGTAGATGAATTGAGGTCTCGGCAACCGTTGAACGGATGTATGTAAACAATAGTAATTGTGATTCATAACCTTTTAAAATTTACTTCGGAGCTAATATCTCCTCGTGGCTGAATGGTTAGTAGCTTTGGCTTGGCATTTGAGTCAACCGGCTTTCGATCCCAGCTACGGGAAGATACTATCTAGCCACACTGATGAGTTCTGATAGAACGAAACAGATCTGTGTGTGGATGACTATATATATATATATATATATTTCTTTAAGAAGATAAAAAACCGGTCATTTTAGGATCATAACATTATTTGCATCCTGTTATGGGTATTAATATGAATCAATAACACCAAAAACAAAAAGACTTCGTCACATCTAATGGATGAAATAAATACATTCAGAATAGACACAGGAATGAAGGGTGGGAGGGGGTAGGAGAGGGGTGAAGAGTTTCCTGCACATTTCCGGTTTTCATTTTTCATTTTTTTTCACCGGTTGGAATCAAAGTAAATTATTTTTTTTCTAATTTTTAAATTCCAAATACATTTCAACTTAAAACTCCAGATTTAATAATAATTAAGGGAAGTACAACATTCATTAATAACCTTACGTAAGAATACTGTAATACTTATCTTAAATTAAATTCAAAATTTTAAATCAAAATTTTAAATGCTAAATTTATATTCGTACCTATTAATTCAGTTACCCTTCCATTGAAAAGTACGTACACATCACATGGTATCTTCTTATCTTTTTATTTTCTTTTATTTATTTCACCTCAAATCTCAAATTAATCCAATATTTTGGTTATTTAAACATTATCCATGATATTTGTATATAGTTTAAATTTATTCCTATGTCTAAATCTATCTATTAATTCCCATCTCTGATTTAATAATTTTTCAATGTCTGGGTATATCATTATTTATATTAATTGAAGATAAGTATTAGTGTATGCTTACGTACGGTTATTAAGGAATGTTGTACTTCTCTAAATTATTATTGAATTTGGTATTTTTAGTTGAAATGTATTTAGAATTTAAAAATCTAAAAATATTTATTTACTGTGATTCAAAGCGGCGAAAAAAATAAAAAAAAATAATTGCCGGAATTGGGCGAAATGGGACTCTTCACCCCTCTTCTACCTCCTCCCACCCTTCCTTCCTGTGTCTATTCTCAATGTAATTATTTTATCCATTAGATGTGAAGAAGTCCTGTTATTTTTGGTGTTATTGATTCATATCAATACCTATAACAAGATGGAAATAAATTTATAATCCTAATGTAACCAGTTTTTTGTTTTGCTTAAATAAATTATTGCTCTGTGATGTCAGTTACATTTAGCTCTTTACCAGGAAAATTTAAATGTTCATAGTTGGATGATTTTTTATCCTGACGGAATTATTCCCGACTCCAGTTTAACTGGACTGAATATATATGCTGCCATTTTGAATTACCTGAAAACAGATATTTTTAATATGATTTGAATATCTTTTCCGATAAACCAATTCCAATCAATGGTTAAGTTACATTTATTGAAAAATAATAGCTTTCAGGGAAAAAAATATTTCACGGACAACTATCATCTTTATATCATATTTATATATAATATTTATATATATTATTTTTTGTTGTATCAAATTCTTTTGGATCACTTCCTTTACCTGCAAGGTACCTCTTACTGCCAAGCCCAGGAGAAGACACCAACTATTACATAATTATATTCATATCTGTAGAGACGCAAAGAAAGCTATATATTTCTTCTCAGAGATTATCAGTGGCAGGGTGAATAGTTAACGCCCATCAGCGGACACCTTCTACGTGTCTGACATTTTTGTCTCTGATACATTTCATAGAACATTGAACAATAAGGCACAATTTAGATTACTGGGAGCTTTTAATTATTACAGAATTTTTTTATTCGAAACGGAGATAAAAACACTATCTCAGCAAGTAAGTATCTACATATTTATTCCACTTTAATATTTTCACGCACGGAGACGTACATCGAAAGAACATTCCAGCATAAACACACACACACACCTATCTTTTATTTGATATCCCGATTCTTTCTGGCCCAGTCGGATGTGGCTGTAGAATACACCGACTACATCTCTGCATAGGGGTAAGACTTGCCCAACGAGTGTCCTGGATATCACACTAAATTATCTGATGGCGACGCACCAGTAGTTCAAGAGCTTTGGGGAATTCGGAATAACCCTTTACTACCATAGCTCCAAGGTTCAGCCAGGTTCGGAGTAGTAGTATCTGATAGGGTTTTCTCTATAGGTCAAATAGAACTAAGCTGCGTACTTATGCAAAATTGTTTCAAATTGTTTTCGTATCACCCCTATTTCGATACACAAAGGACTCTTCCAATAAGGACATCATACTTGAAAATAATCGACCCAAGTTGTGGGCAGCAAGAGCTACACTAGTGACATTGTATTACTTCTTTTACTGTGATAACCTTTATTTTTTCTAAATACGTGTTTTCTTTTTACTTATTTTATACCCTTCCCAGACGACATAACAGAAATAGCACTGTTTTTGCATTTAACTGTGTGTAAACAAAAACTATACTAATGCTAAACTGAATTGTTTGTAACAAAACTATATATATATATATATATATATATATATATATATATATATATATATATATATGAATAGATTTGACGTTAAATAACCTAAAATAGTTAATATGAAAAACAGATTTTTTCTAACTGCAACGTCAACGAAAATATTGTAAAACAATACAAATTGCCTTTATATAAATTTCTAAGACAAAACTCTATTCATATACCCCATTTTCTTTAAATTCTCTTATCTTTATTCGGTATAAACAAAATGCAGTGAAAATGTTTGTACATTTAGTTAATAATCTAAATGCCAAAGTATTATCACTTAATCATATAGTAATCTACTAAGCTCTTTACTTCGATGTTACACAAGGCTGAATGAATGGGGCACTCAATCGGACTCGGACTCACTCGTGAAGGTTTGCTAGTCAAGCTTGCATACCATTACGCCATCTGAGGTAAACAAATCTCTAAATCATACAAGTCATTCAGTATAGTACATATCTTCATATATACTAACAGAACCCAAATTTTGGATGAACTATTTAATGGGAAAAGATGAATTTCATCAGATCAAACCCTGTATTCAACTCCAATGGATTTGCACTGTGATAACTTTGTCGTTTCTTCCCAAGAAGCATAGTAAATAAATTATTTCTTTGTTAAAGATCTGATGAGCTCCGAGGATCCAAAAATATGATTGTATCATTTATTACAAACGCAACAATAGAATATATATTAAATAAGATTGCCAAACATCTTTTCTTGATTAATGAGCTCCTCCCAAATTTTTTCGCTTCGTGTAATATCCACAGATCCTGATAGTAGTAATAATTACCTTATGTACTCGTATATTGAACAATCCCTCTTTTTTAGCCAAAAAACGGTGGCTTATCAGGATAAGCTGGTAAATTTAAGAAAATCCCAATTACTTGATGAAGAGGCTGAGAGAATACTCTCTCTTAGCTGAGGGCGGAAATATAGAAAAATATCTCACATACATGATGTTGGGAGAGAAATGATATTTTGCTGTAGTGAAAGTAAGTGGAGAAACGTAACGCGTGAAGAAAAAAACCGACAAGCTGATTTATAATAAAGAAATTCAAGTTTTAGTCGTAGTTCTGTTTTGATTACTTTTTATTTATACTTCGTACAGTTTTATTCACTCTTTATGGACATGACTATCGTTTCATTTTGATTTTTTTTCTTTTTCGAAAAATATAAATTTTCACAGAAAAAAAGTTGCATGTACAATATAGGCATGATGATAAACTAGACCGTCAAATTGTATCCATCTTAATAAAGACTGAAATAGAATATTTTATTTCTAGTTAGATTTTAGAAAGACGAAATACTGGACTACTATATCGTAGTGGGGGAGCTCGAAATCCAGTCGTACTTTCTGGAAAGCCATGAACTTTCTATAGCATCAACTACACGAATATATTTTGCATTAAAAAAATCACAAAAGTTGTTATGCTGTTAAAACTAAGAAACCAAAATCGAAAGTTGTTGAGAAAAATTAAGTCCAATCTATCAATTTTTAAATTGTTTTAAGCTGGGGCATTAACTAAAAAAATACAACAAAAAAACGGGTTCAATTAATCAGTATGTGCACGGTAAATTAAACCTCCACAATCATGAATACCAACCAAAAGATAGCGGCAAGTTGAGAAGGTTCCCTCATCGGTACATCAAGTGCTTTAACACCCCGGACGGGCGTGTGCTGAGATCAAGCCGTGAGATTCGTGAGGCTTTTCGGACACACTTTCGCAATCGTTTCGCCTGCTGTCCTGACCTCCAGGTTCAGGAGATTCGCAACTATTTAGCTGACTTCCCCCGCCTCGTGGAGGCAGAAGTGGCTAGTTGCGAGTGTTTGATTACAGAATGTGAAGTCCGTAGTGCGTTTAAGCTGATCGGCTTTAACGAGTCACCTGGACTAGATGGTTTACCCTACAAAGTGTACTTGAGGATGTCGCACTTGTTTGTCCTTATTCTGACGGATGTGTTCAACCATTGGTTTGCCTAGGGAGCCATCCCTGGTAGCATTACCAAGGGTGTGATCACATTGCTGAAGAAAGAAGGCAGACATGTTTGGAGGGAGCTAGACGATTAGAGGCCCATAACTCTGCTTAACACTGAGTTAAAGATCAGTGATCTGATCGGCCCTGAACAGAACTACGCTGTGAAGGGAAGATCTATCGAAGAAAACTTGGATTTGGTACGTCAGATCTTAGAGGGAATGGAAGACGACACTGAAGCCTCGCTGATCAATTTAGAACAGTCCAAGGCCTTCGACAGGGTGGACCATTGGTTCTTGGCGACGATTTTGGAGACCACAGATGGATTATCATGCTGTACCACAACCCACAGGCGGTCGTGCAAGTGAATGGAAGGTGTTCGGGAACTTTTGCGATCGAGCGATCGGTCCGGCAAGGCTACCCATTGTCCCCTCTTCTGTATGTCCTTGCTTTGGAGCCCTGCATGGAATCAAGCTAACCGTCAGCGTCCGAGCAATGATTTCCGTGTTCGGCGATGACATCACTGTCTTCGTGTCCAGTCGTCTGGACATATTGGCTGGGAAGATGGCGGTCAAGAGATACGTAAAGGTAGTAGGTGCCAAGGTCAACTTTGACAAAAGCGAAATGCTTGCAGTTGGGTGCTTTGAAGGGGAGCTTTCCCCTGCCATGGACCTTCCGCTGGAGTGATGATCCCGTCCGCATCCTTGGGGGGTGGTTCAGGGCAGCCTCCAGCTGGGGCGAAATTGATTGAAAGTACGGGCTAAGGTAGAAACGCAGGTGGTTGCCTGGCTTCGAAGGCGATCTTTCTTAAAGGGCCGAGCGGAAGTGTGCGCCGTGAACATCTTCCCCTTCATCATTTACCATTTGTCCGTACTATCTCTACCTAAGGATCATCGGGTAACGCTGGGACGATCAACAACCTCCCGATGGGGGTCTGGGGATGCTAGATTTCGAGATCCACCGGCTCGCAGAGAGACTGGCTTACCTAGGCCGATCGTAAACGACGGATGTGGTGTGGAGCCTCAAGGTGAGAATCGTCTTTCCTTGCCTGAGGCTAAATCCCAAGGGTGAAGGCTGTCGTTGGCCAAGGGATGAAACACCATATGTCAGCGAGTGCCTCAGGGCCCTTCGAGATCTTCCTCGGTAAAGTGACCTTTCTCGGTCTTATAAGGAGCTATATCGAGGGTTAGTGGTGGGTTCCGCTTCGCATCCTCTGGTAAAACGGCTCGGCTGGTCGGTGGAGGAGGTTCGCTCCCAATGGAATTGGGCGCCAGATTCGGCATTCTTGAATAACTCCGAGTTCTCGCTCACCTGGTTGCTAGCTCGAAATGCGTTGGCCCTCAACGTCTGGGCTTACATAGCGGGCATAGCAGATATGCCTGACTGCCCACGCTGCGACTGTGGTCTAGACGAAACGGCTTCACACGTCTTCTACTACTGCGAGCGGGTTCGCCCGTTCTGGAGTCACGTCAATGTGTGGACGGCTTGCATCAGCCCGAGAGAGCTTTTGCTACTCGACGTTGGTTACGTCTTGGACAATGTTGTACCTCCACTTCAGGGTGAAAAGCGTGTGGTATTTCTCGTGATCCTAGCCGTGGCTAGAATGATGAATTGGTAGACGCGAAACAAGAGATTGTATGACGGTGCAAACTTTTCTTATCGTGATCTGATCTTGTTCTTTAGGCATCAGCTTAGGGTCAAGATTAGATACGATAGAAGACGCTTGGACCGCATAACATGCAGCAAAAGGTAGGTGTATGCGGCAAGCCTGGTCGTATGTAAGGGGGAAACGTTGGAGTCATCCTTCCCTCCCCTGCCAGCGCATGGCGACGATGGTCCGGGTCCTTCAGGACCACATACCGGATAAGTAGGAAAAATTTCTGTACTTTCTGTACTTCTTAGAATTTTCGACCCCCTAGTTAGTGGTGTGAAGTGTGTCATGGTCCCCACAGTTTAGATGTTAGTTCCTTCCAAAATCCTCCCCACCACCTGCTTCTTTTTACTTACCCTTTTACCACTTGTGACTCCATGGCCTTTCTTGAGGATCTTGGTTACATATTTCTGTATTTCATGTCCATTCCCTTTACCTGTCCGTCCCCTTTTCCCGCCTATTCCTTTACCCCGATTAGTCATAGGCCCTTCCCATATAGGGGTAGCTTCGGCTTGTTTCTGGTATTATCTAAGCACCAGAAACAGTCGACTCTCCACATCATAGAAGTGGGGATGGGAGGGAAACCAATCGGGTTTATGTTTTGTTTACCTGAACTTTTTTCTGCAATCCCTCATCATCTTTCATTTGTTGTATAATATACAATTTCATTTCATCCGGTTTTAAATAGGATTTTCATAGAGACAATGAGGTTTTAGGTGATTGTTTCGTGGTTGGTGGGTGAATGAATTATTTATTGTATAGAACGAATGGGGAATGACTGAACGATGAATTTCGACGACGAGTATGACTAGCAAGGGTTCCATAGAAAACTCTGTCTTTCACCCCCTTCCCTACTCCCCCAATTTCTTGGGCCTTGTGCTCACTGGAAAGAACATATTTATAGGGAAATTTTCAGAAATAAAGGCAAGTCAACCACACAATGTACATTATCGAAAACCAAAAATGAACACTAAGAAATGAAATTTACAAAGAGATCGCATCAACATACATAAGAAAGACATTTCCCAAATAAAATTAAACCTAAGAACCAATATTTCAAAGATATAGAAAGCAATGACAATGTTATGAATCAATATGCTCTTTTATATATACATATATATATATATATGAATCAATATGCTCTTATATATATATATATATATATATATATATATATATATATATATATATATATATATATAATTGTTTCATAGAAGTTAAAGCGTTTTTTAAATCAATTTAGGAACACTATTGGCCATCTGATAGCCCATATGTAATAGAGGCAATCATATCTATTCAAATTAGTATGAAATAAATCATAGCCAGGAGCTTTGAAAAATATACCATTTTCTTTTAATATCTGGTTGTTTGGTAAGTTTCAATGTTTAATGGCACATGAAACTTCGTGAATTTTTCAATGCCAAATCCATTCTTGTAGAAAACTAATAGTGGCAATATTTAAGCCATCATTTGGGCTATAAAACAGTTGATATCTTTCCCAAGAGGTTTTGGGTCAAAGATTGACGTAATTACGCGACTGGAGGTCGAACTCGTTTATTACGATATCGCAGTCCAAAACGTTAGCATCTACATCATAGAGAATCCCCCTTTGAATATGATGCTTCTAATTATAAGTCATAGTGTCCTCTTATGGAATTATGTAAATTTCTAACTGTCATTAGAATAAAAATCATCATTTATATTGTGAAATGAATATCAAATAATCTTGGTTGAATAAAATGTGATAACTTTTCAAAGGGAACACTAAGTATTCATGGAAGTTTTTTCGAAGTCAAGAGTTTTTGTAACACAGATATACGGGCGGAATGTTATTGAATACAAATACGGTATACCTTGATGTTCACAAAAAGATGATAGCTTTTCAGTTTTCATTAGTAACTTTGGGATGGTAGCGTGTAGATTTGAAAAAGAAGAGTTTTATTAACTTTTTAATCATTTTTTGTTTAAATTTAAAAGAAATTAGTTTCTTTAACTTATTGACTTGCAGGAACTTCAAATAACCAAGTTGATTGGCTTGTCTCCACTAAGAAGCAGCTAATATAAACAAGTCATGAGAAAGATGGAAGAAACAATTTCGTCATTAGAAACTTGGAGACGTCAGTATTTTCAGTAATTTGCAATTGACAATATGAAACTAATCAAACATAATTGCATTTAGAAAGTGGCTCTTGTTTTAAGTCAGTTTTATAGAAGTCACAAACATTACCGTATTATATACTCGATATTATCATTAACAGTTTTTACATTAATGGTAAGCAATGTGCTCGATGTTCTCAAGAGGGTCGTATTCTCTCGGATAGATGAAATAATGAGCTAATGTCATTTAAATTTAAAATCAAATATAATTTCTGTGTATAAAAATGGGTAACCCGGAAGCCATTATCATCAAATCTCGCCGATCGCATGGAGTTCCCAAACTCTTTCTCACTCATCACCCGTCTCTAGCATCCGTTGTTTCAGGTACGGCTTCAAGTCTGCATCCAGTGTCTGCACAGAGCAGCTGTTTGTAGGTCTCGGCTGACCAGCCAAGTCAGGGGTTTCTGTGTATAGGTTCTATAAGAGAACGTCACTTATAAGTTCGTCCATACACTTCAATTGGTGCTTTCCTTGTGTTCGTTTTACTAGAATGATTTATGAGGTGAGAGGCGGGTGGTTGTACAATTGCTATTTTGTGGGATGCTGCTTCTAGAATTTGTTTAAAACATTACGTAACATTCTTGTGTATTTCCAGTCTAGATGATCTGTATGCCTTTCGTCAACGTTCACGTGGTATATCTAAGCAATAGTGCAAAAACAGTCACGGCTTCATATAAATCAGGTTTTATTTTCCTGTGAAAATCAGATTTCTATATGATCAGTAACCGGTCAATAGCAATCCATGCCATTTCAAGGCGTATATTGACATCACTTTCCGTTGATGAGATATCCAACCGAGACATGTAAATTGTTCATCTAATTTCAGAGGCTTTCCACTTAGAGCGATGGTGGCTTTCTCATGTTTGAAACATATTACCGGATCAGAGTAATAACAATGTCTACATTCTGAGAGTAAATCAGATTTGTGGTTTGTCAGTGCATTTTTTGATAGGTGCATGCTTATCGCAACTTTTTCATGGAGGTAAAGAAGACATCATTTGATATTTTATTTACCGGCCTATTGACCTTGTAGGTATTGTGTTCGGCAATGACCCTGGAGACCGGGTCGAGTTATACTAAAGACTCAAAAAATGGTACTTGATACCTCCATCCTTAACACTCAGCATTATGTGGTACGTACCGAGGGTAAAGTGGAGCAATCCAGGGGAAGGAAAGGGCCCTCTCTACACCTTCGTGTAGTAGCTATTGAAAAGGGAACTTTTGGGTCACTGTCGACTACAGTCGCTAACTTTACAACTTCACTTTATTGTTGGAAGGGAGATGATTTCATAATTTCCTAAGAGAGGCTTGGTTTGAATGTTCCTGTCATTTAGTTTCTAAATGTATATTGATAGTGTTATATTGATCGAGTATTTTCTTTTTAAGAACGAATGTCTAGGGGCACCTTTTTTTTAGGTTCCTTTTATTGAGTCTTTATTGTATTTCATTGAATTGTGTGTCTTTATCGTGGCCTTGTATAGCTCTTTATGGCGGTTTTCCAGTAGTGTGAGGCGTGTTGATTTGTCAGTAACAAAATAAACAAAGAAGCCAGTGAAATAGCCTCACGACTGAAAATTAACCAAAAAGCGAACTGCCTACCAAAACAACAAACCTTTATTACAATTAAGGACAACAAAACCGATTTCGCATCAAAATCCATGTACCGACTAATCAAGCTGACGAAACCTGAAATAAGAAGAAAAAAAACACATGCTAGACATCATAAAGAAACAATTCACAAAACAATAGGACTCAAACAATTGAAAAATACCAATATATATCAACGCACTCAAAAATGGATTCATACAACAAATGGAACATACTCCATAAAAACAGCCCAAACAAAACATAAAAAAAAATCTGGTTCAACCCAACTTATAACAAAAACGTAAAACCTAATATTAGTAAAGGTTTCATGAAACTAATTGAAAAACACTTCCCCAAACAAAACACATTGGCTAAAATCTTCAATAAAAACGTAGAAATCAGCCAGAGATGCACAAAAAACATGACCCAAATTATTAAAAAAAAGCACAACCATAAATAGAAAACAGCTACTACACAACAGAAACGAACAACCAGTCCAACAGTAGGGAAAAATCAACATGCCTAAAAAGACGTGGTATGCAAGGGGAAATATATAAAATTTAACAAAATAAAAGATAGACACAATGGATTTGGTTTGATATGTTTCTTTGTTTAATGGCATATTAACCTTTGTTTGTTATTAAATACCAAAGACCATTCCCCTAGTAGAACTGCTGTGGTACTATTTAACCCATAGCTGGGAGGATGAGGGGGTTCATACTTTTCCCAAGGGTATTTGCCCGAAAGTGAACGTATTAGCGCGACTGGTGTACGATCTCGCTTACTACGATTTCGCTGTCCATTGCTTTAACCATTACACCACGAGGACGGACAAAAAATACACAAAGAAACCACAAATATGAGATAATCTTAAAATGTCGTTACGAAAAAAAATATCTTCAATCCCAATTCGAGCCAAACACATAACCTAAATATAAACTAAATTTAATTCCTCTTCAGATTATTTTTAAGCACCAGTAATAATTTCCTATATATATATATATATATATATATATATATATATATATATATATATATATATATATATATCTGCCATCTATGTTTACATCACTAACAAAAATCCTCCTTTGCCCTTTCACAATACCCGATCAGTTTCACCAAAACCTTTCATGTGGCCAAACCACCCATCATCCATTGCTGACAACATTTGAATTATCCAACAGATCAACCCACCGTAATTACTATTTTTCGCACATTATCACATTATGATCACCAGAAAGAATTCCTAGCAAATGTTAGTAATATATTTAGTATTGACAAGTACTGTTTTCCCACATTATTACATTGTGAGTACCAGCTAGTATTGTCAGAGATCATCATAATTACAATTGTTACAATTTTTATTCTTGTCATTGTAAAAGTTACCCAAAACGTAAAATTTCTATTACCTGCCCATCAGTACTACATCACTTAACCCATAAGGACCACCAATGACCGTAGACAACGCAACCATTATCTCTATAAAAATAAATAAAATTTGAAAAAAAGCGAGATGATAAAAACATTTCTTTAAAAAAAAGTAATGTTATGAATGTTTTAATTTTAATCACCATCATCAATCAATAAAACTCACAACGAAAAAGAAATTTCATTATGACATAAAATAAACTTTTAGCGATAAGAAAGATAGGTAGGATCAAGACAAAGAGAAATCCTTCTGATTATAAGAATTTTCCATACACTCTTCACCCACTCTTCCTTTTTTACACGTTCTTCCTTTGCTTCCCCTCTTCCCACCAACAGACAAAAAATAAATATGTATATATGAAATGATTCATGCCATTATATGCATCGATGTACGTATATGTGTATGCACTACCAAAAGCACATACAGAAGCACACTAACATTCAAAGATACACAAACCGAGGTACACATACGCACAAACAAATTCTCTCCCTTCTAACATCAATATAACATAAAAATTACCCGTATTAATCGATATTTTCATGATTTTTTTCACTCTTTCTGATTAATACGTAAAGCATAAAACCCAGGGTCACAGTTAACACCGTACGTAATATATATATATATATATATATATATATATATATATATATATATACGGGGATAATTAAGTTTCCATACACTTTTCGTAGGGGGACTTGTAATCTCCTCCAGCTGCTATACACTTATTGTATCGTTCCAACAACTTCTGGAAGGCCCCATGGGTGTCCTCTAGTGTGAGCATGTCAATGACCTTCGTCACAGCCTCTTTCATCTCCTCAAATGTCTCCTTACGACAGCCTCTGAGCTTAGGGAATAACCAAAAGTCACAGGGAACAAGGTCTGGACGATAGGGAGGCTGTGGGACTGTTTTGATTCCCATCTTTGTCAAATAGAGTGTGACAAGGATGGAGTTCTGGACTGGTACATTGTCCTGGTGGAAATGCCCCAGACCCGATTTGAAGATTGCTGGCCAATTCCGACGGAATCTCTTCCTGAACTCCCTTAAAAACTCAACATAGTAACCCTAGCCCAAACAATTTGGCCAATCAACTCTGGTGTATTGACTTCCTTAGTCCTCCCACACTTCTCATCACATCCCTCATAGACTCCCTGCCTTCCTTGAATCTCTTATTCCACTCAAAAACTGATACTCGATTCATGCAAGACGGTCGAAAAGCAGTCTGAAGCATTCCATAGGTTTCTGTGGCATTTTTTTCAAGATTTTTAACGGAATTTTATTGCATATTGTTCTTCTAAAGTGTCTTCACGTCCAGATAGCATTTTTGAAATTTACGAGCAGTGACAACAGGCTTTAATAGAGTGTATTCCAATTCCTTCTATAACTGTTCCGTTGAACCTGAAATCATAAAAATATGTGTGTCATCTTATAAGATGTATAGCAATAACATACTGAATTTTCAATAGTCTACGAAAATTTCAAATGCCTGTACAGAAAAGTCTGGAAACTTATTGAATGTACCTTATATATATATATATACCGGGACAGCAGTTAGAGTGTTCGCCAATGGCCCGGGAGACCTGGGTTCAATCCCAGGTCGAGTCATACCAAAGACTTTAAAAATGGAACTTGATACCTCCTTGCTTAACACTCAGCATTATAAGGTACGGTTCAAGGGTAAAGTGGAGCAATCCTGGGAATGGAGTTGCGCCCTCCCCTACACCTTGGTGTAGTAGCTATCGAAAAGGGAGCCTTCGGGTCACCCTCGACTATGGTCGCTAATTTTACTTATATATATATATATATATATATATATATATATATATATATATATATATATATATATATATATATTGTTTTCTGTATTTTTGACAAAAGACAATTGAAAAAAATTATACACTGTAAATTTTATTTACATTAAGTTTCTTCCCAGGATTATTCCATTTAATGTTCAGTTTTTGGATATTTTTTGTCCTGTTTAGAATTATTCCCTATTCTGGGTTTACTGGACTGAAATATATATATATATATATATATATATATATATATATATATATATATATATATATATATATATATATATTGGGATGCATATATGTGTGAGTGTGTGAGTCTGAGTGAGAGAGTGAGTGAGTGTTATTTTGTCATCTTATGAAAAATATGTTCATTATAATAGAGAAAACTATTAAACTCCCTGGATGATATATTGTTAATATGTAAATTTTGCAAAGAAATTTTATTATATCTAATTATTTTGTGTTTATAAAATATGAAAAACCTCAAGCTGCCCACTATATTCCGACTTAATCATTAGGGATTTTTTATGATTGATTTATCTATATGATACTCTTTAGTAATAGCTCCTTTAAACCACAAAAAAACAGGTGCTATATATATATATATATATATATATATATATATATATATATATATTGAAATATATATATGCGTGTGTATACGCACGGGGGGGTGTTTATAAGAGAGAGAGAGAAAGAGTGGGAGAGAGAGAGAGAGAGAGAGAGAGAGAGTGTGTGTGTGTGTGTGTGTGGTGTGTGTGTGTGTTTAATTGGTGGTGGAGTCCCCGTTTTATTAAGGCTAACGTGCAAAGCTGTGACATCATAGTAGGTGAGTTCAAACTTCATACTAATGCCCTTGGAAAAGGTGTAGCCCCACAAATTTCATTTGTCGTTAAACAGACAGAAACCGGATAATTACTAGACTGATAACATCATACATAAGTCTACTCTAAGAAAGGATGAGGAATAAAATTAAAATCTAATAATGATGAAAGTATCTACATCGGTGCAACAGGATAAAATTGGAAAAAATCAATTGTCTAATCACAACCATTGTTTCATATTCAAACTAATACACTACAATACCAAAGTTCATTTTTTAGTTTTTGTTAAATAAGAATGTGAAAGTGATCAGCCAATAGAAAAATATAATTTCAGTTTTGGAATAATAAAAAAAATAATCGGAAGAGTTTGTGATTATAATTGTTTCTAACAAATTACAAAAAAAAAAATTCCCCGGGGACTTGAACGGGTACAAGAGTAGAATGATATGTTTTATTCTTCACTGGATCCAGTCAAATATGAATAAGTTTTTAATATATCTATTTGACCTATAAATCGGACCCTAATAATGTACTACTATTCCGATCAGAGTGGATCTGGGAGTAATCTCAATGAAAGGTTGCTTCACTTACCACTCATCTCTAAAATTGGAGCAGTACTATCGAAATGTATATAAGAGAATAAGGATAAAACTGGTAAATCCCTGATAAGAAAATTGGATATTTTGAAAAATATACTCCTGCGTACAGAGGTAGAATTATCTATTGCAAATTATAACTGGAAGAAAAACAAAGTATTTCGGAAAAGCATGAACATAATAAAATGCTGAACAAAACATTTGAATTAATTTCTAAGAATAGATGCAAAAAACAAATTATTTTTTGTCAACCTTATTGAATCCGAAAATGCATTCAACCAATGTTTCTATTATTTTCTAATGTTCAGATGGTAAAAATAAGAACAAAAAATAATTCTATTTGTATATTTGTATCTACGTCTTCGTGTGGGTACATCGTACAACGCGTCAAAATTTCCGTATCATGAATTATGACTGTGTAGCCACTGTTTTCTTTACTATCCCCCTGTAGTTTGAGTGGTCCACACGAAGTACTTAGTAATAGAATCAACGAAATATATTATCATATACTTGTATTTTTTAGGTTTAAAACAGATTATACGCCTAATTTGGGCAACTTTTCTTACATGAATGTTATCAGCATTTATGTTTTCATCTACCAATATATATATATATATATATATATATATATATATATATATATATATATATATATATATATATAATTCATGGAATTTAGACTGCGATCCCAGGGTTCATAGAGTTTTTTAAAAAGCAACAATATATCATGCTGATTGTTGTTTTGCAGAAAACTCCATGAAACCCAGGGGTCGCACTCTTAATTCCATTATTTAAATGTATATATCTAATATATATTTATTATTATTATTATTATTATTATTATTATTATTATTATTATTATAGCTCTATGCTAGATATTGAGCACTCTCCATATTATATTGCACTTAGTTCGACACAAACCCACAAAGTTATTTAGTGACAACCATCACTATCATAATATATATATATATATATATATATATATATATATATATATATATATATATATATATATATATATATGAAATCGAAGACAGTTTGATGATGAAAATATTAAGATATTAATATCTCTTCTGTCACTAGTTACTCATATATATTTGCATTAATGCATCGGTATTTAGGGGTGAAGATATCTGTACCTGTATCAAGTTAGAATCTGATTTTAGAGTATATATCGTAAAGGCTAAATCTCATGCGTATAGAAATATTTAATCTCATAACCTCCATTGTTTCTTAGAACCTAACTTAATCCCTCCGTAAGTTTATAGACGCCACTCTTTAAAAATTCCCAAGGTTTTGATGAAAAATATGAAATCAACCTGTATTTAACCTAATCTCTTCATGTCAACGATAATACAATTGCTTCTGCAATTTCTTGCTGAGAACCATTGCTTATCGACATAGTCAGGTTCCTTTTTAGACAGGCTTGGTACTGGTTGTGAAAATTGGATCTTTTATCATTGCGTTAAATGCCATCGTCCATGGATCAGCCCAGAAAGCATACATACTCAAGAATTCAACAAAAAAGATCGTTTTGAGTGTATGTCGGGATATTCAACTTTCGAAAATTATCAAGTAATCACGTTTAATTTCTACTGCAAATAACTTTAACGTTTGAAAGAATCTTTAGACGAAATAAGTCTTTACTTAGTCTACTGAAAAGGAGTCATCCTCCATCAGGACAATTGATAACAAATCTATTTCTTAAGGATTGCTTCTTTTTCCATATTATCATTACTTTGCCCATTCTGATTATCAATTATTTAGGAGATTATAGGATCAGAATTTTAGAAGAGTGGCATCAATATGTTAGAGACGGAACAAATGAGGGGGGTGCATGTTAATGATCAAATATTTCTATAGGCATAAGTTTATTCATTTACCATATAAACGACGTTAAAATCGAAGATACAATTCGTTCTAACCTTGATATACACACACACTCACACTCGTGGACCTTCCAAATTTATATATATATATATATATTGTAATGCACAAAGAGACTGCTTCATAGTATCATAACACTTCAGTGTAGCTCCAGCTTGGAAAGAAAACCCGCAAACTTTACACTCAACCATTTCGACAACATACGTCCGCTCATGAATTATAACGCACGTATATTAGCTTTCGTTTGTTTACATTGTGAGCTATCGGGAACCAGAGTACTCAATTTGTTGGAAGAGCTTTACATTACGCAAGTGTCAGCCGCTAATTCCTTCGCCAGAGTGTTCAAACCCGATGAGGGGAGCCTTTTTATATATATATATTCTCCAACGCCAAGTAAGCTGATGGTGAGAACGATTCTATTTTAGCATTTTCTTTCTTCAATATCCCTGTAATTCAAAAATCAATTGTGATCTCGATGTAAAACAATTATAAATCAAAATACAGAGCAAATAATTCCATATAAAAGAAAAACCTTTAAAATACCCTCATATTTTTTGTCAGATCTTTTATTTAAGCTGACACTATATTGTTTAAAATGTTAGATCTGCATCTTCAGACAAAGAAATTTTGAGAAATGTCTAATGACAATCTAAAATAAATCTGTCTCTGTCTTTGTTTGTCTGTCCGTCTCTCTCTCTCTCTCTCTCTCTCTCTCTCTCTCTCTCTCTCTATCTCTCTCTCTCACTATATGTGTGTGTGTGTGTGTGTGTGTGCGTGTGTGTATGTGTGTGAACATGATGTATTTATATGATTATATTAAAGGATTAGCTAAATGAGTTGAGCGGGCATATTTTTAAAGATGATAGAATAGAAATCAAAGGATTGGAAGGAACGAGTTATTATAGGAATATCTATAATAAATGCACTGATATGATAAGAGATCAACAGAAATTAGAATTCTATCTAATCAAAGGAGATTTTCAAGTCTAGAGCATTAGTGAGGCATTGTTGGGGTGTCTCACAGAAAGAGGATCACTAGGCTAAATTGTGACCAGCTATCACTTTGAAGAAAATCCGTGAATGTGTTAGTTCTGAGCCGCACAGAGACACAGAATCGAATCGAGTTCAGACAAGAGTCCAAATTCATATACTGACCATATTGCTATAGTTGAAAATTGTTTCACTTTGGCTTCTACTATTGTTTTAAATAGAAATTTTGAATAAAAATTGTCATAGCCTTGTACTATCTGGTCATTATTTCTTGGTTTTTGTTTTTTTTTTATCTTTTTTTTTTCTGAGGGTCCATTTATTTTACAAACACGAACAAAATCAGCAGCTGACTTCGTTTTTAAATAAAAGCAAACGCTGCCTGTTATAAAAATATGAGGTATTTACTGGTGTTAAAGACTTATGGAGAGCATGTATTTTGTTATTTAAGAAAATATAATTTTCCTTTTACAAAAAATTAAAACATACTTATTGACTTCGAAAGAAATTCAAAGAACAATTTAAATGATCAGTGAGGGACAAGTACAAACAGATATTTCATAATGTCAAAACAGCTATGGGTAAATAGTGGGCAGACTAGGTTCTTCAGTCTTGGTGAGGCAACTAGTCTAGGAGAAGGAAAACTCTGAATTCAAACCAGTTAAACTCCGCTTAAAAATTGACCTTGTATCATATCCTGCCCGAGCGGAGGGTTTGGTAAATATGATTTCATAATGTCAAAACAGAAAGTAAACAAACTTGGAGTATTTTCGGTAGATTGATCCTTTTTTAATCATGATAACCCAATGTGACTCTTGCCCAAATGTTGGGGGTTAACATATCAAATCTTTGGATAGATTAATGAAATCTTTGATTTTTATATTAGCTAATGTGAAAAGAGATACTCCCAAACAAGGCATGAAATGGGACCCTGAATCAACCAAGCACTTATATTGTAATTAGATTCTATGCCCATGTAAAGTATAATGCATGGAAGAGATATTCTTCCAACGGATGAAGATCAGCGCATTTGATTGGCTGACCAATAGTAGAAGAATACAAAATGATCCGTGATTGGTTACGAATTCGGGAATATTTGTTCCCAGGGAAATCCTTTGTAATAATAGATATTTTTAGGATTACAAGGGAAAATATATCAGATATTCATATCGAAGAGAGAAGAATAAGAAAAGAAATCTCTACGAGAACTAACACCTCTCCCGCAAAAGCCAAACTCTTCGAAAAATTGAGTAACATAGAAAGACTGCACAAGACAGATGCCACATTCGTTTGTCGCTCAAACAAAACTCCACCAAATTATATATATATATATATATATATATATATATATATATATATATATATATATATATATATACACTAATGTGTTTAAATACATTGTTGATTGTTAACGGAGTGTTTTACTTGTCATTGAGTTGCCAACATACGTGAAGCATTTTTTCAACGAACAACCACCACCGTCTGACGAAGTTCCGGATAGATTGTGTCATTCCCCATCTGAGGATCTTTCAAACCTAACATAAGTACAGAGGGAGTTCATAAACCAACTAGCTGGAAATGCATGAGGTAGTAATTGAACTCAAGCTAAAATCAAGTACCGTTATTGCCATTGGACCACGCTGGGGAGAGTTTGGTTAGTCTGTAATGCTGGCTCGTGAGTTAAAACCAAAATATGATGTTCAGCGCAAATGCATCCTCAGAAAAGTTAACAAACCGTTCAATTTCTATGTACAAATGACATTTTATATGAACTTAAATATCTCTTAGTAGCATTTCCTAATAAAAATCTATGTATTAGTTTTGCTGAATTGCAAGTAAATATTCACGTACATTATTCTTTTTTGTTGTATATATATATATATATATATATGTATGTAGGTGGTATTAAACTTATTATGTAACAATAGAAGTTAACATAAGGTTGCTATGCAAATATTGATAATATGAGGTACCATGCAACTGTAGAAGTTATGAGGTCACTATATAAGTATGGATATTATTATAAGGTTAAAATGTTAGCATGAATGTTATCAAAAGGTTTTGGTCACAAATTTACTAATTATTTAGAAAAAAGCGATATTCTTGAAAGGGTGCATCATTCCTTTTGTTTTTCATTATGCATTTCCTCTGTTGTATTAAAATTGGTAAAAAGAATATTGGCAAGGATGATCCGTCACTATACACGCAAAACTTTTCGTATATTGCTCACACTAGAGGTACAATTAAAATACCTTTTGTTCGAAAAACTTAAAGTTTCTTGTCCATAGTGAGTGCCTTGTAGAAAAAGTTTCATAGCAATCGACTATAAGATGGATGCATATAATGCTATATACATACAAACGACACGAAAATACTTGAAACACAGATTTTATCACGACGTGACATACGAAAAAAGAGACAGTAAAAAATCATAAGAATTTTTTAATAATAAATTATCATCATCATAATCACCATGGAGTCGTGCTGAAAGCAACAATTTAACTCTCTCTCTCTCTCTCTCTCCCTTCCTCTCTCTCTCTCTCTCTCTCTCTCTCTCTCTCTCTCTCTCTGCCATCTTTTTTTCTTCCAAAGTCTTGGTCAAAACTTACTCGTCTATGAGTAAGAGCCCATAATAGGTGGATAATAAAAAGGACATAAATACTGCGTCAAATATTCAAAACTGTACTTGCAAAATTTCGCAGGAATTTAAACTTAATAATAATCCCAGTTTTCATCGTGGTACACAAATTTCAAGTCACAGGGTCACTAAGCAACCTCATCAAGAAAGGAGAAAATCCAAGATCTTGCAGACCTTTTATATGAACCTAAATGCAAGATGTCCCGAAAATGTGGATGCGGTAAGAGATTCTGTCAGAAGGAGTCCGAAAACGTCTCTCCGAAGATGTTTCCAATAACTTGATAATTTATGTGCACTCTAGGATAAAGTCATTCAACTTCTACCCTAATAATCAATTTTGAACTTTCTGCTTTTTTAAGACTCAGATGATAAATTACTTGATTCAACATGAATTTTCCTATTAATGAGTTGTGTCTATTTTGACCCTGTATCATTTGCAATACTATTCAACCCAAAGCTGTAGGAAAAAAGAGAATTTCCACGGGCATTAGTCTGAAAATGCGCGTACATGTGCGATTGGAGTTTGAACTCGTTTTCAACGACGTCGTTTTCCAGGTCGATATTAACTACGCCATGTGAACTCTCAGAAAATGTATTGTTGCATGAAGGACTTGTTCGGGAAATTGTAGATTGTGTTTGGAGGAAATATTTCCCCGAGCAAGTTTATCTACTGAATAAAAAATCCGAATTGATAAACAGATACTAATATATAAATGAACATTATGTTGTGTTTGTTGAGCTTAAATCGAAAAAAAATGTATAAAAAAAAGAACCTTGAAAAAAGATGGGTTGTTCCGTACAATATACCCAACATATCCATGCATTGTTCTTCAGTGAGACGACGATATGGAACAAGATGTAAAAGTAAGTAAGTAAAACAGGTAACCGCAATCGAAGGGGACCCGAACGTTCCCTTTTCAATAGTTTCTACACTGATGCGTCGGGAAGAGTGTTACTTCTTTCTCTGGATTGCACCACTTTACCATTGATCTGTACCTTAACATTCTGAGTCTTAAGCAAGGCAGCATCAAGTAGCCTTTTTTGAGTCTTTAGTATGACTCGACCAGGAATTGAACCCCGACCTCACAAACCAGTGGTGAACACTCTGCCCTTTAAGCAAATAGCTCGGTTTTTGATCGTCCAAAATATGTGTCAGTATTATGACCTAATAACATGGCTGGAAATTCGCCATCAAATGTTTTAATGTTATATCCAGGAAACTGGTTGATGTGGTGTCTTACCCCCTCTGCATAGATGCATTCGGTGTATTCTACAGCCATAGCTCACTGGGCGTTAACTGTATAGAAAACCTTGGTGGTTATTTAATGCTAAATCATCTTTATACATATTATTTATATATGTGATTAGTAAGTTAATAGTTTTGCCGTAACTTTATTTATAACGGACACTGGCATAATGCTTAGAGTGTTTGCCAATGGCCCGGGAGAGCTGGGTTCAATCCTAGCTCAAGTCATACCAAAAACTCAAAAATGTTGCTTGATACCACCTTGCTTAACTCTCAGCATTATAAGGTAAGGATCAAGGACAAAATAGAGCAATTCAGTAAAATGAGTAGCGCTCTCTCCTACACTTCAGTGTAGAAAGAATCTAAAAGGGAGCCTTCGGGTCAATCTCGACGACGGTCGCTAACATTAATTAATTATTTCAAAGAGATTGAGGCATTATTTATTTACGCACAATAAATATGTTTTTATGTTATTTAAAAGTAAGTAAAGTTGTCTCCCTTTAGTCGAGGGTGACCCGAAGGCTCCCTTTCCGATAGCTTACTACACCGAGGTGTAGGAGAGGGCGTTACTCCTTTCCCAGGATTGCTCCACTTTACCCTTGATCCGTACCCTTATAATGATGAGTGTTAAGCAAGGAAGCATCAAGTACCAATTTTTGAGTCTTTGGTATGACTCGACCTAGGATTGAACCCAGATCTCCCAGGCAATTGGCGAACACTCTAACCGCTTGTCCAATGTCCGGTGTTATGCTATTTAACATTAGTAATTCTATTAGTTAAGCGTTCGAATCAAATACGAATAACTTAATCGCACGATTATGTTTAAAATAATAATAATAATCCAAGTAAATAACTGAACATTACAATTTGATCAATCGATGGGACCCTAAACAGGTACTCAATTCAATGTCCGAGTGGCCATGGAGTAGTTGCAATAAATGGAGTACATCAAATTACACAAAGCACCAGAAAATGTAGCTACAGAATCCTATGATTTAGTCCCTAGCAAAGACCATCATATTTGTGGGGATTCTTATAACTATGCTGAGGTATAATCAGCGTGTTCAACAGCCCCAAGCAAACGGAGCAAATATGAGCATTAAGACCAATTTGATTACAACATGGAAATGAGTTTGCACGATTCTAAGGCTGTATCAGATATTTATCATAGTACAAAAAAAAAAAACAGCTATAACAAATATTCACTTGTTTCCTTTATCTATTTACATAGTAAATTGTGGATGGAATATATATATATATATATATATATATGTGGGTGTGTGTGTGTGTGTGTGTGTGTGTGTGGTGTGGTGTTTATATATATATATATCTATATATATATATATATACAGAGAGAGAGAGAGGGAGAGAGTAAGAGAGATATTCATATATATCTATACATTTGTATGCATAATATATATATGCATAAATGTATGTATATGTATTACAGAGACAAACCTAGTCATTAAATATATATATATATATAATTATATATATATATATATATATATATATATATATATATATATTTAATATGAACACAGAATTACACACACACACACACACAAACACACACACACATACATATATATATGTATGTATATATATATATATTGGTCATTCGTTTCTTTTACTAAATTACCAAACAAATCATATATATATATATATATATATATATATATATATATATATATATATATATATATATATAAACTGGATTAGAGGATGTAATAAAAGGCTCTAAGCTATTGTAATAAAGTAGTCATAAAACCCAACGTATACAATTATCTCCCACATAACTCGATCTGTTATACCGAATTTCGTGTGCGGGTGTGTGTGTGTGTGTGTGTATCTTAGCACGTGCTCTGAAAGCACCGGCGTAAATTTACATTGCATTGTCAGTGAAATAATCATTATTCATGTATGTACTAATACAAACAGACACATTACAATGCATGCATTTATATCAATCAGTTAAATATATTACTTAAAGAAAACTATAATTCAGCTATTCTATATTAATTAGCAGTTTTGTTTTTGGGAAGAAATACCATATAAGTAGTTATCAACGTTCCATGTGTAACTCGTTTTTTGACATTTCTATGTTCGTTCGTTACTTCAGTTAAAGGCCCTCCACTTTCCATCGTAAACACAATTACACGAATCTGCACTAATCACAAATTTTGGACGTTTACAATCCATATTGAATATCTCATTAGAAAACAATTTCCCCTGAAGAGCTTCACCATAACTAATGAGCATGGCTTCCCCCTGGAGGTTTTCACATTAGGAAACAATAATCAGAAATTCACAAATTGGTTACGTGGGGTTCCCGAGAGGAATATTCCGAACTATCGTACCACAGAAGAGAATTTTGTTCTGCAATTTCAATGTTAAGAAAATGAAATAAACTAACACCAGTCGAGGAAAATAAAAACAATCATCAAAAATAACTCATTATTTTCACTTGAATCACAATTAGTATTTGAAAATGATGAAGTTCTTTCTTTATTAATTCATAAGATGGACACTTTTACATACGTGCACAGATTTGTTTAAGTTGTATATATTTAGAACTAGAACAGTACCAGACAAAGATGCAAGCGTTTATTAACTATTCATGTATCTATACAACCCCTTCCGTTGCGGAATCGATGTGACATAGGTTAATTTTTATGCTGATTTAAATTGATTTGAATTCAGAATTTTTCTTCTCTCAGTCAGAGTGCTTCATAATAAAACAGTTGGTGAGAGTGGAGTAAAAGTGCGTTCATGCCTTTCCTTTGTATATTCGAACGAAACAAAATGCAAAAAAGCCTCTTCACGTTCTGAACTCGGGTCACCAATTTCATTTCCTCTGATGATAACCGTTACGGTTTGAGCTCTACCTTTAATTTTATCTACCTATGTATATCTCTTGGTAACTTATCGCAGTTTCGTAGGAAAGACCAAAAGCTGTAATTCCTAAGAAGTTGTCCTTCTTTTTAACAACATCAGTACCTTAAATGACTGGTTTTAACGTTGAAAACCCTTTTGATTTTAGTTAATGTCTTGAGTTTAGGGAATTGTGTTCATTGTACATTTTTTTTTTGTGTAGTTTCATAAGTTTTTCGTACATGGTCATGCAATATCAAAAGTATTCCAATCTGATACAGATAATCTTGAAATAGGCATTTTGACCCAATTGGTGGGACCCTTACTGTTACTACATCTCCAAAGCTGAATGGACCTTAGAATAACCGCAATGAGAGGTTTGCTTCATTCCACTGACTTTCAGAACTGGAGACCTACAATCAGACGCATACTGTGACGTTTCATCAATGACATTGCAATTAAGGAAAATCCGGGCGTTGCATTACACTTAAAACACCACACGAACGAATTTGTTAATTGCTTCATACCACGGTTTTCAAGCGATAGTAGTCGCAAAAAGAGGTAGATTTACCGAAAGGGCATGTTACCTATTTCGATATACAGAGATATATTGGCCCAGTGAAACTGGCGACGCGCATAGATGGTTTAATCCTTTTGTGATATAGCCCGGCCACCTTCATCTTTGTTTACTCTGTGTCAGTTTCTTTGAACCGCGTCTTGTCCACTCTAAACTTCCAACGTCCTCCCACTGATCCTAGCTTTTACTTATCTTCAAAATTCTCAAATTCGCTCATTTTGAGATATGATCTATCTTAATTATTTCATCACCAGACGCTTTGAGTATGACGCCTTCTCATTAAACCACTGCGTCATACTTTCTGGATTCATCACCTGCGTCACAAATTATTTACATTTCAAAACAAATGAAATCGACTAAATAGTTTTGAAAAGCATGAGGTGATAAAAGATAATGGAAGAATTTGTTTTCTAAAAATGTTTATGAGTGATCCATTCAAAACATTCTTTAAAAAATGAAAAAAAAAAAATCTCCTTCGTTCGTTTTCAAGCAAAAAGAAACGCATAGGTTGAAAAGAATCTAAATTTTGGTTATATTTTATTGGTTTTATTCTAAATTTCCAATTTATAATTTTTTTTGAATTCTTTAAAAAATATTCTATAAGAAGAGAATATTATTTGAGGGAAAATGAAATAATTAGACGAATAATTTAGATTCTGGTTTTTCTTGAGTAATCTTAAAAAAATCATGTTTTAAAACATTTTTCTTTAGCAAACTTTTGAATAAAAAAAATAGAAAAAGTAACATGATTGTTTCAAGTAATTCAACGATTGTTAAAACGTTTTGAAAATAAAGACAGATCCGTGTGTGTGTGTGTGTGTGTGCTTTCTTTATGAGTGTAGCTGTGAAAGTGTTAATTATGCTTGTAGAATGTTTTAAAATTATAAATGTTCTTCTCAAAGTCATTTCATAACATTTTGATTATTTATAATTTCATGGAGGTGCCAGTGGTGTAATGATTATCGTCATAGGAAATGGACACTGTGATACGAGTTCAAATCCTGGACGAGACTGATTGCATTTCACCAAGCACTAATACCCTTGGGAAAGGTATGAATCCAATTATTCTCCCTCCAGCTATGGGTAAATAGTAGGACAGACTGGGTTCTTCCGCCTTGGTGAGGCAACTAGTCTAGGAGAAGGAAAACTCTGAATTCAAACCTGTTAAACTCCGTTTAAGAAAATTGACCTTGTGTCATATCCTGCCCGAGCGGAGAGGTTGGGTAAATATGATTATTCATAATTTCATCATCATCGACATATTCTAATAATACAGAGACCTTTGATTCTATCTTGATTTCTATCCTCATCATCCTTTGCTCATGACGACATCTAGACGGCATCTAATGTCCAGACAAAGCTGATCCATGTAAGTTTTTGCTGGTCTAGTATATCCATGTGCTGAAATCAACTCATAAATATCACATGAATTCGTCCATACTTCAGCATCAGTGTATAGCATATTTTGTTCGTCTTATTTGGGTCGTTCGTGATGTTATATAATTACGAAATGCTTTTTTTATATTAGTCATTTTTCGTTAATTATATTTTATCATTCAGTTTAGTTGGGCTTTGAACTATTCGACTCTTAGTTCAGGTGCACAGACATTGGGTACAGTTTACGCTCGCGTGCTGAGAATATAACAATCACAATTGTCATAATAAACCCCAGATAGGAAATGAGACTGAAGTGTGAATGACGTCATGCCCGGAAGCGATAGGCTGAGAATTTGGGTACTTTGAAAAAAGACGTCAATTAGAGACAAGATGCCGAATTGAGAACCAGTGGCAGACAGAGGGCTTTGGGACCTCAGTGATCCACGGTTGAGCAACCCAGCCAAGATAAGTAAGAAGTACTGCTGGGTAAATATAGTCCAGCTCATCTCTCACACACAACAACTATCACCCTTTCGAGAATAAAGTGTGAGAGATTATATTTTTATAAAGGAAACGTGTTTGTTCGTTCATTGAAGTTCGTCATTATTGTTTATTATGTTCCGCTTGTGTTTGTATTATATATATTTATGTGGCTATACAACAGTGAGATGGGAGGAAAGGCGCCATATTGCTGCTGTTTCGTTAGGGTCTCTTTCCTGGATTTGTACTAAAATGCAAGCAGCTTTCTTTTGTTGTTCCCATCTAGATTTGTCTTCAAGAGTTTTTTCAGAGTCCAAGTGACACAAGCATACACTATTACTTGCACAACAACAATCGCTACATTCAATGGCGACACTCTGAAATTACCTCGGTAGCAATATCTTGTTTGCGGAAAACGATGTCAAAATACGCATAGGAAATTAATAGATTGCTGTTGACATGTCATCAATCATATAGAAGTCACAAAAAATAAAACAGGAATCCTTCATCCCTCAAACCATCTAAAAAATGTATTTCATTACGCAGGGAGAATGTAAACAGGATACGTCAGTGCATTTGATATAGTATCAAAGAAGTGAACTTTCAGATGTATTTCGATTAATGGACAACTTGATGTTTTAAGTGCATTGAATCCTTGAGGAAGATTTGTTTTATTATCAAATTTAATTTGTTGTTTATTTCTGTCTTTGTAAGAAAAAAAAGACCTTAGGCTGGTTGATACATCTCGCGTTATTATTCCTTTTTATGTAAAATGACCAATCGTTTCAATTGAATTTCTTCATATTATTCAAATAATCCAATTACACATAACTTTTACTAATGTCTAAAGTCGGAAGACAGATTCATTGTTCGTCATTAATTCATGCCTTATCTTTTCCTTCCATTTTGGTGTTGCCCACTCGGCTGGGACTGTAGAATACACCGACTATACCTCTGCAGAGGGGTAAGAACCCCCAATGAGTGTTCTGGATATGACATTAAACAATCTGATGGTGAGGTTCCAGTGATGTTGGGGCTTTGGGGAATGCGGAGCCCCGCTCCAGTGCCATTGCTCCCAGTTCCACACTGGCCCGCCGTGGTAGCACCTGATAGGGCCCTATCTATGGATTGGATAGAGCTATCTTCATACTTATGCTAAACTGAATTGTTTGACTAAACTGAATAGCTTGAAATCGAAACGTTTTTGACAATTAAACCGTACTTACATTTAAACTGCGTGCTTATACTAAACTGAAATATTTGAAATGGAACTTTTTTTTTACATTGAAACTGTACTTACACTAAACTGAATTGTTTAATATAGAACTGTTTTATCATCTAACTGTGAGTAAACAAAAGCTGTACTTATACTAACCTGAATTAACTGAATTAGAACTGCTTGACTAAACTGAATAGCTTGAAATAGAAATGTTTTTCACAATTAAACTGTACTTAAATTTAAACTGCGTACTTATGCTAAATTGTTTAAAAATACTGACTTGTTTAAAATAGAACTATTTTCATAAAAATGGATTAAGTGTTAAATGACCTACAAAGGTTGATATGCCATAAAACCTAACCAATCAACCTTTGTCGTAATGGTTCAAGTGCTGGTCTGTGATATCGTATTGATTAACGACTTCGTAGTGAGTTCATGCTATAACGTTAACTTTCAAACTAATACTTTTGGGAAATAGGATGATCCTCTTATCCCCTCAGTTATGAGTTTAATAGCTCCGCTACTGGTCTTCCACACTGACCTTTTTGACATTAAATAAAACACGAAGGTTGATATGCCATTAAACGAAGAAACTGCAATACTTTCAATTCATTTTAGCTTTCAGAAAATAAAGTATCATTGATTTTAAACATCACAATTTACTTTCACTGTGACTGACACACAAATTGGTCCGTTGACGTAGAGATTGTATTCGTTCTTTGAAATGTCCCGAAAACTTCTTTAAATTTGTACGCTTTTATCTACCGTGCAAGTGTGATTCAGAGAAAAGATAGCGTATTTAGAATATTTAGAATATTTATATTTAGATGAAAGAAAGAAGATGAAAGACAGAACTATGGCCTTCCGAACTTTTCCAATTGATATCTAACTCTCTGAAAGGTCTTGCTACCCAGCCTCCATTGCAAGCGCCTGACACATTTCCATCGTCTTCAAAAGATCAAAAGCTGAAATCCATTTCTCTCTCGTCAACTTGACACAGATTCATCGATTTTTCTTTCGGGTTAAACAATAAAGTACGTGAGTTGAATTGAAACAAAAATGAAATACTAATTAATCATATTCATTATATTTTTAGGTAAGCATGACCCAAGATGAGAATTATAATGCCAAAGTGAATGTTATGCAATACACCAAGAACCAAAACCAGACTGTAAAAAAAGACCATTTAGATTAAACATTTTTGATTATGAGATCATAAACAAGGATCATCATTATTAGTTTAATTTATTTCTTTAGTGGTTTATTGCATTTATTTAGTTGTAACCTATATATATATATATATATATGTGTGTGTGTGTGTGTGTGTGTGGTGTGTGTATGTGTGTATGCGTACACACACACACATATATATATATATATATATATATATATTATTATCTTGGAAAAAAGGCAAAATAAGAAATTAGACTAAAAACATTCGTTTTACTGGAAAATAATCAACCATTAACGTTTGCCTAAACAAAGAAAAAAGAGCACCGAAAGAATTCCTTAAGCTCAACCTAAAAAACGCTAAATACACTAAGTAGAGTGAAATATAAATTTCAACAGTCAGAAAAATATGTTGTGCTCACACACACAAACGGGCAACATTGCCACACTGGACGGAGCCTCTCTGAAACTATACAACCAAACGGGCAACATTGGCACACTGGACTGAGCCTCTCTGAAACTATACAACCAAACGGGCAACATTGCCACACTGGACGGAGCCTCTCTGAGACTTACAACCAAACGGGCAACATTGCCACACTGGACGGAGCCTCTCTGAAACTAGTAGACAAATTCTCCTACCTAGGAAGTAGCGTCTCATCAACCGAAAAAGACATCGACACACGACTGACTAAGGCATGGACAGCTATCGATAGGCTCTCGATCATATGGAAGTCGGACCTAACGGATAAAATGAAACGCAGTTTCTTCCAGGCAGCTGTTGTGTCGATACTACTATATGGATGCACCACATGGACGCTAACGAAGCGGCTGGAGAGGAAACTAGACGGAAATTACACAAGAATGTTGAGAGCAGTATTAAACAAGTCCTGACGACAACACCCCACGAGACCTCAACTGTACGGACACTTGCCCCCCATCACGAAAACTATACAAGTTAGACGAACCAGACACGCGGGACACTGCTGGAGAAGCAAGGACGAGCTCATAAGCGATGTACTCCTGTGGACCCCCACTTATGGATGTGCAAAAGTAGGACGACCAGCACGAACTTACATACAGCAACTATGTGAGGACACAGGATGTAACCTTGAAGACCTGCCGGAGGCGATGAATGATAGGGAGAAATGGCGAGGGAGGGTCAGGGATATCCGCGCTGGCGGCGCGACATGATGATGATGATGATGATATATATATATATCAAAATCTTTTAAAAAATGGTACTTGATTCCGCATCGTTTACCACTCAGTATTATAAGGTAAAAGCTAATGAAAAGAGAGCCTTCGAGTCACCCTCGACTACGGTCGTTAAATTTACTTTTACTTATATATATATATATATATATAGATAGATGGATAGATAGATTCTCACGAGTGAGTGTACTTGTTTTAATGTTTTTCTTCATTTGAAGAGAATGAGATAAAAGTTAGCGGTGACTTGATATGAATTTTTGGTGAGATGTATCACTGTGCTATTTTCAAACGGTGAACCTTAAAATCAATATCGACTCGGGTCGGTTTAATATTTTTCAATAGAGGTTAATAGTTGTTAATTCTTAATTTTTTTTCTTTATCAGGAGATTAAGTTTCATTTTAAACCTAAAACTCACCCGTGTTTTCTTTTTTGTTATGTATTTTTCTTCATTTTTTTTTTCAATTTGAGGGTTCTATGTTTATTACTTTTTCATTTTCTATGATTCGGAATATTCCATCTTTGTAAAAGTCGAACGCGTTTAAGCGGAAGTGTTATTTGAGAAGTTTTAGATTTTTCTGATCCATATATTTGATTTTGTGCCTGTAGTTCTTTGATCTAAAGTCAAGTACCCATTTTGACTATCGAAAATATTTTTTGAAATGTGCACCTTTCAGTTAAGAAATTATATTTTTGCTTCGAAGAATTGTTTTTTGCTGAATTTTGATTAGTGTTGAAGTTGAAACGACTGAATTAGTTGGTCGTTTTCAGATGTTTGCAGCATTAGTTTTTCTTGATATTTTGTGGTTGGCAAGTGGAGTTTATAGTGGCTTTCCTATTGTATACTTTATTATTAAATTTGTCGTTGCTACCTGTCATTTCTCTGTCAATATATTTGGTTGACGATGGGTTGCTATGCCTGGTTCTTGAAAAAATGCCTTTCAGTTGGTTTTGTTTTGTTTAGTTTCTTTTTTTAATGGCATATCAACCTTTTTAGGTTATTTAATACCAAAGTCATTCTCCTAGAAGAACTGTAGTGGTACTATTTAACCCATAACTGGGAGGATAAAGGGGTTTATACCTTTCCCAAGGGTATTTGCCCGAAAGTGAACGTAATAGAGCGACTGGAGTTCGAACTCGCTTACTACGATTCCGCAGTTCATCATTTTAACCATTATACTACGAGGACACTCTTCTTTCAGTTGGGTTTTACTCTAAAAATGTTCAGACAGTGAAAGAGATTTGTGGATAGTTGTAATTAGGAAATGCGATTAATCTTTAGTTTTGGGTGGAGATTGATTTGGTTTTCAGGTTTTCCTTTAGTGTATCGAGCTATCGCCGTGGGGAAAAACTGTTGTTTAAGTTTATTGCTTTGTTTCGTTGAGAAGATTCTTCTTCGTCTGATCGGTTGTGAATCAGGGAGGGTTTTTTCTGCGGTTTGGGGTGAGCACATCTTTGATGGTGATAGATATGTGTTTTAGTGGGGTTTGTGTGTAAAGCTGATGTAGTTGTGTATTCTTGTCAATATATAAAAAGACGTTTAAAATTGCGTTTGAATGAGTAGACTTATTGTGGTCGTGGAATATTTTTCGGTTGTTAGGAAACTATTCAGTTTTGCCTCTCCGCCTATGGCTTTAATGGATAGGAAATCAATGTACTTAAGCAAAAGAGACAACCATTCTTAATTTCTGGGTCAATGTACGTGTTTTCAAACTTATCCATGAACATGGTTGTGCATGATGGGGATACGACAGACCCTATAATTTTGATGGTATGTCAACTGTTGAAGGTATTTAATGTTAAACTGTGTTGCATTAGTGTTGTTATTAGTTCTATGGGAGGTTTTTGTTATTCTCTTATTAAAGTCTTCCTTCATAGCTAAACGTCTTTCATTGTGTTTGATATTAGAGTATATGGACCTAAAATTCATTGTGACTAAAACCGCAACTTGTATTGGTGTTTTCATTCAGCTGATTTTGTTTAGGAAGATTGTCGTATTAGAGCTTTTTTTTCGTAGCAAGTGGTTTTATATAATGATCTACGTGTTTTGATATCTTTGTTCTTTTAGTGACTGTTAATTGAGGAAATTGCTGCAATTCCAGGAGTGTTCGTTATATGTATCTTTTCTTAGTGGGCTAGTTTCCTGTTATTGATTTTGAATATTTCTTGTATTTTGTTATCAATAAGAGTTTTAAGACCATTTCATTAAATGAATTTTACAATGGTCTAGATAATCTTTGAAGGGGTCTTTTGGAACCCCGTGGTATTCAGTTGGTTATTGAGGATCTTTTATATATTCCTTAATAACCAAGATGTCGGATGCACCACCTTTGCCTGTCTGGTTTACAATTGGGATTTTTCTAGTTCAAAGTCTCATTAGAGATTCACGTAGTTCCTTTGTATTCATAAGTTCAATGTTTGTGCTTATATATATATATATATATATATATATATATATATATATATATATATATATATATATTGTTATTGTTATTATAAGTTCAATGTTTGTGCTTATATATATGTATATATATATGATCAGCGAGATATTACAAAATCAACGAGTTTTCAGAGTTGTATCTTTTAGAGGCCCATTTATGGTCAAAAATATTGTTCATTCACTTACAAGGGAGTATCATTATTAAAAAGGTGTATCATTATTAGTCATTGAAACTATGCACCTGTGTATAAATTATTTGCATTATATAATAGAATACACATTTTTTTAGGCTTAAAATAATCAGCCCCAAAAACATACATGTGAACATTCTTGAAATGTTCGATCAAAATCGCATTAACATTGATGTTGCACTTTTATATTTTTCAACCAATCTGCTAAAAACACAAAATGTGAACATTCTAGAAAACTCAGCTCAGAAAATAAACAACAGGAAAATGTTTAGGCTCCAAAATAAATAAGTAGTTATACGAATCTGATTGGTTAAGAAATGTCTGCACTCTTGAATATTAGGACCTGCAAAAAGACTAAGGCATTCCACAACCAGACGGAGAGAGACAAGGACACACAGGGCACTAAGCGAAGAAGCATCCGACGTTCTTTTGCTAACTATTAGAACCCGACACATTGTCGCCAAAAATCATAAAAACGTACGTGTGGACGTAAGAAAACAAAAGGCTCATACTTACGGTTGTTGGGTTGGTTGGTCGGTTGGTTGGTTTTTATGGCATATCAACCTTTCATACTTAAGGTCACACACATATGTATACGCACATACACATGTATGTAAGTAAAGTCAATTTTTATCCTGTTTACGTCGGCCAGTTATGGGCACTTTGATTCAAAAGACATTCTCAACGTGTACACAGGCACACACGGGCGAACAACTAATTTTTATTGAACTGGCCAAAACTGTGCTTTCGATATACACACACTCACGTAAAATGAACATCATATTTTTATAATTTTTATCATGTAAAACATGATAAAATAATGATTATTAAATTGCTTGTTTCTTAATATTTGTTGTCATGTTCCATTTGTTTACGTGCTTAAAAAAATTATGTGGTAATTGTGGATATGAAACAGGAAAGTAACTCCCGTAAACTACGGAAGGGACTTAGTCCACCACAATATAAAAAAAAACATTTGATGAACAGAAGTACTATCGTTAAATTGCAACAATGTAAAACGTATATCAGTAGGCAAACAAATAATTAATACCTAATAGAATTATAAGTGTTAAATGGCAATACATGAAATAACCTATTAACTATACCCAAACGGATGATGATCATTAAGAATAATCATTAGCCATTGAAACCATTGGCTGTACTTGAAATCATTTAACAGCATATCAACAATGTTGCTCTGAAAATTGTTTTAAGATAAAGAAACCTCCAAATTATTGGCTTAGAAGACATTATAGGAGGTACATACAATAAGTTTGCAGACTTTTATCGTATGGGCACTTTCATTGATAGTAAATACATGAAACTCTAGTTCCACTCGAAGTAGACTCCTCCAGCTGTAATACACTTGTTTTACTATTCTAACACCTTCTGGAAAGTCCCATGGCGGTCATTTTGTGTAAGGGTATCAATGACCTTCGTCACAGACTCTTTCATCTCCTCAATTGTCTCATAACGACAGCTTCTGAGCTTAGGGAATAACCAAAAGTCACAGGGAACAAGGTCTGGACTATAGGGAGGGTGAGGAACTGTCTTGATGCCCATCTTGGTCAAAAAGTCTGTGGCAAGGATGGAGTTCTGGACTGGTGCATTGTCCCGATAGAAATGCCACAGAACCGATTCGCAGAGTGCTGGCCTCTTCCAACGGAATCTCTTCCTGAACTCCCTTAAAACCTCTACATAGTAACCCTAACCCTAACTCTTTGGCCAATCAACTCTGGTGTATTGACTTCCTTACCCTCCAACACCTCTCATCATACCTTACAGATTCCCTGCCTTCCTTGAATTTCTTATGACACTCAAAAACTGATGCTAGATTCATGAAAGATGGTCGAAAAGCAGTCTGAAGTATTCCATAGGTTTCTGTGGCATTTTCCCCAAGTTTAAAACAGAATTTTTTTTGCATATCGTTCTTCTAAAATGTCAGATTCCACTTTTGAAATTCACCAGCTGTGAGAATCAGGCCTACACCCCGAATCCTTATATAGCTGCTGTATGTATGTTCGAGCTGGTCGTCCTGTTTTCTCCCGGGCATATGTGGGGGTCCATTGGAGTATCTCACTTATGAGCTCGTCTCTGATTCTCCAGCAATAGAATCCGACAACTACTTAAGAAGTAGAGAAACGGCTATTAAAATGTTCGAGCACGTGGTGTATAAAAGGTACAGCAAGTCAAACCTAAAATCTAAATACTTTTCAGGAAGTTAGAAAGGAACTTATTAAAATTGTATAAACAACACGTCTATACCATTTAACCAAAATGGTTTGAGAGAGGGCATGCTGCCTTTTGGCATAAGAGTTAAAGTGTTCGCCAGTGGTCCGGATACGTGGGTTTTATCGTTGGTCGAGTCACACCAAAGACTCAAAAAATGTTTCTTGATGCTTCATTGCTTAACACTCTGTATTATAAGTGTTATGGGAACATATCCTACCATATCCCAAAGATGGACTCGTCCAACCTAAAAATATTCGCCAACCTTAGCTCGCTCGGAGAAGACAACTTCTCGTTTCTTACGAGACATTTGACAGACAGACTGCGAGCCGAGAACGGCTAGTAATTCTTTTGAATGACTTCCTTTTTTCTGTCAATACAATAACGTTCACCTATCACCCGTTGTTTGAGTTGTTCTTCCACCGCTCTTACCAGAAGACCACAACAATAAGGTACGTATCAAGGGTAAGTGAAATAATCTGGGGACATGGGTTACGCCCTTTCCTACATATAGGTCTGGTAGCTATTGAAAAGTGAACCTTTGGGTCACACCCGACTGCGATCGGTTAGCAGATATATATATATATATATATATATATAAATATATATATATATGTTCATTGAATTTCCATAGCTAGAAAATCTGCCTCTGTGCCATATGAACTGTTGGCCCAGTGGTAGAGTTTCGGGTCTGTGGTTGCTGGTTCAATCTCCAGTGGTGGAGATTACTGTATGCACTGCTGATGAGACCTAATAATGTCGAAACAGCTATCCAGTGTTCCGCATGTCGCATGAAGGTGCCTGTCGTATTTTTTAGTCATCATAATTCAATTAGCGTAATACAATTCCTCTAGTCAAATGACATATATATATATATATATATATATATATATATATATATATATATATATATATATATATATATATATATATTAGTATAAATGAAGCATTAAGAATATCATATTGATCCTTCATGGTAGCTTCGAGTTGAAATGTGTCATTTACAGGGTTTTACTTAGTTCAATATATTCTTCATACTTTAGTCTAAATCTAAAATTAGTTCATATTCATTGTGTCCACCGGAAAGGGTATAAAATGACAAAGAAAAATACGTGTTAAGAGAGAATAAAGGTCACATATTATAGTAAAAAAGTGAAACAATGCCACCGCTATAGCTCTGCTACTAAGTCCTTGAGTGTATTACAATCAAATATCATTTCCTTATTGGAAGAGGCCATTGTGTATCGGAATGAGGGGTGGTACCACAACAATATTCAAAAAAAGTCGTCGAGAAGAAAGTTCACATTTTGTTTTAATTTATTTAATTTTTTTTATAAAGATTCAAGATGAAGCTATTAGCGGAGCAATTACATTCGTCGGAAATGGAAACTTTTACCCGAGTTTAAATCTTGGAGTCTTTTTCGTTTTATTACACGCTATTACACTTTGGATCAAAAGTATGAACTTACCTAATTCCCCCACAATTTCATGTGGCTTGATTTGATTTCTTTATTTAATGGTATATTAGACTTTGAGTGATAATTAAAGGTAAATTTATGGGCACCTCTGGTGGTGTAACGATTATCAAGCTAGACTAGCGAACTTACACGAGTGAATTCGAGTCTTATTGTGAGCCCCATTCATTCGGCCTTGTGTCATATCGAAGCAAAGAGCTTTGTAAATTACCTTAAAGGTAAATTTATGGGCACCTCTGGTGGTGTAACGATTATCAAGCTAGACTAGCGAACCTACACGAGTGAATTCGAGTCTTATTGGGTGCCCCATTCATTCGGCCTTGTGTCATATCGAAGCAAAGAGCTTTGTAAATTACCTTAAAGGTAAATTCATCCTCGTAGAAGAACAGCTGTGATACGCTTTAAGCCATACTTAGGAGGATCATAGGGATCATAGGTTTCCCAATGATATTAGTTCGAAAGAAAACTTAATCATGCGACTTGAGTTCGAACTCGCTCACTATAATGCCATAGTATTGGAGGTGCCCGTGGTGTAATTGTTATCGTCGTAGGAAATGAACACGGCGACACGAGTTCAAATCCTGGACGAGACTGATTGCATTTCACCAAGCACTAATACCCTTGGGAAAGGTATGAATCCAATTATTCTCCCTCCAGCTATGGGTAAATAGTAGGATAGACTAGGTTCTTCCGCCTTTGTTAGGCAACTAGTCTAGAAGAAAGAGAACTCTGAATTCAAACCTGTTAAACTCCGCTTAAAAATTGACCTTGTGTCATATCCTGCCCGAGCGGAGGGGTTGGGTAAATAGGATAATGCCATAGTATTACATGTTACTGACTACGTCACGAGAGCTCTCACGTACAACTATTTGTAAATATTATGGCAGTCCATTTTTTTTACTAGGGTTAGTCAACTTGTATAAGAGAAAGAAAACTGAATTTAAATAAGCGTTCGACAGCAAATAATTGACGTTCTGTCATATCTTACCAATGCTGGAATTGTTAATAAAATAATTTTTAAAGATTCAAATTCTTTATGCTTGTTTTTTATCATATAGCTGAAAATGTTTTATTAGCATCTTATCCATTTCTATGTGTTGCTATACACCCATTATGAACTGCGTTTTTTATAATATATTTTCATATTTATCAGCAAAAACATGTAATATAAGCCACAATAGTAAGTCAACAACCCGAATAGCAAATAGAATATTAATTAATTTAATATCCTGTCATATAGAGATTTCTTTCATTTTTGACCAATTTGCGTAGTCTATAAACTTGTTTCTTTTAATTGTCTCCGTGAGAAATGGTTCTGCTGAGAATTTCAAAATTATGCATTAGTTTAATCGCGTAATTTGATCAAAAGAAGCAATAATCAATATCTTCAAATAATTTCACTATCCGATACGCAATATGAGCCTCCCATTGAAAAAAGCGTGACCGTCCAAATTAATTTCCTGTTCTATCTTTCTTCTTATTTATAAAAAAAACAAACCCTTTTCTTTCCTTAAATTTTTGTTTTTATCACTGTAGACGTTATTTGCGAAAAGTCAATCCGGGAATTAAAAGTCCTTGCGAGCAAACATCTTGCTATTAGTTTCATTATTTTACGAGATACAATAATCGCAGAAGTTGGAGTAATGTTCAAGATTTTAAAAGGAAAAAAAAAAAAAAAGGAAAAAAAGAAGTTGTTCTTGATCGAAAAGGAACTGAATGGCATAAATAAATAAAATCGGAGAGACCGCTCATAGAACTAACTCAACAATCAGAAGAATAAAATCAAGTGTCCGGCGCCGAACTCAACTAATAAAAACTGGAATCTAATAAAGTAATATCTTGCGATCGCTAGGATCTTTTAAATCAGCCATCAACATTTTACTGCGACGAATGTCACGAGAAACGAAAAACAACATGTGTATTTAAACCGAATGCTATCAGATGGACTGCAGAATCGATAACTTCCGACTCAAAGTTTACGACCAGAAGTGTTGAGAATCTAAGTGAGTTGGAGGTGAGGATACTGGCCGGAAAGCTTTCGATCAAGCCGTGACACCAATACGAGTTTTGGTTAAAATGTTCAGTAGCAAGAATGTGACCGACTCAGTTTTATTTTTCAACTAGCCCTTATTGCAGCCTTAAGCCAACTTCCATCAATGTTGCAGCGCTTAGATTCAATTGTTCAAAAAAAGCCTAAAATATTTTATGATGAAAATTAATATATATATATATATATATATATATATTACTTTTTTTTGCAATTTTCATATATATTAGGGGTCATCTCAATATATATGGGACAATAATACTTCCAATAACTCTACTAATAATAATGTTTGTATCAGATTTGAAAATAGTATCACATAATAACTATTAATCCTCGATCACAATTTTTTGGACAATTGAGGAAAAACTCAGTGTCACTAATTTTGGGAGACAAAATCATTCAAAAATAACTCAAAATAAGTGCATCCCTATTATATGATAAAGCTTTTTTTATTGACACAAGAAACTCAAAAAAATTGCATGTCCTGGAAACTGATATTATTATTATTATTATTATTATTATTATTATTATTATTATTATTATTCACTCATTAGAACTTTTCACATCAGCGTTAGCTGATGGTTTTTCTCTGGAGTCTGAGTGACAGCAAATCCCCACAAGTCTCTTGGACTCTTCTCAGTTTTCATTAATGGTGTTGTTTGAATGGTCTCCATTCGGCCACCAACTTCCAAGTCCTCCAAGCCCTTTAATAATCCTGTAGTTATTGTACCAAACGCACGAATTACAATTGGTATAATTGTCACCTTCATGTTCCACAGTTTTTTTCAATTCCCAAGCAAGGTCGAGGTACTTATACTTCTTTTCACATTCCATCAGTTTTATTCTGTGGTCAGCCGGGACAGCAAAGTCGACAATTTAGCAAGTTCTCTTTTTTTTTTATTAATTATTATAAGGTCTGGTCTTCTGGCCGAGATTAGGTGATCCGTTTGTATGTCAAAGTCCCATAGGAGTTTACGTGTGGCATTTCCTAAGACATGTGCTGTTTTGTGCATATGCCATTTGTTAGTACGGTCGAATTTAAATTTCTAACATATTTCTCAGTGAATCACCTTACCGACCCAGTCGTGTCTCGCCTTATACTCCCTATGTGCCAATTTGCTGCATTCGCTTATTATATGGTTGGTGGTTTCATCTCCGTCACCACATAGCCTGCATTTGCTATTTTGTTAAGTCATCTATTCTCGCTTTGATATGAATGGTTCTTAGGGCACTGCTATTAGGAGAGGTTCTGTTTCTCTCTTAAAGTTTCCTTTTCTTAGTCATTTTTGTTTCCTAGTTATTGTCTTTCTGTTGTTCATCGTGTTCTCTATCTTTTTTGGTGACTGTAATGAGTCCACCTTCGTGTTTTTGTATATAGTCATTGAGTCGTTGTATCGATGCGTCAACGCTGTCTTCCATGCAGGCAATTCCTCTTCCTCCCTCTTTCCTTGAATCATATTGTCTGTCAAGTTCGTATCTGGGATGTAAAGTCTTATGCATTGTCATTAGTTTTCTTGTTCTTTGGTCCATTTGTTTAAGTTCGTCTCTGGTCCACTTGAGAAAGGGTACGAAATATCTAACGCGTGGTATCGACCAGGTATTTATTCCTTTGATAAGATTTCTGCTATTGAGTTTTGTCTCGAGTAGTTTTCTAGTTCTTCTGAGATATTCTTTCAGAATTTTTTCTTTCATTTCCGCTTGTTTGATGATGTCAGCCTCCAAGATGCCCAAGTATTTGTAGGTTTCGTTTTCTGTGAGCGTTTTTATCTTATCCTTGTTTGGTAGTTCCATTCCGTCAGTTAGTTGCCGTTTGCCACTTTTCATTACAAGCATTGCACACTTTTCTATGCCAAATTCCATTCCTACGACCCGGCTGTATATTCTAACTGTGTGTGCGTGAATTGATGGTTTTTCACTGGAGATTGAGTGATAGCAAGTCTCCTCAAGTCTCCAGGAATCTCCTCAGCATTCTGGCTGTTTTCGATAATGCAGTTGTTTGATGGTCTCCACTCAAGCGACGATTTCCCTGATTACAGTTTCATTACTGTTATATTGTTTTAGAGAATACGAATTTTAGGGAATAATGGGAGAGCATGGTGCATTATGGTTGTCTTGGGCGAAATTGTCTTGATAGAGCTGACAGGAGGAATTTAATAACTCATTTCGGCTGTTTAACTGCGAACAAAAAACACACATTTTTGGGTAGGGAGTGTTAGAACTCATTTAACCATGCCCATTGATCTGATCCTCCGTAAAGAAGACGCACATTTAATCGCGTAGATATATTAGGAAGATAATTGCAAAGAAATTGACATATACATACTATTCCACAGAATCTACAAATATATTTATCAATTCTGTTTCAAATATTTGACCTCCGTTACATTTTTGAAATGGTGAAAGTATGCAGAAATGATAAATAGACACAATTAATTCTTCGTGCTAGTATAAGACAATTTTTCTCGTATCTTTAAATAGTCCATCGCTCTCAGTCTCTACTGCCGCTGAACACTCCCTTACCACTCGCCCAGTAACCTGGAGATGTACAACACAATGACTGCGTCTCAGCAGAGGGATAAGAAGTCCCCAATGAGTGTACTGGATATGACACAAAATAATCTGATGGTGAGATTCCAGTAACGCTGGAGCTTTGGGGAGTGTGGGTGCCCCCTTCACTGCCATCGCTGCAAGGACCACTTTGGCCAGGATTGTTAACACCTGATAGGGCCCTATCTATGGGTCGAATAGAACAAAAATTGCGTACTTATGTTAAACTGAACAACTTGAAATAGAACTGTTTTAATATCTAAACTGAATACTTATGGTAAACTGAATTGTTTGAAATACAAATGTTTTTGACATTGAAACTGTACTTACATAAAACTGAATAGTTTGAAATAGAATTATTTTGAGATTCAATTATGTGTGGGCAAAAAATATAATTTTACTGAACTGAAAAGTATTGATTAGAACAGTTTGACTTAACTGAATTGCTTGAAATAGAACTGTTTTGACAATTAAACTGTGTACACAAGTTAAACGGAATTTTTTGAAATAAAACTGATTATTTGTATAAAAATGGTTTGCGCGTGAAATAACCTACAAAGCTCGATGCGCCGTAAAACACAAACAAACAACCAAACAAAACCTTCCTTCCCCCAGTCACCAAAATATGGAGAATAAAAAAATGTGGCTTATTTTATTGGATGGTTGTTTTTTTAAAACATAGATGTCCTTGAAGCTCATTATGATGTCTAATCCTGTTATATATATATATATATATATATATATTTACTAATCATTATCTACCAGTATTCACGGTACCAGAAAAAAACAAAAAAACCCTGGCCAGGAACAAGAGAAAAAAATATCTCGAATCACAGTCCAGAGGGAAAAGAAAAAAGTTTTTTGGGGTAAAAAAGAAAGAAAAGACCAACCTCGTCCTACTCCTTGAAAAAAATCAAAGGGGTACTTAGTCAGTGGCCAAAAGAAACCAAAAGACCCTCCGCGAATACTGCAATGCTATAATTATGTGCTCAACATTAAACAATGGAGCCAATTATAGAATTAACTTAAATCGCTAGTCGAAAATCTTCTACTAAAGTTTCACCTTAACGGATCATCAGGAAGTTTCGCCTAAACCATTCTAAGGAGAAATTGCTTTGCCTTTATTCACCAAAAACCTCCACCTATCCTAACATTTGCATATTAAAAAAAAAAAAAAAATTTTATAGTTAGCAAAAAAAAAAACAAAAAAAAAAACACAAAAAAAAAACCCTATAACATTTCCTAATTATATAGTAACCACGCTCTTTTGTGTTTACAACTATTCAACACCTCCGATCTTTTGTTTAGCATATTCTTACTTTTACAATCTGCTATTATCAATTTTTCCTCCATACAAAGATTACAGGTTCTATTACCTGCCCTATATTTGCGGCATTTCTTTATTACTTCCCATTTCATTATCGGATCTACTCCCATTTTTTCCTTAATCTCCCACACATAACTAGATAAAGCAGTGCTATACCTATATCTTTCGTGCGAAAAACTTGTTCTATGGTAATAGTACCTAGTTTTAAAATCCCCTTGGGTTGACCCAAAATATATCTTTTTATCTCTCTTATTATTCGAATCAGTATATACCTCTACTTTATACACTACACACTCCTGCTTACACTTGCCCTCGAGAGGACACCTAACCTTATCCCTACAGTTGCATTTGTCAATCACCTTATGCTTCTTTGTACCTAATTTGGCTATATTACTCCTATTTATTATTCCATTAATGTTTGGTATGCAACTGTAACTTAATTTAATACAATTCTTATTAAATATATTATATAATTGGCTCCCACTAGGGAAGTTTCTTTTTAATATCTTGAAGAACTCTCTTCCCAAGTTATTAACTACTTCCATGTTGTAAGGGGGATTAAACCATAAGATTTTTCTAGGTCTATTTCTCCTACCTTGTGTTCCAATTTCATCCCTATTCTTATATTCTAAATTGACCCTATATCCGTCATTTTTTAGAGCCTCCTCATATTCCTGCATATTTCGTTCAAAAATGTCCCTGTTGGAGGAGTTATTAGATAATCTATGCTCTATTCCTTTAGGTACATGTTTAAAGACCTGTATTGGGTGATTAGATCCCCTGTTTACATAACGCAGATCCTGGTTCCTTTTTCTAAATGGAGATACTGTTCCACTATATAAGTTTAAAGTAATATCAAGATAATCAGTTATTTCTAAATCTGTTGTTACATCCAACCTAAATCCAAAGTCATCAAACAGCTTATACATTTTTCTAATCCCATCACACTTCCTCGGCGTACTTTTATCCACTATAATCAGCCCGTCGTCCCTATACAATCCATGATTATTAGGTTTCATAATCTTATTAATGTTATATAGTAATACACATCCGACGAGTTCACAAATTTCCGCAGCATCATATGCTCCGATCGAAACGTCAAAATTTCCACCCTCCCCTTTTTTTATCCATACACTATCTTCATAATATAACAATGTTTTACGACAATGCTTAATTATTTCCACCTTATCTAGAGGTATAATCATATATTCTTTAGCTAAATCTAACGCCCTATCCAATGTCTTTTCTGTTATTGAAGGATAAAAATCCTTTATATCATACTTAATAAAGGAGCACCTATTATCCTTCTCATACTCCTCAAACCACTTAATAAAATCATTAGTGCTCCTCCACTGGTTGATGCTCAATGCCCTTCTAAGTGATTCACATATTTCTTGTACGATTATCTGACTAATCCTACCTATTTGAGTCTTGGCCGGGTTAATGAGCCACATTCCCCTGAACTCCAGGTCTGAAGTTTCACTACCAGATATTGCGGAAATCCAGGATACTCTGCAGAAATATTGTGTGCGTATTCTTCTCTCACAGCTGACAATGCCGCTGAGTATATTAGTTCTGTTATCAATATGACGGATTCGCGATTAGTAAGCAACGTTTAAAAAATAAAGACTTATATCCTATATTATCCGTTTATTTAAACATTTACTTAAACATTTAATCAAAAGATTATGGAATATGTATGCAGATTATCTCATATTGTCAAACGTTGCACATATATTCAAGTACTATTTTCTGAGTCTTTGGCATCACTCAACCTTGGCTTGAACCCATATATATATATATAGGGTGACTAAAAAAAAAAAACAGAACCCATAAACTTTTTTTCATTACTTCTACAAAAATAAAGCAAAATAATTCTAATTCTTGTCCTTGGTAGACCAGTTCTATGGTCCCAATTTTTCATGCACATAATCTACTTCATATCCTGAAAAATAGAAAAGGCTAGAATTAAATTTATGATTTTCAGACAAAAATATATGGGTTCTGGTTTTTTTTTTTTTTTTTTTTTCGTGTCACTCTGTATAAAAGTATTCATGACCAAACCAATATATATATATATATATATATATATATATATATATATATATATATATATACTGGTTTGGTCATGGATTTTTTAGTAGAATATAATTTGTTCATGAATATTTCAATCAATTGTATATTCGCCATTGTGAATCACATATTGCCAATTACTACGTAGTCTTCTTGAATCCTCTCAAGTGGCTTTTAGCTCAATATATTTACCAGAAATATGTTTACATGATCTTTTTGAAATATTTCTGTTCTTCAAAGCATGTTTATAGCACTGGCTATAACAATCATTTGGTGCATAGTCAAGTGGTTATTTCTTCTTGCGTGTTTCTTGCTGAATGTGACCTGGCGATAACTATGTGAAATACGTTCTTTCTTCGATTTACAAATCCAATAGATTTTCTAACAATATTTTAATGCCCCCATTTCAGCTTTTGAGAATATAAATCTAAATTGAGTGCTGTATAGCAGTACAAAAAATGAAAATGAATAATATCGCAGCAATCCCATCATATACATAGAATAACTTTTCTTACATGGAACTCCAACTTTACCGTAGGCTTTGGTGAGTCACCCTTGTTAATCAACTGTCTTTTCAAGATAATTGCAATTATAAAAGACCCATTCCTTGTTACGAAATGCGTGAAAAATTGGTAATTTCTCTGCCTTGAAAAAAACTATGTCGCTATTGAAATGCAATATTGCTAATTCTTCTTGCCACTTTTACAAGTATCACAAAAGCAAAGCTTGCTTACTTTTTCTATATTTTTCAAGTCGCTGTAGTTTGTAGATTGTAATGTCTTTAAGTCCAGTGTAAATTCTCAAAACCTTTTCCGCGTATTGCTATACGTTAATTCTCTTAGAGCATCTTGATCGATATCTGATGAGCGTCCTGGATTGGGTTTATCTTTCAATGACCATCGCCAGAAGGAAACATTGAAAACCAGTTGCTAACTTGGCGATCAGTAATGACACCTTGTCCATAAATACTACACATTTTCTGAGCTTATTCTGTAGCAGTTTTGTCATTCTTATACGCCCTCAACAAACCCTGTGGAATATGTACTTTCAGTCCCTCCATCTTCAGAGGCTTTAAATCATAGATTAAATTATCATGGGCACTATTTCGAAACTGAAATAATAATGGCCGATAAAGTCCCTACGTTAATTTCTAGTTACGTTTAAAATACTGGAAGTTTGAAACGAAGTTATAACTTGCTTTCAAGATGAGAAACTATATATCATTAAACTCAATATATATATATATATATATATATATATATATATATATATATATATATATATATATATATATATATATATATATATATATATATATATATTCAACGTGCTGTTTATTCAGGATTAATATCACCCTCACTTTAACCATCATTGTAAACGCGTTTATTTTCGCATAAGTCCTCACATACATATATATGTATATATGTATTTCTAACTTTAATGCGAGATTAGTGTAACGGTTATCATCGTTGAAGATGAAATCGAGGGTGTAAATTCAAATTGTGGGGGAGTTTCTTGCTTTTCACTTTGCACTATTGCTAGTGAATAATACATGCATACATCCGTTCTCTCCCCTCAGAAAATGTTAGGATAGACTAAGTTTCTGGCTTTTTTAAACAATTAGTCCAGAAAAAGAAAACTAGAATTAAAACCAGCTTTACTCTGCAAATGAATTGATCTTGTCTCACACTCTGCTGAAACAGTGAACTGTGATAAATACATATGAATCAACGTTTGCCAATCACGAATGATATATAGTCAAAAGTCAACTAATATGTGAATATAATTATTACAAGACAACCTTATATCAATGTTACCGATCAACTGTAGATTAAACTTAAAGAAATATGAAGTTTTCTCAATATTGACTGATAAGCCTACCATAAATCTATTCGAAATATCACAGTCATTTTGCCTTATTATTCTCGAAGTTTTCTTAGAAAGTAAGAAATTGAAGTCTATGGCAATGTTTTTAAATTCTCATAATCTATCTTGCCAATATGATATTGCTTTCTGACTTGTCGAGGTCCTGCACAGTAAATCTTATTCAGATATTCATTGCAAAGCGAGTTGCATAGAATTGCTTTAGAATTACATCAACAATATATAAAGATCTGAATAATTTCAGACTGTACTACTCAATAGAAAAAACGTCACATATTCTTTAATATATATCATTTTTTCGCCAAATTAATATTTAAATGAAACAAATATGTATATACATGAAGTTAATAGAATATATTATATAACACTGTCTTCCATCAGTGTTTTTATTCAATGATTTTGAGTTATGTTTATTTATACCATTAATAATAAATCACGAACAACTTTACTGTTCAATAATAATATTTAGTTATATTGCAGTTATTGATCTCCAGGGAAATGTGAAAATGTCTAATGTTAGCGGAGAAACAAATGCTTAATACACAGTATAGAATCCGCCCTTGAAAATACAACAGGCAAAATTATCTTTTGGAGGGGGATTAAAAGATAAAACCGAATCACTCAGTTCAAATCAGAAGAAGAGGCCATACAAAGGTTGGCTAAAATATTTATTGTCTTACAATGATATTTTTATGGAATGAAACTAAATTAGGTTTATTTCTCGACATAATCCCTCTTACGGTCCACAAACGTCTTCAATGCGTATGGCAAAGCTCGGATTTCATTGGTAAAAAAAATGCCATCAACAGCAGATATGACATCATCGTATGAACCTTTCACTCTTTGAACATCTAAGGCCACCTTCGTAAGTTAACAAATAGAAAATAATTTATCAGTTTCTAGACTCCTTTGTACCAAGAAATCTCTGGTTAAAATGTAATTGAAAGCGAAAAACTAGACGGATATCCAGCTCTAACTTGCGAGCTGAAAAAGTCGTAGAATATGGAGGTGACAAAGAAACCAATCTTACATGAAACGCTTGGAATAATTCGAATGTAATTGTTAAAGGGACTGAGGAGTTACAAAGATCGGAAAAAGATTTTGGCCCTTCCAGATTGCAGTACTACTGTGACGAACAGGGATACTGAGAAGAGTGTTAGCGGTGTTTGCCACCACTTAAACTTCTGAAAAGAAGTCATGATAACGGGTATTAAATGGTAATAACATACCTCATTAATACGATGGTAATTGTGCAAAAGAATCACATTAGACCATACTGATAAATGAAGAAGTGTTTAAAAAGATTAAATCAATAAAAATAATGCATACTCCGCATAGGTTATATTGGAAATGACCAAGCACCAATGACTCAGTGTCTCTGCTATTCTTTTTCAGATATATATGATCTATCACCGACATCGAGTCTTCTTTATTCATAATAATATCAACAGTTTTTTTTAATACTCTACGCATGCATCATCATCATTAACATCATCATCAGCATCATCATGAAGTCAAGTTGAAACCACGGATTTTCTTGACTCTGTGTTTCCATCCGTCCCTATCATCAATCGCTCCCGACAGGTCTTCCAAACTTCATCTTGTGTCCCCACAGAACAGGTGAAAATAAATTCATAGTGGTCGGTGTCATTCGAAGAAAGTCATTTATAAATTTTTGAATGATTCTGTTGCAGTGTTCATCATGCGTTTTGTTATCGTCCATGTGGAGTATCCATACGGTAGTATTGAAACACCGACAGCTTGGAATAAATCCTGATTTTTAATCTCTCTCTCTCAATCTCCCTCCCCCTATATATATATATATATATATATATATATATATATATATATATATATATCTTAGTAAAGATTTCTGAAATGCAATCAATGAGGTCGTCAGTGATGTTGCACCGGCTTCATTGCATATTTTGCTTTCACATTATGTGCACTCCATCGTTTTCCCGGGGCTGTTTCCAGGCCGCCTCCTCTCATGATTGGCACCATGTAATATTCAGGAGTACGTCTATAGAGGACATGAGATCCGAAACCTCCATTGCGCGCGCTTTCGTATTACTACTACCATGTGGCGTGCGTCTGTACTAACGTTCCTTGCTTTCTCATCATAAAGAATGTAGTGTATATATATATATATATATATATATCATCAAGTCATATGGATTTCTCTGAGTCAGTTCTACATCCATCCCTATCATCTATCGCTCCAGGCAGGTCTTCCAAACTACATAATGTGTCCGCACAGAACTGATGAAATAAGTTTTTACTGACCCGTTCTTGTATTGGGACCCCTAAAAAAACATGACTTATGAATCCGCCTTTGCTTGTCCAACAGTTTCCCGCATGTGTTGTAAGTCTTACTTGGATGGATATTTACTGCGAAATTACAATCAAAAATCTATACTAGAAAATGAAATGCGTAAGATTTTCTCTCTCTGTCTCTGTCTCTGTCTCTCTCTCTCTCTCTCTGTCTCTCTCTCTTATTTCAAGTTGTTTTTGTCTATCTACTTTTTTCAGCAAATATTCTTTTCAAAACGTAAGTTCTCCCGTGACGTTTACATAGTGAACTGCATGTAAGAAAACAGATAAAAGATTTTCGTTTTATAAGATTTTTTATTTGAAAAATCGGATCAGATTAGATCAGCTTATATGGATAGCGAATGGTTTACCTTTACGTGTTTAACAATGGTTCTGGCGCACCATAATTCTGCCTCAAAGACAGTGACTTTTGTGCATATTACCGGCTTTGGAAAAGCTTGTTTTCACACAAAATCACGTGACCATGATTCCAATGTAAGAACAAGAGAGCAAACCCTGTTACGATGACAAGAACTATGAAAAGTGGAATTTTTTATCAGTTTGTGAGAAAAGCTGTGATCTTATTAATAAATGTCTCAAATCCACATTCCTATACATGATTTTACACTCGTTTCTTTTACTATGTAATCCAAGTGGAAAGAGAGATTTATTAACGAGTCGACACTATAGCGTTTTGGTTCTAATGAATCATTATCAAGATCATGAGGGTTGATATTAGCGATGTTAAATCAGGGCTGGATGTTTAAAAAATACAAAAATACAAAAACCTAGAGGAAATTTTGTATAACAAGAAAAAGTTCGCTTGAAAGAACACAAAAGAGACATAAGAATTGATAACTCAAACAATGCATTATTCCTACATATTTCTCAGTCTAATCACAACTTCGACTTCATTTCTGCTAAGATGCTCATTTACATCCATAATAAAAGTCTAAGACGAATTTTCGAAGCCGCTGCTATCTCATTCTTTAATTCCCTGAATGATTGTCCTGGCTTTTATAATGTTTTTCATTACTTGAGATAATCCATTTTAAATAGCTAAAATATATTCCATCCTTAGTTAATATTTTCCACATATATCGTAATTTTTTATGCTTTCTATTTTTCTTTTTGCTTTTCTTTCTTTTTCTTCCATTTGACACGATATTTCCATAAACAAACGTAACGTAAATTCTTTACAATATTCCTAATAAGTCAAATGATGTAATTTAAAACAACAAACGCTGAATCACCAATTAAACAACCAAGTTTTTCTTGTTACACATATTTTCCCCTAGGTTTTGTACTTTGCATTTTAAAACATTCATTGTTGACTTAACATCGCTATATCAACCCTCATGGTTCTGATGATGGTTCAGTAGAACCGAAACACTATTGTGTCGACTTCTCAATATATATCTCCTTCCACTTGGATTACCTTGTTACCAATTTTTCTATACATATTGTCGGATAACAATCCATTATTTACTTCCCTATATATATATATATATATATATATATATGTTGGTGGGTGTCCGTGTAGTATAATGGGTATTATGATGAACTGTAATTCTGTTGTAAGCAACTAGGGTAAGAAATAGCTTTCTGCTATGTTGCAATAGTATGCAAGTTCAGACTCCAGTCATGCCAATGCATTAACTTTCGGACTAATTCTCCTTTGGAAAGGTATACACAAAGGAAGTAAACTAAACTAAACCAATATATATATATATATATATATATATATATATATATATTAAGGTAAACATACACATTATATATATATATATATATATGTGTATGTGTGCGTGTGTGTGTGTGTGTGTGTTGACCTTAATATAATTTTATGAAAGATGCTACCATTTATGTCTCTTGGTGCTTGGATTCTGGCACTGGTAAATGATTTAAAATTTAAATAATATTTCATGGGTTCACTATTTATTCATTTATGTACTACTTTAGAATAATTTTCAGGATGCATCTGGCATGAATAGAGACCTGTATTAATTTGACGGGATACATTTGTGCAGAAATATGCATTCGATGTTTTGTCTCATGTTGCAGGGCCCAGAATCCCAATTTTTGCTGAGTTTAAACCAAATCAAATAAATTTGAATGTGTTTTCAATAAATTGTAGGATAATGAGATTTAAACATATTTTAGGTCTTAATCGCGGGTATATGAAGAACAAGTCTTATTTTTGTCGGTTGTTAATAGAAATTATTTTGGGTAATGAAATGAAAAACAAGCAGAAAATATATATCCAACATTTAAATTTTGGCATAACAAAGATTCAGTCGCTGTGAGTTCCGCGTCATGTTTATAAAAAAAAAAAAAAAAAACAGACCAAGGAACATTTTTTATCCAATCATAAATTGATCAAGACATGAAGCAGCTGTTTCTGTATCAAGGCGTAAAACAAGCATCTCAAAACAAATATCACATTACGGATAAACAATTCGTTTTCTATTGAGAATTTATAATAGTTGCCCAATTTTATTCTCAGACTCAAAATCAATAATTTGTATACCAACAACATAGACGACATATTAAAAAAACACAAAACATAATATATATACATCCCGTTCAGCTGAGACTATTGAATACACCAACTGTATCTCAGCAGAAGGGTAAGGACTTCCTGACAAGCGTCCTACGTGTAAATGAAACTATCAGTGTTTAATAACGATATTGAAAAGATTGCCGAGCCGACTGGGGATGTAGAAGACACCGACTGCACCTCTGTAGAGGAGTATGACCCTTCCCAACGAGTGTCTCGGATATGATGCTAAACACTCCGACGGTGATGTTCTCGTAATCCAGGAGCTTTGAGGAATGCAGGGTACCCCTTCGTTGCTATACATCCTAGGTCCACTCAAGTCCGGAGTCGTAGCACCTGATAGGGTCCTATCTATGGGTTAAATAGGACTAAAGTGTGTGCTTATAATAAACTGAATTGTTTGAAATATAACTGTTTTTGCCCTGAAACTGCGTACTTATTCTAAACTGAACTATTTGAAATAGAACTGTTTTTGCACAGAACTTAACTCTGTACTTAGAAATATAACTGCTTTTGACATTAAAACTGTGTACTTATGCTAAACCGAATTGTTTGAAATAAAACTGTTTTATCATTTAACTGAACTGTTTGTACATGTAAATGTAAACAAAAACTATTCTTTTACTAAACTGAATTGTTTGAAATTTAATTCGACGTTAAATAACCCGGAAATGGCTGATATGCCAAAAAAAAAACAACTAACCAACCAATCATCATGAAAAGATTTTACTGTGTGCAGACAAAGGTCGCTTGGCTTGTTTCATACAGAATATTCGTTTACCAATCCTTTTTATTTAATATATACATGACCAGAAATTTGCTTTGAATAACCTCCAAGATTTGAGATGTCATAAAGTCCAATTAACCAGCCAACCATATTATATTTAGTGTTGACCAATATATTATGTCTATATTGGTTTTTGTAATTCATTGATTTATTTGAGAACTTTTTTTTTTTAATTCCAAGCGTGTACACATATTTTTATGATTTAAAAGAAAAAAAATCTGCGACTATTTGAGTCCTACTTCCGACACAAAGAAAAATACCTAATAAATAAAATTTTATCTCTTTGGCCCCATCGACTGAACAAGAATACCCGACATCTCTCTTTTTTAAGTGGGTCTAAAGAAGAAAATCATCATCATCATCATCATCATATCGTGCTGGCAGCACGGATATCCCTGACCCTCTCTCGCCACTCCTCCCAATCGTTCATCGCCCTAGGTAGGTCTTCAGGACAACAACCTGTATCCTCACATAGCTGCTGAATGTACGTTCGTGCTGGTCGTCCTGCTTTTGCGCGGCCGTGTGTGGGGATCCATAAGAGTACATCTCTTATGAGTTCATCTCTGCTTCTCCAGCAATGTCCTGCATGTCTGGTTCGCCTAACTTGAATAGATTTCGTGATAGGGGGCAGGTGGCCGTACAGTTGGTGTCTTGTGGGGTGTTGCTGCCAGGACTCGTTGAGGATTGCACGCAGCATTCTTGTGTAATTGCCATCTAGCTTCTTCTCCAGCCGTTTCGTTAGCGTCCATGTAGTGCATCCATATAGAAGTATCGATGTGACCGCTGCCTGGAAGAAACTGCGTTTCATTTCATCGGTTAGGTCTGATTTCCATATAGTCGATAGCCTATTGATAGCTGTCCATGCTTTCGTTAACCTCGTTTCGATGTCCTTTTCGGTTGATTCGACGCTGCTTCCTAGGTACGTGAATTTGTCTAAAATAATCTATTGTAAATACGTATAGGCGGATTTGTAACCCAGAAAAAATCAACAAAACAAGGGATCAACGTATACGGCTAAAAGCGAAAGCTTCACTGCAGAGTGGTCAACATTTGGAATAGTACTAATGACATTACACCTCTAATTCAAATACCAGCAGACTGACTCAAACATTTACAACTAAGGTTGTTTTTGATGAACATATCTAACAAATGAAAACTGAGTTTAATTTGAAATAATAAAACTGTAATTCAAATTAGGTATTTTATCACGGTATTATCACACGCTATATCAGCAGCCAATGCAAACAGAAACGAGAACAGTGTTCTCTCGTACGTTTGGGGAGGGGCCAACTTATACAACAATTGTAGGTATGACCAAGAACTATGAGTTAATTTTTTTTCGGTTGACTTATATGCCAAATCGACTTGCATGCTGCAATTTGCAGTAACATAGGAAACAAATGTGAGTGTTTTTAACCATCATTTCTATTATAGTGATTAGGAAAGGAAAAATAAAAATAAAATAAATTCGAAAAGTGCAGCAATTCCTAAAAGCCCTTGGAAGGAATTTAAGGTGATACATGGGTGGAAAAGACCATCATTGCGCAAAAGAGGAATTCAATCTCACTTCTGCGGTACCCTTCAGATAGAAAGGATCCTCTTTCATGCCGTCCGCAAGCAGCGAATACTTTGTTGATTAGGTTTAGAAGCCTGACACAATGTCTGCTGCTAGCGAACCGACACGCCGAAATAAGCATCATAAAACCACCGACTTTCGATTAATCGACCACCAAAAGAGACAAGTATATTTCGACGCTTTATTTGGGATAAACACAGTACTCAAATAGTCCAGGAAGACATTCCTTGCTAAAGAGTAGCCGTGTGAAAACCCAAACAAAATAAAGTTCAAATTTAAAATCAATCGATGTTCCTTCCTTCAGGAATTAGCTTTCAGTCTTTTACTGATAAGAAGACGCCCAAATAAATAGAATGGGGGGTAGAGAAGAAAATCAACGGATTTCTAATCAGATGTCTAAACCCAATGCCCTAAAAACAAAAAACAAAAAACAAAACCCAACATCGACCAAATCTTATATAGCCCCGTACTATCAGGTCTCCTCTCTATCTTTTTATTGAGTCCCTCGACTTGCTTACAGTTCTCTTAGTTCTTTAAAGTACATTGCTGATATGATATTCAGTCCTGATTCCATAAATATACTTCACTTATCGGAAGGTAACCGTCTAGAAATAAGGTATTCAAGCTATTTTTCTTTTATCAATACCTGCCATGATGATAACCTTACATTTTAAATGACGATCTACATTTACATCCTCTTTATTTCCTGTTTACGTATCTTTTAATTTCGCATCTACGATTCCATTTTTCTTACCATGTTTACCTATTTCTTCTTTCATTCAATTTGGTTATTTTCTTTTCAAATGAGAACGAAACTATTATTTTACGTTAACTTCATTTGTTTATAGTTGGGTTTATATTGATTTTTGATTTTGTAGCATTTACCTACATTACTGACGTCTAACATTTCCTTAACATTGACAGAATTTTGGTAAAAAGGAAACGGCTTCCAGTAAAAACGTTGAAAATTCCTGCACATTCCATAACGTTGCTTCTAGGTATTACTAATATCAGAGCAACTATGATTTCTATGAATTTTAATGAGGAAACATTTTTAAAAGTTAATATGAGTACTAGGAGAGTACTGTCTTTGATTCTGATCTATCATTTATGTTAATAATAATAATAATAATAAAAAGAAGAAGAAGAAGAAGAAGAAGAAGAAGAAGAAGAAGAAGAAGAAGAAGAAGAAGAAGAAGAAGAAGAAGACATATAAGCAGCTAAAACAGTACAAGAAAATATCATATATATATATATATATATATATATATATATATATATATATATATATATATATATAATGGTATTTAAAAGTAAAAGAAGAAAACATTACAGAAGAGAATAAATGATAAAAATGAAAATAGAAATAAAAAAAAAAAAACGTCTGAGAATGATTAAAATGTATTTGGAAATGAAATGCAATAATGACACAACAGAAATAGAATAGGTAAGACCCAGGGGAAAAAGAAAGAGTAAATTTTGTTGATAGACTGAGAGAAAGTGAAATAGATAAATTCAGAGGGGGTTGAGAGATAGACAAGATGAGTGAGAGACAGAATGAGAAAGAGAGAGAGGGTGGAGGAGTCAAAACAATAAAACTATAAGTGTCATCGAAAGAATACAACAACAGGTGTGATTGGGTAAAGGAAGCGATCCACTGAGAATTGTGCAAGTGATTAAAATTCGATTATATGTTTTGTACCTTTATACACCAGAAGATATCTTCTAAAAGAAGCATAGAAGATTCTTTATGGCTTGAGATAAAAATGGATCACCCAATCCTGACCAGAACATTAGCATTATTCATAACAAGCCAGAAGAAATGAAAGTGGCCGTTAGAGGATTTTGCTGTTCCTGCAAATCATAGAGTTACAATAAATAAAAGCGAAAAGGAAATACCTATACAGTGTCGGAGTGTTAAAAAATGGAAGTTATTAAACATGAATGTAACTGTAATAGCATTAATAATCAAAGCATTCTAATCAATTCCCATGAACCGTGTGAAGAAAATGGGTGAACTAAAACACGGAGGGAGAATTCAGATCGAATAGAATACAGTACTGCTGAGATCACCCAGAATACAGCGAAGGGTTTCGGAAAGCTGAGGAAACTATTGTAACGCATAGAAAGAAAAAAAAAACGCTGATGTCTACAATATATTCTGCTTTTTAAAAAAAATCTATTTTATGTTCTTATGGGTAGAGTGAGATAGGAAGTGTCGAAGGCAGCTGAGTTTGCAGAAACACAGGGGCCGATGTACGAATCTGCGGTGAAACTTCTGCCTTTCAGCTATTCGGGACGAAATCTATGTGGTTATATTATATTCAAGACGCTCACGCACATTCTTTCAGTAACATCCTATTTGGCCGGCATGTACGTGACGCGCATGAACCCGCCTCTTTCTAACATGCCACACACGCAATTTATCCCGCATTTCCGATGGGGAACACCTGCGTCCTGTTTACTTTAGGAAATAGGTCTATTTCCCATTTATTTCTTTGTTATATCGAGTGACTTTCTTCTGGCAAGCCACTCACACAACTTACGCTGAATGCCAAAAGATATATTCATGTCAATATCCTACCGAGACATGTTGTACATCAGACTTCAAGGAAAGGCAAGGTAATACATAATTAAAAAACGAGAGAAGAAGAAGAAGAAGAAGAAGAAGAAGAAGAAGAAGAAGAAGAAGAAGAAGACATATAACGAAGCATTTGGAAAACGGGGAGATTTGTAAAGTTATGGCTATATATATATATATAAATATATATACAACGACTAGGGTGAACAGAAAATTTCATTGGCTTAATGTGAAGGAATGACTCTAAAGTCGAAAGATCTTGCATGTACTAATTTCAACTCCTCTTATTTCGTTTGGTTTGGATTTTGAGTTTAATGGCATACCAATATTTGAGGGTTATTTAATGCCGAAGCTATCTCGAATAACAACAGTGATACTATTTAACACATAAGTAGGGGTATTAGAAGATCCATACCTTTTTCAATGGTATTTGACGAAAGTTAACCTAATGTTACTACTATT
>OY757924.1:61816955-61881955 GCA_963585895.1 Sepioteuthis lessoniana | reverse complement strand
GAAAAACACGAACAAGGACTGATTACAGCCATCAGAAACAATACTGACAACACGATAGATAACAGAATGACTATAACAAGGAAACAAAAATGGGGAGAAAAACAAGTCTATGGCCTGTTAAACGACTACTAAACAACACCTCAGTCGACAAAACTTGGATGTGGCTAAGAAAACGAAACTTTAAAAGAGAAACAGAATCTGACCTAATGGCAGCACAAAACAACGCCATAAGAATCAATCATATCAATGCGAGAATAGATAAGACTCAACAAAATAGCAAATGTAGGATATACGGTGACAGAGATGAAAGACTCAATCACTTAATAAGCGGATGCAGCAGATTAGCACGGAAAGAGTACAAGACTAGATACGTTTGGTTGGGCAGGGTGATCCACTGGGAAATGTGCAAGAAATTTAAATTTGACCATACCAACAAATGGTATATGCACAACACAGCACCTGTTCTAGAAAATGACAGGCATAAACTCATATGGGACTCTGACATACACACAGATACACCTAATCTCACCCAGAAGACCAGGCCTTCTAATAATCAACAACAAAAAAAAGAGAATTTCCAAAATTGTTGACTTTGCTATACCGGCTGACCTCAGAATAAAACGGAAAGAATGTGAAAAAAAAGATAAGTACCTCGACCTTGCTAGAGAATTGAAGAAACTATGGAAGATGAAAGTGACGATTATACCAATTGTGATTGTGCTTTTGGCACAACGGCAGCATTATTGAAGACGGCCAGAATACTGCGAAGACTCTTGGGGACTTGTGGAGACTTGCTGTCACTCAAACTCCAGTAGAAAACCACCTGCTAACGCTGATGTAAAAAAAAAACTCTAAAAGAGTAAATAATAATAATAATACCTCGACCTTGCTAGAGAATTGAAAAAACTGTGGAACATGAAAATAACGATTGTGCCAATTGTGATTGGTGCGTTAGGCAGAGTAACTAAAGGATTATTAAAGGGCCTGGAGGATTTGGAAGTTAGCGAACGGGTAGAGACTATCCAAACGACAGCATTGCTGAGGACGACCAGAATACTGAGACGAGTCCTTGAGACTTGAGGAGACTTGCTGTCACTCAAACTCCAGTGAAAAACCATCAGCTAATACTGATGTGAAAAACTCTAGAGTGAATAATAATAATAATTATAATAATAATAATAATAATAATAATAATAATAAGAAGAAGAAGAAGAAGAAGAAGAAGAAGAAGAAGAAGAAGAAGAAGCCGGAAGCGAATAAAATATAATATTTTATGGGTTTGCCGACAACCAAATGTTTATCAAAGAAGTCAAAAAACTGTACAATTATGAAGAAAAATTACAGAATTTTACGAATGAGCTGTAAACGTTTAGAAAATGAAGCTGACAATGATACCCATCGTACGTGTAGTACTTGGAACAATCTTTGATAATATGAATAAGAGTCCAGGTGAACTAGAGATCATAATAAGAATCGAGACCCTCCAGACCACAACAATGCTAAAATCAGCTAGGATACTTGATGAATCTCTCAGTTCTGAGGATATATCATATTGAAATACTCCAGTGAAAAACCAATAGTTGATTTTCACAAAACGCAAGCAGAAATACCATAATAATATTAATATAATGAAATTAATGATAATCTTTAGATACACATATGAAATGAGATGTGGTTAAAAAGTCTGGAAGAAACACAATTCTTTTGTGACTCACTTATAATTTTGATAATTCCTGAACAGTAAACATCAGCTTTTATATTTTCTCTTATGCTCCGTAAATAGACAGTAATCAGGGGATTAAAACAAAATTAGACTCTATTAACTAAAAATATAGTTTCGGCATTGTTTGGAATTGGTTTATTTGATATAAGGAACGCTGGGAGATTTTGTAATTTATAAGTATTTCCTAGCCAGAATTAGATGGTCGCCAAATCTAGATCGTGATAGCAGCAGACACATCATTTATTTATAGTGATGTATGAGCTGCAAATCAACCGTTGGCTATGATTGGCTGAAAGAAGCCCAAACAGAAAATCCGGTAAAAGTGGATGCAGGAAAGAAAAATGGAAAAGAGAACCCATTAAGGATGAAAAGTGACGATGTGAAGACTGACCGATAATTTTGGCATTCATTTTGGATGAGTTATGAGAGAAGGTCCCACAGCCGCCGCGAAGTTGTGAAGACGGAACCAGTGATAAAGCATGTGCGAGAACTACAACAACAAACGAGAAAGATAATATCAAGTTCTCTCTTTCTCTCTCTCTCTCTCTCTCTCTCTCTCTGCCTTCTCAACACGTTTTATTCTCCTCTGTCAAGCTAAAGCGGCGGACTCATTTTTTTATAATCTGTTTCTATCTTCTCGAAGACAACTTTGAGATGTAGTTGTGAATAGACATTTGTATTAGTTAACCAAAGCGGTATTTTGTGTGTTTGTCACTTTTTCTCTGGGAAAAAGTTACAACGGGGTTCTGTCTAATGCTTAAACTCTTGTGCTACACAAATAGGTTCTGTCGAGAAACCTGGTCGTGCACGCATCTATATGGGGTAGTAGTATTACAAATGTCAATTTTTTCCGTGGTAATATTGCATGTGTACCAAATATTATCAAAATCAAGCCCAAATATTTTTAAGGTTATTCAGTATGACAGCAAATGAAACAGAATGCTCCACATTAAATCAGAGCTCTGTCATCAGATCTTTTGAGGCCGAAAATTGTTAACCATGTAAAAGGATGTGTAATCTATAGTTGTTTGGTTGGTTGGTTGGTTGGTTGGTTGGAGTTTTGTTTTAGGGCGTATGAACCCTTTTCGGATCATTTAACGCCGAATTAAATTTCAAATAATTCAGTTTAGTTTTTTGTTTACACACTGTTAAATGCCAAAACATTTCAGATAAATATCAAAAGAGCCCTATCACAAAAAAAGCAGTTTTACAAAAGTACGCTGTGTCAATTTCAAAACAGTTCTATTTTAAACAATTCAGTTTAGCATAAGTATGTAGTTTCAATATCAAAAACAATTCTATTTCAAACAATTCAGATCAGCAAAAGTACGCAGTTTAGATGTCAAAAACAGTTATATTTAAAACAATCCAGTTTACCATAAGTACACATTTTAGTTCTATATGACGCATAGATAAATTCCTATCAGGTGCTACCACTACGGACCAAAGTTGACCTGGAAGCGATGGCAATGAAGGGGTACTATTTACCAACCCCTCCGCTCAGGCAGGATATGACACAAGGTCAATTTTTAAGCGGAGTTTAACAGGTTTGAATTCAGAGTTTTCCTTCTCCTAGACTAATTGCCTAACCATGGCTGAAGAACCTAGTCTGTCCCACTATTTACCCATAGCTGGAGCGAGAATAATTGGATTCATACCGTTCCCAAGGGTATTAGTGCTATGTGAAATGCAATCAGTCTCGTCCAGGATTTGAACTCGTATCGCCGTGTTCATTTCCTACGGCGATAACGACTACACCACGGGCAATGAAGGGGTAATTCGCATTTCACAAAGCTCCTGCATTACTGGAATCTCACCATCAGATTGCTTAGTCTCATATCCAGGGCACTCTAGTAGGTGGCGGGGTCTTACCATCTGAAGATAAGCTGTCTGTGTATTCTATAGCCGCAGCCGACTGGGCAAGATATGTAATGAGAAATATGTTTTAAGAAAAAATGATTACACATGTTAAAGACAAGAGTTTGCCTGTCTATGTTATGTTTATATGGATTTTGCTCTCTGGATGGTGTGCTCCCATTTCCTCACTTCTCTTCAATTTGTTCCTCATTTTACTTTACTCCTCTGGTTAGTCGTCTCTTTGTATTGTTCGCTCTGATGTCTCTTTCGTGTCAACATCTTTGTTTTCATTCGTATTGGATGTCTCAATATATTTGCAACTTACATGACCGCTAATAACTTTACTGATAATAATCTTGTGTAATTTTTTCTTTCACATTTGAAAATTGAATACTATATCATTTATTAATGCTTGATCACCATATCTTGGACAAGAAGGAAAAGCTATCTTGCGTCACTACTTATTTGGAGATAAATCACTCAAAAGTTGTCTCAAAATTTATGTCACTTATTAATATGATAATTGTTTATTACTGAAACAAGGAACTCAAAAAAAGATTCATTGTATTTGAAGATGATATAATACATTTAAAAAACAACAACATTGGTTTGATATCTCTATCAGTCAGAGTTTTCGAACAAAGAACAAATAGCAATAATTTAAACCATTTAAGAGGCTGCAAACAATAGCAATGCTTGAAACTATTAAATTGTATGCATACAAATGAGCTTTACCAACAAATTTATGAGTATAAACAGAATTTGACAATAGTAAACTCCGAGGGTTGATATGCCAAAAAACACCACAAAACTTTTTTAGAGTAGCTCGAACACCCTCAACACAGATCTGAGGAGTATTCAGAGCGATGACCGCTTTAGAATAGTCTGTCTTTCTGACAAGAAAACGACCAAGGTTGCTTACATTGGCTGGCATACTGTATTTCTCTCTGTAACCAAATATCTCTTATCTTATATGTGCTTCGACCCTTACTACTCTCAACAGAACAAAAAGAAAACCAATCAAGTTTTTACTTCTACTGAACTGAGTGTCTTACCAGCGCTAAATAGCTCATTCTGTCCGAATATTGAAACATTATTGAGGCAGAAGAGATGGACACATGCAATCTCAAAGGTGTCAGTGGGAAGAGAAACGCGGTCACTTTTTAAGATTTGATTTTGGTTTGTCACGTTCATTTCATAATACTGCCAATGACCATTACGACTTGGATCTTCATAGTTTTCATACACATTGGAAAAGAGAAAATGTTAAATCCCAAAATTAGAGAAATCCTTAAAATACAAGCAGTAGTTGAATTTTTATAAGGAAAAAAAAACTGATACAAATTCTTATTATGAAGACATTAGGAGAAATTATGTTCTTCAATTGTGTTTGTACAGGCTTTAAAAAACTCCAAACATTCCTGTATAAGAATAAAAAAAGATAAATATGAATCTACTATTTGTTTGCCGACCCTTGCATGATTCTAATTTTCTTCCTATTCCTTTCATTATTTTCTTTCTGACTACGAACTGCCAACTCTTTCAGAGACAATTGAAATAAATCAAATCATCAATTTATTTTATGATCAGCACTGTTAATAGCTTTTACCCACTGAACAATTTCATCAAGAGAATAAGTTACTACTGCCGCTATCTTCTTCAAAAGATTCCTAAAAATATTCATTATTCATTTTACCTCTCTGTATACAAAACTTGGTATATTTAACCTATATATATGTATTGCAAAGGTTATTGTTAAAATGATCAAACACTGCTTGCAAGCAATTCACTAGTTTTGGATGTTTTTCTTCTTTCTCGTTACGTAAAATGTGTTATTGTGTTCTAAAGAAGAAAGAAGAAAATCTGAAAACTTTAATGGCATATAAAGTCACGATTTGATGTCTTCCTTATTTTTAGAGCACATCCATTCAATTTATTCGTGTCTACATAAAAAAGGAGATGTTTGTATCTGATAGGTGGTATATAAAACGTTTCTTTGATCATTCGGCTGGTCTTGTTTGACATCAGAGAAGACGATATTTTCATTTCGAAACATGCTAGTTTGTGTTGCGAACAACACCATTTTCTGCTCCTTTAAATAGAGAATTTTTCAAAATGTGTTATGCAGGCAAACTTGTGGAAAACAAAAGGTGTTTTCGGCGATGGGTTTGTTTGTGCCACAAAACGGCTTCAATCTTTTTTTTTACTCTGTTTTGCAAAGTTTATTGATTTTGTACTGTTTATCCAATAAAAAACAGGTTCGGCTGAAAAGTTAGTAGTCTGACCAAAATGCTCTCTTAAAATATAATTGAGTGAGGCTTATTTAACAACATAGATGCTTTGCGGTCAACACTTTTTTACGGCCGCTCTCATCAAGAAAAGACATCAAAAGCAGATATGAAGTAATCTTTGGAAATATTCAGCCAATTACTTTTTTAGCCCACACACTTTCACCTTTACCTTCTTACAATAAAGTTGTCAATTTTCTTCTAAAGCAAAGATACGACGAATAACTATTGGAATATACAGATTGTGATGTGTAAATGGTCGTCTAAATTAAGCAACATTGAAAATAACACTAACATTTCACTTTATCAAATATGTTTACAAAAATTACCGGTGTATATTTTGAAATACTAAGTAAGGAAATCGCTATGAACTCTATCTTCCACCTATAGACCACTTCGGAGTCTTCTGCAAGACTTTCTAACGTTTTCCTTTTGGAAATGCTGCCGTATCCTTGCCTTTAGGTCATCTTAGGTGTGGCACCGAGTCTTGTCGGCTCTCGCTCAAACGCGCCTTGCACACAATAGTTGGAATCTGAGGAAGTAGATGATTAACAGTTTTATGTTCGAAGAAATTTCCGACTACCAAGACTGGCTTCTTCTATTATGACATGGCACAGAGACCTGTTGCCTGACTTAAAGTCTCCCAGCTACCATCCTTCCAGTTCAGATCAGCATTACTTTCTCCACCTGTAAGGCCATGTGCAATCATGAATGGAGGCTTAACATGCTCATCACAAGTGATCACCACAAAAAACAATAATGTTTTTTTATATATGAATCTGAATCTGTCCTCAGATTGTCATTCAAACAATGTGAAATATTCATATTAGCTGTTCCGGAGTGAATGTCAAATAGTATAATATGCCGTTTCCAATTTTCTGATGGAGGGAATCACATCATAAAGTTAATTTCCTCGCATACACTGTCCAAATGACTCAAGTTTACTGCACAGTAGTCAATGGCCCGGGATACCAGAGTTCAATTTGAGGTCAAGTTATTCCAAAAACTCAAAAAAAGTGTACTGGTACCTCCTTGCTTAACACTCAGCATTATAAGGTATATTTCCAGGGTAAAATAGAACAATCCAGGGAAAAGAGTAGCACCCTCCCCTACACCTCGGTGAAGTAGCTATTGAAAAGGGAGCTTTCGAGTAGCCCTCAACTACGGTCGCCAAATTTACTTTTTACAAGACAGATTCTGAAACAAATAAAGAACAAGCGCTAAATTATTAATTTAAACTGGTTACAATTTTCAAACCGCATACTGTAATCTAAACCAATAGAATAATATTTGTTTGGATTACATAATGCGATGTGTACATTGTCACCGTTTTAAATCATTAGTCACTAAACTCTACAATAGTGAAACCTTGTAAATAAACATAAATAAACACATATGTATTTACCAAAATAACTCTACAAGTCCTTTCGGTGGAAATTCGGTTAAGCTATCTGTGAAATCTTGTACCTTATTCTGTTTGCTCGTTTGTTACTTGATCACTGATTTGCTTGTGTGTTTTTCAATAGTTTTGTAAATTGAGGCGAAATTCCATATACTTTTGCCGAGAATATGAAGTAGACGACCCACACGGGACTGCGATATGGAGGTGTCCCCTGCTATTCCCCGAGTGTTACTCGTCGATATTTACCTCTATAGCTTTGGACACGGCGTCGGAATCCTCATTTTTCTACATGCCAGGTCATAACTGATCTTCAAGGTTCTTCCCATCCCAGCCACATTATTTACTAAGCGTTTGCTTGGATGTGGGACAAAGCCATATGAATAGGGCACCAAATGAGACTCGAACTCATTCTTGTAGCTTTGCTAATCTAGATTGCTAACCATTACACCACCAGAGACGCCCATCTGGTTTCAAATACTGTGATCAACTGCTCCTTCACCTCCTGCACAGCGGTCGCTTTAGTTGTGTCCGCAGCTTTAGGGTTCACTGCGAATTCATTAAGCATAAGTTTCTCTTGTTTGTTCGCTATTGAATATGTAATTCCATTTTCTTTTTATTTCTGGTCTTCATTTCGCTAAGATCATGACGTTTCATCGACTACATTTTCTAATTGCCTTTCAATTTCTACGTGGATATTTATCTTTGACTTCACAGCAGTATTTTGAAATGGAATCGCGAACTAATTTAGAACACTGACCTGTCGGCAATGTTTACAATATGCAGACTGTATCACTTATGGCGAGGTAAACGAAAAAAAAACCTCCAAAAGTGAATGTCCTGTGTATGACACTAAACTTCATCTGATGGTGAGGCTCATGTTTTCCAGAAGTTAGGGAAAGTGAAGTGCTCTTTGATTACTTTTGCCATCCGATTCACTCTGACCAAGAATGGTAGTACCTATTAGGAACCTATCCATGTGTCTAAGAGTTTTGTTCAAAGATTATTTTCATTTGATAGGAACGTGTACAAAAAATTAAAAATCAACTGCGCAAAATATGTGAATATGAACAATGATTTTGGTTTGTTAGTTTGTTTGGGTTTTATGGCGTATCAACCTTTGTAGGTTATTTAATGCCAAATCCATTTTTATACAAAAAGCAGTTCTATTTCAAACAATTCACTACACAAACATAAGTACATAATTTGGTTTAAAACTTTCTATTTCCAGCAATTCAGCTCAGACAAACAGTTCTAATTCAAACAGTACAGATTAGTTTAAGTATATATATATAGAGAGAGAGAGAGTTAAATGTCAAAACATTTCTATTTCAAAGAGTTTATCTTAGTGTAGGTAGAGTTTAGATATCAAAAACAGTTCCATTTCAAACAATTTATTTTTTCGTAAGTACACAAAGTCAAAACAATTCTATTTGGAGAAATTACGTTTAGCGTAAGTACGCAGTTTGAATGTCAAAACAGTTTTATTCTAAAAAGTTCAGTTAAGCAAAAGAAGGCAATATAAACGTTATAACAGTTCTATTTCAAGAAATTTATTTTAGTATAAGTACACGGTTTAGTTCAAATAGATCCATAGACTGGACCCTATAAGATGCTACAACTCCAGGGCAGAGCGGACGTGGGAATGATGGTATTGAAGCTCCAACATTAATGCAAATTCACAATAAGATTGTTTAGTGTCATATCAGGACATCTATTGAGGGTCTTAACATTCTGCAGAAAATCAGTCGGTTGGTTGGTTGTTTGGTCGTTTGGTTGGTTGAGTTTTAGGGCATATCAACAGTAAAAATTTACATACGGTTATATGGTTTCAAATGCCCCTATCTAATTCTGTTTCATAACGCACAATCATACGGTTGGTTGGTTAGGTTTGATTGCATATTAGCCTTTGTGATTTATTCAATGGCAAATCCATTAAAAAAAATAAACAGAGTAATTTCAAACAATTCAATTTAGCATGAGTACACAGTTTCATTGTCAAAAAACATTTTTTTCAAGTTATTTAGTTTAGTAAAAAAAAGGTCTAATTCGAAAATTTGAAATAGTTTAATATAAGTAGAGTTTCAGTTTACTTACAGTTAAATGTAAAAACAGTTCAATTTTTAACAATTTAACCCAGTGTAAGGACAGTTTCAATGTCAAAAATAGTTCCATTTCAAACAATTCAGTTTATTATTCAAAACTAGTTTAATTTGAAACAATTCAGTTTAGCATAAGTACACAGTTTAAGTATCAAAACAGTTCTAATTCGAATAATTTAATTTAGCATAAGTACGCAGTTTAGTTCTATTTGACCCATAGATTCGGCCCTATAAGGTGCTACCAAACTTGGCCAAAGTGGACCTTGGAATGATGGCATTAAAGGGGTACTCTGCATTCTCCAAACTCCAGCATCACTGGAACTTCACCTCCAGATTGTTTAGTGTTATATCTAGAACACTCTTTGGGGGTGTTTCTATCTGCGGGGTTTATTCTACTGCCCATACTCACTGGGCTAACGTACAGTCAATGGAAGGGTACTCTAGGTTCTTAAGCATTGTTGAAGAAACAGCTCTTCGAAAAAGAGAACACTAAATTCAAACCTCTTCGACTCGCATAAAAAAAAGCTTAGTGCCACATCAAACCTGGATCGGAGGGGTTGAGTAAATTGACACATAAGTAAAGTCGGTCATCTTAGTCGAGGGTGACCCAAAGTCTCTCTTTTCAATATCTTCTCCATTCCCTGGATTTCTCCACTTTACCCTTGATACTTACCTTATAATGCTGAGTGTTAAGCAAGGTGGTATCATGTACCATTTTTGAATCTTTGGTATGACTCGACCAGGGATTGAACCCCGGTCTCCCGGACCACTGGCGAACACTCTACTCATTATGCTAATGACCCGGTACCTACCGGCATTAGCCTAGTGGGTATAATGTTCGCAATGGTCCGGAAGACCGGTGTTCAATCGCAGGTCCAGTCATACCAAAGACTTTTAAAATGGTACTTGATACCTCCTAGCTTAATACTCATCATTTTAAGGTACGTATCCAGGGTAAATTGGAGAAATCAAGGGAAAGAAGTAGCGCCCTCCCCTACACATCGGTGTAGTAGCTATTGAAAAGGGAGCTTTCTGGTCGCCCTCGACTACGGTCGCTAATTTTACTAAATTGATACATAAGCTGCATTTAAAGATGCGATTAGCGTAATGATTAACTTTATAAAAAATGAAATCGGTGATTCGTGTTCAAATTCTGAACGAGGTGGTTAATATTTCACTTCACGCTATTACTCAAAAAAAATGTATGAATTCGTTTGTTTTACACCTACATAAGGCAAATCTTAGGACAGCTAAGTTTCTTTACTTTTTGTTATGCAACCATTATAATAGAAGGAATACACTGAAATCTTTAAAGTTTTTCTCCGTTTAAAAAGTACCTTCTATCATATCCCGACAGTGGTTGAGAGGTAGTGTAAATACATGTTTTAGCTGTGCTTGGTCTATGAATTTTGTCATAAAATACATCTAACAGACATGAATGAACACAAAAAACGTTCAAGGAAAATTAGACAATTTATTAAAAGTGCTTGGAACTCTTAATGTTGTGAAAAGTTTGAATGTCTTTGGGAAAGGTATGAATCGTAGCATTTATTTCCGGATGTATATCATATTTTTTAAGCAGATGTTAAACTGTCTTTTGTACAACTTTGCAATAAATATTGTCACATTGTGTTTTTCGATTTTCATTTATTATTTAGGGAATGCTTATATATATATATATATATATATATATATATATATATATATATATATATATATAGCAGGTGTAGATTTGAAAATATCAACTTTTACATAACTTCGTACAACTTCCTTTTGCGACAGCTAACGTTATTAAAAATATTGAAAAAATACCAGTTGAAAACGTCGCACGCTGTCTCTTTGTCATATAAACTGAATTTTTAATAAGTATTGCCAAGTCTCAATGCAAAACGACAGATACGTATGTAACAAATTATAACAAGTTAGACATAATATTGAATTACTAAGGAGGATGCTGTGAAGCGAAAAATATCGATGCATATATTAAACATACGTGGATGTGCAGGAAAATTCATCTTCAGAAAGCATTTTATGATGATATCACATCTGCTGTGGATGACTTTCTAATATAGGGATCCAATTACTGCTACAAAAATTGAAGAATTTATGGACCACAAGGTTGAACATGTTGAAAAATTAAACCTCATTTGGTCACAATGTATGAAAATATATTGGTCAGCCTATAAACTGTTCAGCCGACCCACGTATATCTGGTGTAAGAAATTTGTCCGATCTCTAAAGAGCCGATAGAAAAGTGGACGGATCATTCCAAACTGCTTCAAAATCACAATAAAATTATCAACGAAGAAAAATTGGTAGCAATATCTAATCTAGTGAAAGCGATATCAGTATTAGAAGGGATAAAGCATGGATGTTTATTTATGGCTTAATAAGGGATCCTATACAAGTCACGGTACTTAATTGTTACCTTAGTTCCGTGACCACCATTTGCGTTTCCGGCGAGTTGGTTTATCTATCCCCTCACTTCCCATGTTTTGTTTGAAAGATGCACCGAAGAGGGATGACACAATCTATCTGGAACTTCTTCGCACAGTGGAGCTAGTTCATTAGAACAATTTGTCTGGGTGTGCGCAACTCAAAACAAGAAATATTATCCGTTTAGAGTTAACAACTATTCATTAAAATACAATAGTGTAATAATGATATATTAAATACTAGGTTTGGGAATTGTATCAGTTTTTACTGTATTGAGAGACAAACAAATGTGCTATCGAGCTGATTCGGCCTTTCAATATAACTTAATTTTTTCTTATTCTCCTGTCGTCGGTATGGACATTGGGTATCTTCTCTCATTTAACCCTAAAAGCAAGTATTTTTTTAATAAAGGATTGCCCTAGAAACAAACATTACTGATTGGCTAACAGACCACAGTTCATTTCATATTCTGCTACAACGTTTGAGTGTTCAATCAATCAAATCTACTGATCTACATCAATGAGAAGAGTATCCCATCAACATATTAGATTTTAATTTATCATCCAATCAAACCAGAAAATAGGAGCTTAGCTAATTAAAGGTCACAGCCCCACCCCCTGAAGATGGATTCTTCCTTTTCATATAAACCAAAAAACCAAAGGTCTGATTAATCGATCGGAAATCCAGATTTGACCTCTTAACCGGAAAAGTTTGTTTGGAATATAGTGATTTTAAATGATCTTAATCCCACCGACGAACCTGAAATTCCTTGCCTGCTACCTTTTTTTTCCCTTTTTTGACAATTTGAAAGATCGGTTAGTATAAGTCTTCACTGAACATTTTGTGTTGATTTTTAAATTTCTTTCAAAGCCAATAATCCTTTTTTTTTTTAATATCATAAAAGGAAAATAAGATTTTCGAAATAAAAATCATCAAGCTCACCAAATTATTAAGCATAACTGAATACATAATATTATCTTTAATTATCTTGAAGAAAATATGACCTCTCTGTAGAATAAAACGATAATTCTTCTCTGCAGTTGACATGTCAGTGCTAGCAGATAGTTGCTCCTCTTTGGCTCTTACAGATCTTTTGGAGAAAACGCTCAATAGGAACAACGCAAGGTTGCTGCTGGTTCCTTGATATAAATCCCGAAAGAGACATTCTGCAAATGAACAACTTTACAGCAGCTGTCTCACAAGACATCCAAGTAACTCTAGCAACTCATAATGGGCAGTGCAGAACGAATTTATAAGTGACGTTCATCTATAGACACTTGCAAATGGATACCTCCATGTTTTCCAAACAGCAAAAATTTATATGCTTAACCTGGACGTTAGATATTGCATGCCGTCAAGAGGACTTAGTAAGAGAAAGTGTTATAATGGACGGATAATGAGAAAGTGAGAGAGAGGGAGTTTACGGAATGTTTGCTATCGGCTGACTTTGAAGATGATATTGATAAGGATAATGATTAATGAAGATGCGGCAGAAAAAAATTTGCTAGAATCAAAGAAAGAAATTCTTTTAGAATTTGGTCATTAGTGCCATTTATCATGTAGTCGGTTGAATAGTTGCTTTAGATCTTGGCTTCTCCTCCAAGATAATGCAAGGATGACGAACTCATTTTCCCGAGAAGGAAGAGTTATGTTTACTATAAAACTTTCCATGTGCATGTATTTATCTCATCTCTTCGTTATGAGCAGGATGCGACGCAAGATAATTTTAAGCGGACAGAAGCAGCTTTGGATTTAGAGTTTTCCTACTTTTAAATTGAAGATTTTATCAAGGCAAATTAAACCATCTGCCTTACCAAGAACCGAGAGAAAACAAATGTATTCATGCATTTCCCATCGTGAAATAAAAATTCAAACGGGCTCGTCCAGGATTTGAACTTGGGTTATCGATTTCATTTCTAATGATAAAAATCGTTACGCTGAGCGCACCTCCAGTGTGTATGTATGTATATAAGATTTAATTTTACTGTATAAAGTCATTTGTCTGTCTGTTGCATATTGACCTCCGACCCGGCCAAGCTGTCAAAAGAAGAAATGCACCAGTGTAAATAACAGGTGCATCCGGTCGAAGATCTCAGGAGATCAGGGGTGACCTTGACTGTCGAGGGATTGAATTGAGTGCGAAATTGTGACGCTTGCTGGAAGTAGGTGGACGTCAAATTATTATATAACCCCGGCGACAGGAAGTTCAGGTCAGTTGGAGAGATGATGCTGGAATGAGAACCATGTTCCAGAGAGACTTGCTCCCCGGCCCTCGGTTGAGCAGCCCAGGAGAACGGGAAAGAAAGGCTGTGATGGCCAGAAGAGTGGGAGTCAATATGTTGCAGTTCGGTTCAGTCTCCAACTCACGTCTCAGACAGTAATACCCTACGTAACCCTTTCGAACCCTTTCAAATAAAGTGATAGGTATATTTTTATAAAGAACTGTGCCCGGTCGTCTTTATTGTGTCGTCGTTATGATTCTGCATGTATATGTGTATAGTTGCATATGTATTATGTGGCTATACAACACGACTATATACGATAGAATCCTGAAAGAAGCATTTTATTATGCTCAAATTAGTAATCCCTGGTATCTGCTGAAGTGATTCTCGATCCCACTTCATTTAAAGTGAGTATTCCATAAGTTTATGATTAAATAACCTGTGAGATTTCTCCTTTTTTCTTTCGTAAAATAGATCCTAAAGGAAGCATTGTACTTCTCAAGTGGGGAATCTATCGTAAACGCTGAGGGGATTCCCAATCTAACTTCATTTAAATTGGGTACACCATAAGTTTATGATGAATAAATAACCTGAGAGGGGTTTTCGTTTTTAATTTTGGCTTAAGACTGGTATTTTTTTATACGCCCCGACAAGCATGCAAGTGGGGCACAAGGCCGTTTTTAGGTGTGTGCAGTCGCTGGGCCGTAGCCCAGAAACGCCCAGCAGTCTTAAAACTGCGTCGGGCCTCTCGGCCTTCCCCTTAAAATGCGCGTCTCAAGCACGAGGCAATTAACATAACCCCTCCGAAGAGGGTTAAGGCCTTTGGGTATCGCCCCCTGAGGCCAGTGGTATCTCCAGTGATGAGGCACGCCTATCGAAACAACGCAGCACACCACACCACACGGGCGGCCGAAGTGTGACCCAACAACTGGAGAGGCGCACCAATCACGTGGATTGGTGGACTTTTGGCCTAAGACTAAACCACAGAAAATATCAACTACATAAAATGATATAAACATACTAGAGTAAATGTTATGCACTATTTTGGTACGAGCAAATTTGAAAGGTGTTTAACACGTGGCAGTAACAGTTCAAGCCCTGTAGGTACACATTGTGGTTGGTAGTTAGATAGTAGGTTGTTCGCTAACACGTTACCCATTACTTCACTCTGTACGTTTATTTTGAAAGCTGCACGAATGAACGTGCAACGTAGTCTAATTCAGGAACCTATGATTTATGAATGTGAACTAGGCCAGAAAGTCGTTGAATCAATCAAAAGCATTTATTGTACGAAAGATGATGGCACAGCAGATAATTGAACGGTAATTTGATTATCAAAGAAATTTCACTCAGGCTACATCGCTGTACCAATGCTACGGAGACAAATCTGCGCTGTTATTTGACAACAGTTGTAAGTATACCAGATATATTCATTTCAAATATATATAAAATAAGAAACACAAACAGCTATCCGAACATTGGAGAAATCCGACTCTAAAATATAAGTAACTTTAGCTCATTTAGTTGTATATATTTTTACAATGGAAATTTTATACATATATACCGAAAAAAAAAGTAAACAGCTCACAATTTCTAGTTGAAAAAAAATCGTTCTACTTTTAGTTTTTGCAAGCAGTCGAAAATTTCCGAACATTGGAAAAATGAAAAAGGTGTATTAGTCTTTATAGAATTTGCAGTTCTCTTATTGGTCTTGGAAATAACGTGCTTACCAACGAGTGATTCTCAAACTTATAGGTCACTAAAGAATCTATTTGAATAGACTTAAAACTATGGATTCCGAGCGGTACCCCGAGCCATATGGTCTAATCCGATTAATAGCATTAGGAAAATATCAGGCCAATTTAGCAACTCGCCGTTCAGTTTGGCTCATCAGGAGAACAACTTCGGCAAAATCATCTGGGACTGATGAATTGTGATTCAGGTTACTAAAATATTGAAAAACTTATGACTCACCCAAGTTGTGCTTCATATTACAAAAATATTGCAAAACTTATGACTCACCCATGTTGTGCTTCATACTAGTAAATAATTAAAAAAACTTTTGACTTACTCTTATAAAAATATAAATGTAAAATATTTTATGGTGTAGTGACTAACATGCTGTTCAATGACCTCGGACTAAGGTTCAAACCCACGTCGCACTATTACCTTCACTCTCTGACTAATACGCTTGGGAAATTGTAAACCCTCTATTTCCACAGCTCTAATTGAAATAGTACCAATACTGTTCTTCTAGAAGAATGATTTTGATATTAAATAATCCACGTAGTTTGATATACCATTAAACAAATAAAACAAAATATTAGTAAACTCTTTGCACATTTCATCCATCGGTGAACGTTTTAATCGAAAACAATATTAAGAAAATAACACATCGTTTAGAAAAAGTCAATAAACAAAAGGTATTGTTGACATTAGTCTGGTATATTCATATCCATCTTTATTGACTATTTAATGACAAGGCGATTTGTGCAGGAGAGTAGTGGGAACCATAGTTGGGAGGATGAAAGGATTCATACATTTCCCAAGGGCATGCATCCAAAAGTGAACCCGCTTGAGTTTGAACCCGCTTACAACAATGTCACAGTCCAGTGAGTTAGTGACACTGCCATTGGGAAATTGATCCTTGGCGTTTTTCTATATCGATTCACATTGTCTTCGACTCAATTCTTGATACCTAAAGTGATGTAAGAGAGAGAATCAGCTAGTTAATTTTAATTCCGGATTATGTTGCAGATTGGTGTCTGCTGCACTGTTGCAGAATAAACGATAACGATAATTTTCACGGCGGCTGCGCTAAAACGTGACTTAGAATCACTGAGGTAAATACAATTCGATTCTTTCTGGATGCCATATTTTCACTGTCAAGTGCCAAACAAACTATGATCCGTAAATGTCTACCCTTTAAAGATACTAATGAGCGTTCTTTCTTGATGTTATGGCAATGATATGCAAACATAACCTTTAGTAAGTCTTGCCAAAGATCAAAAGTAAAAAAAGCAAGTACAGATATATATATATATATATATATATAGTTAATAATTCTCTATTCTTTGGACAGTCGGCTGGAGCTGTAGATAACACCGACTACTTCTCTGCAGAGGGGTAAGACTCCTCCAACGAGTGTCCTGATTATGAAACTAAAAAATCTGATGGTGATGTTCTAGAGATGCTGGTGCTTTGGGGAATGCGGAGTACCGCTTCACTGCCACTGCTCCCACGTCCACTCTGACTAAGAGTGGTAGCACCTGATAGGGTCCTATCTATGGGTCTAAATTCTACTGAACTCAATTCTTTGAATAAAAACTGTTTGACTAATAGAGTCATATTTATGCGTCTAATTTCGGTTTAACTGAAATGTTTGAATAAGAACTGTTCCACTAAACTGATTAGCTTGAAATAAAAATATTCTGACGATTGAACTATGTACTTATGCTTAACTGACTTGTCTGAAATATAACTGTTTATTTATATAAAAAATAATTTAGAATAGACTAATTAACAAAGGTGGTTATATCATAAAACCCCCTGAACCAACCAACCAACCAACCTATATACATTTCCTTGTATCATAATTGTAACTGGTATCGTAGATATGCCACTAAATTGAATCCAGTGATAAGGCTTCAGTTCGAGAGTTTAATGCTGTCATTAAGCACTGTTTATGGTGAGTATTTTTAGTTTAACTATTACCAGATGGTAGTCCTTTTTAGGGCCTCATATGAATATATTTGTTTTATACATACGAGTTTCGATTAGAAAAGCAATTATGAACATAAGATTAATTCATGTACGAGCCTGTTTGAGTTCCAGTACATGCTAATACCCATGAAAAATATATGAATCCATCGTCCCCTCGACCTATGCCTAAATATTAGGACAGACTTTGTTCTTTAATCTTAGTTACTCCACCAATCCTAAAGGAAAGCTCTGAATTCAATTCCTTTGTAGTCCGCTTAAAAACATTACATTGTGTTACATCTCACTTTTAGTTGGGGGTCTAAATAACTAAATATATTAAATATAATGTTTAAAGTAATTAAGAATTTCATTAAAAACATTGGTTCCTAAACCAAGTGAGATGGCTATTTCAAGAAATTATGTAATTGCGTTAAAAGTATTTGAATAAGACAAACTATTCATGAAATATCTTAATGACGAGGACGCATCTACATCAGATATTGTTTTGAAGGCTGACTGTTTAGAAACCGTTGATTACAGGCCTACTCGAAAACACTGAAGTAAATGATCCTAGAAATCTACTTTTTGGGTGATGGTGCTCTTTTTACCCACGTGAAAAGTTTTGCATTGCATCTCTTCCTCATTCCCAGCGGGAGCCCATCTCTTGGGATTGACGCCATTTTAAAAAAGACAGAAGTACTCCATCAGCCAGAAAATTACTATCCTTCACATATCAACATTAGCGTGAAAGAATGAAAGACGGTTCATCGGCTCACGTACTTTTAATGCAGCATTACGTCAGATGCCAAGATCGACCAAGAAATCAACAACAGGCAAGGAAATGCAAGCACTGTATTTGGCAGACTATAAAAACGCATGAGAGAAAACATACACCTAAAGATACTCGTGTATATAGTCATCGTTCTTGATAGATGGTTAATAGTGGGCACTATCGACGACTCTTTTAACGAGTCCATCAACACTACTAAATCACCATCAGTTGAATTACTTCGTCAACAAAAGTTGGATATCACCATGAAAAAGCTGAATATTCCTATGCTACTGAAGTCCCAGTTACGCTGGGTGGGATACATCTCCAAAATGGGGAATCATCACCTGCCTAGTATCATCCAGTGGGGAGAGTACCCCTTTGACATTCACTACAGATGGACTTGAAAAAAGTGATTCAAGGACTGCTTAAAAAAATCCCTTGTAGCCTGTCATATTGACCATCGCTATTTGTCTACTTTAGCTAAGAACCACGATGCCCGATGATTCACCACTAACAATGTCAGTTACTTTGAAAAGATGTGCAGGGCTGCTCGCAAGAACAAAAGGCTCAAGAAGAAAAATGTCGCCATCAAGCCTTAAATATACGTTCAACTGCAGCCACTGTGATCGAGCCGGTTGGTCCTGCATCGACTTTATCAATCACGAACGTACCTGCAGTCGGTGTGAACCAGCCTCTTGATCTTGGTTTAACGAAGCGAAGTTACTATCTTAATAAGATATGAGTATTTACCCTAAGTCATAAAAAAACTTTCTAATACTCTAAAACATTAGTATGAGATATTTTAATTGGATTTTAATGTTTAATGGCATATTAACGTTGAAGTTTATTGAATGTCAAAGGCATATTTGTAGAAGGTCAATCGTTGTACTATTAGCCCATAACTATATAATAAAATGATAACAGACCTTTCCCAACGATATAAGGCCGAAAGTTAACTTACTACCGGACCTGGATTTCGAACTTGCTTACTATGATATGACCGTCCAGCACTTTATCCAAAACCCCACAAGGACTTCTCCCGGTATTAAATAAGAATAGTCACCTGAAGATATATAATTGTTAGCAAAGTAATATTATCAAATATCAATAATTACTGAAATCTTATGTTGCATATTGACCTCCGACCAGGCCAAGCTGTCACATTAGGAAATGCACCTGCGTAAATAACAGGTGAATCCGGTCTAGGAATATCAGGATTTAACCTTGACCGTGGACGGGTTGAATGAGTGCGATTTGTGATGCCCACCAGAAGAAGGTCGGCGTCGAACTATTATATAACTCGGTGCACAGGAAGTTCAATCGGTTGAAAGAGAAGATGCTGGAATGAGGAACAGGTCCCAGAGAGGCTGGACCCCCAGGCCCCGGTTGAGCAGCCCAGGAGAGCGGGAAAGAAACGCTGTTATAGCCATAAGAGTGGGGGTCAATATGTTGCAGTTCTGTTCGGTCTCCAACTCCCTCTCACAGTAGAACCTTTCGAACCCTTTCAAATAAAGTGAGAGATATATTTTTCTAAAGAACTGTGTCTTCGCTCGTCTTTATTGTGTCGTCGTTATGATTCTGCATACAGATGTATATGTATTATGTGGCTATACAACACTTATAATTGTGAGCAAATTATTTGCATTTATTGTTATTTCAAGTTATAATTAATGAAAATTATTAAAATCAAAAATAGTTTCTTAAATCCATATAATTGCTTGAAAAAAACTGAATTCAACATTAAATAACCTGAAGGATCATAATGCCCCCAAATCACCAACGAACCAACAAGCTAAGCCACTTGTAAGACAACCATGTTACTGTAAATTAGTATTTATTTTATTGCGAGCAATATTGAACAAGTACTGGCGGCAACAACCCACAAGGCACCAACTATACGGCCAACTGCCACCCGTCACGAAAACTATACAAGCTAGACGAACCAGACACGTAGGATACTGTTGGAGAAGCAAGGACGAACTCATCAGTGATGTACTCCAATGGACCCCTGCATATGGCCAAGCAAAGGCGACCAGCTCGAACATACACACAGCAGCTATGTGAGGATACGGGCTGTAGCCTTGAAGAGCTACCAGAAGCGATGAATGATAGGGAGAAGAGGCGAGAGAGAGTCAGGGATATCCATGCAAGCGGCATGACATGATGATGATTTTATTTGAGAAGCAAACTTTTATATAACCTACCTATGAGTATTCATGGGTATGTTTTGTTGGCGGGGGGACATGTAATTTTTAGGTGTTTATGTTTTGTCCCCCATTTTTATGTTAGTATATATTTGGAAAAGGCAAAGAGGCAAATGATGTGAGAAAGAACGGGGACCAAAAATACAATTAAAACAAAGCTCTACAAACAAATTCAAATTTATATCTCAACAATACGTGCAATGAAACATTCTAAAACATTACTAGTGTTCTAATACTGTTCGTGAAATATTCCTCGGTGTGTGTGTGTGTGTGTGTGTGTGTGTGTGACTAACAATAATACTACAAAAAAGGACTATTTAACAAAAGTTTCCTACGCGTGTTGACTACTTATTGCTACTGTTACTTTCCTTCTGTGGTTTGACGAAATTTCTGTGTTCGGGGCTGGAAAAAGTCCTACCGAAAAAGTATAACGAGGAAGAGAACGGTTGCGTGGAGTATATATTTTCGTGTGGGAAGTCAAATGTAAAAAGAGGACGAGTGTGTTGATTCTGTTAGTCGAAATTGAGAGAGTGAGAGTGTTCTCTTTGGAAGTCACACTGGAAAGAGTGTGTTGACCCTATAAGGGAAAATGTGGGAGCTGTGCTGACTCTCTAAGTGAAATTGTTAAAACGAGAGTGAGTGTTGGAAGATTAGAAAATGTATAGAAAATTCTTTTCATGGAGTAGGCTTCAAAAACGCGGGAGAAAATTGAAGTTGCGGACGTAGTTTTGAGCACTAACCACGTGGTTTTCTTGGCTAATAGGACCCGAGACTGATTAGTTTACAGACGTCCGCCATCTTTTTTTCGGGAACGAGTGACATCACGGGCATTTTAAAATATAGGAGTGTAAATCTTATAGTTCCATTCCTAATAAATACGTTAGATACTATTGTGAGAGAGGGTAAAATATGCTCACTGTGTAGCCATCACGAGCATTGGTTTCCCTCTTCACGCCACTGGTGGGTGTTGTATTTTTTAAAGTCATAAAGATAACTATTTAATTTATTTCCCCCTTTTTTTTTTTCATTCAGTAACATTTTTTTAAGTTACAACACAGACAATGATATTTGAATTGTCTCGCAAATTTTGAAAGATCAAAACTCAATATAGATTAAGAAATGTTTCGTCTTTTAGATTAATAAAAAAAACATATTTTAACCAAATAGAATTATAGATAAATCAATCCACTTTTTTATATCATTCAGGACCTCTCAATATCCTATAAATACAGCGATAAAATTGATGAATCTAGAGTAGATATAGGTGCTTTTTTTATTTCTACTCAACTTTCGGCTTTATTTCTCAAATGTGAAAATCTAAAATAGTTCATTTATTATTTGTATGTTATTTCAATATCGCTTAATTATTTTTCACGTGTGAAAGCATATCTTGGTGTCATTTCTTTTTTCGCAGCAATGCTTATACTAACATTACATTCACTACTGCTGATAAGGATCAATTTCCCCTTATATCCTTGTTCTCAAATATATTTTCTCTCCTAATTTTCTATATATTCAAACAAAGATCTTTACAAAATATTTTTTTCGGATTTAAAACAATATAACTGACCGTGGTGTAATGGTTATCGTCACAGGATATGGACACGGCGATACGAGTTCAATTCCAGGACAAGACTGATTGCATAGCACTAATACCCTTGGGAAAGGTATGAATCCAATTATTCTCCCTCCAGCTATGGGTAAATAGTAGGGCAGACTAGTCTAGGAGAAGGAAAACTCTGAATTCAAACCTGTTAAACTCCGCTTAAAAAATTGACCTTGTTGGGTAAATAGGAATATAACTGCTTTTAACTACTGGTTTAATTCATATCCAGGCATAATACACTAAAACATTTATTACTATATCTTACAAGAAAAAAACAGCTCTGTAGGCTGGGGCTAAAGAATACACCGACTGCATCGCTACAAATAGGTAAGATTCCCCCAACGCGTGTCTTGATTATGACACTAAACAATCTGATGGTGAGGCTCCTCTAATTTTCGAGCTTTGGTGAATGTGGTGTACCCCGTTATTGCCATCTCTCCCAGATCCACTCTCGCCTGGAGTGGTAGCACCTGATAGGGTCCTATCTATTGGTCAAATAGAACTCAAATGTGTACGTATGCTTTGTATGAAATGGAACTGTTTTTGTTTGCTATACTGAATTTTTTAAATAGAACTGTTTTAACATTTAACTGTGTGTAAATGAAAAATATACTTATGCTGGACTGAATTGTTTTAATTAGAACTGTTTAACTTGAGTGAATAGCTTGCAATAAAAATGTTTGTCAATTAAACTGTGTACTTATGCTAAACTGAATTGTTTGTAAAAGAAATTCTTATTTGTATTAAATGGATTAGACATTAAATATTCTACATAGTTTTATCTGCCATAAACTACACAAACAAACAAGCAAACAAGAAAAGACATTCTAACTTTTGTTATTTATCAACAAACTTTTACCTCAAGTTAAAGAAATATAATTTATTTATTTTTTATGTGTTTTATATAATCATTTATACGCTTTTCTGCCATAAATTACTGATTTTCGTTGGTTGTGTTTTACGGCATATCAGACATTGTAAGCTATTTAAAGCTAGATCCTGCTTTTACATATATATTTGATATATATGATTTGCAAACACAATTTGTTGATAACATTTTAAACATAATCCGTGCTCATTTTTCTGGCACAAAGTTTCTATTATTGCTATGTAACAATAACAGTTTTACATCAGTCATTTGTTTGCACATTTTTAAATGTATGTACATATATAATTTAAAAGAGAGTAGTTTTTGGATAGTGTCCTTCTTTAAATGATTTAGAACTAATTTGTTTACATACAAGTATTACTATTGTTTCTGAATAGTTAAATGGTTTCAGTTATTGCAAACACATAATCTTTATTCAATATTGATAATTTGTTTGCAGAGAGTAAAGTGGCTACAAGTATTGCTTTTTAGTACACATAATTCTATTTAACATTAGTCCCTCATTTTAGATTGTTAAATGGTTCCAATTATTCCTATGTAACACTAACAATTCAATTTTTTGTCCAGTAAGTTGGGGCTGTAGAATACAGTGACTGCACCTATGCAGATGGGTAAGACCCCTCCACCAACGAGTGCCCTGATTATGACACTAAACGATCTGATTGTGAGGTCCCAGCAATGCTGGATTTTGGGGAATACGGAGCACCCCTTCATTACCGTTGCTCCCAGGTCCACTCTGGCCCGGCGTGGTAACACCTGATAGGGCCTTATCAACGGGTTAAATAGAACTAACGGCATACTTATGCTAAACTGAATTGTTTGATTAAACTGAATAGCTTGAAATAGAAATGTTTTTGACAATTAAACTACACTTACATTTAAACTGCGTGCTTATGATAAACTGAAACCGCACTTACATTTGAACTGCATGTTTATGCGAAACTGAATTGTTTGAAATTGAACTGTTTTTGACATTGAAACTGTACTTACACTAAAATGAATTATATGTAACTGTTTGAATAAAGGGAATAGTTTGGAATAGAAATGTTTTTGACATTTAAACTGTACTCATGCTAACCTGAATTGTATTAAATAGAACTGATTATTTACGTAAAAATAGATTTGGCGTTAAATAACCTACAAAGGTTGATGTGCCGTAAAACGCAACCAACCAACCAACCAACCAACCAATGCAATTTTACCTCAATCATTTTGTTTTTTACAATTAAATGGTCAAAAACTTTTATTTTTATTTAAGGCAAGTCATTTCCTTGCACACAGTTTATATGTCAAATTGTTCTTTTCGACTCATTCATAGGAGCCTGTTCGGTACTATCACTCCGGTTCAGAATGAACCTGGTAGGAATGGCATCGAAAGAGTTGCTCTGCATTCCCCGGATCTCCAGGACCGGAACCTCATCATCCGATTGTTTTGTGTCATATTGAGAATATTCTTTTGGGGTGTCTTACCTTCTGCAGAAATGCAATCGGTATAATTTACAGCCCTAGCCGACTGGACTAACAACTGGGTTTATGCGCTTTCAGGTAAGTGTAGAATAGCCGATAATCAGCATCAGTGATATAATGTTAATATAATCATTAATGCCCGTGGTGTAATGGTTATCGTCGTAGGAAATGGATACGGCGACACGAGTTCAAATCCTGGACGAGACTGATTGCTTTTCACATAGCACTAATACCCTTGGGAAAGGTATGAATCCAATTAGTGACCCTCCAGCTATGGATCAATAGTTGGACGGACTACGTTATTCTGTCTTGGTGATGCAACTAGTGTAGGAGAAGGAAAACTCTCAATTCAAACATGTGAAACTCCGCTTAAAATCTGACCTTTTGTCATATCTTGCCCGAGCGGAGGGGTTGGTAAATATGGTTAATATAATCATTAGTATCGAAAAAGCGCACACAATAAGATACTTCTTCACGTGTGAAAAATCATTAAACAGAGACTGTTACAAGAGTTCCCTGTGTAGTAAACGGTTGTCATCCAAATTACATATTTCTTTTCAAAGAAGAAAAAATTTCGACCAATATAACCGTAAGTATTCAGGATATGCAAGTATTAGATATATGCATTTATCAACATAACTGCATCTATTCAGGATATACAAGTAGTAGATCTATATGTTGATAAACATATCTAAGTATTCATGAATATCAAGTATTCATCATCATCATCATTATGTCGTGCTGGTAGCACGGATATCCCTGACCCTCTCTCGCTACTTTTCCCTATCGTTCATCGCCTCAGGCAGGTCTTCTGGACAACATCCTGTATCCTCACATAGTTGCTGAATGTATATTCGTGCTGGTCGTCCTGCTTTTGCATGGCCATGTGTAATGTGTATCATGGTTATCTTTCGATGGCTGTTTTATTCTCTTCTATAGAACCCACTCTTATAGAAGAGCAGCAGTATTTATTTATCAACATAGCATTAAGTATCCAGGATATGTAAATATTAGATATATGTATTTAAAATATATATGTTCGTATTTCGGATATACAAGTATTAGATATAAACATATACAAGCATTAGATATAAACATTTATCAGCATAAATGTAAAAATTCAGGATATGCAATTATTAGATATATGTATTTATCAACATAACAGTAAGTAATCATGATAGGAAAGAATTAGATATATGTATAAAATAAAATAACTGTAAACACCCAATATTTGCAAGTATTAGATATATGAATATGTCAATGTAGTTGTAAATATTCATGGATATGCAAGTATTTGATACATGCACTTACCCCACCATTTCACATGAGCAGGACGTGACATAAGGTCAATTTTAAATCGTATTTTAACAGGTTTGAATTCAGAATAACCCTTAACGTGGAAACGGTAACAATGCCAAAGTTAAATAATCTAGTCAGCCCATCTATTTATTTCTATCTCTTGGGAGTTTATTTGGATGCAAAGTTTTCGTAAACGTATTAGTGCTATGTGATTTTGAACTTTGCTCGCCGTGTCTATTTCTAACGACGCAACAATTACACCACCAACGAATTCTTTCACGAGTATTATCAATAAAATATATCTATTCAATGATAATAGTAAGCTTTGCACTTCAAACAATCACGAATCAACAGTCGAAATAGTCTAGTTTAGTTTGGTTTGGTTCTATGGCATCGTAGCTTATTTAATGCTAAATATATTTCTATAAATCAAAACAATAGTTTTTCAAACAATTCAGATTAGCATAAATACTCAGTTTAGTTTTATTTGACCCAGAGATAGAAGCCTATCAGGTGCTACCACTTTGGCCCAGAGGGGATCTTTCGCATTCCTCAAAGTTCCAGAATTATCAATGGCCGATGGAACCAATGTGAGAACTATATTGCAAAGACCAAATGCTATTACAAGCAAGAATGAATGGATACACATACAAGTTTTAAATATTTCAACAACATATGATTCATATAACAATTAAAATAAAGTGATACGTCATTCATGTTCTGCCTGACAAAGAATATTGCTTAGTTAAAATTTCGGGATAAATATCTTTATTCAATCTTATGCTTTTTTAAAAAAGCTTCTACGAAGACATAGACTAAACTGAAAATAGCATTTACAAAAATGCGTGCGTGTTTATTGAGTTCTCAACAGTGTGTCTTTAAAAGGAAAAAAGTGATATGGCTGTTTATGCATATATACCAATTCATTGATCTATATCGTTAGGGTATAGTCTTACATCAGTTATTCAACTGAAATGTAATAGGACATTATTGTGGGCTTCTAAAAGAACATAGACCTATCGTATATTTATATTGATTTACACGGCCTATGTCTTTTAGGACTTTTGTAGGCTAATAAAAAGATCAGACAACATATTTTAATACGATCAGAATCTTTCCTTTGGTAATCATCATGAATTTCGTGTCAGAACGTGGGTTATTAACTGTCTCATATTTGAAGTTTATGGGTAAAAGAGCTGATATTTGGTGGACTGTTCTTTCAGTGTTCACAAATTATTTTTGTTTTCACAACTAAAAGAATGATTAAGTTTCTGTAATCGTCCTTCATTTTTCCGTAGACACCGTTACAATCCAGTCTTTTTAAACAGTATTTGTCTTTGCCTTCAAAGAGGCAGGACCTGACACAAGGTATTTTTTAAAGTGGGGGTTTATGGGAGAGGAAAGTCGGACGGGAGTCTCAGCTCGTGCCCAGCAAGACTCTGCTGGTCATAGGCTCAGTAAGTGCAATGTGAGCCAGGTGACACTCCTGGACTTAGACTCACTAAGTACAATGTGAGTCCAGCATATAGCTTAAACAAGACCAGGAGGTCTAGTGTTATGCTTGCTTGTCATTGATCATTTATTTAACCCAAGGCAGCCCTGATTGAGTGGATGGCCATGAGGCCAGGAATCGGGAGCTTTTTGGCAAGATTCTCAGTAAGCCAATAATATATGTTGAAAAATCTTTTATAATTTCTTTCTTTCCCTTGATATTAATTTTCTTTTCTACCAAAAAAATTTTATGCGTTGTTTCATTCCTGACCAAAATTAATCTGATAGTTGATCAAGGAAGTCTGAGTAACAGCAAATCTGTTCAAATTAACTGGACTCTTCTTAGTATTCCGACCAATTTCGTATTTTTGTCTAGATTATCTCATTTCCTCAAGGAAACTCGAATTAACAATCTCTGTTTTTCAGGTGTTGGAATTGTTCTAAGATCTTAACGACGATGGGTATTAGGGTCATCTTCTAAATCCAAAACTTTTTAAATTTCTCTGGTAAAGTCCAAGTTTTTGTATATCTTTTCACCTTCCTTCCCTTTCACTCAGTTGTCCATCTATACAATACTTAACATCATCCGTATACCAAAGCGGTTAATTCTTCATGACTTTTAAAAAATTCAAATCCCCCTTTGTGTTTTTAGAATAAAATTTAGTGATATTATTGTAAAGACAAATAGTAGAGGGTATATAAATATATATATGTGCCTCTTCGTGTTTTATGTTTGCCTGACATTCATATTATTCGTCCAAATTCATGAGATCAAACGTTTCAATTTTGATCATTTAGTATAGTCGGACTACTGTCTTCAAATTCATTGTTATATTCACAATTTTAATCCATGGAGGTAGATTAGAATAAAATATTCGGTCACACGTTCCATATACGCTCCCCAGTATGTCCAACAGACCTACCTACGGATCCAAATGTATATAACCATTTTCTCACCAACATATCGTAGATGCCCGGATCCTCGAAAGCTTGGAATTGAAATACACAGGGAAAAATATCCCAATATAAAATTACAACGCTTTACGATGAGCGATTTTAAATTACTCTAAATTTCATTCATGAAAAAGCATTTATATATGTTACACAAAAATACTACCACATCACTAGTTTTGTTAAGACTAATTGAGAAGCTTGTATGTCCCTTCTTTTCTCTCACTTTTTCCCTTCTTCTTTCTTTCCTATCATGATTCACCGTCCTCTATCATAGCAGTAATTTGTATCAACATCTACAAGTAAACTTACGAGCTTTATCATAGCTTTTCAATTTTTTCTCGTATTTAGATAAATTCAATCCAAATTGAAAGCAACAGAGAAAGACAAAAATTTTATACCATGAGCAATTTACCCTATCTTTTTTTTTTCTTTTCATGCCTTCTCGATTTTCTTGTTCCAATTTTTCCTTCTTTGTTCTGGGGCCTTCTGTCGAACATTTTTTTTTCTTTTTTTTTATTAAACCTGTTGGTTTTTTTGGGGTTTTTTTTTCTCAATATATTGCATTCTTCTTTTCTCCGCTTTTCTTGGTTGGGGTGCCGCATTTTTTTCTTGCCTTTGGAGTTGAGTTCTTTACTTTCTGTTTTTTATTTCTTCAGCCTGGATAGCACAGGTTATTTTTTTGTTTGTTTTTGGTGTTCAGTTTTTTACTTTCCGCTCTTTCCTTCTTCGGCTGGGGGAGCACCGTTTTTTTTTATTTAACTGGTTGTTTATTTTTTGTTCTTTTTTTTTTTTGTCTGTTTTTATAGTTGACGTTTTTATTGTTCATCTTACGTTCTCTCACACCCACCTGAATCAACAATCGCCTAAAATGGATTTCCATCATTCTTAGCCGCTTCTAATTGTCTAAACTACCGTGAATTGTCAAGTGGACAACCCAAGTTCAAAATCAATCTGTCTTCTTTTTACTTTTCTTTTTGCAAAAGACATAGCAAGTCACCGTGCACCAAATCGAACATATTGCATCGATTTGGCGCTATCATTAAAAAAATAGAGATACTAATACATATACAAATACAGGCGGACTCTGTCGTTTCGGATACGAACGGGTTTATTAATTTCTGATTTCAATCCTTGGCGACTCGAGGAGAGAGATACAAATTATAAAAGCCTATGCTAACCATACGATGCTGACCACCACTCACACATGCGAGAAGCATCTTGTGGTGTTCATTATCATAGTTCATCTCTGCCGGTCGAGATCCAAAAATCTGATCTGATCTGATCAGATCCGAAAAACTCATCTTCAGTGGCCGACCTCAACTGCCTTTTCAAAATCCCCAAACTCTCTGGACCATTTTTCTTGGCATGACGTCATCCATATTCCAGCCCCATTTTCTGTCTGGGCGTTTATTGTGAAATATAATCCTATTTACCAACCCCTTCACTCGGGCAAGATATGACACAAAGTCAATTTTTAAGCGGAGTTTAAATGGTTTGAATTCAGAGTTTTCCTTCTCCCAGACTAGTTGCCTCACCAAGGCTAAAGAACCTAGTCTGTCCTACTAGTTACCCATAGCTGTATGGAGAATAATTGGATTCATACCTTTCCCAAGGGTATTAGTGCTATGTAAAATGCAATCAGCCTCGTCCAGGATTTGAACTCGAGTCGCCGTGTCCATTTCCTACGACGATAACCATTACACCTCGGGCACCTCCAGTTTTTATTGTTCTGTTCTTTACTTTCCGGTCTTTCCTTCTTCGGCTGGGGTAGAACTTTTGTTTTTGTTTAATTGTATGTTGATTTTTTTATCTTTTTTGTTTTTGTTTTTGTAGTTAACATTTTTATTGTTCATCTTACGTTCTCTCACACCTGCCTGAAACAACAATCGCCTAAAATGGATTTCCATCATTCTTGGTTTGTCCACTTGACAATTCACGGTACTTTAGACAATTAGAGGTGAGATATAATAATAGTCATACCCTTTCCGCGCGGGCATAAGATCGAAGCATCTGACAATGCACCTGGACGAAAGACCCGAATTTTTAAAATCCATACCAAACTAAATAATCAAATATAATGAACGAAAAATGATTAATATAAAAAAGCATTACCTTAATTGTTTAACACATCTTGAACTTATCTACAACAGCTCTGTAAGGACAAAGGATTTAGACTAAAAGACCCACCGGAAGCGATTGGCGATAGAGACGGGTGGCGACAGAGAGTCATTGAAATCCGTGCTAGATGCACGACATGATGATGATGATGATGATGATCCTTAATGATTCATATTAGATTTTTTTTACATCCATTTTTCTCTTCAGGTCCTACCATAATTTTTTGGATTTTTTTGGGTATCACCCACCTTTTTCCACACAATGAACTAGTCCATCTGCCATATATAGCAGTAGCTACTAATACCAGGGCAGATGAGAAGGTGAAGAGTAGCTTCTTATAGGAATAGTATTAGAGCGTTGGAGACTGGAGATCGCACTATATCACCTTACTTGCTGCCGTAATAACTGAAGCCAATACTATCGTTGGACTATATCATTATACTGTATTCACTAATCCTATGCTCTTGTCTACTAATAGTCTCTCTATTGTATATACTTTTTCCTGAAAATATACCTCTATTTCCTCTCATCTCGTGGTCTGTCCTGTATTTAATATTACAAGAGTTCACTAACCTGAACGCAGCAGATTTAAATTATGACATTCAGTCGGCTACGAATTTATCCCAAACTCTTTAACATTCAACTGATTTTGAGCGAGTTCCCGTTACATAATGGCTAACATGCTGGATATTATAGTAATCGTGTCTGAACTACAGTCGTGCTATAACGTTCACTATTGACCTGATGCTCTTGAAAAGGTTTAAACTCCAGTAAACAATCACTAGTTACATATCAAATAGTAACATTACTGTCAGTAACCGGTTCATCGGCCTAGTGGGTTGAGTGTTCGCCAATTTTCTGGGAGACCTGGGTTCAATCCCAGGTCGCGTTATACCAAAGACTTTAAAACTGGTATTTGATACCCGCTTGCTTAACAATCAGCAATATAAGGTACATATCAAGGGTCAATTGGAGCAACCCAGGGAAAGAAGTAGCGCTCTCCCCTGCACCTCCGTTTAGTAGCTATTGAAAAGGGAGCCTTCAGGTCGCACTTTACTACGGTCGCCAACTTTACAGTACATAACGATAGCTTTGGCATTAAATAACTCATGAATTTTGGTATGCCATTAAACAAAAAAAAAAAAAAACAAATCAACTTATTTTAAGTTCTTCTCACACAAGAGAACTCAACAAATTTCAAATTCTGTATAAGGCTGTTTGCATTCATCTTTGAGCTCTTTCTAAGAAGGATAATCAAGACAAGTAGCAGTTGAAGGCTTTCACTTTAAGTTATATACCCAAATAGAAATTTATTAAGCTTTTCGCTTTGTTTCGCTGAAGGCCGTATGAATGGGGCAACTAATGAGACTCGAACTCATTCGTGTAAGTTTACTACTCAACATTGCTAACCATTGCACCACCGAAGTTGCCTGGATACACAAGGCAAATTTTATGGGCACATTCTCAGTGTGCAATTCATGTACGTCTATCAAAATAACAAGAATATTTATTATTTCGTATTGTCCCTTTGAGCAAAATTTTGGTACTCTCTTTAGAGAATCACTCTGCATAATTTTAAGTCATTACATTTGATGGTTGGACGAGTATCCTTTCGCGCTCTATCGATGGAGCCTCAAATACGTCGACTGTATTCCCTGAAGTGAGGAAAGAGCTCGTACAATGGATTGCAGGGTAGGATTCGATTTGCATCAGATTATGTGACTTTGTTTCTGCAGAACTGTAAAAATGTGGAGTAACTCATCGTTGTCATTACACCAAGATCCATTCTCTATTGTAGCAGAAGTGCTTATAAGGATCTCTTCTAAGTGTCAAATAGACCAGCTTTTTAAAATATCCAGTGCTTGTCATGGGACATGATTGTAGTGTCATGGTACTTCAGTTAGGAGATGGACATGGTGAACAGAATTCAAATTCTGAACGAGGCTGTTTGCATTACCTTTAGAGTTATTTCTAAGGAAAATACACAAGATAAAAAGCAGTTGAACGCTCTAACTTTGAGCTATATCTCTAAATAGAAGATTTATAAACTGTTACTTTGATGTGACTCAAGGCTAAAAGAATGGGGTGCCAAAAAAGGCTCGACCTCATTCGTGTAGGTTTGCTGACCATTACACCACACAAGGTGCCCGGGATATACTAGACAAGTTTAATGAATGAATCAGAACTAAACTGAATTCAGTGATTTCAAACAAAAAAAAAACTAAACATAAGTTGCAACTATTCACTCTTTTTATCCCCTTTGAATAGATAGAGGGCATCAATAAGTCTGTAGACTGATATATAATTATTAAGTGAATTTTGATTTGAAATGCGAACTGTATAATATTAGATCTATGTGATTAGTGTGCACCAGTGAATAAATGTATTAAAGTGGTTGGAGATTATGTTGAAAAACAAATATTTATCGAATAAAAATCTTTTGCTTTCGTATCATTAGGCTGGAGTCTTTTTGATGTACTTACGTTGATAATTTTTCTTGTATATAGGAAAAAATAGTCTAACCCTTATTAAACTAATTTTAGAACTCAAGATTTTGTTGGTTGTATTTTAGGGCATATCAACCTTTGTAGGTTATTCAATGGAAAAATCCTCCCTTCTTCCTCTTCCTCTAGCTTTCCTTCTTTATATATATATATATATATATATATATATATATATATATATATATATATATATATATATATATTCATATATATATATAATTATTAGACTAATAGTTTCTAAAGCAACCTCTTTAAATGAGCAACAGCTCATTTTTGGCACACAGTTAAATGCCTTCAAGTATAGCTATCAAAAGCTAACTATTCTCTTTAACAAAAATCATTTGTTTGCACGCAGTTAAATTTTTTCAAGTCTTGTAAATGATCAAACAATTCTATTTAACCCATACATGGGACCTAAACAGGTACTATCACTCTGAAAGTAAAGAATCAAACGATTCTCCTTCAAGCTATGCGTACATAGTAGGGCTGCTTGATATGTTTAACTTGGGTATAGCAACCTGTCTAGGAAAAGGAAACCATTGAATTTATACCTGTTTTACTCCGCTTAGAATTAATTATGAATCGAATTCTGCTCTTGCGAAGTGTTTGTTAAGAACATACATTAATATACATTCAAGTTTGAATATTCATATTGCAAATGTTGATGATGCGTTAGCTGCTTAAAAATTATTGCGATTATAGATTTTTATTCTTTATATAGTTTGACATTGTGATTGTAGAATTTATATATAACTTTACCGAGAAAGTTTTGACATGTCGTAAATTATACTAATCAACAAGTATTATTCAGGTTACTGAACTTCTATTGTTTGTTTATACCATATATTTCTCTTACGGTGAGAGATGAAATAACATGATTTTTATCTCGTCGAATCTCACAAAGCACCAAAAGCATCCATAATTCTTCAGAAAGTTCCAATAAAACTCAAGATGTCTGTTGAGAGAATCATAATTACTGACCAGGAGTGAATACACTTTCCACAACACTGAATTCGTTTACATTGTTCTTGATTTAATTTAGTTTATAACTCTCATTAACACCCATCGCCTTTCTTTGATTTGGTGAATCAATATATATATATATATATATATATATATATATATATATATATATATATATATATAATGAGCTCCTTCTGGGTTATTATCGAAGTTTGACTCGATTAGAATGGTCTGATTTCAATCATAATAATAATATTCAAAATTCCCTAGCAATCATTTTTACCACCATTTTATATTTTCCTATTATAAGAATTAGTTCTACACGCAGTTATGCGGTACAGATACACCTTGTTAACAGAAAAAATTTACAAAGAGTTATATGGTTTTAAATATTCCTATTTGAAGACTGAATTCAAAATCATCTCTTAAAACTATGAAAAATTCAAGCACTTTACATCATTATCAATATATATAATATACCTATGTTTACACCAATGCATTCTTTTAAACACAGAATAACAGACTGACGGATAGTTAGATTTATATATACATATATTTATATACCTATACGGTAGGTATACATATGTTTTCCTCTTGTGTACAGTTTGATTGTAAAAAGCATTATTTATTTTGCAAATTATTTTTTAGGGTTGGTTGCTCTTCGTTTCAGTCATTAAGTGTGAATTACAGACTAAAGAACTACCTGTTCGGCGTCAGTTTAGTTCGGATATTTAAATTTTAAAATTCGACAAGTACATGATTATATTCAGTACCTTTTTATAGGATTAACGGTTATCCATTTTTAAATAATCTCAGTAACGAAGAACCATTTTCATCTTTAGGTATTCAAGAAGCGACTCTTAAATGGTTTTCACCAAAAAAGATTTAATCAATATTTGAATATAAAAACGAGATAGATAACGCGCATATCGACGGAAATGTACAGGCACGGAAGTTTTCACTATAAAAATTAGTACTTGGCTCCTGTGTTGAAAATTAAATTATTTGGGATCACAAAAGATCAAGTCCTCTGCTTATCAACTTGATTTTCGAAGTTGATATAAAGTCGTAAAAGTGTAGAGACTGTATAAAATTCATTCTGGTCAAGAATAAGTGCAGAATCCAAGCCAGCCAGTTGGGTAAAATGTAAACTAATTTGTTATCGATTCGGTGGTCTTTCTCTGAATTTTGAATTTATTTATTTATAGTCCAATTTGATAAGTCTGTTTGTTCAACTTAACATTTATCTTATATAAACCATCGAGACCAGAAATAAGTTTCAGGTTTTCAAATTCCAAAATATAGAAGTGAAGCTGAATTATAAGTGAAACTCTCAGAACATAAAGATGAACATTTGAGTATGCATAAAAGTGCATTATATTTATAAGTCATGAGTATCTTTTGGAGTTTACATTTAATATCGGTCTATCTATAGATTCATCTATCTGCCTGTCGGTCAGTCAGTCGGAATATCTCAGTCTCTTCATAATCTCTTTTACATTTCTCACAGGGTAAGTCAGTTTTTCTACACTGACACACACACACACACACACACACACACACACACACACACACATGAATGTCATCATCATCATCATCATCATATCGTGCTGGTAGCACGGATATTCCTGACCCTCTCTCGCCACTCCTCCCTATCGTTCATCGCCCTAGGTAGGTCTTCAGGACAACATCCTGTATCCTCACATAGCTGCTGAATGTACGTTCGAGCTGGTCGCCCTGCTTTTGCGCGACCATGTGTGGGGATCTATAAGAGTACATCTCTTATGAGTTCATCTCTGCTTCTCCAGCAGTGTCCTGCATGTCTGGTTCGTCTAACTTGAATAGTTTTCGTGATAGGGGGCAGGTGGCCGTGCAGTTGGTGTCTTGTGGGGTGTTGCTGCCAGGACTTGTTCAAGATTGCATGCAGCATTCTTTTGTAATTGCCATCTAGTTTCTTCTCCAGCCGTTTTGTTAGCGTCCATGTAGTGCATCCATATAGCAGTATCGATGTGACCGCTGCCTGGAAGAAACTGCGTTTCATTTTATCGGTTAGGTCTGATTTCCATATAATCGATAGCCTATTGATAGCTGTCCATGCTTTCGTTAGCCTCGTTTCGATGTCCTTTTCGGTTGATTCGACGCTGCTTCCTAGGTACGTGAATTTGTCTACTAGTTTAAGTGGGGTTCCTTCTAGAGTGGAGATGTCCCCCGTTTGTTTATAGCACATATATACCGTTTTGTGTGCATTAGCATAGAGGCCTATGCTTGCTGCTGCTCGTTCCAAACTATGCATAAGTGTTTCGGCTTGGTCAGGTGTATTTGCCAGCATCGCTACGTCATCGGCGTAGTCGGCGTCGGTAATTGTTGTTGCGGGGTATCTTCTGCTTCTTTTCTTCGTCAGTTCGAAGCCATTCTCTTTGATTTTGTCAATCGATGTTCTAAGTACGTAGTCTATACAAATGATAAAGAGGTACGGGGCCAGCGTGTCCCCTTGTAGTACTCCTGCTACAATGTCAAAGTATTCTGTGTCTCCATCCGGTGATCGCATTTTTACTTCAGTGTTTCTATAGAGAATCATTATTGCCGCTAAGTACATAAAAACAAATGAAAATAAAATAAGTCAAAATTAAAAAGAATCACACCTCAGTCAAAACAAATTATTAATCGATTGAAAACCCAAAAGTACCACATTGGATTTAAATTGCGGAACTTTTTTTCTTTTTAAATATATATTTTCTCTACTTGAACTTACAACACACACACACACACACACACATATATATATATATATATCTTTAAAGAAAAACCAAAGACCGGTTATTTTAGGATTATAAATTTATTTACATCCTGTTTTTCGTTTCTAGTGTGAACCAAAAACATCTCCTATATATATATATATATATATATATATATATATATATATATATATGCATTAAATAAACAAATAGTTTTTAATTTTTTTTTCGTAAGTCAGAAAATGCTGAAGAGAAAAAATATGATAGACCTGAAAAAATATTTGCTCACTAATTTAAATCGGTCGAATGACTCTACGTTTTTGCATTGCATATTTTATTTATTAGTGTCATAAATCGTCTAAGACGATAGCTAAACAATAAGGTGTTAATATGCTGTTAAACAAATAACCCCAACCCAATCAAAGAGTATGACTGCTATGTTACATTGTGGTACTATAATGAATTTTTACTACCTACAATCCTCAATGAGAAATCCTTTATTACCTTTTTTTGACAGTGATCTAAAAAAAACCTTTACACATCGTTTCGTCCGCTATATACCTTTGTCTTCGTTATAATAACATGAAAAGTACAAAAGAATGATCAAGGAAACATTTTAGATAGGCATAAACCAGTTCAGCCCTAACTTCAGTTCTTTGTGGCTTCAACCAGTCAACAAAAACCAGGGATATGAGGAATATCTTATGCTAACAATATTTGAAACTATTTTTCGTTTGAGGTACCAAAGAAAGATATCTGATCATAAGTCTCTTTCATATAAAATGGTGAGAATAACAGGCGATAAAGAGAAGATTGCACATCAGTAAAAACGTCGGGTGAACAGCAGAGAGAGAGAGAGAAGAGGGGTTAAATTGCTTGTGTAAATCTTTGAATGTTAATTGCATTTCGCAAAACTAGAGAGGGAATATTCAATGAACGGCCTAGAAAAGTATGATCATTCTAGTACTTGTCAAGAAGAAAAAAAATCGTATAAGAGCATTGACATTTTATAATTAACTTACTTAGCTTACCTACAGGTTACGGAATTTCATTCATAATATTTACATTTTTGTTTAGTTGCTTCTTTTCAATAATCTATACTATACCATTTATTCGTATCAAGTTGTAAACATTTACTGACGGTTATATGGTTTCAAATGTTCCTATCTAATTCTGATACATAACACAAAATTATATGTTTGGTTGTTTGGGTTTAATGGCATATCAATCTTTGTAGGTTATAAATACAGTCTTATACAAATAATCAGTTCTATTTTTTAAAAATCCTCATTAGCATGAGTACACTGTTTAATTGCAAAAAAAAACGTTTCTATTTCAAGCTATTTAGTTTAGTCAAATAGTTCTAATTCAACTAATTCAGTTTAGTATATGTATAGATTTTGTTTATACGCATTTAAACGTCAAAACAGTTCTCTTTCAAAAGATTCAGTTTAACAGAAGTACAGTTACAATGTCAAAACCAGTTCCATTTCAAACAATTTAGTTAGCATAAGTACGCAGTTTAAATATAAGTACACAGTTCAATTGTCAAAACCTTTCTATTTCAAGCTATTCAATTTAGTCAAACAGTTGCTGTTGAAACAATTTAGTTTAGTACAAGTACGCAGTTTAGTTCTATTTAACCCTTCGATAGGGATCTATCAGGTGCTACCACACCGGAGCAAAGTGGACTACGTAACGATTGTAATGAAGGGGTTTTCCGCATTCTCCAAAGCTCCATCATCACTGGAACCACACCATCAGATTGTTGATATTATATCCAGGACACTCATTGGAGGGGGGTCTTACCTCTCTGCAGATGTGTAGTCGGAGTATTCTACAACCCCAACCGACTTGGCAATGTACAATTTTAAATGTAAAACACATTTATTTCAGATTATTCAGTTTAGCATAAGTACACAGTTTGAATTTCAAAACTGTTCTATTTTAAACAATTCAATTTGGCATAAATACCCAGTTTATATGCAAAAACAGCAAACTCTTAGAACCATAATTTAGTTCTATTTGACCCATATATAGGACCCTTATCAGGTTCTACCGCTCTGGATTACATTGGACCTGGGAGAGATGGCAATGAAGGGGTAATAATCATATGGTCTCCAACAACTATTTATATGAGTCAAAAATAACTAAAAAAACAACAATAGAAAATGTAAAAATAAATGTATAAGTGACACGATTCACAAACCTCTAGGAGTGAAATAACCCTAGGTGGGTTGGGATGCTGTTAAAATCAATCAATGAAGATATTATTACCAGTGCTTAACTATTTCTTTTAATTACAAGCAAAATAAACAGTTGATTGAGTTAATAACCTTTTTCCTTGGCGTTTTCTTATTGCACCTAAACACCTGTTACATTGCAATGCTCAATTACAGCAAGAAACAATCATATAGAATGTACAAGTTGAAACCAGAGAGAGTTGATTGAATATTCGAAATATAGATCAGTATATAAAATTAGCAAAAAATAATCTTAGCTTAAATGTAAGTTCAATATATTCCTCAGAAAATGAGTTTCCATTGTTTACTTCTTATTTTCTTAGTTTATTGACGTTCAGTGACATCTTTACTGTCAAGGAGTAAGGTATATATTTATATCTTACTGGCAAACACAATAGCCATTCCTCTCGTCGAAAAATGCTGTTGTGGTCGCTAATGGACTGTAAGTTCGTACTGCTCTTTGTTAAGAGTGCCTGATCAGCATGAACGTATGTAAATGTCATGGTGATCCGGTTTGAGGACATTTCTTTTCTGTTTTTTTTTTTTGGTGGGGGCGATTATTCTTTTACCAGGCACTCATATCACGTAGGGAAAAAAGTAATGCGATTCATTACTCGAACATTTTATAAGTGAACTTCAACAAGGATCAGATCCTCCTCGAACGAAGTGTAATATTGTAAGTAAATGATCCTAGGTGTGAATAGATGTATCATTTTTTTTTAAAGATTACAACTAGATGAGAGACTAGTTTACAAAGTTGGACATCTAATTGTAACAAAATATGGTTGATCTAGCAACTTGAAGTCAAAACCATAATTAGCCATGAGCTGTTGAGGTCACCAAACTTGATCATCTATCTATGTGATACAAGGGACTAGCCCGAAAATGCCAATCAGACGAGGTAAAAGTGAGGACCGGGTATTCTGTGAATCCCCATAAAAAAGTTGGGTTTCACGGTTCATTCTCTCTTTTTGTTGACAGGAGGACGAGAAGACATGAGGTTCAAATACTGAGAGCGAGTGAACCATTCAAAGATACGGGAAGGGCTGGTTCCCACGAGAATAAAAAAGCTACTCTCTCGTTGTGTTCATAATCCATTTTCTCTGATTTTCACGGCCTCAGACACTGACCGAAGAAAATAAAGCCAAAGTTGTCCTATCACTTGAAGCCCGTTGTGTTTTCGTGTTTTTCCACCCATATCTGACAATAAGCCATAAAAATATAAGTCTTTGTTGACTATGCTTCGTTTTGTTTTTGTTTTGTTTTGTTTTCTTTGACTTTGTTAAAGTGAATATAAATTTTCTAAAGGTTTTCTGCGAAATAGTCCAATTTCCGATATCAATATTTTACTAAACAGAAGAATGTTTCAAAAGAGTTAAATATTAAAATTTCAAGAAAAGAGGGCTTATACTGATCGTTACTTCTAAAATATAAAAAAGAATCTTGTTCAGAAATTCTAACATACTTTGCCCGAAAAAATCAGATAAAAAATGTAATATATCTTAAATTTATTTAATAATGTATATTAAGATTGAGACTCTAATTTGCCTTATTTTAAAATGGGCCTCTTTTTAAAATTTCAATATGAAGTATGAATATTATAGCGAGTTTACATACAAAGCCACGTATATATATTGATAGGTATTGCAACGGAATTTAGTAATCTATTTGATTTTTTCTCTCTGTCTAACATTGTAAAACCAACACCAAGTAAACTAGAGTAACATGAACAGATGAGTTCACTTTAGATCAGATTAAGATTATTTTCTAAGCATTTTCAGTTGCACTTTAATGTTATTTAATCAGAAAAAAAAACTATCTGAAAATCGAATCATTAAGTCGTCAGATAGGTTACTTTTCGTTCGAGTCTTTTTTGTTACTTCAGAATAAAAGTGATCTATAGTTTAAAACATGCACATTTGAACTTAGTAGTAAAGCAATTAAGTGAAGACGTTTTGTTTTAAACTTTTATGGACGTCCCGTTTACTAGAATGATATGACAAAAAAATCCATTTGAAAAAGAATTAAAGAAATAATGAAAGACTGACGGATGCAGATTAAAGCGTGAAGGTTTTTTGTTTTTTTTGTAAAAGAGATTTTTTATAGTATAAAGATAACTCTTTTTTAATTTTTTTGTTATCTATCTAAAATTTGTCAGTGAATTATTTCCTTCATTGCTCTTTTTATCGGTTCTTTTTAAAACGTTTTCAGTCGTTTTTATGCTTGTTTATTTTTTTTTTAACTTCTTACTCATCCTTCATTGTCTTTGTTTATTTCTACTAATTAGACACTTTTCTTTCTTTTTTTTTTTTTTTTTTTTCCTTATATTTATTATTTTTTTCACTTGTTATTCTTCCCGTTTCAGAACGGCTAAAATAATACATAATTCGTTTTTATTCTTTCTTCTTTGAAATTTCTTCGCTTTTGTTTTCTTTACGTCATTTTTTATTTTCACTTCTTTGTACTTGTTTCGCTCTCATAATTATCATTGATTTTTATATTCTCATTTTTCTTTATCATCATTCTTTTATTTACTTATTTTTACTTACTATATTCTTACTTCCATTTTCTTTTTATTTACATTATAATTATGTTTTCTTTATATTTTCAGATTAGTACGTCCTTCATAAGTGACGTACTAGGGTTGACCCCCTCACATGGACGAGCAAAGGCAGGATGACCAGCTAGAACCTACAAACAGCAGCTCTGTGCCGATACGGGATGTATTCCTGAAGACCCGCCGGAAGCAATGGACGATAGAGAAGAGTGGCGAAAGGGTCAGGGATATCCGTGCTGATGGCGCGACATGATGACGATGACGTCTTTCTTTATTATTTCCTTCTCCGTATTTATTTTGTTCATCTTCTTCTCTTGTTTTCATTTCTTCCTTTCTTCCTCTTTTTCATTTTCATTAATTTCGTTTCTTATCTTTTATCTATTACTTCTTTCCCTTTTCTATTATCTCTACTTGTAATTCCATATTGTATGTAGTTCTTTCTTTTACTTCTCCCTTTCTTTTCTGTTTTTTTTCTATTTCTTCCTTTATTTTTCTTTCTCATTATTTCATCAATTTTTTCTAAGTCTTATATTTCTTTTTATTATCCTATTTCATTCTTTTTCTTTAATTCTCAATCTTTCTTCCTATTCATGCCGTTTAATTTTTCTTTGTTCGTATTACTTTTTTTTTTTTTTGGCATTTTGCTTTTTTTCCCGCTTTCTTTTCTATTTTTTTTTCTTCTAATTCACTATTCGTTCTATTTCTTCCCGCGTTTTTTTGTTTTTGTTTTAGTTCCTTTTGTTTTTCTTTATAGTTCTTCTTTCTTACGCATTCTGACTTTCAATTTTTCTTTTCATTCTTTCCTACGTCTATTTTTTTTTCATTATCCTCTCATTTATTTTGCTTATTTTCTCTATTCATTTTTCTTTCTATTCTTTCCTTTTTTGTTCCTACATTCTTCTTTTTCACATATTCTTCTTTTTCATACATTCTTCTTTCTTTTTATAATCATTTTTTATTTTTCACTTCCAGTTTCTTTTAATGTTCCCTTATATGTTATGCAGGTTATTTTGTCTTTCGTACAGTAGTATCTTTATCATTGTATGCCAACCAATTACTGCAACTATCCTCATACTTTTCCTCCCTGTCTGTTTATTTATTTATCTCTTTTTTTTTTATTCAGTCCTCATTCGTCTTTTATCTATTGCTTCATTTTCCTCTTTTATTCATCATCATTTTTCCCCTTATTTTTATCCTCCCGTCCTTCCCTCTTGAAATCCATCCATTTTTTTCAACATTCCATTCTTTTTTTTTTTAGTATAGCTTTGCTTCTCTTTGCTTTTTTCTTTCTTGTCTTTCCTTCTTATTCCTTTCAAACTTTATTAAATATATTTTTTTTTGTTTGTTTTCTTCCTCCTTCTTAATACCAGTCTTTCTTTAAATTACATTTAGGAATTTCTTAAATTTATTCACGTTTATTTTCGCTCATTCACTCTGTTCATTCTGACTCTTAAAACGTTCAGAAATCGTATAATTTTGGGTCTTTTGAATGGAACTGCCGCATAAAGAAATAATTCTAGAGAAAATTATAATAGAATTGGTAAAGAGCAAGCCAATATTAAATTGTAGCTCTCTACCATATTAATAGTTACATTAATACCTGGTTTGGTTTCTTTGTTTAATGGTATATCAACAGTCGACAGCCCAGTTGACTGGGGATATATAATACACTGACTGCATCTCTGCAGATAAGTAACACCTCCCACCAACGAGTACCCTATATATAAAGTTAAAAAAATCTGGTGATACGGCTCTAGTAATGCTGGAAATTTGAGGAATATGGTGTACCTCTTCATTGATATCATTCCCAGGTCCACTCTACCCGGAGTATTTGCACCTGATAGGGTCCTATCTATGAGTCAAATAGAAGTCATTGGTATCTAAACTGAGTGCAAATAAATTATGCTAAACTGATTTTTTTTAAATAGAACTGCTTGATCATTTAACTGTCTGTAAAAAAAGGACTGATTTTTAATTGAATGGTGAGTGGTACATAGCAATATTTGGAATCATTTAACTTTGTTGATTTATGCAAAATTGAATTGTAAGAAATAGAATTGTTTGATCTTTTAATTGTGTGTATCTAAAAATATGTTTACAAATCATAAATTATATATATATATATATATATATATATATATATATATATATATATATATATATACCAACACCTCCACTCTGGCAGGATATGACACAAGGTCAATTTTAAGCAGAGTTTAACAGTTTTGAATTCAGAGTTTTCCTTCTCCTAGAATAGTTGCCTCACCATACATATATGCAAAAACAGGATTTAGCAAGAAATAACTCACAATGGTTGATATACTTTAAAACCAAACTAAACTAAACTAAACCAATACCGTGGATTCCTTAATGCCAAGGCCATATTTATTGAATAAAACAGTAGAGGTACTAATTAACCCCTTGCTTGGGAGATTAGTAGATTAATATATTTTTCAAGGGTATTAATCCGAAAGTAAATGCAATATGGTGACGCATGTTCGAACTTGCACCCTGGGGTATCGTAGTCCAGCACGTTAGATATTTTACAAAATGCAAACTCCTATAAACACTTGGAATATGTCTGCCTAAGATCTTTTTAAGGGATAAAGAGGTTATCTCCCTTCGTATAATGGTAAAATATTTATCACGCTCAACCTGCAGACTATTTTGCAGGTTCGTTTCTCTTTGGATGTCCCTTATAAATACTTTTGTACAAACCCAAGCGAAGTTTATTAGAAGATGTCTTTAACTGATATAGATAGTGTTTTTACACACACACACACACACACACACATTTATATATATATATATATATCAGACTTATAAACAGACCAAATTTAAACATGTTAAAAAGTAAAAATGAGCAACTAATCGGTTTCGGTTCTACCTGGTCACAGTTATAACTAGGACAAATTAAGAAAAAAGTGTGGAAATAGACTCTGTAATGTTTGAGAAGAAAAAATATTTATATGTATGACAGAGACGGGAATGTTAAATTGTAATTACATCAAGACCCAATAAACATTCCATCGCTTACAGAGGGACGGTTTATGGGTCAACATATATATGGTCTCTAACACTTTAAGATGGAAATCTGAATGGGACCGGCCTAAAATAGTAAATAGGTCCGCAATGTAGGTTGAAGCACAAATACAGTTATTTATAAGGTGTTCCGCTATAGCAGATCCATATATGTTGTTGATATAGTCGTATATATATTATAACAGAGTTGGTTGTCTCTATCTCATTTCGTGGGTTTGTGGCAGACCAAATGCTATATAATTTGGAGAGTGCTCAGCATCTGTGATAGAGCTATTATATAATAATAAAGTAAAATTGGCGACTATAATCGAGGGTGACCCGAAGGCTCCCTTTTCGATAGCTTACTACACCAAAATGTAGGGGAGTGCGCTACTCCTTTCCCTGGATTGTTCCTCTTTACCCTTGATCCGTACCTAATAATTCTGAGTGTTAAGCAAGGAGGCATCAGGTACCATTTTTTGAGTCTTTGGTATGACTCGACCTCGGATTGAACCCAGGTCTCCCGGGCCATTAGCGAACACCTTAACCGCTTGGCCAATGTCCGGTACATATTTGTACCGGACATTGGCCAAGTACTAAAATATAATAATAATTAGTCAATATATATTATTTTTTTTTATATATATTTAGAAGCATAAAAGCTTGTCTGCGACCATAGGTTTCATGACGTTTTATAAACGGCAATAATCCGGCAGAGAACGAAAGATATTGAAGAAATCGAAAAAATCGAAAAATACAGACAAAAGAATGTTAGAATTGTATACAACTCTTTTTGTGTGCATGTGTGTATATGTTTGTATGTTTGTGTAGGTTATATTTGTGTATGATTATGTGTGGACGTATAAATGATATTCAGTTTGTGTGTGTATGAAGATACATACGTCGCACGGCAAAATTGAGATTGTCTCCTGGATGTATGAGGCGCGACGTGTAGCCAAAGTCGCGACAGTTTAACCGAAAAAACTTTTTTTAGATATCCGCTTGTATGTGTGTACGCGCGTGTGTGTGTGTGGTGATGCTTTTAACTAAAAAACAAAATATCATCATCATTACATTACGAATAAAATAATGTCTTAATTCGTAAGCATAACAGACGAATGAATATGCTGGGTCAGAATCGTGATAAATATCGTAGTGATGAGGCATGTTATACAATATAAGTATTTTATGCTGGAATGTTATTTGTGTTAGATTTCAATACTTGGGTGTATTAGCTATCATGTGTTAATGATGTATTGCGTATACGTCATTGTAATCCATGAATGTATGTACGAAAGGAATATAGTGAATATATTGTGTTAAGAAGTTGCACTAATTGTAATTATTTATGTTTTTTTCTTTTCGTTTTTGTATGTATTGGAGTGCGTATGGTGAGGATTTTAAAGAGCAAATTATCAGCATTGCATAATTAAGAAAATGAATTGGATTACAATAATTATGTATTATTAGCTGTCTATAGATCTGACCTGACCGATAAAATGAAACGCAGTTTCTACCAGGCGGCGGTCGTATCGATACTGCTGCATGGATGCACCACTTTGACGCTAACTAAACGGCTGGAGAAGAAGCTAGACGGCAATTACTCAAGAATATTGCGTGCAATATTGAACAAGTCCTGGCAGCAACACCCCACAAAGCACCAACTATACGGCCACCTGCCTCCTATCAGGAAAACTATCCAAGTTAGACGAACCAGACATGCAGGTTACTCCTGGAGAAACAGGACGATCTCATAAGTGATGTACTCCTATGGACCTCCATATATGGCCGAGCAAAAGCAGGACAACCAGCTCGAACATACATACAGCAGCTATGTGAGGATACGGGATGTAACCCTGAAGACCTGCCGGAGGCGATGAACGATAGGGAGAAGTGACAAGAGAGGGTCAGGGATATCCGTGCTAGCGGCACGACATGATGATGATGATGGTGTGTTAATGTTATGTTATGTATACGTTATTCTAATGTATGATGGTGTGTGCATGGGGGATATATTAAATATACTGTGTGGAGACGTATTTCGAACACTCATGAAAACATAGCTAGCATAATGTCAACAGGATGTAGAAGCAAATGGAGGTGGATATGATGATTTTATGGAGGAACGCGGTAGTTACGGTGTGACGGGTGGGTTGTAGGGTTCTTTGTGGGGGGATTGTTAGTAGTGGTGATGGTATATGTAAGATAGATGGGTTAAATGTATGGGTCGAAATGGGATGGTAGATGTTCTTTTCTCATGTCTATATTTGGATAGAAATTTTGATTTTTTGTTTAGCAGGGTGTCTTTTAATGGGTGGTTGATAATTGTTAGCTTCTCGTGGAGACCAAGAAAGCATTTTTGATGCCTTGCTGTTGGCGAGTGTTAGTTTTAGTTTTGCCTACAGCAAGACATAAAGAAAAGAGAAAAGGCGTTGGATGAAAAATATTTCTATTATAAACAGATTTATGCTAAGTTGTGTTTTATTATGTTCACGTTGCTTTGTTTCAGGCTCGTTTTAGATGAAAAAATAATAAAAAAGCTAAACCAAAAAAATAGACAAATAAACTAAATCATCGGGAGCCTCCACCCAGGCAAAATAAATAACAATTCCAAGAGAGCATAGTGGCCCATCCTTTGAATTTAATGCTTGACAGTCTAAAAGTTTGGACGAAAGCTATTAAGTAAAGCAGATATTTCCCAGATGAGATATCAGAGAGTATTCGACCGTCAGAGTGGGTATTGATTGAAGAAAAATATATTTAATCAACACGGACATCCTGGGAATTTTGAGCTTCGAGATCGAAGAGTCTAGTTCGTATCGAAAGAAAAAGCCATGATGAATATATTTCTCTCTCACTTTAAAAATCGTTGATTGACTAATTATCGACGGGTGAATAATGAGAGTAAAACTGTTATTACTTGCCTTTGAATTGGTTTGTAAGAACGTGACAAGAGATATATCTTGCATCCAGAAAGAAGTCGGAAAAATTCTTGCTTCTCGGGAAACCGAATATCGAATGAGATTTCGACCACTCTTCACAGAAAATTCAGGTAAATATTCGAGTTTTGCTTTTAATGTAACACACACCATTCTCCGAAAAAAAAAACATACCCAACAGCAAGCCCGACCGCTGTCCATCATACATTTCTCTGACCACAAATTACTCCGCTATTTATCCTCACGGCTGCTAAAAGCAGAAATGGCTCGGCTGATAAAATACATAATTCTTTTAAGTGCAGCGATTATACACTTATCGTTAGGGCAGGGAATCTAACTGTTAGAAGTCTGGAGTATGGAATCGGTGAAACGATTTTTAAATTAGACTGAAACGATTTATGTTCATTTTGATATAATAATCTTTGGAAAAACATGGGCCAATTTATTTCTCTTAACTATAGTAACATTCCGAGAATACATCGCTCAGTAATCTTGCATATTAGATAATTGTTCAATTCAGGGACACTTCATTGAATAGCAATGTCGTGTAAAACCGTCAAAACTGTTCTATGATGCTTTCAGAAGAGATGGATACTATCAGTAAATATCTTTAAATAGAGGTTGAATAGAACATAAACATTTCCCGTAGAACACTGTCCACGTATTGGTTATTTTGTAAGTTTAGATTAGTTTGGCACTAGACCAATAGTCTGAGGCATTTCGGAAGAATCGAATTCACTGCCAATAGGCTGTTAGCGATGGTTGCTTGTATTATGCCACGTGAGGTAGTCGTTTAAATATCTAAGTGAAACTTAGGTCTAGCACAACACAACAAGTATATATTCACCATATCACACAGAATATGACACAAGGTCATTATTTGACATAGTGCAGTACACCTGGTTTAAGTTTAGATTTTCTACCCTTAGAAAGATTGTTTTACCAAGACAAAAGATCTCAGTTTGATCTATTTTTTAAATCTTTGCCAGAAAAGGAAAAGAGATGGATTCAGGTTTTTCTAAGGGGTCGAATACGAAATGACACGCAGTCTATTCCAAGATTTGAAACCTGCTTTTCGTATCCCTATCTTACTAAACATTATACTGCAAAGGTACAAGTTTGAAGCAATAATCATCAAACTCATTATCTTTTTTTTTCAGAAAAAGCAATTATCAAGGGATCAGCTATACAAGCTTAGTGGTATCTCCCAAAATTTAATTGTTGTTATTAGTTAAACGTAACTTAGTTTCTCATCGGGCCAGAAATATAGGGCATCCAGTAAGAATTGAAACCAATTACAATGTTCTGTTTGACTCACTCTTTAACAATTGCAGTGCATAAATCGTCTGGTAGGTGATGGGAAACATCTTCTCTTGTGTGTACCAGAATGAATTTAAATTATGTGTGTTGGGCATAAGCGATATTTGATTATTAAGCGTATTTTAATATTCCCAAGTTCTATTCATATTGGATTTCTCCAATTTGCATGTTTTTTTTAAAACCCCATTGAGAGGCAAATTGAAAAATTTATTTAACAGCATTCTGCATGCCCTAATAGGGTTGTTGTTGAAATGCAAATACCTAACGAGAAAATTTACTGTAGAGAAGACACCATTTCTAAATCCTTTGTAATCTCAAGGTTTTGTTGAAACTCTAACATCATGTAAATTTCTCTAAGATTTACGACTTTATGAATTGGTCTGAGTTGAAATGAAGACATTTTTTCGCGAATTCAATTGAAATTATAGAATTGATTAGTGGGTTGGTTGGTTGGTTGGGTTTCATCAACCTTTCTAGGTTATTTAACGCCAAGTTCTATTTAAAAGAATCCAGTTTAGCATGAAACAGAGTTTAATAGTCAAAAAGTTTTCTATTTCAAGCTATTCAACTAATTCAAACAGTTCTACTTCAGCTAATGCAGTTTACTATAAGCACAGAAGTTCTATATTGAACAATTCAGTTTAGTGTAAGTAGAGTTTCAATGTCAAAAACAGTTCCCTTTCAAACAATTCAGTATAGCATAAGCACGCAGTTTAAAAGTAAGTACACAGTTTAATTTTCAAAAACAATTTTATTTCAAGCTATTTAGCTTAGTCAAACAGCTCTAATTCAAACAATTCAGTTAAGCATAAGTACGCAGTTAGTTCTATTTAACCCATAGATAGGATCCTATCTGGTGCTACCATCCCGGTCCAGAGTGAACCGGAAAGCAACGGTAATGAAGGGGTTCTCTGAATTCCCCAAAGCTCCAGATCCACTGGAACCTCATCATCAGATTATTTAATATCATATCTAGAACTCTCATGGTCGGGTGTTTGCCCACTGCAGAGATGCAGTCGTTTTTTTCTACAGCCCCAGCCGACTGGGCAAATAGAATTAATGATTTGGAAAAATCAGTAGTAAAAGTGTTCAAAAAGTATTGAGATGGAAGTTTATTGTATTTAGCAATCCCGCCACATGAGCAGTATACGACAAAATATTGATTTAAGCAGAGTTTAGCAGGGTTGAGTTTATTTAGATTTGTCCTTCTCATTGACAAAGTAACAAAGCCTAGTCTGCCCAACTATTTACCGTAGTTGGAAGGAGAATAGTCATATTTCAGCGATAGGAAATGAAAGCAGCTTCGTCCAGGGTTGAAACTTGTATCACTGTAATCATTTCCAAGGTTGTTAACCATTACACTACGAGTGACTCCCTAAAGCTGAGATTGAAGCTGTATTTACCAAGGAAAAAAAAGTTCTCTTGGTATTCAACGAATTTAATCAAGAGAATTTTTATCTGATAAAACCCCTCTAAAACGTAACTGTTGGTATATACTGACCATGCAGCATCATCAAATTCTAGTTCGAAAATTGATTTTCAGTTTATTATCTCAGTGCAATTTTTTTAAACCAGCGATTGATGATGGTCTTTTACTGGAGTCTTATAGCAAGTTGCCTCTTGTCTCAAGGACTTTTCTGAGTATTTTAGCCGATTTTAGCTATGTTGTGGTCTATATGGTCTCGAGTTTTTCTCTGATTGGTTATTCATCTAGAAATTTTTTCCATCTCATTCAGGAACATTCCAAGCACACTATCGTCTATTGATATAACCACTACTAAAGGACAAGGAAATAAGAAAACTAGTGAAGACCATCTATACCACAACATTAAGATCGGCTAGAATTCTGAGAAGAGTCTTGGAGACTTGAGAAGAGTTTCAATCACTCAAAATCTAATAAGAAACTATCAGCTAACGCTTGTGTGAAGAACTCTTAAAAGATAATAATAATAATAATAATAATAATAATAATAATAATAATAATAATAATAATAACTATACGAACAAATGGTATATGCACAACCGAACATCTGTCCTTGAGAATGACACACATAAACTCCTGTGGGACTTTGACATACAAACGGATCACCTAATCTCGGCCAAAAGACCAGACCTTATAACAATCAACCAAAAAAAAAAGAGAACTTGAAAAATTGTGAACTTTGCTGTCTTGGCAAACCAGGGAATAAAACTGAAAGAAAGTGAAAAGAAGGATGAGTACCTGGAACTTGCAAGAGAATTGGAAAAAGATTTGGAACCGGAATATGACAATTGTACCATTTGTGATCGGTGCTTTTGGTACAATCACCAAAGGATTATTAGATGGACTTCAGGACTTGGAAATAAGAGGACGAGTGACGACTATCCGAACTACTACACTGTTGTGAACGGTCAGAATACTGAGAAGAATCCTGGAGACTTGAGGAGGTTCACTCTTACTCTAAGTCCAGCTTAAGACATCGACTAAAACTGATGTGAAAAATTCTCAAGGAGTAAACAATAATAATTATAATAAATGTAACAGTGATACCGATTCTAACTGGTGCGCTCTAAACACTCCGCAAAAGCTTCGTAATAGGACGATAAGACTTGTAAATAAGAGGACAAGATGGAGAGTCCATCCATACTACAGCAATAAGATCTGCCTTCAAAATGAGAAGAGTCCAGGAGACATGGGGAGACTTGATGTCACGCAAGATCCAGTGAGAATTCATCCCCCATCGATGGTTTGAAAAACTCTCAAAGGAGTAAGATAATAATAATAATAATAATAATAATAATAATAATAATAATAGTAATAAATTGATTAGCACATCCTCAACGAGGGTAAGTCAAGACGTAGGGCCTGGATTGACTATAAAAAGGCATATGATATGGTTCCGCAAAGCAGGATAATAAACTATCTCAAACTGTAATAAATATCATATAAAGTTATAAACTTTATCGAGAAAATATGAACACCTGGAGAGTCAAATTGACAGCTGGAGGAAAACTATTAGCTGAAACAACAAACCAAAGAGGTATATTCCAAGAAGATGCTCAATTTATTTTATAACTTCGATGATACAACTCAACCACAACTCAGGAAATGCTTAACCGGATACAAACTAAGTATATCGCATAACGACATTATTCTGTTAGCCAAAAATTTAAAAAAAATGGAAACATTAATACACACAGTCAGAATATACAGTAAAGAATTTTGCATAGAAAAAATTACAAAACTCGGAGAAAGGACACTACAAATACTCGGGGATATTGGAACCTAAGAACATCAAACGGGAGCAGATGAAATTAAAAAAATTAAGAAAGAATTTTTCAGGAGAACCAGAAAGCTACCCAAGACAAAATTATTTAGCAGAAACTTCATCAAAAACACTTGTAAGATATTCGAAACCATTCTTGAAGTGGTCCAGGGAAGAACTTAAGCAAATGGACAAGAGGACAAGAGACTAATCATATTTACCCAACCTCTCCGCTCGGGCAGGATATGACACAAGGTCAATTTTTTAAGCGGAGTTTAACAGGTTTGAATTCAGAGTTTTCCTTCTCCTAGACTAGTTGCCTCACCAAGGCTGAAGAACCTAGTCTGCCCTACTATTTACCCATAGCTGGAGGGAGAATAATTGGATTCATACCTTTCTCAAGGGTATTAGTGCTATGTGAAATGGAATCGGTCTCGTCCAGGATTTGAACTCGTGTCGCCGTGTCCAATTCCTGCGACGATAACCATTACACCTCGGGCACCTCCACAAGGACAAGAGACTAATGACCATGCATAAGGCATTACTTCCCAGATCTGATGTTGACAGATTATATGTGTCAAGAAAAGAAAGAGGAAGAGGACATACCAGCATTAACGACAGTGCTGACATATCAATACAACAACTTGAAGATTACATGCAAAAGCGTGGAGGAAGACTGATTACAGCCACGAGAAACAATACTGACAACATGAGGAACAACAGAAAGACAATAACAAAAAAACAAAGATTGGGAAAAAACAATTCTATGGACGTTTTAAGTGACGAATAAGCAACAGCTCACACAATAAAACTTGGATGTGCCTAAGAAGGAGAAACCTTAAGAGAGAGACTTAATCTCTCCTGACAGCAGTACGAGACAATGCTATAAGCAAGGATAGATACGACACAACAAAACAACAAATGTAGGTTATGTGGTGATCGAGACGAAACAGTCAATTATCTAATAAGTGAATGCCTCAAATTACCGGTTAGTAAGAATAGACACTACTGTGTTGGTAAAGTGATCCACTGGGAGTTGTGCAAGAAACTGAAATTTGACCATACGAACAAATGGTATATGTACAAACCAGCGTCTGTCTTGGAGAATGAGACACACAAACTCCTCTTTGATTTTGACATACAAACGGATCACTAAATATCGACCTGACCTTATAATAAACAACCAAAAAAATTGCACAATTGTAGACTTTGTTGTCCCGGTTGACCACAGGGTAACATTTTAAGGAAGTGAAAAGAAGGATAAATACCCCAATCTTGCTAGGGAATAGAAGAAACCGTGGAAGATGAAGAGAACAATTATACCAAACCTGAGAGGTGCTTTTGGTAAAGTCACCAACTGATTAATATCAGAACTGGAGGATTTGGAAACAAGAGGACGAGTGAAGACCATCCAAACTACTGCATTATAGAAATCGGTCAGAATACTGAGAAGACTTCTGGAGACTTGAGGACACTTGTTTTCCCTCAAACTCTGGTGGAAGACCATCATCCAATGCTGATGTGAAAAACTCTGAAGGAATAATAACAATAGTAATTAAGCAACTGGAGGACTTATAAGTTGGCGGACGAGTGGAGACAATCAAAACTACTACATTATTGAGAAAAGCCAGAATACTGAGAAGAGTCCTGGAAACTTGAGGAGACTTGCTGTCACTCAAACTCCAGTGAAAGACCATCAGCTAACGCTGATGTGAAAAACTCTAATAATGATGATCATGATAATCTGACTCCATGTATGCCATCATATCCAGGATTTTTTACTTATTGTTGTTTTTTTATTGTTGCTCTGAATGAATAGCCTTCCAGTTTTCTTCCAGTCATTTCTACTCTTTTTCCATGTTTTTTTTATCCATTCGGTTTTTCCGTAATGATCTCTATGTTCACATATTTTGCTTCAAAATTGTTTTGCTTTCTTTGCATTCGGTTGTTGGCATGGCTTTGCACCCCCCGTTCTAGCTGGTAGAATTTTCTTTTGTTGTTTTAGAATGGCTTGTAATGTCTATATTGTTTGATACAGTCTCAATACCTTTTTAGTCTTCTTTCTTTCGCCATTATATTCTGGTTTATCTCCTAGACTTGTATCCTTTATTATTGTCGTGTTGCTTTACTCTTTTCGTCCAAAATATTCACACATTTTTCTTCCGTCTTAGCATTTTGGCTAGTTGTCGAAGATTTTTCGTTTGAGCTTCCGCAGTGATTTCCCACCCAGGTTTTGTATTTTTGTTCGTCTTCTATAGGGAAACCCCAATCTTTTTCACAGACTAATTTCGTTCCTGCATAGATTAAATCCTTTAATTTCGTGATGTGATTTTTTTGAGTTATGTGTTAACTTTTCGTTTATTTTTTTCAATTTCTACCTTGACGGTTTCCTGTCTTGATTCTTGAAAGATGGTAATGCAGTTTTCATTTCAGATATCGTTCTCATTATAGAATCTACATTTATCTTTTTTCTGGTATACGTGTTTGTTCTGTTTTTGGGTGTGTGATGTTTCGATTATTATTACTTTGCAGTTCAATTTGAATAGCGTAATCTTGAAGTTTGATGAATATCTAAATAAATTGATGCTTGGAAGAAACAGGCATGCCCGACTCGATGACCAAGAGAAAAACCATTGATATCCAGAAAAGCCCTCAAAACAATCAGTCACTATAACGTGTTTACCTTTTATATGGAAAATACTAACGCCACAAATCAGTCACTATGACGTGTTTACCTTTTATATGGAAAATACTAACGCCACAAATTAGGGAGAGTTCCTAATCTGTAGACTAGTACCTAAGGAACAAAAGGATTCCGAAAGGGGACAAAAGGAACTGGAGTGCTACTGTATATTGATCAACATATCCTCAATGAGAGCATTATGTGACGCAAAAATGAAGCTATGGCATGGATTGATTACAGAAAAGTATACGATATGGTCATGTAAAGATGGATTATAGACAATCTTAAACAGTACAAAAATATCCAAGGACGTCATAAACTCTACCGAGAAAACCATGAAAACCTGGAAAATAAAACGGTCAGCAAGAGGAAATAGCTTTGTCGGAGTTAAAATCCGGGGAGGAATCTTCCAGGGAGATGCGCTATCACCATTACAGTTTGTAATAGCGATGATACCACGCAATCACATACTTAGGAAATTAACTTGTTGATATAAACTTACTAAATTGCTGGAAAAGATCAATCACCTTATATACATAGACCATATTAAACTATTTGCAAAAATGAAAAAGAATTGGAAATCCTGATACAGGCAGTGCAAATATTCAGCTATGGCATTGGGTTAGAATTTGATAAAGATAAATGTGCCATGCTTTCGTTAACCTCGTTTCGATGTCCTTTTCGGTTGATTCGACGCTGCTTCCTAGGTACATCGAAACGAGGTTAACGAAATCATGGATAGCTATCAATAGGCTTTCGACTATATGGAAATCAGACCTAACCGATAAAATGAAACGCAGTTTCTTCCAGGCAGCGGTCACATCGATACTGCTATATGGATGCACTACATGGACGCTAACAAAACGGCTCGAGAAGAAACTAGATGGCAATTACACAATAATGCTGCGTGCAATCCTCAACAAGTCCTGGCAACGGCACCCCACGAGACACGAGACACCAACTGTACGGCCACCTGCCCCCTATCACGAAATCTATTCAAGTTAGGCGAACCAGACATGCTGGACATTGCTGGAGAAGCAGAGATGAACTCATAAGAGATGTACTCTTATGGATCCCCACACACGGCCGCGCAAAAGCAGGACGACCAGCACGAACGTACATTCAGCAGCTGTGTGAGGATACAGGATGTTGTCCTGAAGACCTGCCTAGGGCGATGAACGATAGGGAGGAGTGGCGAGAGAGGGTCAGGGATATCCGTGCTGCCAGCACGATATGATGATGATGATGATGAAATGTGCCATGCCAATAATATGATAATGAGAAGAGAAAAACGGCACATGACGGAAGTAATAGAACTACCAAAACGAGAAAATATCAGAATAGTCGGAGAGAAGGAAACTTACGAATACTTGGGAATATTAGAAGTGGACACTATTAAAAAAGTGAAGAAAATTTAAAAAGTATCTCAGGAGAACTAGGAAACGACTGCAAACCAAATTATACCACAGAAATCTTATCAAAAACTTAAACGCCTGTACTGTTTCTCTTTTGACATACTTGCGTCCATTCTTAATGTGCATGAGGGGGGAAATTTAACTAATGAACTAGCGAAAAGGAAAACTCATGACAATGCATGAAGCCTTACATCCCAGTGATAGCGTACAGAGACTGTATGTGTCAAAAAAAGAAGGAGGAAGAGGACTTAACAGCACTGAAGTCAGCATCGATGCTTTTTTTACAAAGAGTCGAAGACTACATTGAAAATGCAGAGAATGACTGATTGCAGCGACCAGGAAAACTAAAGACAACACAAGCGTCAACGGAACAAAAATAACCGCAAACATAAGTGGGAATAAAAATAAATGAATGGACATTTCAAGCGAAAAACAAACGAAACCTCGAACAAGAAAATTTGGACCTGCATAAGAAAGTGAAATCTTAATAGAGAAACTGAATCTCTTTTGATACCAGCACAGAGCAATGTCATTAGGACTGACTATGCCAAAGCAAGAATAAACAAGACATAATAAAATAGCAAATATAGATAATATGGCGATAAAGATGAAACGATCAATCTCATAATAGGCGAATGCAATATGTTACCGCAAACAGATTATAAAACTAAACACAACTGGAGGGGGTGTCCTCGTGGTGTAATGGTTAAAGCGATGGACTGCAGAATCGTAGTACGTGAGTTCGTACTCCAGTCGCGCTATTACGTTCACTTTCGGGCAAATGCCCTTGGGAAAGGTATGGGCCCCCTTATCCTTCCAGCTATGGGTTAAATAGTACCACTACTATTCTTCTAGGAGAATGACTTTGGCATTAAATGACCGAAAAAGAGTTGATATGCCATTAAACAAAGAAACCAAACCAAATCTAAACACAACTGGCTGGGGAAGGTGAGCCATTTGGAATCGCCCAAGAAGTTTAAATTTGAACATAAAAAATGGTATACGCACAACCCAGAATATCTCCTTAAAAATGAGATGCCCACACTTTACTGAGATTTTGATATTTAGACGGATAACATAATCTTAGCCAGTCGACCAGACCTGGGCAAAATCAACAAAAAATATGAGCAAACGAAATCAGACAATAGTGAAATACCACCAGCTATCACTGGTGTAGAAATGTCATAAGGATCCAAATGATAATGATAAACAACGAATCAAGTTGGATATTGTTTTATTCACTGAGAGAAATGTATGACTATTGCGTTTACAGAAATCTTTCTACGGTGGGCCATCTTTTCTATTTTATTGTAACAAACATATATACATTTAATTATTATACATATACTTCCGGATACATATGAAGGTGCTGTTTATCAAGGCCAGTTGGCTTTTGGTTTCCTCTGTTTATAATGCAATTTAAACAGATTGACAAATTAGCGGACATTATATTTCTAGGAAATAGAAAACTTTCTAACAACCAGAGTCTGCTAATTTTCAGAAATATATGATTCATTTCTATATTTTGGCAAACATTTAGGCAGCTGAAATCTTTCAGAGTTTTCTCCCCAATCAATGCAAGTGCAAAAATATTTAAAGTTGATTATATTCCAATATTTTACAACTTTGTCTCGTAAACTGATGCTTCTCAAAACAAATCAGATCGATTTACATCTTAACAAACTTTGCTGAACAATTATCATTTGTCTAAATAAGTTCAAGAATAACATCAATATATCCTGCCTTGAGTCAGGGATGAATGGTGGCGGTTTCATCAAAGGATTGTTTCAATGAAAAATGAACAATCTAAAGAATTCTTTCAAGTGACCGAAAAGAAGAGAAACAAATTGTACGAATGTAAAATGTTATCAAGTTATATGAACTCTGTAATCTATGCATTTAAATCTATATCTCAGAAAAATATGAGAGTGTATATTTACTTAAAACATTGTTGTGCTTAAATCACCGCCAGACTTCTCTAAATAATTATACAATCTGTTGACCTTAACTGTATGTTTGATAAGGGTATGTATATTGTAACGTTATGCAACGGAAAATACATCGTATCGTCAAAAACCTTCTGAAAGCGAACATTTCATACATTTCATTATGAGGGAATAAATTATTTCCAGTTAAAGTTGAATCTTCTTGTTCTTCTTGGTCTACTTGTTGTTGTTGTTGTTGTTGTTGTTGTTCTTCTTCTTCTTCTTCTTCTTCTTCTTCTTCTTTATTAAAATTTTACTCCTTTAGAGTGTTTCACATCTGTGTTAGCTGATGGTTTTTCACTGGAGTTTGAGTGACAGTAAGTCTCCTCAAGTCTCCAGAACTCGCCTCAGGATCATGGACGTTCTATGCAATGCTGTCATTTGGATAGTCTCTACCCGTCCGCCAACTTCCAAGTCTTTCAAGCCTTTTAATAATCCTTTAGTTATTGTGCCAAAAGCACCAATCACAATTGGTACAATCGTCACTTACATGTTCCACTACTTTTTCAATTATCTAGCAAGGTCGAGGTACTTTTCCCTATTTTCACATTCCTTCAGATTTATTCTGTGGTCCGCCGGACAGCAAAGTCGACAAGTTTGCAAATTCTCTTTTTTTTTTTTTGTCGATTATTATAAAGTCTGGTCTTCTGGCCGGGATTAGGTGATCCGTTTATAATAATAATAATAATAATAATTATTATTATTATTATTATTATTATTAGTAGTAGTAGTAGTAGTAGTAGTAGAGTTTATGCTTTAAAAATCTCCAGCACCCAATTACTTAGAAAATTTTTAGGAATTAATAATTAGTGATACCTGAATTTATTGTTTTTGTCTTTTAATTAATACAATTTTTTTTTGCAAGTACAATGTTTACTTCCCATATTTTGTTGCCCAAATAACCCCATAATTGTTTTCCTTTCCAATTTTTGTTTTCGAAATATTTTTGTCCTAAATTATTTTTGCTGTTATTGCTTTTACTGGCAACTGTAATCAACAGTTTCATTTCTGTCAAAGCCTTCACTTGCTCTTCTGCGAATTAATAACTTTAGCATTGGCAATATTATTTCATGTGGCTTTATTTTGAGCTGCAATTAATTCTGTTTCTTTCTTACGGTTTCTTTTTCGTAACTATGTCCAGGTCATATAACGAACGATTTTCTTAGTTTGACGTTTGAAATGACATGTATATTTATAGTTGTTTTTCTTCCAATTTTTGTTTTCTAAAAATTGTTTAGATTTTTCTATATTCTTAAGTTATTTTTCTCATTATTGGTGTTCCGAGCTATGATAATAATTTTCTTTCTTGTTTTGTTTATATTCTTCGATTGACTGAATTATTGAATCCAATCAATCATTAGTAGTGGTGTCACCTCTTCCACCTTCTTTTCTTTTTACGTGTTTTTTTTTTTTCTGTGATTATCATTTTACTCTTTGTGAGTTTTTCATTCAAGCTATATTTGTCGTATAATGTGTACGATTAGATCACTCGAAAGGGGGTGTTGTGCTAAACTCGGATGAGGAGAAAACTGCGAAACTTGAACAAGTTGGTCGACCTTGAGACCTGGTTAAATAGATCCCAAAGGTGCCAATTAAAAACACGTAATTAAAAACGTCACAACTAGTAAATGTAAAAAATCACTAAAACTATGAAGCTATAAAAGCAAACCTATCAGTAAAAAAAAAATGAAGAGGGGGGAGAACAACAACAAAAAAGGAATATATATATATATATCATCATGTCGTGCTGGTAGCACGGATATCCCTGACCCTCTCTCGCCAGTTTTCCCTATCGTTCATCGCCTCCGGCAGGTCTTCTGGACTACATCCCGTATCCTCACATAGTTGCTGAATCTATGTTCGTGCTGGTCGTCCTGCCTTTGCTCGGCCATGGACCCCCCATATATATATATATATATATATATATATATATATATATATATATATATATATATATATATATATATATATATATATATATAAAGCAGTCATCTGGTTTTCTATATAGTACTGGTAAATCCTCTCCCACCGTAAATGTAACTTTCTATTTTGACGCTCTTCTTTGAGTTTATACGTGATACGTTAACCGATACGTTTTCTCTTATTCATCTATTTTTTCTTTTTTACTAATCCACTAAATTATTTTATGAACCGGTATCATTTTTTCACTTCACCATCTATGGATTTATTTTTATTACAGAAGTTGTCTCACAAGAATGGCTTTAGCATTAAAAAACTACAAGACTGTTTTGCCATTGAACAAAGAAACTAATCTTCTTCCACACCGACTTATCAGGTTGTTTCTCTCATTTTTTCTTTTTCTTTCAAATTTATTCTTTTTTCTCAGATTTCTTTCTATGCTGTTATTCATTTCTTCATTGTATCTATATTATATTTTTTCCAGTACTTCTATCTTCTTCTTCTTCTTCTTCTTCTTCTTCTTCTAGTTTTCATAGCATACCGATCTTCATGGGATATTCTATGCCAAAGCAATCCTTGAAGATGATCAGTCCAGGTACAATGTAACCTATAGCTACGGAAGGGGTTATTACTTTTGTACATTTCCCTGGGGCAAGAGTCTGAAAGTGAAAGTAAAAGCTTGACTAGAGTTAGAACGCAGTCCAGGATCTAAGCCACTACGCAAATGTCACTATGTGGCTCCCCTCTAGAATAGCCTCAACCCACTAACCCAAATGATGGTATCATGTGACATCTAACGATGTTTTATCACATCTGTCAATATGGAAATACTCTTGAAATTTATGATAGAATTAATGGAAATAAAATATGTTATGTTCACTGATGGCCCGGGAATCCGGGGTTAAATACTAAATTGAGTCATACCAAAAACTCAAAAAAATGATACTTGATACCAACTTGCTTAAAACTGAGCATTGTAAGGTATGGATCAAGGGTAAAGTGAAGTAATACAGGAAAAGTAGCAGTTCACGAAAAGGGAGTCTTCGTGTCACCCTTGACCACGTTCGCCAACTTACTTTTATGACTTGCTATTGGATCAGAATTAACAGAAATAGTTACCACATGAAGATGAATAATAATATTATTAACGCAAACCGAGTGAAATAATATAAATAAAAATATAATATATATAGAATATGCATTAGATTTGAAGGGAAAAATAGATGCTCAGAAAGTTAGTGCAATGGCAGGAATTTGAATGTTCTTGGTAGTACAATAAGCTACAAGAGATGATGACACTTTAGGTCTGTTAGAAGTGAGGGGTCCAAGTTCTTTGCTATTACCCTTAAATCAATTCCACCTCGGGATGATTGCAACAGTTATTGTCCAATTTATCGGGCAAATTAATCTGCTTATCTATTAAGATATTTTGAACTAATATAATCACGTGAGTTTTCAAGCATTGCTATTGCATTTCAATATAAAGCCTTTACGAGTGTGTGATCTTTATTGATCCAATGTCTCTTAAAACACAGGTATTTTATTTACTATATATGGCTGATTTATGGTACGTGGCCATATTCACGTTCATCGCGTAAAACCCCAAATCCTTCGTATCAGTATACTAATTTAGGTTTTTAACTATTACGCTTAGAAAGGTGCTGTAAATCATTGATATTGCAAATAAGTATGGAGTGCGTACCTGTTTATGATTACTTGAGAGATATAAGTTGACCATATACAATTGCAGAGAATAAATTTAAACTAAACCGGATTCGGAAAACTGATCAACCAAACAGCCAACCAAAACGAAAAATGTAATTGTATATTGCTCGACTAGAAATTCTATTTCAGAAAAATTTACACGAATGAATTGCAGAGTGTTCTTGAGAAAATATTTTAGTAATTTATATATATATATATATATATATATATATATATATATATATATATATGACTATAGAGATATATATATACTCCCCAACGATATATATGACGATATATATATATATATATATATATATATATATATATATATATGGCGAAGAAGTAGTCGTGTTGCCATTAGCGTCTATTGCAAGCCTCTTCGTAGATGAATTGAGGTCTCGGCAACCGTTTGAACGGATGTATGTAAACAATAGTAATTGTGATTCATAACCGTTTAGAATTTACTTCGCAGCTAATATCTCATCGTGGCTGAATGGTTAGAAGCTTTGGTTTGGCGTTTGAGTCAACCGGGTTTCGATCCCAGCTACGAGAAGATACTGTCTAGCCAAACTGATGAGTTCTGATAGAACGAAACAGATCTGTCTGTGGATGACTATATATATATATATATATATATATATATATACATATATATATATATATATATATATATATGTGTGTGTGTGTGTGTGTGTAAAGTATTCTTCAGTCCAGTACATCAAGAGTAGAGAACAATTTTGTCAGGACAAAAATATTCAAATTTCGAATATTTAAATATTAGTAATATTAAATAGTATTATATTTTCCTATTGGATCTGGTGAAGTCCTGTTAAAAAATTTCTCTAGAGTCCTTTATTCATAACAATGCTCATAAGAAGATGGAAATAAATGTATTATCCTAATGTGACTGAATGTTGTTGTTTTTTTTTCTTGAAATTATATATTTTTATAGAGAAAGTGGTGTTATATTTTTATTGAATTAACATAACTGGAAAATTCAGCAAACACCTGCATGCGAAACACTGAATAGCTGTTCTGACCTTATTAGGTCCCATCAGCAGTGCATACCGTGATCTCCACCACTGGAGATCGAACCAACAACCACAGAATGCATAAGTTTAAACTCTACCACTGGGCCACTGGTCTATATCACACATAAGCGATACCAAATTAACTAGTCATCAATTCCTCTATTCAAATAACATCATTTTCTCTATTGAAATATAAAAACATATTTTTATTTCTAGCCCATAAGGTTAACGTTATGTGGATTTATAACACCGACTTGGGAAGACTTAGACCCGGAGGTGACTATATCCTCTGTAGGGAACACGTACCTTCAAGACACATTAGTTTAATTGGTCACTCATTTGACAATGACTAGTTAATTTGGCACCGCTTATGTGTGATAAGGACCGGTGGCCCAGTGGTAGAGTTTCAGCTTATGCATTCTGTGGTGGTTAGTTCTATCTCCAGTGATGGAGATCACGGTATGGACTGCTGATAAGGTCGAAACAGCTTTGCAGGGTTCCGTATGTCACATGTAAGTGTTTGCCGAATTTTCTAGTCATGGTAATTCAATATATGTATATATACACACATAGTCTCTCAATGTGTGGTTTGCGCACACATTCATAAACATATATGAACCTATATATATGATAAATAATCGTAGTGTAATGAATACCGTCGAAGGAAATAGATACGGTGACCAGAGTTCAAGTTCCGGGCGAAGCTGTTGGCATTTAACATTGTTCTAATACGTTTGGGAAAAGTACCAATCCAAATAATCTCTCTCCAGCAGTGAGTAAAATAGTCAGGCCAGCTGAGCTGTTTAGCTCTGGTGTGACAACTAGTCCAAGACAAGGAAACCTCTGAATTAAAAAAAAAGGATTTTGCGTCGCATCCTGCATGCATGATCAACGATCTACAAGCACACCATATATATATATATATATATATATATATATATATATATGTGTGTGTGTGTGTGTATATACTGATAGATATGAACGGTATATTTTGTATATTTGACTAGATATATATATTTTAATTTCTTTTTTGGATGAATGTAAAAAAAATAATTTGATCACAATGAAAAACCCATCTTCAAATTGGAAAGTTAAAAATTGTTGAAAGTACATAACAAAACAGTAAAGAATTAAATTTTTAAAAAAAGAGCAACCATCGATATTAGTGAATAAAAATTATGAAAAAATGTAAAAAGAAAATTATTTAATTTTGTATGAATGTGAAAAATTTTGAGAGATTATATAAAAAACGAAAAAATCTCCGTAAGCTTTGTTTTTAAGCTATAGGTATCTTTACAGACATGATTCTAAAAGTACAAGCGGAAAATAAATAAACAATAGAAAAAAAAAAATTACCAATAGAAAAAAACAGTACAAACATTAGCGAAATTACGTTTAAAGTTTTAAATAACATCTTTCTCTATATCACCATCACCCATAATGGAATTTATGAGATACGCACTCTAAAGTGAACCAAGATAACGAAAACATTGACGCAAAACGTGTTTTTGTTTGTTTGTTTGTTTGTTTTGGTCAAGGAACAGGGAATATGATTTGGTAAAGGTGGCTAAATTTGTAATTGATTAGTTTAACTTAAATAGGTTGATATTGTCTGTTTACATGTATAGTATATACCTTCTCAATCAGTTTAAACACGTACACACCTCCCACTTAGTTATTGGTATAGAATATATCTTCACAATCATTTTAAACACGTACATACCTCTCACTTAGTTATTGGTATAAAATATACCTTCACAATCATTTGAATCATGTTCACACTTTATGAGTAGTTATAATAACAATGTTGAAAGAAACAATGATTTAGTGAATATCCCAATTATTTAAAACACTTGGACAGTTCATATTTAGTTGCAATAATGATATTTTTAAGAGCAATGAATAGATAAGGATCGCAAATATTTAAATCCCCAAAATGGTTCACACTGATGCATTATCAATTGTATTTTGAAAATTGCTCATATTTCATTTAATGCTGCTGTAAAAAGCAATGGAAGTGTTGCCAACAGTGTTTGAATTATATGACTAATCATGGTCCAAGCGGGGCTTAAAGGCAGAAACATTATGTGGAATGTTCTATGGAAGAGCGACAATTGCCACTGCAGAAGGTCTCCCACATGTATCATTATTTTTAAGACCTGCATTTAATTCAGGTGAGATATGACCTTTCTGCAATAGCAAT
>OY757924.1:61756891-61811891 GCA_963585895.1 Sepioteuthis lessoniana | reverse complement strand
ACAAACTACAAAGGAACTGCACAAAAAGGCAACCAGCTATATTGAACAAATCCTGGTAGCGACACCCCACCAAAATAAGGTGTACAGCCACTTACAACCCATTTCTCCTACCATCAATGTAAGACAAACGATACATGTTGGACACTGCTGAGGAAGCGAAGACCACCTCATGAGTGACGTTCTTCGATTGACCCTTCCAATACGTTTGGTTTGGTTTGGTTTCTTTGTTTAATGGCATATCAACCTTTGTAGGTTATTTAATGCCAAAGATATTCTCCTAGAAGAACAGTAGTGGTACTATTTAACCCATAGCTGGTAGGATAAGTGGGGTTCATACCTTTCCCAAGGGTATTTGTCGCAAAGTGGACGTAATAGCGCGACTGGAGTACGAACTCGCTTACTACGATTCCGCAGTCCGTCGCTTTAACCATTACACCACGAGGACACCCCCCTTCCAATAGAGGTGACATGTTTGGCCGACCAAGAAGAACAGATCTACAACAGCTCTGCGCAGACACAGGATAGACTATTTTTTGTTTGTTCATTTGTATGTTTGTTTGTTTGAGTTTCACGGCATGTCAACCTTTGTAGGCTATTTAATGCCAAATTCATTTTTATACGAACAAATACTTCAATTTCAAACAATTCACTTTAGCAAAAGTAAACAGTTTAATTGTCAAAAACATTTCTATTTCAAGCTATTCAGTTTATTTAAACAGTTCAAAATCAAACAATTTGTTTTAGCATTAGTATAGTTTTTATTTACACACAGTCAAATGTCAAAACAATTCAATTTTTAACAATTCAGTTTAGCGTAGTACAGTTTCTATGTCAATTGCATTTCTATTTCAAACAAATGAGTTTAGCATAAGTGCACAGATTAATCTAAATTGACCCATAGATATGACCCTATCAGGAGCTACCACTCCGGATTAGAGTGGACCTGGGAGTGATGGCAATGATTTGTTGCTCCGCATTCTCGAAAGCTCCAGCATTGCCAGAACCTCAACATCAGATTGTTTAGTATCATATCCAGGGCATTCGTGGGAGGGTTGTACGAATCTGTAGAAATGCAGTTGGTATATTCTACAGTCACAGGCGACTTAGTAATATACAGAGTTAAAACAGTTTCATTTCAGATAATTCAGTTTAGCATAAGTACGCAGTTTAAATGTCAAATCAGTTCTATTATAAGTAATTCAGTTTAGCATTAGTACTCAGTTTTATTATATTGGACCCATAGATAGGGTCATACCAGGTGCTACCACTGCAATCCAGAGTTGGCCTGGAAAGTGTGACACTGTATTCCCCAAAGCTCCATCAATACAGGAACCTAACCATCCGATTGTTTAGTGTCATATCAAGACACTCGTTTTGAGGGTCTTATCCCTCTGCAAATATGCTGTCTATGGCCGACTGGGCAATGGAGACACTTTCGAAGACCTGTTGTAAGCGATGAACGATAAGGACGGAGAGAGAAAGAGAGAGAAAGAGAGTCTCTGGAAAAATCGAGCTAGCAGTGAGACTTGATAATGAGGATGATTTTCATCGTACTTTTTGCATTCATCCTCTCCATCTCCCTCTCTCTCTCTCTCTCTCTCTCTCTCTCTCTCTCTCATATATATACATATATATATATATATATACGTACAAAGTCAGAAGAAATTTACCTAGGTTTCAAGTAACGGAATCTTCAGGATAATCCTGCCTAAAGAAAGATTGGACCAAACCACATTTTACTGATTAACTGTGTTGGTTGTTACTAAATCACTTTGTGCGTCTGTGTCTAAACAAGTGCTATATAATATGGAGAGTGATCAGTATCTAGATTAAAGCTATTATATAATAATAATAATAATAATAATGATAATAATAATAATAATAATAATACATATTAGGTTTATGTATTTAATTGCATGGAATTTAGACTTCGTCCCGTAGGTTATGTGGAGCTTTTTACAAAGCAGTTGACTGCATGATGATTTTTGTTTTGTAAAACACAGACACACAGACACACACATATATATATATAAAACAACATGAATAAACACACACACACACACACACACACTCATATATATATATATATATATATATATATATATATATCTTTCTTTAAGAAAGAAACCAAATACCGGTTAATTCATGATTATAAATTTATTTCGATCCCGTATTTTCAGTTTCTGGTGTGAACCAAAAACATGAAGAAAAACAAATAATACAGGACTTCTTCAGACCCAATGGATAATTAATTAAATTTAAATTCAAATTTAAATTTAAATTTAAAACCAGAATACTCCAAATAGTTTTTACGGTAGATGAGATTAATGCCTTGAAGAGAAAATTTATATTCTAAAATATAAGTACCCCGATAAGTTATTAAATAAGAGAAGCGAATTGATAGCTAGATGTAGACATAAGACTAAATTTAAACTATGAAAATTTAAAAACATAGAAAAAAATAGTGAAACCAGGAAAAAAAAAGTATCGAACATATGCACATAAAAAATAGGTAGCTAATTAAATGATATCGAAAATGATATAAGCATTAATATTTCTCTTAAAAGTTAATTATCGAATTTAACATGAAAAGAAAATAAACTAAACGAATAAATAAAAAAGTTAAATAACCGTAATTATAACTGACATAAGAAATTTGAAAAATTAAAATAAAAACGGAAATTCAATAAAACGAGGAGGTAACTCCTAAATCTCGTCCCCCCTACACCACATGTGTTTATTCTGGTTTTAAATTTGAAATTAAATTTAATTAATTATCCATTGGGTCCGAAGAAGTCCTTTATTAATTTTTTTTTCTTCATGTTTTTGGTTCACACCAGAAACTGAAAATACGGGATCGAAATAAATTTATAATCATGAATTAACCGGTCTTTGGGGTTTTTTTTCTTAAAGAAATATTGCTCGCTAATAAATTACATTGAGCTCTCTACTAGGAAAATTTAAATGTTAGGCTCTTGAATGATTTTCTTGTCCTGAGGGAATTACTCCAAACTTTTTAACCTGACCGAATATTACCCATATATATATATATATATATATATATATATATATATGTCGTAACTTCCTACCAAGTAACCAAGCTCTTTTATGCCTACAAATAAAACGTATCTTAAACATTTGCTTATTATAATTGTAGGATGCAATAGGTAATTTCTCCAACATGCATAAATAGCAATACTTATCATCTCCTTATATTTACGACACATTTACTATCTCCCATATTAATATAGGATCTATACTTTGATTGTTTTTAATTTGCCTCACATAGATAAATTAGTCCTGTGTCAACATAATTCGTGCAAAGAACTATTTCAATGGTTGTAACATATATACATATATATATATATATATATATATATATATATATAAGGCTTATTAAATAAGTTTTCAGAATTTTTCGTATGGGTACTTTTATTGATAGTACACACATGAAACTCTAGTCCTCTTCGAAGTAATCTCCTCCGGCTGCGATGCACTAGTTGTACCGTTCCAACAACTTCTAGAAGTCCCCATGGAAGTCCTCTTGTGTGAGCGTGTCAATGACCTTTGTCACAGCCTCTTTCATCTCCTCAGTTGCCTCATAACGACAACCTCTGAGCTTAAGGGATAACCAAAAGTCACAGGGAGCAAGGTCTGGACTATAGGGAGAGTGGGGAACTGTCTTGGTACCCATATTGGTCAAATAGTCTGTAACAAAGATGGAGTTGTGGACTGGTGCATTTCCTGGTGGAAATGCCACTGACCCGATTAGAAGTGTGCTGGCCTCTTCCTGAACTCACTTAAAACCTCAACATAGTTACCCTAACCTTAACAGTAACCCTTTGGCCAATCAACTCTGATGTATTGACTGCCTTACTCCTCCCACACCTCTCATCATCCCTCACAGACTCCCTGCCTTCCTTGAATCTCAAAAACTGATACTCGATTCATGCAAGATGGTCGAAAAGCAGTCTGAAGCATTCCATACGTTTCAGTGGCATCATTTTTTCCAAGTTTAAAACAGAATTTTATTGCATATCGTTCTTCTAAAGTGTCCTAAGGTCCAGATTTCATTTTTAAAATTCACCATCTGTGACAATCAGGCTTTAGTGGGGTGTACTCCAATTCATGCTGTAGCAGTAAATTCGAACCTGAAATCATAAAAACTGGTCATCATCTCATAAGATGTATAGCAATAATATAGTGAATTTTCAGGAGTCTACGACAATTTTAAATGTCTGTAAAAAAAAAAGGTCTAGCGACTATTGAATGCACCACGTATATATATAGATTATTTTGTACATTTTCTAAAACAGAACCCCGACAAAAGAAGATTATGGGCTGTAATACAAATACCAGTTACACTAATTCGCAGATTTAATGAAATATCATGCTGAGTTCGAAGGGTAAAATATTGTTATTTTAAACTATCAATTTTGTGCATAAGATTAATTTTTGTCAGTTTTTGTCTATAGCGTAGTAAAGTAGTTTCACCTCTGCATTGTCTGTGTGGAAAGCAGCATTTAAAACTCAATTCAATTTTTCAGAAATTTTGAAACGGCATAGTGCAATGTTTGCTTTTCCCGACGTAAGCTCCCATACAAAGCTTTAAGAACGTTTAGTTGTCTATCCGATGAAAGATTCAGTTTATATTGACGAAAACCCAGTTGACATCATGTTTTTGGGGGAGGCCACTAGTGATAGTAATGAGATTCTTCAATTCCACATCCTACGTAATCTCACACCCAACACGGAAATAGTTCTTTCATGGATCGAAAGAGTATCAGCCCGTAACCGCAACGGCTTGCAATATGACATTGTGCAATGTCACACAAGAAAGAAAAACAAGTGTGACGTGGCATAAATAAGTATCTCAGGATGGGAGTTCATTTTATGTGCATGTGACGTCGAGGGCAGTCTGGCCCTTGACCCTCCACTAAATAAGTCCTTGGCAAAACTCCTTTTCCGGGCATATGGTAACTGGCAAATAATGTGGGGTTAATTTGGGGCTAGACTGATCTCCGACGCTGTCGAGGGGGTTTCCAGTTTACTTTCACATAAACCACCAAGTCCTTCGTTTTCTACCCCTCGGATATCGGAAAGCACGGACTTCTAGGTTAAAACAAAATATTATTCACTGTAGTCAAATTTCTAAAATTTTCTTGTGATGTTTTTAAGGCGAGTAAGACATTCAGCAAGAATTGATGAAAGCGATACGAAGCTGAAAAAGATAAGTGCAAAGAAAGGCGACTTGATAGAGAAATAACACAACCAAAAGATTTCAACAGAAGGGCACATTACAATATAACAAAGTTTTAATAGGCAACGACCAAACAAATAATAATAATAAGGTTTAAGTAACAGTTCCTTTTTCTTTTCTCTTTTCTTTTTAAGATAGTGGCTATATTAGGCCAGCAGGCAGTATTAAACACGAATGTCTCTTACAGTTCTTTTCTTCTTTCTCCTTTTTTCTTTCTTTTTTTTTCTTTTACTTAAGAAAAGTCGCTGGGCTGAGGATGTACCAAAGTCCATTCGCTAACTTACTGTTGATGAAACAGAGTCCTTTCTCTTTCTCTCTTTCTTTTTTTCTTTTGAATATATATAATTCCAATATTTAGGAAGGGTAGAAAGAAAAACAGTTTAATTGTACTTATCTTTTACAAGAGTTAATTTTCAGATTCCTTTCTCTTACGGGCCAGTGGTATCCTCAAAGTTGACAGACTTGGTGTCACACTTTCGTCAAAGTCTGCCCAGAACTAAAGATTCTTTTTGCGGGTGAGAGACCACCCGGAGCTTCGGCTGTAAACCAGCATGTTTATCCGCCGACTACTGTCCTTAAACTAAAGATTCTTTTCCAAATTTTCTCTGACAAAAAGGTATCATTTTGGCGCTACCAATCATTTGGCTTTTTTCCCCCGGTCATGCTACTAGAGTGACCTGCATTTCCTTCTTTGTCTAACCGATTCTAGGTCATGGAGTGTGGGTAGCTTTTGACCTTCATTCTGACCTGGATTAGTTACATTCTTCAACAGGCTTCGAGGAATTGACCTTCCTTCACCTCTCCCTTTTAGCGGTCAGTATTTGGGGACTGTTAGTTCAAACACGGAAGGTTAGGGGAATTGATCTCACGTTTCCTCTGTCGGTGGTATACCACGTCACACAAGTCTTGGCTGTGTAAAAAAGAAAATTCACTGACTACATCACGCCTAACATTTGGCCACTTTACTTCACAGGTTGCGAGCGCCTTGATTATTATGTTAAATTAGAAAAATATCAAAAATCCATGTCCGTGAAAAGAATGAACTGAACGTATGAATAATGCCATCATTTACTAATTTAAATGAGAAAACCCTCGTAAAGGCTTGCCGGAGATTCCTAAATTATCTAGAAGTCGTGATTGAAGCTGATGACGATTTCTTTGAATGAATTTAATCTATAGAATTTAAAAATATGTTCATGTATTTTTCTTAAATATATCTGATAGTGCGAGATTTCAATTTTTTATTTTTATTTTTGCGTAATTTAGATGACATTACCCGGCTCATTGAAAAAGTGGATAGAGTGTTCATCAATGGTCCGGGACCCTTGGATCAATCCACGGCCGCGTCATACCAAAGACTTTAAAAATGGCACCTCCTTGCTCAACACTTAGCAGTATAAGGTATATATAAAGGGTAAAGTGGAGCAATCCAGGGAAAGAAGTAGCACCCTCGCCTTACACCTCGGTGTAGTAGCTATTTTGTAATACAATGGTCGAGGGATTTCGGTTTATGCCTTTGGGTTTAGGTAGGCTGAGTACCTTTCGGCTCAGTGCATGGGTTACTTAAGTGCAACACTAACACAGGGGTTCACGCGCGCGCAGTCGGGGCGGACGTGTCACTCAAAGATGTCACAACAGCCCAGATGGGAAACGGAGGTTACAGAGTGCAGGTGACGTCACGCACCGGAAGCGCATGGAGGATTTTGGGAGATTTAGAAAAAGTCAGTGAGTAGAGATGAGACCTGCCTCGGGGGAAGACGGTTGGTTTTCGCTTCCTCGCGGAGACCTTTGTGGTGGGTGCCACACGTGTCGGGGGGGGGCAGATGAAAAAGCTAGAATAAAAAGATTATTCCTCTCTCTCCTTATGTCGAAAACCTTTAAACTCAAAGGTTATAAAAAGTTTTGTCGAGTGTTTTTGGTGTTTCTAGATTCTTATGTTCTATCTTTATGGACATTCGATGTACGTTTCACACATAGATATATCATGGCTATGTTACAATTTAAAAAGGATCCTTCTGGTCGCCCTCGACTACGGTCGCCAAATTTATTTCTTTTTACTTTACTTATATATGATGCCTTGCATAAAGGAGTTTTTTTTAACGAATAAAACATAAAACAATCATTGAGTTTTTAGCTCTTGTTTTCTTAAATGCCTGATTTGATAATAGACTGATATATTTTTTCGAACGTTTTGCGTTTTGTATTTCAATGGCAAAAAAACCATGAATTAATTTGAATGAATCCAAAGTAATTAAAGTGGTTTCCCTAAATTTAAAAATAAATCTTTTGATAAATCAGCTTAATCACAAGGTTTTCAACGGGCGCTCATTTATAGGTATTTTTTATTGTATTTTTTACTTTAAAGACTATACATTACAACACACACACAAACAAAGCCACATACACACACACACACACACACATTTATATATATATATATATATATATATATATATATATATATATATATATATATATAATTTGGATTTCAATTAATTGTAATATATGGCAAAGTAAACTACTTTCTTCGCTTTTTGAAACATCTCTTTCTCAATGCTATAATCGGATATATTTTGATAGATAGAAAGAAATTGGGCATACATCCATATGCTGATAGTTAGATATAAATAGATTGTAATAGATATATGAACAGGATGAAGATATAAAGCACTTCCATAGATAGATACATAGAAACACAAATTAACAAATATAAACTGGCTCTAATAGATATATGAATGAAAAGAACACAGACATAGATAGATAGATAGATAGATAGATAGCAAATGCACACTTATACATACGCTTACACGCACACACATACGCTCACACACACACACTTTCGCGTGTACTCACACACATACACCCCCCCACACATATATATATATATATATTTAGAGAGAGAGAGAGAGATAATGATATACATATGAGATATATGAGGACGCTAGATAGATAGATAGATAGATAGATAGATAAAGTCACAAATCAATATTGATGATTAGCTTTCATCAGTTTAATTGATAAAACCGAGAAAAACAAAACGACTCTTTACTTTCTAGTTGTATTGCTAATTAGACAGTTCAGGTTTCTTTCGAAAAATAAACGAAGCGAATTTTATTTTGTAACTCTAATCGAACGATCGATAAATCTAATTAACACGAAAAAGTAAACAATAATAAAAGGTCGATCTGTCTAATGGATATCATTATTAAATGGAAAAAAATCGAATAAAGATGTGAAATGGATTTCATTAATTTTAAAATGCAACAAAGTTTTCATTTCAAATTGATTCTTAAATAAAACGAAAGTTGCATTTTTTCCCCAAACTGTTATTGCTGGTTAGGCAAAACCATTTGAAAATTGTCCGGCCGATGCTTGATTGAGTTTGTACATAATTAAATGAGTTGATACGAGAATATGCAATTTTCAGGAAGCAAGACATTCACAAGCTTGGAGACACACATAGGGACACATGCCTTTATATCCCAAAGATGCACAGAATATCTTTTTAGAATCTTCGAACAATTTATATACTCAAGAAATGCACACATTTCATTCGCTAATTTAAAACTCTAAATTAAGAATAGAATTTTATTATAAGGTAAAGATGGTATTATATATAGTAGAGGAGTGTGGAATCCCTCGTTTTTCCTTGGCTGTTACTGAAGGACAGATGTCTATAAGAACGGCCAAAGTCCGGCCTGATCTATTTCTTTTTTGCTTTGCTAGAGGCACGAGCGTAGCACGTCATGATCAAGGAGGCGGCTTGGCTCTTCTAGAGTCATGCCGGGGTTTCTGTCGGAGCCGATGTGATGCAAAAAAAACCCGAAATCGGCAATGAAGGCAGTGCATCACTGAAAACCTACCTCGATGCATCTAGGATGTATGATTGAAATATATATGTTCATATATTAAACAATTATTGCGTAAAAGTTACTTTTAAATCTTGTCTGAGAAAATTTCTTCCAGTCAACCCTGGGTTCTGCTTGTGTGTTATGGTGTAGAGTCCTATTGTCAGGTTTAGTGACTACACCAGTGACTTAATATAGGTCTGCGAGTTGAACGTGGGAAGTTTAATGGAGAAATAACGTCACCATTGCTAGGGACCAAATCAAACAACACGAGGTGGACTTCGTGTTTCGTTTTCTTTCATATCAATCTGAATCTATCCTCAGAGTGACAACCAAATGCAGGGTATTCTTCGTATTGGAGCTTCTGGCGTGGAATTCCAGAAGTACTGAATTTCTGTTTCCCCGTTTCTGGAGGAGGGAATTACAGAATCTACTTAACAGATTCTAGTTTGTGATCACATTACAGGAAACCTGAAAGAAATAAAGAACCTGTATGAAATTAATCATGTTAAAGAGTGGTAATTAACCCATTGAACACTAATGAATATAAGTATGGTTGGTGATCAGAGTCAAGGTCAACCCAAAGTCTCCCTTTTCAATGGTTACTACACCGAGGTGTAGAGGAAGCCGTAACTCCTTTCCATGGACTGCTATACATTGCTCCTTGATACGTATCTTAAAATGCTGAGAGTTAGGCGAGTATGTATTAAGTAAAACTTTTGAGCCTCTGGTATGAATCCATCTGAGATTGAATCTCGGCCTCCCGGACCATTGGCAAACAGTATATATATATATATATACATTTCATAATAGTATCATCATCATCATCATGTCGCGCCGCCAGCACGGATACCCCTGACCCTCTCTCGCCACTTCTCCCTATCATTCATCGCCTCCGGCAGGTCTTCAGGGTTACATCCTGTGTCCTCACATAGTTGATGTATGTAAGTTCGTGCTGGTCGTCCTGCTTTTGCACATCCATATGTGGGGTCCACAGGAGTACAACGCTTATGAGCTCGTCCTTGCTTCTCCAGCAGTGTCCCCCGTGTCCGGTTCGTCTAACTTGTATAGTTTTCCTGATGGGGGGCAAGTGTCCGTAGAGTTGGTGTCTCGTGGGGTGTTGTCGCCAGGACTTGTTCAATACTGCTCTCAACATTCTTGTGTAATTTCCGTCTAGTTTCCTCTCCAGCCGCTTAGTTAGCGTCCATGTGGTGCATCCATATAGCAGTATCGACACAGCCGCTGCCTGGAAGAAACTGCGTTTCATTTTATCGGTTAGGTCCGACTTCCATATGACCGGGAGCCTATCGATAGCCGTCCATGCCTTCGTCAGTCGTGTGTCGATGTCTTTTTCGGTTGATGAGACGCTACTTCCTAGGTAGGTGAATTTGTCTACTAGTTTCAGAGAGGCTCTGTCTAGTGTGGCAATGTTGCCCGTTTGGTTGTAACACATATATTCAGTTTTGTGTGCATTGACATGGAGGCCAATGCCAGCTGCGGCTCGTTCCAGACTAATAGTATAGAATAAATTAAATATGGTAACATGTTTCAAATAACAAAGACACAAATAACAGACAAACTAAAAAGCAACCAGCGCTCATCAATATAGCTTTTGTGCTCTCTCATTGGAAGAATTTTATTTTCAATTCAAACCCAAGAAAACAAGGAAATACACGATCTAATTTTTTTGGTAAAGGAAGGAACGTGTCAAGATTTATTTTCTGCCAACTGAAACATGAAATATCTATTTATTTCATCATTTTACTTTATTCCTTTCATCCGTTCATTGATTTTACTTATCCTTTTTTATCAATGTTTAAGAGTTTTTATATAGTTTATCAATGTATTATTGCAATTACTGCAAGGTTCTTGAATTAATTTATTCATTTAATTTAAATTATATAATGTTTATTATCATATTTTTTTACGGATTATCAGATCAAACAGAATAAATTTAGGAAAAGTCAAACCCGCTCTTACACCAGTTATTAAACGTATTTATCTTTTTTTCAGTAATCCAGTTCGCACTGATAATACTTATGAAAATATATAACAACAGATATTAGATAGTCTTGAACAACTGAATAAATTTATATATATATATATATATATATATATATATATATATATATATTAATTTAACATTTGATCAAAGCTTGCATGTGTGTTTCCTTTTTTTCACTGTACCAGATGATTGGTCATTCATAAAAATATGATATTTTATATCTAATATTTTACAGTATATATATACACATATATATTAAGTTAGAAATTACCATGACAAGAAAATCCGGCACAAACCTGCGCGTGACATACGGAGCACTGAACAGCTGTTTCGACCTTGTGAAGTCTCATCAGCAGTGCAAACCGCGATATCCGTCACTGGAGATCGAACCAACAACATCAGTCATCAGACTGTTTCCTGTCATATCCGAAAAACTTGTTTATCCCTCTGTAGAGATGCAGTTGGTGTATTCGATAGCCCCAGCTGACTGGGCCAACTACTAGTTGATATAGATACACACTATCATAAAAATTTTATGTTTAAAGTTTCAATTTTGGCATGACTGTCTGTTTATTTTTTTCAATAGAAGGAAAGCGCTAACTTTTTTTTAAATTTACTAATCTGAAGTTGTTGTGTGTATGACAATAAAATGTATCTGGTAATGAAACTCCAGTTCTCGAGCTGGTGATACAATGGAATCAATTATTTGTGATCAATTCTCTCAAGTTTGCTGTGTCCTGAAGTGGTATTGCTTGTTAGAAAAGGTGAAAAATGAAAAATATGGAGATTTCTTAAATCTGATCTCACACTTCAGCATAATCAATTTGTAAAAAAAATTATCTTACGATAAACAGTCATTGATGATGGCAAAGACCAGTACGAATTCAGGACAAATTGCTAAACGTTATTCACAAAGGTATCAATTGGTTGATCATAATGTAAACTCAACCCGTTTAAGGTCATTCTCTGCTTATAAGTTAAGGATTTGCGTTCCTGGCACGCTCATATTCTATTTCTTCGGATTTCTGTTTCTTTGCTCTATGGAGTACCAACCTTCGTGGGTAATTTAATGCCTGAATGAACCTTGTAGTTTACAAGGTCGGCCGAATACACAGTATGTGCCTCAGAAAAGTGGTAAGAGCCCCCCAAACGAGTGTTCTGATTATGACACAATAAAGGTTTACGGTAATATTTCAATAATATAAGAGCTTTGGGGAATGCAGTGCACCAATTAATTGCTATCGCTTCCAGGTCCACTCTGGGCCAATGTGGTAGCAGCTGATAGTGTCTTATCAATGGGTCTAATAGAACTAACATGCGTAATTATGTTAAACCGAATGACTTAAAATAGAACTGTTTTTATCATTAAACTGTACTAACGCTAAACTGAATTATTTAATTAGAATTGTTTGACTCAAATGAATACATTGAAATAGAAATGTTTTTGACATTTAAACTCAGTACTTATGCTAAACTGAATTGTTTGAAATAGAACTGTTTAATTGTATAAAAATGAATTTGAACTTAAATAACCTACTAAGGTTGATATGCCATAAAACAAAAACAAACAAACATCCTTGTCGCAAGACAATAGAGGTACTTTTTAAGACGATTCAATGCATATATCTATCTATCTATCTATCTATATATATATATATATATATATATATATATATATATATATATATATATATATATATATATACATTTAGAATATTAAAAATCAAGTATATCAAAAAATCTAATTTTTATGAAAGGCCAATTTGTCTGGTACAGTGAAAAAAAGAAAAAATACACATGCTCATACTTACGCAGACACGTACAAACGCACACACACACACACACACACACACACAAATATATATATATATATATATATATATACATATATATTCGAATAACCACTTTTATACAATACCAGATATTATGCCTTTTAGACTTTTCTTTCATTAATTCAGTTTTGACTGATAATGTGTTGAACGAATATTTAATAATTTGAATTAAATGAATAAATTAATTTTGGACCATTGAAAAAATTGCAAGTATTCATGGATAAATAATATAAAAAGTATTAATGTTTAAAAAAATGGATAAATAAAATGAATGAACTGATCAAAGGAATGAAGAAAATGAAGTAAAATGATTAAATTCATAGATTTTTCATGCTTCAGTGGGCAGAATATAAATCTTGACATGTTCCTTCCGTTAGAAAAAAAAAAAGATTTGATCGTTTATTTCCAAGGTTATTTTACTGAAAATGGTTAAGACCCGTTCCCTGACGAGTGTCCTTGATATGACATTAAACAATCTGATAGTGCTGCTACAGTAATGCTAGAACTTTGCCAATTGCAGAGAAACATTCATTGCCATTGCTCCCAGTACATCAGGCCTGGAGAGGGCACACTTGAAAAGTTCCTATCTATTGGTCAAATAGAACTGACTGACAATTAAACTGAGTGTATCCTCTTCACTGTGTATAAAAATTAATGATATTTAATAGAAATATTAGAGTTAGAGACCAATAACTGTAACTTTTTAACTATACTAATACCAATGTTCCAACCACTTAGATCTTACTCATTGAGATATGAAATTACGAATAAACATCGGGTACAAACAAATGACTGGTGTTAAATTGTAACTGTTTTATATCAGTCGTGGTGACCATTTAACTGGTTGCAGAATATGAGCTCAAGCTTGTTTAAGAATGATATCAATGAAAAGTGTATACAAATCACACACACACACACACACACACACACACACACACACACACACACACACACACACATATATATATATATATATATATATATATATATATAAAGATAATTTGGCATTAAATAATTTACAATGGTTTAAATGACATTAAACCCGACCAACCAACCAACCCACTAATCCAAGGTTATTTGTCTGAAAATTAACATAATAGCGTGACTGGAGTTTAAAATTGCTTACTACAATGTTACAGTCCAGCATATATATATATATATGTGTGTCTGTGTGAGAGTGTGCATATGAGTATTTGTGTAGAATAGGTGGGTAAATATGAATATACGGATGTTTGAATAACAATAGAGGCAGATAGAATGCTAAACAGAGAGTCGTTCAGAAAGATGCAATGAGAGATTGGTGAAGCATATATTAACGTAGAAACACATGTACATTGTGTACACACACACACACACACACACACACACACACACACACACACACACATATATATATATATATATATATATGTGTGTGTGTGTGTGTGTGTCAGTCACTCGATGTGTGTTTGAATGTTTGTGTGTGAGTTTATCTGCTAATGTGTTTATGTGAATGTGACCAAATGTATATGCGCATGACCATACATAATAAATTAATGTTTGAATTGATAGGTCACTGTTTTATTTCTGACCCTGCCCATTATACACCACCTCCATGAAAGACACTTGGCATCTGCAAGTCTTTTTTTTTTTTTTTTTTCTCTTTTTCTCTTGTTTTTTGATTCAATATTTCAATACTTGCCACAGCATCTAGAAATGGAAACAGTACAAGTTCAGCAGAATTATATTTCAGCAACATCAACAACGTTTCACCTTCCCAGTCGTGTTGGTGGCGATGAAATGGTGACAAATCTCCAATTCTCTAATGGATTACTCATTTTCCTCATTTGTAAAAAAAAAAAAAAAATCCAAGAATTAAAAGACAAATTGTGTTATATCAACTTTTTTTCTTTTTTGTTTGCTTCATTACATAAATAGGAACCATCAAAATTGAAGAAGGGTGTCCTAGTGGTGTAATGGTTAAAGCGATGTGCTGTGGAATCTTATTAAGCGGGTTCGTACTCCAGTCGAGCTATTATGTTCACTTTCGGATAAATACCCTTGGGAAAGGTATGAACCCTCTTATCCTCCCAGATATGGGTTAAATAGTACCACTACTGTTCTTCGAGAAGAATGGCTTTGCCTTTAAATAACCTACAAAGGTTGATATGCCATTAAACAAAGAAACCAAATCAAAATTGAAAACGTTTCAATCTCCCTACCTCCATCTATTTTTCTGTCTATGTATTTCGCTACATCTGCCTGTTTGTATTTCTCATATATATATATGTACATATATATAAGAAAAACCTTTAAAAATGACATATTTTTGTAATGTATTTTCAAAATGTTATATCGGCACCTTCAGACAAACAAATAATGAGAAATTTCTAATGAAGCTTTAGAAAAACCATTATAATTCCTGCCACCCTATCCCTCAAACGCAAATTTCATTTACTTTTTTATATAAAGACCAGATCCTTTGTTTTTCCTGTCTAGTTGACAAATGACATTTAATTCTTGTATCAAGATGTATGAATATTTGACTTCTCTTTCCTTTCCACCTCATTTTTATGTAATGGCAAACAAACTTAAAACCCAAATAAAGGAAATAAGTAAATATATATATAGAATAAAGGAATAAATAGATTTGAGGAGAGAAAATTATCTACTGAAAACAACTTTCATAGGAATTAATAACCTCTTTACAAAATTAAATTATGTTATAAAATATTATACTGTATTTTAATACTATTCTATAAAAAAAATGAAAAAATTGTCGTAACAATATTTTTACATAATTCAATATAATTGATCACATTAAAATTAAAAATAGAAATTATACCAGTTATCTTTAAGACATTATCTAGAATTATAAACAAATACGACATAATATATATTCTCAATATTACAAATGTAACTTACACGTTATCATAGTATTCATATTATTACGAAACCTCATATCTATTCATTGGATTCTGTCGCATTTAATTGCATTATCTTCACAAGGAAACGAAGATTAATGTACAAAAGACAACACACATATAAGAAGAAAATCTGATAATTGTTAGATTTTTTGTAATAATCTTTTAGTAATATTGACAATATCGACGAATGGGTATTTTCTTTATATATATATATATATATTTGGGGGTGTTTAACCCCTTTCCGCGCCAGTGGGAAGTGAAACAATATTTTTATTTCTAAGCGAAGTATAACTGGTTTGAAATCAAGGTTTTCTTTCTTCTGTTATGTTTTGACCTTTTGACCCGGCCAAAAATGCCATTCAAGGTGGTGAACTGGAAGGAAGTGACACATCCCGGTCGCTGGAAATCGGAAGAGGTTGCGCAGGCGTTGAGGCGTGTCTATATTACTGCGTGGGAGTTTGAAGGTAATATAAGGCCGACGAATTGAGGACAGTGGGAGATAAACGAGAAGGAGGGCAAGCAGTACAGTGGAAGACGGAGGTTAACGCGTTGTAGTAGGGAAAGCCAGCACACAGAAGAGTTTACTCCAGGGTCCGGTTGAGCAGCCATGAAGAACGAGAAAGAGACAACGCTGACAGCCATAACTTTGGAGTCAAAATATTTCAGTAATGTTCGGTCTCCAGCTCTCTCTCTCACACGTAAACTTGGAAAAACCCTTTCGAAACTTACAAATAAAGATGTGAGGTAAAATATGTTATAAAGAAGTCTTCCTGCGTCTTTCTGTGTGCGTCGTTTATTACTGCGACTTTAACATTGTGCGTCTGTTTAATTATTTTTTTGTTTCGTTGTGATGCTGTATGAACATGTATATGTGTATATAAGCATATTTATTATGTGAGTATATAACATGTGCGATTTGGTGCCTGTGCCAGCAGAGTTTTTCAAGGACTCAGAATGAACCTGGTTACCGTAAACGACAGTTTTAAGCATCACAACACGACATAAACGAAAAGGACAAAGAAAAATGCTGGAATTGAAAGATGTAAAAAGAAAAAAAACAAGAACAAACGAGCAACAAACAGATGAACAGACTGACGCGAAAAGAAAGAAAGAAAAGAAAAAAAAAAGAAAAGAGGGAGACAACGTGCTGGAAGAAAAGAAGAAAAAGAAAGCAAAAAAAAAAAAAGAAAACAAGAAACAAGAATCGACCAGCTACAAAAACAGTAAAGTGAAAAAGAGAATAAAAAAAGAAAACAAAGAAAATTAGTAAGTACATAACTCACTCATAAAATTCTATCTCCCTGTCGATTAATTTGATTATAATAGTGAAAGATTAGTTTTAATGACAAGGGCCTTTCTTGAAGCATAAAACTAGAAATAATGTTTTTTTTTTAATGTGTGATCCCTAGATAAAAATCGAGATTACTGCTAAGTGTAATATTGTATCGAAGTGAGGGATGAAAAAGGAAGGAAAAAAAAGGGGACTGGGACAGTTGCTGTCCGTTTTTTGATAGACAGCAATAATAAACAATATTGTCATATAGGAAAGTTACAATAGACGGGGTCTTTCTGAGTAAAAACATATAGTAAACATTTTTTTTAAAAATACTTTTATCGTAAATAGGTCTTGGTGAGTACAAATTTGTAGTAACTTGTCAGTGGTCCGGACAAGTGATGATTGAAAATTAGAATTTCAGTCCAAGATTTGGAATCCCGCATATCTGTAGTTAAGAAATTTGGGGCAGGTTTTTATGTTTGGAACTTGTGGATTGGAAATGAGAATTTTAATCCGAGAGATGGAATCTTGGGAGCATTAATGGGATTGTTCAAGAATTTTGCACGTGGTTTGTCTGCATAATGCGCATATACTTTTTCGATATTTATGAAGTTGGGAGAATCGATAATTTTCGGCGCTGGTAGAATCAGGCCGGTTGTTTTTGCTGTGGAAGTTGTTGATACCAATTATCGGAGACATGAGTATCGTCTCAGAATTGTCGTGAAAATGGTCTCGCCGTGGAGGCAGAGTAACTAAGAGACAGATATTTTTTGTGCCTGACGAGGCAGACAAGTATTTTGTGAGTTCCCCCAAGAGTGGAGTTTTTAGATTGTTATTGGGGAAGATATTTTGAAACAGGGTTTTGAATATGTTTAAGAGGTGCGCAGAATTTTGACGGAACCAGGTGTGGAGAAGATTCGCAGATTCGGATTAGGAAATATTTTGAATTGGGAAATGTTAACAGAATTTATAAAAGTTTGGGTTGTTTAGAAAAAAAAAACGGGATATTTTGCGAAAAAAAAAGAAGAAGAATACTCGTAAGTTATTGAAAAAGTTTTATTATAAATCAGACTTAATTTATGGTACTATAGATCGAAATTGAATAAACTGGGAAGCGAACCTATAGTTATAGTATTAAGGTAAGGACAGAGAGAGGTAGATATAACATTGAAAAAAAAAGAGACATTGAATGAGCAATTTATTATGAAACGAAAAAAAAAAGAAAGAAAAAAAAATGAAAACAGAAAAAAAACGAAAAGAAAAAAAGCTACGGGACAATGAAGATGGAAAAAAAAAGAAAGAAAAGACACTAGAATATTGTTGAACGCAGCATATGAAAAAAAAAAAAGAGAAAGAAAGAACGAACATTTTTTTTTTAAATAGACAGTACATAGATTGAAAAAAAGAAGAAAAGAAAACTGAACATTTCTGAACTGTGATTGTAATATTGTTTTGACTTGTTGTAAAGTGAAACTTTTTGAGTTTGTTTGAGTTTAAAGGCGACATTAGATTTTTTTTTTCCTGTTCATATTATGAAATTTGACGAAAACCATTAACAGAGGATTTTATTCTAGGTTTACTAATAATTGTAATTATATCGATTCAAATTTTTTTTTAGAATTCGGGGTTTTCGTGGAATAGGAAATATTTTTTGGGATGGTTTCCGTTTTTTAGAGAATCGGTGGCTGACGCAAGAATAGGACAGACATTCATCCAATTGGTTAAAGATTGTTGTTGAAAGCAATTCTATCGAAGAATTCGCCGACCCATGAAGCTGTTGAGGGCCTATTTGGCTTCTAATTTTTTTTAGTTTGGAGTTCCGAGGATGGAATAAAAGAAAAAAGGCGTGGCCTACTCCAAAATTTTGTGGGTGATGTCTATGTCTTTCAGTCACGTTGATGTTTTGGATTCGTGTGTGATGGGCAAAGTGAAACGAATCAGGGAGAGGCGAGGTGCCTATATATTGGTAGCCACGAGGGTTCCTGATTAAATTGAAAAGAAACCCGGCGTGGTTTTGATCAGTTAAAGCATGTTCCTCAAGGGCTTGCAAACCAATGGGCATGGAAACAGAAACTTAATTTTAAAAAATGGGTAACACATTGCTAATTAGTATTTTGCGTGGACTATTTTAGGTGGTTTACAGCATGTGTGTCAGATTGGGTTACATTCGGATGTATTGTGATACTTTGTTTTGGGCCATGATTTTTGTGGATTTTTGGGGAATGCTTTGGGCCTTGAAGATATTGTGTTTAGTTTATGGAATTCTCCGGTTACTCCAGGTAGAAACCTGTTGAGCGAAGAACTGGAGTGTGGTCATGAGGAATCCAGGCGAAATGTATTGCTGGAATGACCAGGGTCACTAAGTTTGTGACCAAGAGTATGGTCCTTTTAGGGTTTTGAAATTTCTTTAAGGAATTATGGAGGGCCCGTTGTGTTCAGAGGATAAAACATGCATCCGTATTGTACCTTGATGCACACATGTCAAGATGGCCAACCACGCAAATATAGTAAAAGAAATGTAGATAATAATTAGCCGGGCAAGTGTTACATAGAGAGAAGGTCGCCTACTAAGTAAGATTCTATTTGCTGTATTTCAAGTGATTCTTTTTGTGTTTTTAGCCATCTATTGTCCTTGTAAATTATTCTGTAAAATATGTGTGTCGGTGATGGAGACGAACGTGAAGAAAATTCCACATGTGGAATTTTGAAAAATAATTAATGAAGGATTGTTATGTTTTGACCTGTTGACCCGGCCAAAAATGCAATTCCAGGTGGTGCACCGGAAGGAAGTGGCAGATCCCGGTCGCGGGAAATCAGAAGAGGTTGCGCAGGCGTTGAGGCGTGTTTATATTACTGCGTGGGAGTTTGAAGGTAATATAAGGCCGACGAATTGAGGACAGTGGGAGATAGGCGAGAAGGAGGGCAAGCAGTACAATGGAAGACGGAAGTAGACGCGTTGTAGTAGGGAAAGCCAGCACACAGAAGAGTCTACTCCAGGGTCCGGTTGAGCAGCCATGAAGAACGAGAAAGAGACAACGCTGACGGCCATAACTTTGGGGTCAAAATATTTCAGTAATGTTCGGTCACCAGCTCTCTCTCACACGCAAACTTGGAACAACCCTTTTCGAAACTTACAAATAAAGATGTGAGGTAAAATATGTTATAAAGAAGTCTTCCTGCGTCTCTCTGTGTGCGTCGTTTATTACTGCGACTTTATCATTGTGCGTCTGTTTAATTATTTTTTTGTTTCGTTGTGATGCTGCATGAACATGTATATATGTATATAAGCATATTTATTATGCGAGTATATAACACTTCTAGACAATTTTCATCGAAAGGTTAAATATTTAAATCTGCCTTACTATTTGCCTATAGCTCGGAGGAGTGTTGGTAGATTCATAAATATCTAAGTATGCCTTATTATTTGGCTATAGCTGTATGGAGAGAAGTTAGATTCGTAACGTTTCATAAGAGTTTTTGCGCAATATGAAATGCAGTCAGCCTCATCAAGGATTTGAACTTGTTTCACCGAGGTCATTTCAATCGGCGTTAAACATTACCCCAAAAATATCGCCAATATATATATATATATATGTGTATATATATATGATTGAAATATCTGGAAAGTTGGATAAGTCAAACACTTAACTCAAATTTAGATGTGTGATATTTTGTCTGTCTTTTTTCCATCTCGAACCTTTTTAGACAGAAACCGTTTTCTGAGATTTTTCTATTTAAAAGCATGTGAGGAGAAATGATAATATGGTTTCTCCTTACATACTTTTAAATAGAAAAAACTCAGAAAAGGGTCAATGTCTGAAGAAGTTCAACATGAAATAAAGCCGAACGAAATATCACGCATCAAAATTTGATTTAAGTGCTTGAATAATCAAACTTTCCACATATTTCGATTATACCGTCAGATTCACTAAAATCCATCATTTCAACACATACATATCCATATCGCTCCCTGAAGAAAAACATAAGACACGAAAAACTCGTTCAGAATTAAAATATATGATGTTTTTTGCAGACCTATTAATTTCAACACACACACACACACACACACACACACATATATATATATATATATATATATAGAGAGAGAGAGAGAGATAGAGATGGGAGAGGGAGAGAGTAGGACTGAGAGATAGATAGATGAATTCGTGAGCGGAAGAAAGAGAGTGAGAGAGAAAGAAGAAACTATTGAAAGTAAGATAGACATAGGAATGGAAAAAACAGAAAGATATTAAAAAATGAGAGAACGTTTAAAAAAATCTGAAATGTATATAAATATATATATATATATTGAATATACACTTCCAATAACACCAAAAGCAGCGGCGTAGTAGTAATCATTTATCATTTTAATTATCATAACATGATTCCTTAACGTTTTGAACAAAAGATAAATTTAAGTTTGAAAATTCCCAGGATAAACTGTCAGAATTCCGAAATAAATTAGTGCTTACATAAATTGTAATTCTAGAAATACTGTCATTTTATCTGAGCCGACGCAAAAATGGGCAAATGCGCATTTACAGATTTATTCTTATATTTATGACACTCTAATTAATTCAGTATTGACATTTCAACTTTTTCTCAAGCAATCCTAGATTGAAATCATTTGTTTGGCTTAATTTGGTTTGGTTTTCTGGCATATTATCCATTGGAGGTTATTTCATGACAAATCCTGTTCATACATATATATTAAATATATATGAGTTGTAAAAACATTTTGTTGATAACATTTTAAAAGGATCCTGAGCTTTTTTTTACACAGATAAAAAAATAAAGTCGGTGATCGTTGTCGAGGGCAACCAGAAAGCCCCCTTTTCAATAGCTACGACATCAAGGTGTAGGGGAGGGCACAACTCCTTTCCCATGATTGCTCTACCTTACCCTCGATACGTACCTTATATTGCTGAGTGTTAAGCAAGGAGGTATCAAGTACCATTTTAAAAGTATTTAGTATGACGCGACCTAGGATTGAACCCTGGTCTCCCAGACCATTGGCGAATACTCTACCCTCTAGGCCACAGTAACAATGTAGCATAAGACATATTTTCACACACTTATATAGATATGATATGAAAAAGATTAGTTTGTAGCTAATAATTAATCAGTTGTAATTTATTTTTAAATGAGTTCGAACTAATTTGTTTTTAAACTAGTATTGCTATATTTCCTCATTTTTTGATGGTTTTAATTACTGCTATCTAACATTGATAATTCTATTCGATATTAATCGTGTGTTTTCAAACAATGATAAAACAATTCTATTTCAAATACTTCAATTTAGCATAAGTCATTTGATTGCACTCAAGTTAAATGACGAACAGTTCTATTTGAGCCATAGATAGGACCCCTTCAAGTGCTACCACTCAGAGCAAGAGTGGACCTGCGAGTCATAGCAATGAAGATGTAATCTGCTTTCTCCAAAGCTCCAGCATTACTGGATACTCACCATTTGATTGTTTAATATCATATCCAGGACACTCGTTGGTAGGGGAATCTTACCTTTTTTGCCGAGATGTAGTTGGTGAATTCTACAGCCTCAACTGACCGGGCTTTTGAGAGAAATTAGTATAGTCCTCAGAAAGTTGATTCTAAAATGTTACTCACTAACTGCCAATAAATAATTAATTAGACAAATAAACAAGCACAACCTAAAGCTCACCTGATCTGCAAATGCTTAAACTCTAAATATAATCTTTCTCATCTTTTGTTTGATTCGAAGAGAACTCTAACCTCATCTATCAATCAAACGCCTCTGCGCTTACCTTGGCTGGGGATCAATAGTGATAGGACATTGCATAACACACAACAAAATAGCTATCATCAATGTGACCATGGTCTTTGACAGCCATTTGGCAAGTTGTAGTTCTCAACTACTTGTAACTTAAAATTACCGAAAAAATTTTGCAAGGAACTTATTGATAATCAATAATGAACTCATGAACAAAATTGCCGATAACTGAGAATCGATCATTTTCCTTTACTACTCAAAAAGAAAAAAAAAAGAAACATGACTGTCTAAATCAGTCAGGTAATTTCAACTTTGACAAAATTACTCATCAACGAAGCATAAGAATAAAATCTTTTAATGATACTTAAAAAAATAACATTCGAATGTGCTATTCCAAGATTTTTTTTAATCATATTTATAAATAAAGTAAATAAAGTTGGCGAGCGTAGTCGAGGGTGACCCGAAGGTTCCCGTTTCAATAGCTACTACACCGAGGTGTTAGAGAGGGCGCTACTACATTCCCTGCATTGCTCTACTTTACCCTTAATACACACTTTATAATGCTGAGTGTTAAGCAAGGCTACATGAAATACTATTTTTGAGTCTTTGGTATGATTTGACTTGGGATTGAACCTGGGTCTCCCGGACTATTGGTGAAAACTCTACTCATTCGCCCAAATACATAATATATAAACCCTAAGAAGCCCTAAAATAGAATATCATCAAGATATTGAAAGGAAAACATGATACGGGTGTTTTCTGTGATTATACATTTATAATTGAAAATCATATTTTGTCTGTTGTATCGAAGGTGGAACGATTGTGTAACATATTGACCCTCGACTGAGCCGTCAATCAAGAGATGCACCAGTGTAAATAAGCGGAGGAACAGCAAAACAGTTGCATCCGGCCGAAGATATTGGAATATCACCTTGACTTGTGAAGGTGGTTGAATTCGGTGATGGTGGCAGATGCGTACGCCCACAGGAAGCAGGGGTCCGTGAGACAATTATATAACCAGGTGCCACAGACGGCTTGGGTCTGTCGAAGTTATAGTTTAAGTTGGAGTCCGTTAGGGACAAGATACCTGCGTGAGAACAGCTTGCAGACTGAGGGCTTTGGGCCCTCAGTGACCTACGGTTGAGCACCCTAGTCAGAATGAGGAAGAAGTGCTGCTATGGTCAGAGGAACTTTGGGTCAATATGTAGCAGTCTGTCCCCGTCTCCCGTTCACCTCTCACACACAACCAATATCAACCCCTTCGAGAATAAAAAGTGAGAGGTATATTCTTATAAAGAAGCGTGTTCGTTCGTTCATTGAAGTTCGTCAGTATGTTTGATTATGTTCCGCATATATTTGCATTGTGTATATGTATATGTGCAGTTCTTACAGTTTAAGCATTGAAGAATATGAAAATTTCGTCAATGCGCACTTCGAGGCAGCAGCGAAATGCATTCCAACAAAACTCAAAACTAAATATAGAGTCCCATGGGAAACTTTAGCGGTGTGAGAAAAACGTGCACTAATGAAAACAGTCTCCAAAAACTATCGAAAACACCCAACAAACACAAATGCCTTAAAACTAAAAACGGCACAATATCAATTAGCAGGCACATATATAAAGGAACAGACAGAATACATTCAAAATCAGATAGATAAGATTAGAGACTCGGTGGAATATAGAGAATCTAGGATAGCCTGGCAAACAATAAACGAAGTGAGTAGAAGAAAGAACACAGCCAAAGCAAAACTGAAAGCTGCAAACCAACAAGAAAGAATAAAACAGTGGAAACAGCACTTATAAAACCTACTAAGAAACCCACCGAAAATAACACATGAACCAGAATAATTAGTAAACAATTAGACATTAAACTAGGACCGTTCACACAAGAAGAACTCGACTCGGTTCTCAGAAAAATTAAAAATAGGAAAGCTGCAGGGCTGGACGAGATACCCCAGAAGTATGGAAGACCAGACAATTCGACGACATACTGCTCCGACACTGCAACGCAGTATACAATCAAAATCCGATAGATAGATGGATGAAGGGATGCATACTCCCCTTCCCTAAAAAGGGGGACCTCGGATTAGCCAAAAACTACCGAGGCATAACACTTACATCCATAGCAGCCAAAATCTACAATGCCCTACTACGAAACAGCATAGAACCCAAAATAGACAACATACTTAGAAAAAAACAAAATGGCTTCCGAAGAAATAGATCCACGACCTCACAAATATTAACCATCCGTAGAATCCTTGAAGGTGTACGGGCAAAAAACCTACAAGCGACATTAATATTTGTCGACTTTACCAAGGCCTTCGATTCCATTCACAGAGGAAAGATGGAACAAGTCCTACTAGCGTACGGCATACCTAAAGAAACAGTAGCAGCAATAACGATTCTCTATAGAAACACCAAAGTAAAAGTACGATCACCAGATGGAGACACGGAATACTTCGACATTGTAGCAGGAGTACTACAAGGAGACACGCTGGCTCCGTACCTCTTTATCATTTGTCTAGACTGCGTACTTAGAACATCGATTGACAAAATCAGAGAGAATGGCTTCGAGCTGACGAAGAAAAGAAGCAGAAGGTACCCCGCAACAACAATTACCGACGCCGACTACGCCGATGACATAGCGATACTGGCAAATACACCCGACCAAGCCGAAAAACTACTGCATAGTTTGGAACGAGCAGCTGCAGGCATAGTCGTCTATGTTAATGCACACGAAACGGAATATATATGCTATAATCAAAAAGGGGACATCTCCACTCTAGAAGGAACCCCTCTTAAACTAGTAGACAAATTCACTTACCTAGGAAGCAGCGTCGAATCAACCGAAAAGGACATCGACACGAGGTTAACGAAAGCATGGACATCTATCAATAGGCTCTCGATTATATGGAAATCAGACCTAACCGATAAAATGAAACGCAGTTTCCTCCAGGCAGCGGTCACATCGATACTGCTATATGGGTGCACTACATGGACTCTAACAAAACGGCTCGAGAAGAAGCTAGACGGCAATTACACAAGAATGCTACGTGCAATCTTGAACAAGTCCTGCCGGCAACACCCCACAAGAAACCAACTGTACGGCCACCTGTCTCCTATCACGAAAACTATTCAAGTTAGACGAACCAGACATGCAGGACACTGCTGGAGAAGCAGGGACGAACTCATAAGTGATGTACTCCTATGGACCCCCACACATGGCCGTGCAAAAGCTGGACGACCAGCACGAACATACATTCAGCAGCTATGTGAGGATACGGGATGTTGTCCTGAAGACCTGCTTGGGGCGATGAACGACAGGGAGGAGTGGCGAGAGAGGGTCAGGGATATCCGTGCTACCAGCGCGACATGATGATGATACGTGCAGTTGTATTGCAGCTATACAACAATTGGATGGATAGTTAAAAATATTATTTCAAGGTAGTCAAATGTTGCTTTAAACATATTATGATCATAATCATGTTGCGCTGATAGCAACAAGTTCCATGACTCTGTCTGCCTGTCTGTCTGCCTGTCTTTCTTTCTCTCTCTTTCTCATCGGATCGGTCCTGGCTGGTAAATTTCCTATAATTTACCTCTTTTCCACAGAATATGAAGAGAGTATTTCAATGCTAAATATAAAGACTTTTCAGTTACCTTAGAAAAATTAACCATAATATTTGAAAAATATATATATCATATAAAATGACCACACTCATCATAGGAAGAGTACATTTCGGAAACAGAAAATAAAATAATTTGTATAGTGATATATTAGAATAAACTGACACAGGCGATTGAACACCGATCGCCAGTGGACGGAAGTGGCTGGTCTCCAGATAAATAGACGTACCGTGCTGTTAGGATGGGGCATGAGTCGGAAGGACATTAATCAGTGGACATTAGTTGAAAAACAATCAGTCGGACGGATTTCTGCGAAAATGCATTTTCAGTAATATCTTAGCCGGCAGTTTTATGGATAGAAACTATCTTTTATTCGTCATATTTTCGGGGAATTTGTTATTAAGGTTGAATGAAATATGAATAGGTTTGTTAAGTTATCTGTCAATTATTTTCTCTTCTATTTATGCACATGTGAGTGTTACAAAATAAAGACGTTTCAACATCCATTCAATTCGACAGCATTACGCATCATAAAACAGAAAATCCATCATTGATCTATAGTATTCAATATAACTTTATATACTTTCTATTTAAAAAAAAAGTCTAAAAATATTTAAAAGAAAAATATGCATCATTTGATATCCCTTTTCACTAGTATCATCTTTTCGTGAGATACAGTCTGTTTTAAAAATGAGGCAGACTTTGCGTAACGGTTATTGGTATAAGAAATGCAATCAGTGACATGAGTTTGAATTTTGAACGAGTCTGTTTGCCATTGCCTTAGCGTTAATGATCATGTGTGTTGGGTATCACCTACCTTTTCAGCATAATGAGCTTTTCCATCTGCCATATATGGTAGTAGCGGAGATCAGTCTTGGAATAAGTCTGCAAGTCAGACCAGAAGAGCCGTTCCTATTGTTGAAGTATATCATTACTCTATCACTAATCCTATGTTCTTATTACTAACAGTCTCTCCTTTGTAAATACTCTTTCCTGTAAACAAAACTATTTTCCTCACATATCGTGGTTTATCTTATTATTACTACTACTTGTGTTCACTAACCAGAACTCAACAATATGAAAAGCAGGAATCTATCTCCTATTCTTTGGTTTAATCTACCTATTTAGCTGTAGTTAAATTGGATGGCACACTTGTAGAGACAACCAGCCTTGATAAAGGAAAATTTAACCAGATTTACTCACTTGAAAAATGAACTTGTTTCACACCCTGGTCTGAGGGTCTTGGTAAATACACACGTCTATGAAATGGAGATTTTAGTTCCTTACGGGATTATAAAATTTTATGTCAAGGAAAAGGTAAAAATAAATTGGCACGCTTCTTCACCCTCCAAACATCCTCGTTATAAGCATCTATACGCTAGATAATTATGATTTTTAAGAATCAAATTTCATTCAAATACTTTTTCAGAACGAAGAAAATCTTATTCTTTGTTATAGGTATTGTTGCTAAATAGTTAACTTTTGGTTATCACTCACAAGTTGTTTGGTAAAATGCTCAAGGATTATAGTTTATAAGTTGTTTAAGACAACGTCACAATTCTTATTAACGACTCTAATGACTCAGTTGTCATCTCTTTACTTGGTATTGCTTTACACTCAGGCTTTTCCAATCGGTTTGTCAACACCAATTCATTCAAGTATTTTCATCTAAACGCGGTTCGGTGTATATAAAAACAAGAGATGGTGGTTGAGTTAATAATTCTTTTAACTAACATTTTTCCCTTTACGGTCTTGATTACTTATCTTGTTATGGCCCATTTAATACCTAAACCTAACTCTAACCAATATTCTATTTCCTTTTGACTCTTCTTCCTGCATGAATTTAAAGTAAATAATTCAGAGAAAATAAAGTTGTTTCTAAGAAGATTAAAATAGAATTCTCATTACCAAATCAAATCTGTCTCTTGATTTATAATTAAAAATTAATGATCAAAGACTGTTTTTATTTGCTGTCTTTCTCTGCCAAATGAAATGGTCATATGAATAAAGTTATAAAAGTGTTCTGTACAAATATCTTTAAAAAACATTAATGTACACGTTATTTAATTATTTACTGGGGTAAACACTCTTACCTTTTAATTTTGAGGGGGAGTTTCTCATTTTCGCAATTTACGTGTGTTGTTATTCTGTCACAACGAGTAGACAACAGTTCAATTTTAATTGTAAGCTTAGGCTCAATCATGGTTTTTTTTAAAATCTACAATAAGTTTTTGATTGATTGGTTGATTTTAATTAAATATCAAAACGTCTAGGGTTATTTCGTGGCTAGAGGCCAGGGAATTTCATTCATTATACGTTCATGTATATATATATTTTGAGTAGAGAGATTTTTGTTTTATTTCGTCCTGTTTCGTTACGTCCTGTTTCGTTTCGTTTTATTTTTAATTTTTTTGTTGTTATGTTTTTTATATTTTTTCCACACGGTCTTCTTGAATATGAATAATCGAGGTGCTTGTGGTAAAATAGTTTTCGTCCAAAAAATGGACTCAATGACCCGGGTTCAATTAGTAGATAGAGCTCTTTACATTTTGATTCGCACTAATATTCTTGATAAAGGTAAGAATCCTACGATTCCCTCCGTCTATGGGTAAATAACTGGGTAGATTAGGCTCCTCAAATTTGATATGATTCCTTTTTTTAGAGAAAAAATAAACTCTAAATTCAAACCTAATTATACTCTGCTTAAATAATGACCTTGTGTCACACTCTGTTCGTGCAGAGGGACTGGATAAATACATATTGAAAAGGAATAATCAAACATTGATTTATGCAACCTAAAGATGGAACCCTAACTGATAATATCAATCCAGGTCCGTGTAGACCAGGGAATAATGGCAATGAAGGGGTATGTTACACTTCTTTGATATCTAGAACTGTAGCCTAACCAACAACTTCGGTTCATTCATACCAAGGATCAGGGTTAAGACTTATACCTCAGCAGGGGATTGTAAAATACAGCTTGGCTCACAATATGTGACAAGGTAAAAATTCTCACTGTGCGGTAAAAAAAGTGATGCGCCGGAAGAGATTGACCAATGAACTGCATGACAGTTATTTCCGCTCGACGACGATCACACAGGCCATTGCAAATGAGCGGAAGTAACACATCCCAATCGCCTGAGATCGGGAAGATTGCAGAGGCGTAGAGGCGTGTCTTTATCTCTGCGTGGGAGTTTGAAGGTAATATAAGGCCGACGAATTGAACAGTAGAAAATAGAGACAAAAGGATCCCGCTGTTCACGAAACCTCTCTCATCGTCACGCAGTGTGCGTTGTCTCGGCCATCGTCTCCTGACATCGAAAAGTTCAAGCCTCATCGACGAACGATCCTAATTCCTCTCCTGACTGCTCCTACTTCACACAAGCGTCCGTCGAGAAAATAAATATATATTGTTATATACAAATTCCGTGTTGTCGTTTGTTTGACCAGAGGGCAGAACGTAAAAGGATACTATCAGATTATTGCAATCCATGTCAACAGAGTGTGTTCTTTGTTATCTTTGCTGAAGACTACAATAGAGATGCTATAAAATAATTAAAAAATGAAAATAAAAATAGTCATAATATAAGTAAAGAAATCATACTTAATATCTCGTTATCTGTGGAAGCGTGTATGTCGTTTATCGTCCTTTATATTAATAATAAAATATAGCATTTATTTACTTTGTTTTATAGCTGCAAGATGTAATCTAAAATTTGTTATTATAAAATTGAAGGGAGAAAATTACTCTATTGTAATAACTAAGCAATTTAAAAGTGATACCAGTTTATATAACTTTGGATTATTTTAAAAGCAACATGAACACCAATATCAGGAAATAAAAAGGGAAAAAAACAAAAAGTCGAATAATACAAACTGACTTTTAAAGTCGCATATGAAAATTAGTTATGCCCATTAAAAATCGTTAATGTATCATTGATGTAAGATATATAATTCTATATATAATTGATTAGTAATTACAAAAGCGATAATCATCGATTGAAACTTTATGTAATTTAACATAATAATTTTACATATTATGAGCTCACGCACACAGACAGGCAAGCAACTATATATATATATATATATATATATATATATATATATATATATATATATATATATATAAAATTAACTTAAATCGCGGGTCTCTTGTTCCTGGCGGTTTTTTTTCTTTTTTTCTGGTACTGTGAAGGCTGGTAGATATTAGATTAGTATATATATATATATATATATATATATATATATATATAGTTAGTGTATTAACTTAAAAAAAACAGACTGTTTTGTTATGTTGGTTGGTTGGTTGATTGGTTGGTTTATATGATATATCAACTCTTGTCAGTTATTAATGGCAAATCCTGTTTATATATATATATATATATATATATATATATATATATATATATATATATATCCAAGAAGGATTTGCATTTTCGTAATGGCAAAGCGGTGTGGTACTAAGTCAAGTGTAAAGTTAGGCGGGTATCAATCCCAGCTTGAAGCGTCCTGCGTGTCTAGCCACATTGAAGAGTTTTAATACAACGAAACAGTTTGTCTGTTGATGACAATATGCACCACCTCCTGGGGGTTGAGTACTCTGGCGAAGGACTTACCAGCTGCCACGTGCGCAATGCAAAACTCTTCTAAAATATCGAGCACTCCGATATCCGTTTGTGCAAAATGTAAACAAACGAAAGCTAATACATAATGAGTGTACGTGGGAGCACACACAAATCAATACTCATGCATAAATGTCACGATAAAAAAAGCTCGATATCCACGGCATTCCTAATTTTCTTGCACCTCACGAAGAAGGAGATAAACTCTGTTCTACAATAACTGGTATTTCCTTGAAGGCTTTCTAGCTGAAGTCAAAATGATTGCATCAACTTTGCTTGAATACTTTTACAAAGTGCTTAACTAGAAATGGTAGTAGCCATATTATTAATAAACATGAATGTTTACAAGCTGATACCATATATATATATATATATATATGTATATATATATGCTATGTGGGGCATGATTGTTAGGGTGGTGTAATTTGTGAGACATTTTGGGAATAGCTCTCTAGTTTATACTCTCTAGCTATAACTTGCTCTATCTTTGGTATTGAGCACTTGTTATTCTGACATATATCAAATTATATTATTAATATGTATACAAACAAATATTGAAAATCGCATTTTAAAAAGACCAATTTCCTACAAATATAAAATGCTTTTGACATTCTTGTGTACTTAGTAGATTTGGGTTATGTTTCCTTTTTAAATGGCATGTCAAATTTCGTGGGTTAATATATAACAAAACTATCCAGATTGAAGAACAGCTGTGTTATTATTTAACCAATAGCTGAATGCATGAAGGATTTCATAACTTTCCCGAAGTATTAATCCAAAAAAGGACCAAATAAAGCAACTGGATACAGAACTCGTTGACAACGATGTCGAAGTCACGTATGTTAGCATCTACATTACGAGAACTCCTTCCTGTGTAACTAATATATATATATATATATATATATATATATATATATATATATATATCTGTGATTAATAACCCTTTAAAATTTACTTCGCTGCTGCTGGTTTCCTCAAGGCTGTGGGGTAGAGTCTTGGATTGGCGTTTGATTCTACCGGGTTTCGATGTCAGCTACGGGAATCTAGTATGTCTAGCCACACTGATGAGTTCTGATAGAACGAAACAGATCTTTCTGTGGATGAAAATATATATATATATATATATATATATATAGGGATGATGTTGGCTATTCAACCATATATCTACTGATGCTCTATCATTATAATTCACATTCTGTATATATGAATATATCAACCAGCAATATATATATATATATATATATATATATATATATATATATATACGGATTTGGGGATATTCTCTCAAGACTATCCATTTCGAAGCAATAAATATTAGATGAGTATGTTAGACTTCACAAGGAGATAAATTGACGTATTTGGCGGATTTTGATAGGGAGATAGAGAGAATGAGATGGAGATAGTCATACACACACACACCCACATGCACACACTCGGTGTTTCGTCTGTATGTGAAATTCCATTTACAAATGAATAATTATGTTGGCTTGTATATATTGTAATTTGAGCCAGTTACTTGTATAGCCGTTTACATTGCATAATATCTTCTCCAAAGTAATTCTCTAATCAAAATACTTCTACTTTCGCTAATCCTATACGACAAGTGATAAATGGCATGTAGCCTAAGTCTGTGAACTAAAAGCGCATAAATTCGATCTAATTGTCCTTTAATGAAATCGATGAGAATATTTTCTGTGAAGATAAACCGTTGAACGACATTATTATTGATATAATGCCAACACAGAGAACAATAAAACAAATGAAAAACGTTTGAAAGAAATGAAATCTTCTTTCTTTGATAAAAAGTGGGCGTTGATATATAGACGCCATTCCTCGACCCGTAATCGACTATCTGTTAAGCCTAATACCGTGCTGTCTTCAATATAATTAGAAAGCATAAAATTTATAACCATTTACAATTAAAAGAATACAACTTGCTTAAACGCACACAGCCAAAGTTATATATTCATATATATATATATATATATATATATATATATATATATATATATATATATAAAGAAAAAAATATACAGTGAGGCAGAATTTAACCAAATGGCTCAGACGTTTACGAATTTAAACCTGTAATTAATAGTAGCTCTCCTGATGATCGACAGCGTGAAACTCTATGAAATGAGTTTTTATCCTCTTCTTATTATCCTATTTTATACTTGTTATATATCATCGTATGCATTTTGATTCATAGAGCTATGAGAAAAAATTTAAGAATTTGTAAATGCATCTAGCGTTAAGTTTATATATACGGCAATTACACAAGAATGTTGCGAGCAATATTGAAAAAGTCCTGACGACAACACCCCACGAGGCACCAACTATACGGCCACCTGCCTCCCATCACGAAAACTATCCAATGAAGACGAACCAGACATGCATGACACTGCTGAAGAAGCAGGGACGAGTTCATAAGTGATGTACTCTTATGAACCCCCACATATGGCCAGGCAAAAGAAGGACGACCAGCTCGAACACACATATAGCGGCTATGTGAGGATACGGCATGTAGCCCTGAAGACTTGCCAGAGGCGATGAACGATTGGGAGAAGTGGAGAGAGAGGGTCAGGGATATCCGTGCCTGTGGCACGACATAATGATGATGATATATATATATATATATATATATATATATATATATATATATATATATAATCATGTGGATCATGATGGGAATAGTGGACTTGTTTGTGGTACATTCTGTTTACATATGTCTTTTTTATAGTGTGAATATATATATATATATATATATATATATATATATATATATATATATGTTTGTGTGTGTGTGTGTGTGTGTGTGTGCGCGCGCCCTACCAGAGATATTGAGCGAAAACTAAATCAAACTAATATATACATATACATATTATACATATACATAATTTATTGATATACTTGAGGCTTTTGTTTGCCAACAGTTATTTTCATAGGAATACTCAATGTACAATATAAAGTTAACAGTATGATAACATTTTAAAATGTAATTATGTATGTGTTACTTTAGGGAATTTACTGCAACAATTACCATTCCAGTATTTACATCTATCCCTTGATATTGAAAAGTAAAATCTCTAATGGTATTTAAATGTATAGATCCTTATATATTGGATAAATTTATCTACCTCATGCGAATAAATTTTTGTTTCTTTCATCTTCTCTTCTATATTTGCATTAAGTGACAGATATTACAATAGACATTTATGTTCGTGCCTACACTTGGAAGCAACTAGTTTACTAGGTTCACACACACACACACATTGTCATCCACAGACAGACTGTTTCATTCTATCAGAACTCTTCAGTGTGGCTAGACCCGCAGGACGCTCGAAGCCGGGATTGAAACCCGTCTAACTTTACGATAGACTAAGGTTTCAGACCAAACGGCTACAAGCGGACTACGTTGGCTAAGGGAATTCTAAGGTATTTTATTTTTAGCAACAGCAGCAGCAGCCTTTGTTTACATTTTTTAATACCCTATCGGCTACCAGAGTGCTCAATTCTTACGAAGAGCTTTGCATTACGCTAGGGGCGGCCGACAATTCCTTCGCCAGAGTGTTTCGTCAGATGTTGCACATCTTCTTCCCACAGTTTGTTGCAGCTTTCCAAGCCAGCTTTACTAGGTACTTTCTGTAAAATAAAAGATTCATTTTACCTCTTAACAATTGAATTTTAAGTAAGTATCATCAACAAGATTCCTCTAAAAGTCTAATTTCTTTCTACGGTTGAATCATTTAAGGGACACTGCATAGTTATCGTAAACAGTCTAGTACTGTACTCATTCAATATTTTACTAAATTATAGAAGTAGAACATATTTTTGGTGGAAAGCTGACCATGGGACTGTTTATTACAGCCTCCATATTGTTTACTAGGTGACAATCATGTGCATAGTGTTGGATCCATACAGTAGCTCTCAGCACTTTAGAGCTTGCGTCAAGTCAACGCAAGTTATACATTGTACCAATAGATCAGTAACGAATATAGATTCCATTTGTATAGCTCTATACGTGCCATCCTTAAAATACTGTAAAAAAAGATGTTGCAGAAGAATGCAATACTGATTAACTACAAAAGTAATATGTCGCCTGGTAAGAACTCCATTGATTCATATCGTAATGCCGAGATCGAATGACAGAAAATAGCAGGACATCCTCATTCGTGAAGGGTATTCCAAAGCATCTCATGTTAACCAGTGTCAGATCCTTTTGTGAGCTATCAATAACGTTGGGAGAGGTCAAGATTTTGACTGCTGCACTTTTCCTGCAGCTGTCTTCCTGATAGTATTATATCAGTAATATTCCGTTCAGTGCGAAAGCCACATTCAGACCGAGGAAGAAAAACGTATGTAATACCATTTAAATGGGTTTACTACAGTAGAAGACTCATTTTCCGAAACATTATGAGGTAAAGTTTGTTTACTATTTCTTTTTCTTCTAGATCATATTTTATTCCTACATCGTAGTTATCGAACACGTTTTGGTTTCATTCTGTACATCCGACAATTTCAAAGCAGAACCATTGAGTTTAGATTTACAGGTATACAAGGGTGGGCTAAAAGGTTAAGTATGGTAAGTTAGTTTGGGTTTTATTGTTATTAAACATTTGTAGATTATTAAATGCCGAATCCATTCTTACACAAATAAACAGTTCTACTTCAAACAATTCAATTTTGACTAAGTAGACAGCTTAATTGACTAAACTGAATTGCCTGAAATAGAACTGTTAGTAAAAAGATTTATATTTCAAACAATTCAGTTTAGCGTAAGTACAGTTTCAATTTTAAAAACAGTTGTGGTGTCCCCGTGATGTAATGGTTAAAGTGATGGACTGCAGAGTCGTTGTAAGCGAGTTCGAACTCCAGTTCCGCTATTACGTTCACTTTCGGGCAAATATCATTGGGAAAGGGATTAATCCCCTTAACATCCCAGCTATGAGTTAAATAGTGCCATTACTGTTCTCCTAAGAGAATTGCTTAGTTTTAAATAACTTACGAAAATTTGATATGCCATTAAACAATGAAACCAAACCATCAAAAACAGTTGTATTTCAAACAATTCAAGTTAGCATACAAAAATGTTCCATTTCAAACAATTCAGTTTAGCATAAGTATGCAGTTTAGTACTATTTGAATCATAGATAGGAACCTATCAGGTGCTACCACTCCGGAGCAGAGTGGAACTGTGAGTGATGGCAAAGAAGGGGTACTCTGCATCCCCCAAAGCTCCAGCAATACTGGAAACTCACCATGAGAATGTTTAGTGTCATATCGAGGTCACTTAAGGGTGGGAGTATTCACCCTCTGCGGACCAGCAGTCGGTGAATTCTACAGCTCGAGGCAACTAAAAGGTCATTGGCTGAAAAGTTCATATGATCATGTCATATAAGTTGATGCTTTTTTGCCAATAGGATCCATGCATTTTAATACTGATTAAAGAAGTGTCTGAACTTGAAGTGGAACTATATTGAAAAATAAACCTCATTTGTTCTCATTCAATATAAGTATTTTGGTCCGTCAATGAACGTTTTTGCCGACACCCCCCCATATATATATATATATATATATAGTCATCCACAGACAGATCTGTTTCGTTCTATCAGAACTCATCAGTGTGGCTAGACAGTATCTCTTCGTAGCTGGGATCGAAACCCGGTTGACTGAAACACCAAGCCAAGCTTCTAACCATTTAGCTACAAGGAGAAATTAGCTACGAAGTACATTTTTAAACGGTTATGAATCACAATTAGTATTGTTTACATACATCCGTTCAAACGGCCGCCGTTTATATATATATTTTCCTACCCCTCCGCTCGGCTGGGATATGAAACAAGGTCAATTTTGAAGCGGAGTTTAACAGGTTTGAATTCAGAGTTTTTCTTTTCCTAGACGAGTTGCCTCACCAAGGCTAAAGAACCTACATTGTCGCTATTTCGTTGACAGTTCGACTCCTGACCTGGTGAATGGTATGCTTCCCCTTACTCCACAACAGAAATGGAACTAGAACAGTTCTTCTCCATGGTTTTGGCAATAATTAACTCATGAAGCTTGAAATGCTATTTACAAAAAAAATCTAAATGGGAGAAATTATTAAATGAAATATTGGGCCTGGTATGAATAATTTTGAAGTCATTTTCGTTAGGACCAGAACGTATGTCGATATTCTGTCGAGATCGAAATATTTCAGATGATGTAATATAATCATATAAATCTGAAGTCAAACAACATACGACAGTTTTTATCATACACACAACGGAATAATCTGTCATATGGAGATCAATAATAAGCATTTTTGATCCAATATCATAACCGATATTATTGCAATTTTGTATGCTACAAATGACAGCTATTAGATTACTTCCAGATTTTTCTTACTGTGTGTCATGCTACATTTCTTTAATGTCTCTTTTCCAACCGTTTGGAAATGTACCTTTTACAGATTAAAATCATCTGCTTAAATCCAAATCTAGATATCTCTAAATAAAGTCGTCTGTTTTAAAGTAGTTTTATTATCACTATCCAAAATATCATGTTTTATGTCAATTCTACATATCCCAGTATAATGTCCGCTCTTTAATGTGAACTTTAAATATCCCTACATATAATCATCTGTTTAAAGCTAATTCTAAATACTACAATTTAAAGTTTTTTCATTAAAATCAGGTCTAGATGTCTCCAAATAAAATCTTTCGTTCAAAATCAGTTCTACATAATTCTGTATGAAGGCTTCTCTTTTGATCCAAGTCAAAATATTATTATAAAAATCGTCTGATTTCAATTCAATTCCAAATTGAGTCTTTTCTTTGAAGTCATTTCGAAATATTCTAATAAAAATCGGCTGTTTAAAATCGATTCTAAATATCCCTATATGAAGTCTTCTCTTTAAAGTCAGTTTTAAAAATCCCTTAGTTAATTTGAAACTTATAGTGATAATTCTCACGCATTTAGTTTATGACTTCCTCATTTTTCTACCAATTCTTTGTATTTGGTGAGTTTTCTCTCGTGAGATTCCACCAGATATACGAACCAGGTCACTGTTAAGTCCCACGAGATCACCTGTTTGCTTGCATCTGAGAAATTGACTATTCCTGGCCGGTACGTTGTGTGTTGATCAGAAAATTTGATCTGTTTCCCGAGGTTCACTCTCAGTCGCTAGATGAGGAATGAAGAGGCGCTCTTGTTTATCATACCGACTTGATATTATCTGTAGATTTGAGTAAATAGATTAAAGAAGGAAAATCATCTTTATTATTTATGAAACCGGATCATTGGGCTAATGATTAGAGTGTTCGACAATGGTGCGGGAGACAGGAGTTCAATCCTAGGTCGAGTCAAACCAAAGACTGAAAAAATGGTACTTGATGCCACCTTGCCTAATACTCAGCATAATAACGTACGGATCAAGAGTAAATTGGAGCAATCCAGGGAAAGGAGTGGTGCTCTCCCTTACTCCTCGGTGTTGTAGCTATAAAAAAAAGGGAGCCTTCGGGTCACTATGGACTAAGGTCACCAACTTTACTTACTTATCATTTATGACATAAGGTTTTAATTAGTTTTTATATAGGGATATTATATAATGCACCAAATGGACGCTACCAAAACACATGGATAAAAAAGCTAAACGGAAACTAAAAAGAAAATGGTGCATGCTACTTTGAAAAAATCCTAGATGCAGCAATTCACAAAACAACAGGTGTAAGTGTAATTACAGCCCATCTCACAAACCATCCAAGTAATACGAATAAGACATGCGAGGCACTGCCGTCGTAGGAAGGCTGAACACATAAGCGACCTTCCCTTATGGATTCCTACACATGCACACACCGGTGTTAGCCGACCAGCTACCGGCTCAGAACGGGCACTGGATGCAGTCCAGAAGACCTGTCAAGATTGATGGACAATAGGGACAGATGGCGATAGAGAGAGAGGGTGATAGAGACCGACACCCAGACAAACAGACACCCAGACATACAAACAGACACACAGACAAAGAAAGACAGTGAAAGTAAGGGAACTTCGTGCTATCTGTAATACTTGATAACGATATCATTGTATCTCAAAATCATTATCACTGTTAGTTTCAGCCTTTGCTAGCTGATAATGATAGTCCATTTCAGGCAAATATATTTTCTTAATGCTCCGACTCCATTTGCTGAGCCAGCATTTCATATTGCATTGTATCCTTTTTCATTTCCTATGGGTGATATCATTATAAATATTTAAGCAGTGTGATCAGCAAGGGAATAACTTAAAGTTATACATTATCATCATTTATTGGTCTACGTTATTCATCTTGAAAAGAGCTAATACGGATTTATTCTGTTAACTCCTGATTAGAACACATATTTTAACATCTACAGAGGCAAGCACCAATGAGACTGCACAGTTCCCAGGCGTCTGTGAACTATATTGTGTCACCAGTGGAAGAATGATTGTTAGAATGAAATGAGCTGCAACTAATCCCCAGACAATAGAAAATGCAAAATAAACGGATTATCTACATAGAATTTGTCACTTGTGATGGTAATATGGATTGCTTTTTCTAGCTTTGCAAACATTAAAATTTTATTTTTATTTTTGGAGATAATTCTATCTCATTCTACTTAGACATTATGGAAAAAAAAGTTTTCTTTTTTAGGTTTTATCCTGACAGTTTATAGGATTAAATAAAGAGGTAATCACTAAAATGAAAAAGAAAAAAAAAACGTCGAAGTAAAGAGAAATAACAAGAAGATTTATGATAACACACACATACACATCCCACTTATGAATGCATCTATTGTTTTTCTTTTAAATTTTAATCATAATATCAACTGAAAAACATGTGCTGTTTATGATATATATATATATATATATATATATATATATATATATATATATATATATATATATATTTAAATCATGGGATATAGACTGCAACACTGAGTTTCATGGAGTACTTTTGCAAAACAACAATCATCAGGCAGTTAAGAAAATGGAATATATATATATGTATATATATATATATTGTTCTTGTGTTTATACAGTTTATATTCTCTTGGTAAATATATATATATATATATATATATATATATATATATATATATATATATGTGTGTGTGTGTGTGTGTGTGTGTGTGTGTATATATACAGAGAGTGAGAGATAGAAAGAAGGAGAGAGACAGATAGATAGACAGACAGAAATATAGAATGATATTGAAGAACGAGATAGTGTGCTTGGGACACACTTCTCTCGACTATGTGATTTGGTACACGGATCAGGTCGCGTGTGTCCAGGTTCCGGTGGCAGTCATTCGAGGCCGTCTCACAGGAAGTCTGCATTCATGCCATTCATGCCAAGACTGGCTCTCCTTGAGCTTCAGGGGGCCATTCCCCCAGACGGAGGGGCTAGATTTATCGTCTGGCGCCTTAGGTGCCCCATTTTTGGAGAAGGAATTTTTGGAGCTGTTGGGTGAGTTTTGGATACGGTCCTACGTCCAGATCCACCAAAAGAAAGACCTTGCGCCACACTCGTCTAGTCGGTGGGACATACAACAAATACCAGAAGAATACATCGCCTGCATCTCTGCCGATAGGTAGGACCACTTACTCAAGGAGTGTCCTAGATATCACTCTAAAGCATATGATGTAGAGGTTTCACTCCTTTAGAAAACAGTGTACCTCTTCGTTGGCATTACTCCCAGGTTCACTCTGCACAGGAGTGTCAGTACCTGTTAGGATCCCAACTATAAATCAAAGAAGTGTTTGATCAAAAACTGTTGAACCATTTATCTGTGTGCAACCAAATAACTGATGTTAAATTGTAACATAGAAATAGTTGAAAGCGTTTAACAGTGTGTAGAATTATATTATCCATATTACATAGCAGTACTCGGAACTATTCAACTGTGTGAATGAATTATGTTTTATAGAATTATAAATTTTGAATTGTTTTAACTGAATCTTATCAACTATGTGTAAATAAAACTATTCATGTGTGCAATACTTAAAACCACTTCACAGAGTGTAAGCAAATAATTAATACAAAAAAGAATTATTAGTTTTAGATAGCAATACTTAAAACCATTAAATGAGTGCAAGCAATAGATATACTTGTGCGCAATCAAACTAGTTAAATATGTTACATAGCCAGATATACGGATGTGTGCAATAGACAGGGAATCCGAAAACACGAAAAACTTTACGACTTCTTAGTTCACGAAACTTTTACCTTTTACCTTTAAGTTATTCGACATGAGGAGAGAGAGACCAACCAACACGCGGCACCCGTAGAGCACAAAGTCGTCTGGCCTCGCCCAGGTCTCAATCTCATTTTTCTATGCTGACTGCTTTTACATCGTCAGCTCTCAACCTAACCAACGTGGTCCACGCATAGGACATACATTCGTCTGCTCTCGGCAGGCCCCGAAAGTCAACCTTCTTCGTTCGGAGGCAGGAACTCAACTCAATGCTTTTTCCCAAATCCCCAAATCCTCAGCCCATGCTTCCGGGCATGACGTCATTCAACTTCCTAGTCCGATTTGCTATCTGGGATTTTTATTTTGACATCTCCGAATGACACACCCTCTACGCACGCGCGTAAACACCTGCGTTAATGTTGCGCCTAACCAACCCGTGCACTAAGTGAAAGGTTCTCATCTTATATAAACCGAAAGGCAAGATATATAAAACGAAGTCCTTCCGCCATTATATTACAAATTCATTTGAAAGTAGAATACCTGCTAACTATTTACTTACAAATCACATATGTATAAACTTTTAACTCTGTGGAAATAAATGACTGATATTAAATTAAATTTTTACTGTTACATAGCAATACCTGTAACCATTTTAGTGTGTGCAGACAAATGAGGTCTGGCTCGTTTAAAAACGTTTACTACAAACTAATAAATTAAAAATCACATATTTAATAAATTTATGAACATATTCTGCGTTTAAATAACCTACGAGGATTGATATGCCATAAAACCCACCAAACCAACCAATAAACAACTTCCCCTGAATCATATTGTGCGGAGATCTTTCAGGTGACTATCGTGAAAATGAAGCATCAAAGTTTGTTGGTTGGGTTTTATGGCATATCTACCATTGTAGGTTATTTAATGCCAAATCCATTTTTATACATATAAATAGTTCTATATCAAACAATTCAATTTAGCATAAGTACGCTGTTTAGTTCTATCTAACCCACAAATAGGACCCTGCCAGGTGCTACCACTCCGGGGCAGATTTGACATGGGAACGATGGTAATAAAGGGGTACTCCGCATTCCCCAAAGCTACAGAATTTTGGAGCTTCACCTTCATATTGCTTATTGTAATATCCTTAACACTCTTTGGGGGAGTCTTACTCCTCTGCAGAGATGCATTCGGTGTATTCTACATCCCCAGTCGACTAGGCAAACACAAAAATGTGATTACTGTTATGCTTGATAAATCCTTTGTTGCTGCTCAGTTTGACCATCGTCGATAGTCCAATTTCGCTTTGAACCGTGACGAAAGCCATTTCACCATCAATCATGTTATCTCCTCCGTGAAAGCACCTACAGATTCACCATCAGAAACAAATAGCACAAGAGGGAAGGCAACATTCGGCTATGAAGCCCTGAGCGAGACGTTACCTGGAGCCATTGCAACCTGTGTCTACCAGCTTGGCTGCCTAAAACCGACCTCATTAGCATCGAAGGAGTCTACAATCAATGTGAACACCCCATTTCTTCATCTTCGTCTAAAAAAGAAGCAATGGGAATATATATATATATAAAAGTAAAGTTGGTGACTGTTGTTGAGGGAGACCCGAAGGCTCCCTTTTCATTACCTACTACACCGAGGTGTATGGGAGTATGCTACTTCTTTCCCTGGATTACTCCACTTTATCCTATATGCGTAACCTTATAATGTTGACCAAGGAGATATCAGGTACCACTTTTTGAGTATATATATATATATATATATATGGTGGGGGCGTGTGTCTGTTTGACTGTGTGTGCGTAATTGTCAGTGTGTGTGATTTTGTGTGGAATCTATCATCGATGTTACTTGTGAACATTTTTAAACATTATTTATTATACATATAATATAGGATATAAGAAGATATTTAGCATCCAAACAATTATTTTGTTAAAAATCTATTCATAAAATATTTTTGTCACTTCACGTTGGCACACCTGATTTTGAAAAGAGTCTTTCTACAAAGAAAATGTGATAGTTTTACTTTATCTGTCGTATTTTCCAAAACAAAGGTCCCTGATCCACTACAAGTGCCCATCTTAGTAACCAATAGAATCTTTTTCTGTTATCCGCTCAATATTTTGGACAATTGAGTAAATCATAGACCAAAAAATAGACACAGGCTCACACACGCAAACAAACACAAGTACGCAGACCATATAGGTGTTTTCAATGCCGTTTTATTAAATTCTATTCATATAATATGACAATAAACGGAGAAAAAATGATTTTATCTGTTAAGTTTAAACAATCATATATCCTTTTAAAAATGATGAGCAAAATACACGTGGTATTCTTAGAGATTTTTTTGTTTATTATTTCAATCTATCGGTTCAACTGATTCATATTATTAGGAGGATTTTATTTTTTTTTGGGTTTTTTTTCAACTGATTTTCATCGGCCCGAAAATAACTTACTACGTTATTCCTTCTTCCTGCAACATTACTATGAATACTGTCAGCACTATTCATCAAAATCAGCATTTTAAGACGTGAAAATAACAATAAGAATAAATGAAAGCTTTAACAGTTACTGAGTAAACTTAATTATTCATGAGGGTTCGAGTCCCACAAACGTCATTAAAAAATGACATGATCTGAGAAAAAAAGCCAACTGATCTCAGTTTCGATACGTTTTTAACCAAGTGTTTCTTCTCCTTCTCCTCTCTCTCTCTCTCTCTCTCTCTCTCTCTCTCTCTCTCTCTGTCTGGCTCTTTCGAAATATAGGATTGTGTAAATACAGCACCACACACATTAACCATACCTGGTGGGTTTTGAGGAGCCAATGAGCATGTCGACTCCGCAAATGTTTTAAGTTTAATGCGTGCGAGTAATGACAGCCGATGACAATGAAGGAAACAAAAGTAAGGTAACAAATATAAGAAAGATGACAATTTATTGTCATGTTTACAAGCGCGTGTGTAAAGTCCGTGGCGGTTGTATTTCGGTCTTCAGCTTGATGGGTGATGTCGATAGCTGGTATGGTCGAGTCGTAGATGTGTGCAGCTAGATGTTCGATGAGGGTAGCTGGTGAAGGTCAAGTCGTAGAGATACAACTAGATGTTTGATGTAGGTAGCTGTCGGTTGAGTCGCAGAAGGCAGCTGGACGAACGTAGCGGGAAGCTGAGGTCGGTCGAGTCGTAGGATGCAGCTAGATGATCGTTGCGGGAACCTGAGGTCGGGCGAGTATCGTTGATTGCAACTGGGCGATTGTTGCGGGAAGCGGAGGTCGGTCGAGTCGTTGAATGCAGCTTTCTTAGTACTGCAGACCAAGTGAACAGACGTGTAAACCGTGGCTAAAGTTTGCCAAACTTTAGCACATACGAAATCGAGCGAGCGAATCGGTGAAGGTAGGGCTTTGTCGTGCCCATTGCTGTGCGGGCGTATTTGTTGACGGTAGCTATAGCTTTTCCGTGCCAAAGCTGTGCGGGCCTATCGTTGACGGTAGCTATGGCTTTGCCGCGCCAAAGCTGTGCGAACGATTCGGAGACGGTAGCTATGGCTTTCCTGCGCCAAAGCTGTGCAGGCATATCGAGACGGTAGCTAAGGCTTTGCAGTGCCAAAGCTCGGCACTGTCGAGCGAACAGTTCAGGAGGTTGTGGCCAAGATTGGCGTTATCTTAGCGCTGTGCAGATAGCGAAGCAGTAACTAAAGGCTACCCCGTGCCTTTAGCGCTGCACAGCCAAACGGACGAGCGGAACCGATGGAATTGTTAAGACCGGGGGTCTTAGTGTTCTCTTCGTGTTTGCCTCTGGGCTGTCTACTTCGACTGGTCGGTAAGGACTGTCAGAGATGCTTCAACCCGCAGAAGGGGACCTCTAATGGTCCTTAAAAGATTATTTTTTGCATATCAAAATGATGGGAAAGGCGAATGCAACCACCAGATGTAGGATTCAGCCTTTCGGAGCCTGCTCTGAGAGCGGCTCCTGAGAGCGTCCAGAGACCTCCAAATTTCTCGCTGCCGAAGCCTTTTTTTATATAAAGAGGACACTTCGCCACTCTGCCGAGTTGTGTAAATAGAAAGTTCTTCTATAAAAATGGGCGTAAAGATAAATTACTTCTTTAGCCTGATATAAGCTAGCGAAGATAATTTATTCCATTTTTATAGCGTTCTTTCTGACAGAAGTGATCTGTAATTATTGTAAATTTATATTTCTCCGCTTTTATAGTTGTTACGGGAGGTCAAGGTCGTAAAAAGGGCTTTGTCGTTTCCGGCCGTACCCGGATGTAATTTTTCTAGGCCGACGAGTAATCCGATCTGTATATGTTTGTGAGCAGGTCGCGGCATTCTGACTAAGCAAGTTGTTTTAAAACCTTTTGGAGTTGGGACCCCTTTCTATTTCAGTGTCACTATCATGGACTCCCATTTGAATAAAAATGAAATTTATGAGAGATATTTAATTGAAATCACATCCAATATTTGCACTAAGTTATGACATTAACTTCGAGGGAAGTGGTTGCATGCAAAGAAGAAATAGTCAATTCTCAAATAATTCTTCACCACAACATAGGCAATTTACTTTGCACACGCAGAGAAGATCTGTATTTGATTCTATCATAAGTGTTAAAAGGCTGTTTTGCATCAATATATTGTTGGAAAATCCAACGGAATTGTAACCGCTTTTGTGATAGAAATCACGCTAAGCCAACGTTTGGGGAGTGGTTGCTGTTTAAACTGAATTTTGATAGGTGTGTACTAACTTGCAGAAGAGAAATTTGTGATTCTGTCGAATTTCAGATAATATAAATTTTCAAGATATCATGACTATTATCAGGTACTAATACTCCGGGACAGAGTGGACCTGGGAGTGATAGCAATAATGGGGTACTTCATATTCCTCCAAAGTTTCATTATTACTGGATACCCACCATTATATTGTTTAGTATCAGATCCAGGACACTCGTTGGAAGAGTCTTACCCATCTGCAGAGATACAGTCGGTGTATTCTGAGCCAGCATCTGATGGCAAAGATCTGAATACAAAACTGCCTCAATTTAGATATGAGATTGTAAATTCACATGATGTTAAATTTTGTTTTATCCAGTGCCTTTCGGCCAATGAAGGAAAATTGCTGCAATAAGTCATCATCATCATCATCATATCGTGCAAGTAGCACGGATATCCGTGACCCTCTCTCGCCACTTTTCCCTATCTTTCATCGCCTCAAGCAGGTCTTCTGGACAACATTCCGTATTCTCACATAGTTGCTGAATGTATGTTCGTACTGGTCGTCCTGCTTTTGCACGGCCATGTGTAGGGGTCCATAAGAGTACATCACTTATGTGTTCGTCCCTGCTTCTCTAGCAGTGTCCTGCATATCTGGTTCGTCTAACTTGAATAGTTTTCGTGATAGGAGGCAGGTGGCCGTACAGTTGGTGTCTTGTGGGGTGTTGCTCCCGGACTTGTTCAAGATTGCTCGCAGCATTCTTGTGTAATTGCCGTCTAAGCGAGGTATTTTGATCTAGGTTTGGTTTCTTTGCTTTTAAGTAATACCAACCTTCGAGGTTTCTTTTATCGATGTAGTATTACAGTAGTACTGTTATTCAACCTATAAACGAATGGGTATAAGGGTTCATAATTTTCCCAAAGGGTAAGAGCATATTGAAAGTAGACTGAAATAATTCATTCATTCATTTGTTGTAACTTTAGAAAGACAATGTCAGTCTCGATATCATTTTAACCCACCTCATAATAAGAATAATAAAATCCATTGTTTCAATGTCCAATTTCTCTAGTGTGTGTTACGTACGTGTGTGTGTGTGTTGTGTGTGTGAGTTTGAGAATGAGATAGATAGATAGATAGAGAGAGAGAGATCATGAGAGAGAGAGAGAGAGAGGTAAGGAAAAGCTTTAAATGTAGCTTTCTCGGTCGAAACTTGGACATTATCCCTAACAGAGACGTGATTTTTTTTTCGGAGTCTTTAAAAATACTAGTTTAATAATCTTTGAGTTGGGGTTAAACGCTCAGAGAAACACGCGTATATATATATATATATATATATATATATATATATATATATATATATATATTGTACTTTGTTAAATGTATAAATAAAGAGTGCTTAATGTCGGTGATAGAACATATATGAGTGAGGATAAAATAGACACAGAGTCCACAGTACTAAGTGACTCTCAATTTTTCCACTATGTCTTCATCAAACAAAGTAATTCTCATCTGGTGTGTATTACTTCATATACTGCTATCTGCGTGAAGGATAGAATGTGTGATCTTATTCCTGGAGCCATCTTGGAAAAGTGGTCTAATTTATATTGCGTGATTATTTAAATGGCTCTAATAAATCAATTTTCTTTTTCCTTAATTTATTTACTATATTTGATACGCTATTTTCTTGTGCTTTTATAATAATAATAATAATAATAATAATAATAATAATAATAATAATAATAAAATGTAGACTATGCGGAGACAGAGATGAAACCATCAATCACATAATAAGCGAATGCAGCAAATTAGCGCAGAAAGAATATAAGACTAGACACAATTGGGTCGGCAAGGTGATCAACTGGGAGATGTGAAAGAAATTTAAATTTGACAATACAAAAAATTGTATAAGCACAACCCAGGACCTGTCCTAGAAAATAATACACATAAACTCCAATGGAACTTTGACAGCATTCTCCATATAACCAGTATTACTGGAGCCTCACAATCAATTTTTTTAGTGTCATATCGAGAACACTTGGTGGCGGGGTCTTACCCCTTTGCAGAGAAGTAGTCTGTATAGTCTACAGCCCCGCCCGACTGAGTAAGGTTCTAACTGAATTGTAAAGGGATTGCTGCCATTTAACCTAGTAATCGACGAAATCCGAATTGACCAGTTGATATGTAACATTATAGCATATGCCATACTTAAAAAAGCGACCCTTGTTTTCTTTCCCAGTCGCAACTAAATACGATATCCTTACTTTTTTGTGTGCAATTCAACCTCCGTCAAACGTTTAAGGATGGCGGATTTCTGGCTGTTTACATCACATTTATATGTCTTTTCTCTCTTACTAATTGAAAACTGATAGAAAATTATGGACGGAAAGTCAATAAGCAAGATTGAATTCTAATTATAAGTGTTTGACGTTAATTTCAATTTTATGGATATCAATTAAGAATGCAATTAACCCCGCGGGAATTAAATTTAATACGTAAAGACTTTTAAAAAGGAAATACACAAAGTTCGAGAAAATATCTTCAATAGAGTATCGATTAATAGACATCGTGCTAATTAGTACATTAATTATTCAGTCAAGTATGCTTTAATCAACATTCAATTATTTAAAATATAAACTGATGTCGAGATATTTGACTTAAACTTAGAACAACAACAACTGGGAAATGTATATTGTTTTCATTCGCTATTTTTTAGAGAGCTAATACTCGTATGAAAAGCCTCGTTTATTCCAATACATGTCAGCCCAGTCGACTGGGGCTGTAGAATACAACAACTGTATATCTGCAGAGGGGTTAGACCCCCTCATACGTGTCTCCTGGATATGGTATTAAACAATCTGATGGTGAGGCTCCAGTATTGCTGGAGCTTTGGGGAATGTAGTGTATCCCTTCATTGTCTTTTCATCCAAGTCCATATTGACTCGTGAGTAAACACCTGATAGGGCCCAGCCAATAGGTCAAACAAAACATTTGATCTGAGTACAAACAAATGAAAATGGCCTTTTAATTGAGTGTAAACAAATGATTGCTTTTTTGAACTGCTAGTTATACATAGCAATACTTGGAATCATTTAACTTTGTGCAAACGTCTGAGTAATGTTAATAAAAATTATTAAAGTCGATTAGCAATACTTGAAACTCGATAAATGTGTTCTTAAATTTACTTATTGGTTTGGCATAGCAATATATCACACCATTTGTCTGTATGTAAATGAATTAATATTGTTCAATAGAATAAATAGTTTTGAGCAGCAATACATGGAACAATTTCATTATCTACAAAGAACTGATTAATAATAAGTAGATAAATAAGTGATAGATAGCAATAACTGAAACCATTTAACTCTATAAGAAACGAAAGCAAAAGTAGTGAGCAAAAGTAGATCTAAGTCATTTAAAAATGAAATTGCCTTCAAACGCTTCTCTTTCAAATCGAATATGTTATTCATTTAAATATGTGCAAACAAATCAACAATGGTAAATAGAAGTATTGGTATTAGATTGAAATACATGAAACCACATAACAGTGTAGAAAAAAAAGCATTGGGGGGGGGCTTTGATTCGTTTAAAATGTTATCAAGAAAATGTGTTTATAAATCATATATTTAATATGCATGTTTAAAAAGGATTTGGTATTAAATAACCTTGAAGGGTGAAAATGCCATAAAACCCAATCAAATCTCTCTCTCTCTCTCTCTCTCTCTCTCTCTCTCTCTCTCTCTCTTTCTCTCTATCTATCTATCTGTCTTCAAGATAGTACGTAAGACAAACATGTGCACACGTGAACAGACAAACACACACACACACATACACACACACACACACACACACACACATATATATATATATATATATATGACATTGGTAAATTCGGTAGTTAACGTCTGCTCGAATATGATGGGCTGTTTTGAAGTTGTGTCGTTATCCCCCGCACCTACTGTTATTTAAGTGATACTCGTCAGGGATCTTGCTCTTCTGTTTCTTTTATGTTTTTTGACCACGAGCAGAAGCCTTTGCCTGTATCCCTCTCTTTTGTTTTGTAAGCTCTTGTTTATTCACCTTCGAATTTAGGTAGTTTTTTTCTTAAAAAGGTGGCTTATATATATATATATATATATATATATATAGCATGAAACTCTGGGTCATAAACACTACAATGTAATATATATATATATATATATATATATATATATATATAACGGTAGATGCAATTTCTGCTTAGAAGAGAAAATTTATATTTTAACACATAAGTGGCCTGATAAGTTATAAAATAAGAGAAGTGAACTAATACCAAGATGTAGACATAAGACTAAATTTAAACTATAAAAATTTTCAAACATAGAAATAAATAGTGAAACCAGGAAAAAAAACGTATCCAACATACACACTAGGAAAAAATAGGTAACTAATTAAATGGTATTGAAATTAATATAAGCCTTAATATTTCTCTTAAAAGTTAATTAGCGAAAGAAAATAAATTAAACAAATAAATAAAAAAGTTAAATTACCGTAATTATAACGGACAGAAGAAATTTGAAATTTAAAATAAAACGGAAATTCAATAAAACGAGGAGGTAACTCCTTAATCTCTTCTCCCTCCCCCTTCACCCCACGTGTCTATTCTGTTTTAATTAATTATCCATTGGATATGAAGAAGTCCTGTATAAATTTTTTTCTTCGTGTTTTTGGTTCACACCAGAAACTGAAAAACAGGATGGAAATAAATTTATAATCCTAAATTAACCGGTCTTTTGTTTTTTCTTAAAAATATATTTATATATATATATATATATATATATATATATATATATATATATATATTACAGATAGATACAGAGAGGTGGGTATAGATTAGAACATCTATTGAAAGATATACGCAAATACAGAAGACAGACACCAGATAAACACACATACACAGAGGCACACACACACACAGAAGCACACACACACACACACACACACACACACACACATATATATATATATATATATATATATATATATATATATATATAGTTATCCACAAAAAGACTATATCGTTGTATCAAAAATGTTTAGTATGGCTAGACACGCAGGACACTTCAAGCTGGGATCAAAACCCGACTAACTTTACGTCAGACAACCTACATCAGCTCGAGAATTATACCGCATTATGTATTACCTTTCGTTTGTTTATATTTTGCGTTACCGGATACCGGAGAATTCAATTTGTTAGAAAAGTTTTACATTACGCTGGAGATTTTCATTGATATATATTTGGTTATGATTAAAAGACTAGGAGGAAAATGAACCATTCTTTAAAATGGTTGAAAACAACAGAGAAATTTTTCGATATTCAGGGGTTTTCTGGCAATTTCCTATTCGTTTGATTCCGATTTACGTTCCCTTGCACGTTAACAAAAAACATATTTGAAACAAACAATGGATAAAAAATGACTTACGGATTTAAATGCTAAATATTGTTTAACGAGTGATCAAACTAATAAAGCGAAGAAACTCCGTAGCGTAGAGGCTAACGTGCTTGACTGTGAAATCGCATTAACTGAGTTCGAACCCTACTAACGCTATTAGGTTCACTTTCGAACTAATACCGATGGAAAAGGTTTAAAACCCTGCATCTTCTCGCTCTCATGTTGTAATAATTCCATTAATATTCCTTACAATGATTGATTAGGCATTAAATAACACTCGAAGTTAGACATGTCATTAAACGACCAAACCAACTTGTGTTTTTCTTAATGTCCTGTCTGTGCTAAAAATATTCAACATCTTAATTTTTCTCCACCCGAAGAATATTTCTTTAATTAAATATTATATAGTCGCATTCTAATCCTTTTCTAATTTCGTATTCTGCTTGAACAACGGAGCATAATTTGTGCTTATTACTGTAAATCTTCAAATCTAACTTGAGACTTTCTCTATTCAAATGAAGTAGCATTTCTTGTAACTTATCAGATGATACTCTTTTTCACTAATTATAATGTGTTTCAAAATATAATCATGCTATTTTTGAAAAATTGAAAGATTACCAGACTGATAATTGAACACAATTTTTTATCGAGATGATTTGTACCTTTAAATAAAGCTGAAAAATTGACCGATCATAATTTCACAGTTGTGGTGCTTTGTAACTCAAGGAATCTGAAAAAGCAAAACCTGGAAAAATCTAGGTAAATCTAGAATCATTGAATAATACTATAATAAGTCGAGCATTAAATAAGCTCCAAAACATTTCAGAAAAAAAAAGTTATGTTTATCGAAGGAAACAATATGTTGAGCATAAAATAAATTTCAACCACTTTCAGAAGAAATAAGATCATCGGAAAATACCAAATGCAGAGCATTAGATAATTTTCAGAAACATATTATAAATTGAATTACCATGACCTGAAAATCCGGCAAACACTGCAAGTGACAGACGGAAACACTGGACAGTTGTTTTCACTTATGAAGTCTCATTAACAGTGAATATCATGATCTTCCGCGCAAGAGATCGAACAAGCGACCACAGAATCCAGAGCCAAAACTTTACCTCTGTGGTACAGGTCCACATTTAAATAAATAAATAAATAAATAAAAAGAAATATATATCTGGTAAAAAATTGGTATTGATTTTGACACACATTAATCTTCAAGTAAAATATCATTTGTTTGATTGGGGTTTATGGCATATCAACCTGTGTGGATAATTCAATGCCATATCCAATTTTATATAAATGAACAATTCTATTAAAAAATCACTTAGAATAAGTACACTGTTCAAGTGTCAAAAAACATTTCTATTTCAAGCTATTTAGTTTACTTTAACAGTTCTAGTTCGAACAATTTAATAGTTTTGTTTTTGTATAAACACAGTTAAATGTCAAAAATGTTCTATTTCGAAATATTCAATTAAGCGTAAGTACAGTTTCAATTTCAAAAAACAGTTCTATTTCAAACCATTCAGTTTAGCATTCGTACTCCGTTTAAATATCAAAACAGTTAGATTTCAAGTAATTCAGTATAGCATAAGTACGTAATTTAGATCTATTTGATCAGTGGATTGGGCTCTATCAGGTGTTGCCGGTCCGGGCAAGAGTGGACCTGGGAGTGATGGCAATGAAAGTGTACTCCGCATTCCACAAAACTCCGGTATCACTGGAAACACCCCATCAGATTATTTGATGTCATACCCAGGACACTTGTGGGTAGGTGTTTAACTCATCTACAGAGATGCAATCGGTTTATTCTGCAGGCCCAGCCGACTGGGCAATTAAACATTATTGATCTGGTAGTAGAACCAGAATTTTGAAATGATTTCACATCCCTCTGACACATATACAGTTACTTTCACTCCCTTTTTTTTATTTTCCTCATTCTCTCTCTTTCGTGCACGTGCTCACGCGTACGCACACATCGATATACCTAAACACACATACGAACGTATGAACATGTTTCTATAAATACAACATAATCAAAATAGCATTGACCTATTCAACTACAATTTTGTGATTATAAGTACTTACGTGTAAGGATTCAGAATTATTCAAAAAAGATATTTACCATACTTAGTAGCTCGATCAGATCGATAAATTCATAGGTAGATTGAATGATTGACAGTCAGACTGTGAGATAGATAGATAGATGCAAACAAACATGATAGAGAGACTTAATGACAGGCAGTCAGAGACATACAAACATACATACATACTTATATTAAAATGAACTAGCTCAAATAAGAATGTGGGAACGAAATGGTCAAGAGAGGTAAGAACCTGGGACACATAAAAAGATTTTCACACACACACACACACACACACACACACACACACACACACACACACATATATATTCAAACACTCAGACACACATACACACACATATATTCAAACTATCAGATACACACACACACACACACACACACGAACACACACACACGAACACACACACACACATATATATATATATATATATATATATATATATATATTGAGAGAGATAGTGTGTGAGAGAGAAAGACGGATTGAAAGCAAATCATTGAGACTACAAGCGATAGACAGATGGATAGATAGATAGATTTCTGAAAGTAATTATTTTTCACAAATAGGTACTTGGCGTCTTCTATTATCCCAATGTAAATGCTGACAGTTAACTAACAAATACTGAAACGTCTTATTGTGTCCAGAATACCGCCAGTAATTATCTGCATTTTGGAAACTATCATTTTGTTGAATACATTGAAATGAAAACCTGGTTTTCAAGTAGAAGACAAACAGGTTTTTGAACGAAAACCTGATTAGAAAGAAAAAGAAAGTAAAAGAAAATTTCTTATGTAGCCGTAGGAGATGAACGTTTGTACCTTCAGGCAGTTTTGCAGAAATGGAACGAAGACACACAATCACGAAAGCGACTCGTCGTATGCCAATGATTTGCGGTTTAGTTTTCACATTAATGTGTTGTCGTAGTTTGTTTTTATTTTCTCTTTTTATTTTTCCTTCTTTATTATTTTTCTACATTCTTTTTTTTTTCTTTTTTACTTATCAACAGTATTCTTTGAAAGATCTCTAATGGCATTTGCAAGTAAAGTATTGGCATGAAACACTTTTTAGGAACGTTATTACATTTGTAACTCTAGTGTATTTCATACATATTCAAACAAGTCATAAAGGTGTTCTAGACGTATCTGTGAATGGAAATGGATAGCAACAAAGTTGAATAAGTAAAATGGCACTGGTGTGGCAGTTTTCAGATATAAATGATAATAAACTCTATAGAAAAGCAGTTAATTACACACAGACGCATCCACACATACACACACACACACACACACACACACACACGTATATATTTGTATAAAGAGGCATACAAATAAAAAATAAAACAAAAACAAGAATACTATTAATTACTTTTAATATTTTCCAACAAATTTCGCCCCGAGGCGATCATCAGCCGAATGCAAAATTTTATATTTTTCTT
>OY757924.1:61704391-61751891 GCA_963585895.1 Sepioteuthis lessoniana | reverse complement strand
ACAATGAACCTGATTGTCTATAATCTAAACATAGTTTTGGACGAGTTAACATGGTTTTAAAATCAACCAGTCAATCAATAAATCAATAAGATTCACAGTATATATATTTAATATCCATTTGATCGTAAAAGATTCGACAAGAAATTTTTAAAAAGTCTTGGTTACTTTGATATAGAAATCAGTCATCTTTTATAAAAGGGTCTAGAGTATACTTATTTGTGACCGATTTCGTACTTTTATTTTCTTTATTTTATCTTGTAATCAATTTTATTTTTGTTTTTCTTTTAAGCATGAGATTTCAACGGATCCAGTTACACAACTCTCATCGGATATTGAACTTACTAGCCCATTTAAGAAATTAATTTTCAAGTGATTGTATTACTTGTGATTAAATATATATTTTTCTTAAATTCCCTGCTCCTCCGCGCTTCAACCAGTCCAAAGATGGCCCCAGACCCTAGCGTAATAATGAAATGAAGTTTGGGATCCCCGGAAATATCATCCCTTGGATTTGACTCGTCTCGAATTTTCCCTGAGTATAACGAGAAGAAAAGAACTTAGTACTACAACAAACCCATAGACAATGAATTAATACTACACTTCGATCCTAACAAGAAGGCTTGAAAGCAAATGTCAGATCCTAGGGATTTATTCGTTCTCACAAAGAGAAAGTCCGGTTCACGGAAATGCACACTAGCTTAGTTGCGAGCGAGGAAAAATCATTTTTCTTAAACGAAATTCTTCTTTCTGAGCAATTTTTCTCTTTTAATGTTATAGTATAGGAAAATAATTTTCAGGATTAAAATCCTAGAGAAGATAAAGGTTTTGTTAATACTGAGATAATTTGTCGTCTGTCATTGCAAATCCGCCATCTTTAACGGCAACAATGCGATATCTCCTTATGGGAATTTGATATATGCATGCTCGCATTGTTGATATCATACAATGCGTTATCCTCCCGCACAAATCCAAGCACCTCTCAGTACAATACAATGACCCGCAATTTTTTATACAACATATCTTTCCTTTTTACAACATCAATATTGTTAAGTTAAATCTTAGACGCTATCCGACTCGACATCAGTGTTGCTACTTAAGTTTTTGAGAAGATTGAACACAATTTCGGATTGCCTTAGGGACTCAGTAGCCGAGTTTGAATTCAGAGTTATTTCAGAGGCGTACATGGCGTTAAGGTTACCATTATTGAAAATGAACTCCGTGAGCTAAATGCAAATTCTGGACGAAACTGTTTATGTTTCAGTTCATGAGGAAAGACCTATGTTCATCTATTTCTGCACTGTGAGTAAAACTTTACCGCAGATAAGGCTGGCCATGATAGGGTAACTGGTCTTGAAGGAGAGCCGATGTTCTAGTACTGCTTGAAACCAAAATTTCAAATATATTCCTTTTCTTTCTTCCAAATGCATGCAGGTTTTAATGCGTCTGTTAGGTGTTTAAATATACACAAGGTGCTGAAAACTATTTCCCCAAAACATACTGTACCATTTGAAAAAAAAAACAAAAACAAGACAGAGATGTGGAAAAAGATTGGCAGACACAAGTGTCTTATCTCACTCAACAGAATAATGAAGATTTGGCATTTTCCAAAGCCGAACCGCTAAAAGACCAATGCTATAAAAGTATACGTTCGTTAGTATGATAGGTTAGGTTTCAATTAGAAATTATAGCTCTTTTCATGGCATGACAACCTATGAGAGTTATTTAATGCTAAAGCCATTCTTGTAGAAGCTGGAAAGATAAGGTGGTGAAACTGTTTCATCAGTATTAGTCCTAAAGTAAACGTAATAGTACGACTGGATTTCAACCTTGTTTACTGTTGTGGGAACCTTACTCATCTTACTATAATGGTCTCTTCTCACCGTTATTAGGACTAAAGATTTCGCTGCCAGAACGTCAGATCACTCTCGATCTGAACCTCTCCAGGTGTCGGGTAGCGCTTCGGCCGGCCGTGTTATCTGCGGCACGGATCTGGCCAAGTGTGTCTCGGTACCTGGAGATTTCCTTCGGCCTCAGGGGGCCTTCCCCCCAGGCTTTTACCTCCTTCGGGAGGGTTGGGTTCATTGCCCGGCGCCTGAGGCGCCCCTAACAAGGGGAATGCCGAAGGGGCCAAGGGTATTTTTGACAAACTCCGGGCGCGTGTGGGCTACGGCCCTGCGCCCGGTCCCACCCAAAAAAAGGCCTTATGCCATACATGCCCGTAAGGTGGGGCGTGCATCAAATACCGCAGATCACTCTCGATCTGAACCTCTCCAGGTGTCGGGTAGCACTTCGGCCGGCCGTGTTATCTGCGGCACGGATCTGGCCGAGTGTGTCTCGGTGCCTGGAGATTTCCTTCGGCCTCAGGGGGCCTTCCCCCCAGGCTTTTACCTCCTTCGGGAGGGTTGGGTACATTGCCCGGCGCCTGAGGCGCCCCTAACAAGGGGAATGCCGACGGGGCCGAGGGTATTTTTGACAAACTCCGGGCGCGTGTGGGCTACGGCCCTGCGCCCAGTCCCACCCAAAAAAAGGCCTTGTGCCATACATGCCCGTAAGGTAGGGCGTGCATCAAATACCGCAGATCAATCTCGATCTGAACCTCTCCAGGTGTCGGGTAGCGCTTCGGCCGGCCGTGTTATCTGCGGCACGGATCTGGCCAAGTGTGTATCGGCGCCTGGAGATTTCCTTCGGCCACAGGGGGCCTTCCCCCCAGGCTTTTACCTCCTTCGGGAGGGTTGGGTACATTGCCCGGCGCCTGAGGCGCCCCTAACAAGGGAAATGCCGACGGGGCCGAGGGTATTTTTGACAAACTCCGGGCGCGTGTGGGCTACGGCCCTGCGCCCGGTCCCACCCAAAAAAAGGCCTTGTGCCATACATGCCCGTAAGGTGGGGCGTGCATCAAATACCGCAGATCAATCTCGATCTGAACCTCTCCAGGTGTCGGGTAGCGCTTCGGCCGGCCGTGTTATCTGCGGCACGGATCTGGCCGGGTGTGTCTCAGTACCTGGAGATTTCCTTCGGCCTCAGGGGGCCTTCCCCCCAGGCTTTTACCCCCTTTCAAGGGGGGTTGGGTTCATTGCCCGGTTCCTGAGGCGCCCCTAACAAGGGGAATGCCGAAGGGGCCGAGGGTATTTTTGACAAACTCCGGCGCGTGTGGGCTACGGCCCTGCGCCCGGTCCCACCTGAAAAAAGGCCTTGTGCCATACATGCCCGTAAGGTGGGGCGTGCATCAAATACCGCAGATCAATCTCGGTCTGAACCTCTCCAGGTGTCGGGTAGCGCTTCGGCCGGCCGTGTTATCTGCGGCACGGATCTGGCCGGGTGTGTCTCGGTACCTGGAGATTTCCTTCGGCCTCAGGGGGCCTTCCCGCCAAGCTTTTACCTCCTTCGGGAGGGTTGGGTTAATCGCTCAGCGCCTGAGGCGCCCCTAACAAGGGGAATGCCGAAGGGGCCGAGGGTATTTTTGACAAACTCCGGGCGCGTGTGGGCTACGGCCCTGCGCCCGGTCCCACCCAAAAAAAGGCCTTGTGCCATACATGCCCGTAAGGTGGGGCGTGCATCAAATACCGCAGATCAATCTCGATCTGAACCTCTCCAGGTGTCGGGTAGCGCTTCGGCCGGCCGTGTTATCTGCGACACGGATCTGGCCGGGTGTGTCTCGGTACCTGGAGATTTCCTTCGGCCTCAGGGGCCTTCCCCCCAGGCTTTTACCCCCTTTCGAGGGGGGTTGGGTTTATTGCCCGGCGCCTGAGGCGCCCCTAACAAGGGGAATGCCGAGGGGGCCGAGGGTATTTTTGACAAATTCCGGGCGCGTGTGGGCTACGGCCCTGCGCCCGGTCCCACCCAAAAAAAGGCCTTGTGCCATACATGCCCGTAAGGTGGGGCGTGCATCAAATACCGCAGATCAATCTCGATCTGAACCTCTCCAGGTGTCGTGTAGCGCTTCGGCCGGCCGTGTTATCTGCGGCACGGATCTGGCCGGGTGTGTCCCGGTACCTGGAGATGTCCTTCGGCCTCAGGGGGCCTTCCCCACAGGCTTTTACCTCCTTCGGGAGGGTTGGGTTAATCGCTCAGTTCCTGAGGCGCCCACAACAAGGGGAATGCCGAAGGGGCCGAGGGTATTTTTGACAAACTCCGGGCGCGTGTGGGCTACGGCCCTGCGCCCGGTCCCACCCAAAAAAAGGCCTTGTGCCATACATGCCCGTAAGGTGGGGCGTGCATCAAATACCGCAGATCAATCTCGATCTGAACCTCTCCAGGTGTCGGGTAGCGCTTCGGCCGGCCGTGTTATCTGTGGCACTGATCTGGCCAAGTGTGTCTCGGTGCCTGGAGATTTCCTTCGTCCTCAGGGGGCCTTCCCCCCAGGCTTTTACCTCCTTCGGGAGGGTTGGGTTCATTGCCCTGAGCCTGAGGCGCCCCTAACAAGGGGAATGCCGACGGGGCCGAGGGAATTTTTGGCAAACTCCGGACGCGTGTGGGTTACGGCCCTGCGCCCGGTCCCACCCAAAAAAGGCCTTGTGCCATACATGCCCGTAAGGTGAGGCGTGCATCAAATACCGCAGATTACTTTCGGTGTTATAGGAACAGTACGAGACTTATCACGTTTTCTATGTAACTCTATTTTTCTTGTGTAATATAATCTGTTATCTAATATCCGGGTTTGCGTTTTTATTAGTGACCCTTTCCCGGGCCATAACCCATAATTCGAGGCTGCAGTTCAACACATTATTTAGGACGCTAGTCAGTATAGCGTAGATGCAGATGTGATCATCTAGCTAAACTTGATTTATACATGTCTAAATTGTGCTGACACACTTTTTTTTAAAAATTGCCATATACAGAGCAAGAGGATTTTTTTTTGTATAAAGACTTGTATTTTCATTCTGCCAACAAAACGAATTTGAAAGAATACTTTAAAGGTGGATAAAAGGATTTTTTAACTAGGGAAGTTCCTGAAAGAATTATTTCGCCATTTAATGGTGAAGTAGAAAGGTGAGTATGGATACCTTTCTGTGGGAAAGATTTATGAAAGTAGAATTCGAACTTGAAGCAAATTCTATGTACATATAACAAATCTTGAATATTACTGGATAAACAAAAAATTGAAGTAAAATATTGAATTGCGGTTGAGACATTTTTACTAACTTTTCCAAGTTCGTATTATTCAGTAAACACAATGTAAGATTTGCAACTCCAACTCACAAATCTGCAACATATTGTTTTTACTCTCAGTGCCTTTCTCATTTAAAAATAATTCAAGAATTAAAGACGATTTTGATTTTATAATTTACTGATGTTAGCTTCATATAAATTGTATTACATTCTAGTAAATTATTTATATTTTGTCTATTAATATTTCTTTTACTTATTTTGGCAAATGAAAATTTACTTACATGGAGTACATCACCTAAAAGTGTTGAGAAACTCTGGTCAAGATGGTACATTTCTTGGTAGTGCAGAAACATTTTCAGCTGGCCATCAAATAGCAAATATATTTTCTATGCTTGATTGTACTGTTAAATTAGCTGAAGATGCAGAACAAAGTTTTGTACATCACAATAACTGCCCTTGCCAGAAAACGCAATTCTCTGACCAGACATTTTTTTTACGTTTTTACTATTGGCATTCTGATAATTACTCTTCTAAAATGCGTCTTCAGCATATTGATTTTGAGGTGACTTCCTACCGTAGAATTTAGATGATATTCATTTAGGCCATTTGTAATAGGGTAAAAGGTTAGTTGGTTGGAGGTTTGTTTAGTTTTACAGCTTACCAACCCTTTTTAAGTCATTTAACGCCGAATTAAGTCATTTTGATAAAAGCTCAAACAATTTAGTTTAGTATAAGTACAGATTTTTCGTTAACACATTGTTGAATGTCAAAACAGTTCTATTTCAAACAATTCAGCTTAGCATAAGTACATATTCTAAATTTTCGAAAAAAGTTCTAGTACACAGTTTCAATCTCAAAAAACAGCTATATTTCAAACAATTCAGTTTAACATTAGTACAGTTCTATCTGACCCATAGATAGGACCATATCAGGTGCTACTATACACAGTTAGAGTGGACCTGGGATCGATGGCAATGAAGTGGTACTCAGGATTTCCAAAAGATCCAACATTACCAGAACCTCACTATCAGATTGTTTAGTATCATATTCAGGACTCTTTTTGTGGGTGTCTTACCCCTTCTGCAGAGAAGCAGTCTGTGTATTCTACAGCTCCGGCTGAGAGGGCAAAGAAGAAAAGGTTTGTAAAAAATTATTAGATTGTTCAGAAAGTAATGTCAGACTTTAGAATAAACTTTTATTCCTTATTTAATGAATTTAAACAGTGTTTTTATCCGTCTAATATGTTCCAAGAATATCTACAATTTTTTTCCGTCCATTTACAAGGTCATATATGCTGGTACAATAAAATACTAAAGGTTGTTGATGCAAGAAAATCTCTCAATGCAATTTGTATTTACTCTATGGAATGAAAAGTTTTTGGAGTAAGGAAGTGTCCGGATGACTGACAAAAAAAAAACGGTTGTCGGTGGGGGGGGAAATTAAAGAGGAATATGATGGATGTGATAACGTTTCGTGTTCCAAAGCAGTAAGCTTCTGCAGTGTCATCGTGGGAACATGTAGCTGACCATTGTTATCCTGGCAATATGTGACTGAGTATTTTCATTAGATAAAATTATATCCAAGCTTGAATCGGTGCAAAAAAATAAACACATCACATCTTTTTTTTCATTTAAAACATTCATATAACTTTCAATTAAAACTTATAAAAAAGCGATAGAAAATTAACAAAAGGACACTTTAATCATTACGAATAAGAGCTTTTTATTCTGGGCCTTTGGCCGAATGAGTGGGGCGTTTGCCAATGGTCTGGAAGACCGGAGTTCAAGCCTAGGCTGAGTCATACCTAAGACTCTAAAAATGGTAGTTGATGACGCCTTGTTTAACACTCAGCATTATAAGATAAGGATCAAGGATAAAGTGGAACCATCCAGGGAATGGGGTAGCGCTCTCCCCTACATCTCGGTGTATTAGCTATTGAAAAGGGAGTCTTCGGATCACCCTCAACAAAGGTCGCCAACTTAACTTTTTTTTTACTCATAAAATTTCTATTACAATAACATATTAGAAAAGAAATCAAATTATTTATACTAAAACCTGATAGTATTTTCCGAACAACTTCATATGGTGAATTAATTAATATCTTCTGACCTTATAACAATATTGTTCATTTTTGAATAGACGAGCAGAGTGAAATAGAAATCGTCAACTGTAGCGTAAATATCTCCATTGAGAATTCGAATATGGGTCAATGTGTCCATTTCTCATCGTGATAATGATTGGGCTAAAATGTCTTTGAAAAATTTTCAGTCAAATATTGTCTTCGATCACTTTCTGGTAAACTCCTATGGCAACACGGAGTCTAAGTTATATTGAGTCCTGACTTTCCTTTTAAAACATCAATATCGTGAATTGGGAAAAACAGCCAGCATAGGTGATCGTTACAAATTTGTACAGAGTGGTACCGATATATCCTGGTCCAGACCCATAAACCTACGAGACTGTTCCATTAGATTAAAAAATACAAGAATGCATATATCAAATTCCCAGGAAAAGCTATTTCAAATAGAAGATGGTCCCTTAAAATAAAATATATTGCAAGTATTGAACTGATACTGAGCCGATGTTTTTCCTAATCAGTTTTTGAAAAATCTAGTTATTTATAGATCTATCTAAAAAAATTACTCAAACTTTTTTTTCACATTTAAAGAAATGATTACTCAAACTTTTTTTTTCACATTTAAGGAAATTATGTATTAGTCTCCCTTAAATTAATATAGCGTTTTTAAGGTTACATGCTTCCATATCAATGGATTAAAATTATCTGAATAAACATCAGTAAGCTACGATCAATAATTAACGTAAAGGGAGTGTCCACGTAATATACTGGCTAACGTAATGGACTCCAGCATCATTGTGAGTTCAAATTCCAGTGGTGATACTGAGTTCACATTCGGACATTGGGGAAAGGTGTAAACTGCATTATACAGCCTCGCTTTGGGTTACGTAGTACCATTACTGTTGTTTTTTTTTCTATAACGATGGTTTTGGCATCAAATAATTTACAGAGGTTGATATGCTATTAAAAAAAATCAAACCAAATTAATTAACTTGAAACGAAAACAAAGCACCAAGTCACTTGAAAGTAGGCCTTACATTAACCTCAAGAAAACGTTGATTTCACACGTATCTGTTAACAGCATTTTTTTAAATTTGTTTTCCTCTGCCACTCTTAATGGATTTGGAGAGTATCTATTATAAAGAAAATGCAGCGTTTATGCTTATCAGCATTTCTAAGAAATATATATATTTTTTTAATTTGCTTTAACGTTTTTTATGGGAAACGTATTCTATTTGTGCGATAAGGTCTCTTTATAAAATTAGTCTTAAAAAATATATATATTGGCTATTATTTGCAGACATAAAAGAAATCATAACAAAGACATATACGAACAGCACTTTATTTCATTTTTTTTTAAGTAATTATATTCTGTTTGTTTATATATGGTTATTTCTAATATAATGATCCCATTTACTTTTGTATGTAATTTATTTTTGGCTGGAGAAGAAACTAGATGGCAATTACACAAGAATGCTGCGTGCAATCCTGAACAAGTCCTGGCAGCAACACCCCACAAGACACCAACTGTACGGCCACCTGCCCCCTATCACGAAAACTATTCAAGTTAGGCGAACCAGACATGCAGGACATTGCTGGAGAAGCAGAGATGAACTCATAAGAGATGTACTCTTATGGATCCCCACACACGGCCGCGCAAAAGCAGGACGACCAGCACGAACGTACATTCAGCAGCTATGTGAGGATACAGGTTGTTGTCCTGAAGACCTGCCTAGGGCGATGAACGATAGGGAGGAGTAGCGAGAGAGGGTCAGGGATATCCGTGCTGCCAGCGCGATATGATGATGATGATGATGTAATTTATTCCAGTCTAATATGGGAGATAAGGCTAGATGCCTTCTTAATAGAAGCAGCTTGCATCAGTTTCGTGAGAATCTGACCGCACTGAATTCAGTCTTATATGTTAAGCAATATCAATAAATAGTTGGACACTTCGACTCTAGGTTAGGCAGTCGAAATCAAAAAAGAATTTTCACACGATATTTGTAATCACCAGAGATCACATCTGCCGCATATAAACATCGTCTTCAGAAATATTATGGCAAACAGTCGGGGAGAAGGAAAATCTAACCCAACCATTCACCGCTTAAAAATGACCTTATCACATTCTGCCTGTAGAGGAGGCTTTTCAAAAGTGTAAACTACACATTAAAAGAATTCAACACTTATTTGTATTTTATACATCATATTAACATTTTCAAGAAAATAACCTGGTAATATCCATTTTTCTCTAAATTTTTGGATCTTCTATGGAACAATTAAGATTGTTTATTTGTTTTGTTATTTAATGGTATAACAATCCTTCTTGGGTTATTTAATTCCAAATCCATCCTTCAAGTAGAACAGTAGTAGTACTGTTTAACCTATAGTTAGTTGGATAAGGGGGTTCATACCTTTCCCTAGAGTATTTGTACGAAAATGAACGTAATAGCGCGATTGGAGTTCGAACTCGCTTACTACTATTCCAAAGTCAAGCGCTTTAACCATTACACAACGAGGGCACCCCCAATTTTTTCTGTATTAATTTCTAAATTTTTTTCCCATAATATCTTATAAAATATAAAGGTATTTCTTCAAAGCTGAGCTTATATCAATGCTACTGAATAGATGTAGCATCTAGACTTTTACGCAAGGCATGGAGAAAAATATTAGATGAGGACTATGGAAAAATGCTAAGCGCTGTTTTGAACAAATCCTGAAAGCAGCACCCCACAAAATAGTTACTGTATGGCCACTAATCTCTCATTTCATCAATCATCAGAATGGACAAGACATACTAGGGACTGCTGAAGAAGTTTGGAAGAAATCATTAGCAATATTCTTAACGGGATTCCAACACATGGCCGCGTCATCGTTGGTCGACCAACAAAGATGTACAAAGATCTGTACTGTTCAGAAAGCCTGCCAGTAGCAAGGGAAGATAGGGACGGATTGTGAGAAAGAGTAAGGAATATCGGTGCTATCAGGATAATTAGATGATCTTATATATATATATATATATATATATATATATATATATATATATATATATACATTGATGTGTGTCTATGTACTTGAAAAATTTTCTATATATATATATATATATATATATATATATATATATATATATATATATATATATATATGTCTCTGTGTGTCTCTGTGTGTGTCTATGTGTGTCTGCGTCTGTATCTATATATATATATATATATATATATAGAGAGAGAGAGAGAGAAATGAGTATATATATATATGTGTGTGTGTGTGTATTCGTGTGTGTGTGTGTGTGTAAATGTGTGTGTATGTATATATGGGTGTGTGTGTGTGTGTTTGCATGTGTGTGTATGAAAGTACTATGTGCCTATATATATATATATTTACACACACACACACACGCATATATATATATATATATATATATATATATATATATATATATACGTAAACGCACGTATATACCAGCGACTATTTGTCTGTGTCTGTTTACGCTCGGGTACGTCTACATGTTTATGTGTATGCGCGTGCGCGCGTGTGTGTGTTATAACTGCAAGGATCAAAAGAATAATACCCAGTCTGCCGGTATCTTTTTATTTGCATCTGATATCCCACTACACAATTACACAAATACTCACACACGCACACATAAAGACAAACATACCCACGTAGATTTACACAGATGTATGCGCATGTATATACTCTCTCTCATTCTATCTCACTCTGTCTATTTCTCTCTCTCCCTCACACAACCACCCACCCACACACTCACACCCGCACTATATATATATATATATATATATATATATATATATATATATATATAAGGCATTTTATTAAATCAACAATGAAAATATTTTGCACATATTTTAGTTTTTCCTTTTACTGTGGAAATTTTATTTTTCTATTTCGACCTATTATTTTCGAAATATTTGAACAATACCAGTTATTCAAACATACCTTCCTATTGCATTTTGTACTCTCATTGTTACATATTATTATAACTTTGTACTGTTTTTTCTACTTCTCCAGAATTTCTATTTCGACTTTCTCTTCCAAATTTTGTTTAAATGCACAGAAACATTGCACGTCTCTCATCCCTATCTGCCACTACCCGGTTCGTCTACTAAAGAATAAAATTGTTGAATCTATTTTAAAGTGTATTATAAATTGATTTTATTTCCCTTTAAATTATTTCGTTTTGGCGTCCTTTTCACCCTCGGAAGCAATGCTGGAAGTTTTCAACTAGCGCTGCTTTCAATTGGATCGTCACGAGCCGCTGCCTGATCTGAACAGTTCCAAAATTCTAACTTCAGGTCCTGGGTTTTTATTCTTATGCAATACTGAATAATTGTAAGCACTCAGAAAATGGGGAAATGCCGCTGGATAAACGGAAGAAAATTCATTTTCGGCAAAATATTGTCTTTGGGGAGTTTACAAGCAGAGAGTCTTATAATGGAACGTATTGACTCCTGGGATTAATGAAATAATTTAAGGGTTGATAAAAGTATAGAGCTCCTCACGGGTGAATTTACTAGTTTGTATTTAGTAATCCCTTTGAAACCTAAGAAATGAATGGTTGGATCGTGTAGATTGGTCGCCCCTTATCGAACACAAACAAAGATGCCTGATTAAGCTTGATTCTCACTAGGTATTTGTGGTTCTTATATAACCTATTCAAATAATATAAAGTTAATGAAAGGAACAACTGATGTTGAAGTGCAAATACAGACATATTTCCTAAAGTAGAATTTATCAAGAATTTTTTTTAAGAAAAATCTATATACCCATTTAACGTCAATGAATATATACACTTTTAAATGAAAAAAAAAAAAGTGAAAATTTAATGAACCGAAACACGGATAGCAGATTCAAAAATAATATTCCATCTTTATTTCAAAAATTCGTCATTTGAATGACGAGTTTTTTCTAAAGTTTAGCATAAAAGGAAATTGATGATTGTAAATGAAAATAAAAAGATGAAGGGGTCATAAGAAGGATAAGCAGGAGAGGCAAAAAAGAAAGCAAAGGAGAGATCATCATCATCATCATCATCATCATCATTATGTCATGCCGCTAGCACGGATATCCCTGATCCTCTCTCGCCGCTTCTCCCTCTCGTTCATCGCCTCTGGCATGTCTTCAGGGCTACATCCCGTATCCTCATATAGCTGCTGAATGTATGTTTGAGCTGGTCGTCCTGCTTATGCCCGGCCATATGTCTCGTGTCCATATATAAGTGGTGACAACAAAAACATCGTTTTTGATTCCATTGTCGATGTTTAGGTTTATGCACTTCTCCACTTTTTTTCTTATCTTGTCGGATTTACTAAATCTACCATTTATCTACATTTAAATGAATTGGATATTACTGGATAAACAAAACAACAAATTTAGCAAAATATCCCAGAAATTGTGAAACTGTTAACCTAATCTTACTAGCTGGTGGAATTTAGCCGTGTGCATTATTTATTTAGCAAATAGAGAAGCACTTTAAACACAGAAGAGTTGATTTAATTCTCAAATTTCAATCCTACAATCTAATAGTCGTCCCTTCCTTTAAAAGATATTACAAGAATTAAAGGTGCGTTTCATTTATATTCCACTGATTCTTTTCTGGTGTAAATTCAATAAAACATGTAAATTTTTCATATTTTGTAATCTAATATTCAGGTAGTTTTTTTATTTTTTATTTTTTATGGCGTATAAACCACTGTCGATTATTTCATGCCACACACACACACACACACACAAACACACACACACACACACACACACACACACACACACACATATATATATATATATATATATGTATATATATATATTGTAAACACATTCTGTAGATAACACTTTTAAAAGACCGTGAGCTAATTATTTTGCACACAGTAAAATAGTTTCAAGTATTGATACATAACAATCTCAATTTAACATCAATGATTTATTTTCACACTTAGTTTCATTTTTAACTGAGTCAGAGGTAATTTCTTTGAAAACTAGAATTTACTATTATTTGTACACAGTTAAATATTTTCAGTTATTGCTATTTAACTCAAATACTTCTAGTCAACAGTAAAGATTTGTTTGTATACAGTGAAGTTATCAGCAGTATTGTTATTTAACACTAATTATTATATTTTTAACTATTCATTCATTTGCACATTGTCAAATAGTTTCAAGCATTGCTATGTTATACTAATAATTCAACTTAGGCACAAATTTTCAAGTATTGCTTTTTAACACTAATAATTCTATTGAACATTGACATTTAAACTGATATTTAATTGACTTGTCAGTGATGCAAAGCAATACACGAAAAGATTAAACCGTGTGCAAACCAATGAGTAATGTTGGATAGAACTATTAATGTTAAATAGCAATAATGGTAACTTTGTACCAAAATTTAGTTATTGGTATAACATTGCAATGCTAGAAAGTATTTGACCATGTGCAAATGAAGGAATAGTATTGAATTTAATAATTAGTTTTAAATAGTAATTATTGTAAACACTTCACTGTCTGCTAATAAACAATGACTGATGTTAAATTGTTAGTGTTTTATAGCAATAATTGAAACTAAGTCAATGAGTGCTAAAAATAAGGTCAGGCTCGTTTAATATTGTTATCTACAAAATGTCTTAACAAATCATTTATGTTTAATATATATGTATATACAGGATTTGGCATTAAATAACTCACAATGTTTGATATGCCATAAAAGCAAACCAAACCAAACTATAGCAAGCATAGCAACATCGATGGAACAAGTGTATCGACCATAAGAGGGAACTATTTTGAAAATGCACCAGGCTTGATTACATACTATGAGAACATGTAGATCAACTTATGAACTTTTCAGTTTATCATTGTATGTTCAAAATTGATCTCGATCAGCTTAATTTTTTTTTATTCGGAGTTGCCGACCTGAAAAATAAAAATATTACTTTCTAGACTAACTTGGTATTTTTAGTTTTTGAATATCTCAATCTTTTCTCCAATCTCCAGAAAGATAATTCTTACTGTCTCCGTGTCCATTCTTTTCAACAAATTAGTAATGTCAATTCTGATTAGTGATATTTATATTCAAGAAAACAACAATTCCCTGGTGAATTGGTCAGTTTTCTTACCGGCAACTTGTGTATAATGTGGATCCCTATCATATATGTCGGTTCATGTGTTAGAACTTTGAAACTTTTTCATTTTGATTGTGTTTATATTAATTTAACATCAATGTTCAGATGAGGAAATGGTCTGTGGCGTACCGGCTATGTTATAATCACCAACTATAGATTATTGTATTTGCTCGGTAACATTAAGTACAACATTAACGACAAAATTATTATCTTATTGAATTGCCTGATTTCTATAGGAATTTAGCTCTCAAAATATATATATTACTGCATTACTCGTCTTATGTATGCAGTGGTTCATGATATATTGCAGTGATATTTTTAGGAGTCAAGTGTTGTGAAAATATTTAAAGCATACGACCGCATATCAAATATTAAACTCAGACGTGTGAAACATTGTCAAGACATTGAAATTGGAGTATAGTATTTAGATTGAAGATCCTAAAAAGAAAAGTGACAAGAATAATAAAAGAGCTAAAGATAACAGTTTACAATAAGTTTTTCAAATATCTATGATATAGTATAAAACTTATTTCTTACAGTTACAGTATCATCATCATCATCATGTTGCGTTATCAGCACGGATGTGCTTGACCCTCTCTAATCACATCTCCCTATCGTCCATTGCTTTTGGCCGATCCTCAGGGCTACATCCTGTATCAGGACAGAGCTGCAGTATGTAGGTTCGAGCTGGACGTCCTGCCTTTGCTCATCCATGAGAAAGGGTCAACAGGGGTACCTTATTTATAAGCTCCTCCCTTACTTCTCCAGCAGTGTCCCGCGTGTCTGGTTTGTCTAATTTTAATAGTTTTCGTGATAGGTGGTAGGTGGCCGTATAGCTGCTGCTTTGGGGGATGCTGTCTCCAGGACATGTTCAATATTGCTCGCAGCATTCTTGTGTAATTGCCGGCAAGCTTTTTCTCCATCCGTTTATTAGCGTCTATGTGGTGCATCCATATAGCAGTATCGACAGGATCGTCACTTGGAACAAATTGTGTTTCATTTTATCAGTCAGGTCTGACTTCCCTATGACCGAAAGCTTAACGATAGCTGTCACTGTTCGTGAGTGAAGACCAGTTATATTGTGAAGCTTTAATTTTTTTAAAATTTTATTTCTGCAAAAACTCAGGCGAATCTTTTCTGAAAAGATCCTGTGATCGGAAGATACTCCTTCAAAGAGACGTATGCCGACCCTTTCAAAGCGCTGTTTATCCACTTCCTGTTCAGGAAGATATAATCTGGATGTGCTTAAGAGTTATCTGCGTGGGTGTAGGTCTGTAGTTTTCTTTTTATTCTTGGATAATTTAATGTTTAGGCATGAAAGCCTGTTCTTGAGTGAAAAAAAAATCTACAAGATGTTCACTATTTCCATTTAGCGAATTGTGTAAGCAGAATTTATCATTTCCATTTTTCCCTATATGAAAATTCATGTTCCCACTAATGACTAGAATATGTTTTTTCTTTCTTTCTTTCTTTTTTGAGGTTGAGGAATATATTGGACAAGAGAAGATAGTTCGATAGAGATGGTTGTACAGGGATTCTAATTAAATCTTGTACACATCCATTTCCATTGGATTCTCAGTATGCTATTAAGTGATTCTAAGCCATAGGAAATAGGAAGCATACCTACACCACCAATAGCTGCATTTATGGAGTTTTACAATGCAGATGTTGGGACAAATGTCCATCCATTACCAAAACCATGGCATTTCAGTTCTTGTTTGCAATAGTGATAGCTATGTTCTTGCACGCAATGCATTAAAACGTTCCATTTCGACAATCAGAGAACGATTGTAGACATCATAGGATTTCCTTATTATAGGAGTTGTGAGTTTTTGTTAAAGTAAATTCTTTCCACATAACCTTGTTAAATTTTGCGATTTGGTTAGGTTTAAGTGTTCATTCTTAGAACATCTAATGGAGAATTTCTAATGTTTGACTGAATTAACCATAAAAATGTTTATCAAATAAAAAAATTGGGATCTTAAGGAGAAAAATATATGGATTTTAATGATTATTTACCGTCTGCAGGTGTCACACTACAGCAAACAAACACTAAAAAGCCGTAGCGTAATTGTTAAAATGATGGACTGTGAACTTGAAGTAAGTGAGATCGAACTACAATCTTGCTAGTGCGTTCTCTTTCAGACTAAAAATCTTAGAGAATATATGAAGGCACCATTATCCCCGCAGCTAGGAGTTATATAATTTTTATGCCGTTCTTCTACAAAGATAGATTTGGTATTAGACAACCTCTAAAGGTAAATATGCCCGTGGTGTAATGGTTATCGTTGTAGGAAATGGACACGGCGAGACGAGTTCAAATCCTGGACAAGACTGATGGTATTTCACATAGCACTAATACCCTTGGGAAATGTAGGAATCCAATTACTCTCTCTCCAGCTATGGGTAAATAGTAGGGCAGACTGGGTTCTTCAGCCTTGGTGAGGCAACTAGTCTAGGAGAAGGAAAAATCTGAATTCAAACATGTTAAACTCCGCTTAAAAATTGACCGTGTGTCATATCCTTCCCGAGCGGAGGGGTTGGTAAATATGATAAAGGTAGATATACAATGAAAGAAAAGAAAACAAACATAAGCAAAGTGTGATGGTTTATCAAAATTTCTGTCATGAACTCGGATGATTTTTATCACTTAGAATAAACGGACTATTTTCTTCAGTGATATACTCACAACGTTTCGGCTGATATTTTCTTTAGCCTTCTTCAAGTTTTTCATGTCGAATTCGGGAGCCTACACAGAACCTGCTGAACACATGGGACGATGGATAAGGCGTTCGGTTGGAAACTGCTTACGAGTGAAATCATCTGTCGGGTGCAAGTTCGATCCCAACTACAGGTAAGTATAGCAAAGAATACATACTATAGCTTAACACTTGTTCTCGGTCATGATTAACGGATTTAGAAAAATCTACTCTCGCCGATTAAATAAAGGGTTCAGTTCGAGGTTCATTATAAGCTCGGTAGTTCGACATGACAAATATGAAGAAGGCCGAAAGACATATCGTTCGAAACCTTGTAATTATAACGATGAAAGACAATAGTCGGAAAAATATCATCATCATCATCATCATGTTGTGCCGCCAGCACGGATATCCCTGACCCTCTCTCGCCACTTCTCCCAATCATTCATCGCTTTTGGCAGGTCTTCAGGGTTACATCCCGTATCCTCACATAGCTGCTGTATGTATGTTCGAGCTGGCCGTCCTACTTTTGATTGGCCATATGCGGGGGTCCATAGGAGTACATCACTGATGAGTTCGTCCTTGCTTCTCTAGCAGGGTCATGCGTGTCTGGTTCGTCTAACTTGTATAGTTTTTGTGATGGGAGTCAAGTGGCTGTATACTTGGTGTCTTGTGGGGTGTTGTCGCCAGGACTTGTTCAATATTACTCTCAACATTCTTGTGTAATTGCCGTCTAGTTTCTTCTTCGCTAACTAAACGGCTGAAGAAGAAAAACGGAATAATATAAGTGATAAAAAAGTGTAATGGATTTAATGTAAAACAATTATAAAAATAACGCGAGTTGAATTTTTAATTTTGAAAAGGTTGAATTAATAATCTTTAAGAAAACGATATATCAGAGGATTTTTTAAAATAAGAAATGAAAATATGGAGATATCATGTTGTCTTAGTTATTTAAACAATTTTGTTTTATTCTGAATAATAATGCTAAATAATCTAAATTAAAATATTTCTGGTAAATTGATAATTTTAATTCATCTATGTCGCAAATTGATAATTATTCATATCAAAGACATAAGATTGACTATTTCAGTTTTCTACAGATCAATATTGGAATCTGTGAACAAATATTTATTCCCTCTGACATTTATGTTAAATAAATATGATAAAATAGCGTTTTTGATTTACACCACAAAATATAAGTGTGGAATAAAAATATTAATTCATCAAATAATTCAAAATTAAAGATTTTAATTCTGTTGTAAATATAGTTAATCTATTTTAATTATTTTGCAATTTCTAAGCGTAAAATAATGAAGTAGAGTTAACGTTAAAAGAATGAAACGTTGTAATAAAGAGTATATATATATATATATATATATATATATATATATATATATATATATATATATTCTGATTTTTTTTATTCTATGTCGTAAACGTATATTTCATTGTAACTTTTCCTAAAGATTTGAAACACTCCATAACGTCGAAATGTTTTCTATCATAATCCTTGCATTTTCATATAAATATATATTGGCTTATACTAAATTAACCAAGATATTTATATTACTAAAACCTGAATGGATTTTTTTTTAATCAAAATATAAGGATTTTGGTAATCGATTTCTCTAGTTCTTGCGTAGCAACCAGACAGATATTGGTTTCTTATCCTTCGTTGCATATCAACTTCTGTGGGTTATTTGTTGTCAATTCCATCCCTAAATAACATCAGTGATACTATTTAACCAATACCTGGGGGGTGATAAAGGTGAATTTTTATCATTAAGGGTTTTCGGACTATTGCCTTCATCTTTATTGTTATTTCCACAACGTTTCGGTCGATATGTCCTCCGGCCTTCTTCATGTGTATGTCGAACTTGGGAACTTACACAGAACTTCGAACTACGTCCTTTATTGAATCCACGGATGTCGCCGGTTCTGATTCCGTTGGACATAACCGGTTACAAGTGTTAAGTATTTCCGTATTGTTACTCGCCTGCAGTCAGGATTTAAGTTTCAACCTCCAGATGTTTGTCTCCTTAGAAGCTTAAGGAACCAACGCCTGTAACCGTTACGCTATGTCTCCTGCTGAACAGTTTAAAGTGTATTTTGGGGACTTATAAACTTAATGTTCTTACTTGACTAGGATTACTACTATTATGTATGATTTTTTACCTGTGCTCAAATTCAGATATTTTTTCATCTAACCTTTTTAAGTATCGGTTTCCATATTGTATTCATCTCTATACTTGGTCTACTTAGCAGGTCATTGTAGCCCAACAAATGCGCTGATTCCTTATGGGGTCTAATCCTCTAATGTTCAGCCCTATCACTTATTTCAAATTCATCCCTTATAGGCAGATGGGTACCGTTTTCCTTTATAGGACTTTACACTCCTATAAATTATTTGGGCGGTATGCCACTTGTTCCCACAAAGATGGCAGACGCTCGCATATTCAGTCTCGGAAAACCATTGGCAAGGAGGACCACGTGACATGTTTAAAACTACGTCCGCGTGTAAATTCTCGTCTTGCGTTTTTTAGCCACCTACAAGACGCGTATTTTCTATAAATACGTCGTCTTCAAACACCCTTGTTCTCTTCTACACAAATTCTTCGCAGCAGCAACACACCACCTCCAGCGTGAATCAATAGGAGTGAAAGGTAACAACATGGATAGGCCTCGCAGACATTCATATACAATGACTACGAGACGCTTTCCAGTCTCTGAGAAACTGCCCGTTTCTAATCATAAAAAAGGACATTTTAAATTTCTAATTCTTTTATAGCTTAGTTGTGTTAGACAAACACACACACACAAACTCACACATATACACACACTATTATTTTGTTAGTAGAATTAGAAATATTTTTTAGGTATCAATGTAAATTTTATTGTGTTAGTATATAAATTTGTTTTTGTTCGTCGCCTTGTTTTAAATGTTCATTTTGTCCGCGCCGTTTTACAACCTTCATTTGTTTCATTGGTTTCTTTCATTTACTACTTTATCCATGAGCCTATATTATGTCTATATTATGCCTATTGCACCTTTATTCTAAACTAAAAATCGTCGGGAACTTAAATACTAAATACACTTTCAGTCACCCCTAAACCTTCCATATATGGTCCGTCATAAAGGTGTACATACTTTTCTCAAAGGTATTAGATCGAAAATAAACGTAATAGCGTTACGTGAGTTCGAAACCATTTACTTCAAGGCAGCAGTCTAACTCATGTGCTATTAAGCCACGGAAATGATAATAGCAGTTGAAGTTGATGCCCTGGAAACTACCCACCCCCGGCATTGAAAACGGTGTTTCATGACCGTTTACAATTGCCAACCCTACTAAATTTTACAAATGAATGAAGTGAAACTTGAAAAGCATCAGTAAGAAGAGGCGAGGTGGTTACGTTGAAAGTTGCCAAGATTTATTTGGCTTGAAATTACACGCAAAGTAGTCTAGGAAAATTCCTGTTTATATCGAAAGCGTACACTTGACTGTCGAATTGTTTTGACGATGATAAGACAAGATGATACTTGAACAGGTTGCAGGTGTACAGTTGTTAGGGCAGATATGTGACGACGTAATGTGCAAACAGCTCGAGCATTCAACGCGTCGTGTTGCTGAGGCAAGCTATTCGACGTTACAAGGGGTTTTGGTCAGCGTTAGCTATCGACAAGCTGATTTAATAATCATAGGTTCGGGTGCTGTCCACGGCTCGCGGACTGATGTCGTCAATACTAGCGGTTCGTCGAATAGGAAATACGAACCGAATAGTTTGGCGTCGCCGCACTGGTCTGATCAGTCTGTTACTCCAGATGTCGCTTCATCAGGCCAGTTAGTTTGCTACCTCCGATTGTCAATGCATCGGGCTGGTGGGACCCGAACTGGCCAGGGGAGCTACTTTTGGTCATCTTCGTCTTCTGTGTCAGCCAAAGGTGGTAGGTGTGTCCCAGAAGGTCCATATTTACTAGAAATAAGTGCCTTTAAATGAACAGTGATAATAATAATACAAATGCCCTAAAAAAAAAACGTAATAGTGGGGTCATTATTTTTGCTTTATGTTCTGCTGGATCTTCAAATTCTTCAAGACGACAGATTCTCTTTTTCTAAGTAATTAAGATTGGGTCTAAACATCTGGCCGGGATTACTTAATCCTTTTTATCTCAAAATCTCAGAGAAAGTTAGGTGATTCATTCTATAGAAAGGGTTCTTGTTTGTACATATACCATTAAGTAGACTGGTCTAATTTCACTTTCCGGTACAATTACCCATGGATCACCTTTTTCTCGTAGTCTCGTCAACTTATATACTCGTTTCATGCTATTTCACTGCATTCGCTATTTATGTTTATTTGTTAGTTTTGTTGTTTAATCGCATATAAAACTTCTTGCATTATTTAATGTCAAACCCGTCCTTCTAGAAGAACTGTCGTGGTATTATTTAACCCATAACTGGGAGGATAAGGGCATTCATACCTTTCCCAAGGGTATTTATCCGAAAGTGAACATAATAGCTCGACTGGAGTACGAACTCGCGTACTACGATTTTGCATTCGAGCGCTTTTACTATTACACCATAGTGACACCCCTGCTTATTATATGATCAACTGTTTCACCTTTATATCCTTATGATGCAGATTTGCTATTCTGTTGGATATTATCGATTTTCACTTTAATATAATTATTCTTATTGCGTTGCTTTATGATGCTATTAAAATAGATTCAGTTTAATCCTTGAGGTTTCACATCTACAGTCATTCCCTGGTCTTCTGGTGTACGATCTCGCTTGTTTATCTCTTGAATTATCCATACATTTGTTATTCTTCCAATTTCTGTTTTCTAGTTTATTACTATTATTGTTACGTGGTGCCTTCAATTAGTTTCCAGACTTTTTTGTACAGGTATTTAAAATTGTCGTAGACTATTGAAAATTCAATATGTTATTGCTATGCACCTGATGAGATGACTGACCAATTCTTATGATTTCTGGTTCAAATGAACAGCTACAGCAGCAATTTGAATACACCCATCAAAAGCCTAATTGTGACAGCTGGTGAATTTAAAAAATGCAATCTGGAATTTTAGAAGAACGATATGCAATAAAATTATGTTTTAAACTTGGAAAAATACCATGCAATGAAAGCTAGATCTACTGCTATAACCCAGGGATCAAGAGATAGAGTTTCCAGTGGATGCATGCTGGCTCTCCAAGACCCAAGAAGACCAAACGGAGCAAATCCACCGACAAACTGTTGATGATCCCTTTTTTTGACAGCACTGGCATGATATACATGCACTGGGTTCCTAATGGACAGAGAGTCAACATGGAATACTATGCTGAGGTTTTAAGGGAGTTCATGAAGAAATTCCGCCGGAAGAGGCCAACATTCTTCAAATTGGATCAGTGGCATTTCCACCAAGACAATGCACCAGTCCACAACTCTCTCCTTGTCACAGACTATTTGACCAAAATGGGCATCAAGACAGTTCCTCACCCTTCCTATAGTCCAGACCTTGCTCCTTGGGACTTTTGGTTATTCCCTAAGCTCATAGGCTGTCGTTATGAGACAATTGAGGCGATGAAAGAGGCTGTGACGAAGGTCATTGACACGTTCACACAAGAGGACTTCCATGGGGCCTTCAAGAAGTTGTTGGAACAGTACAACAAGTCCATTACAGCCAGAGGAGATTACTTCGAAGGGTACTAGAGTTTCATGTGTGTACTATCAATAAAAGTGCCCATACAAAAAAAAGTCTGGAAACTTATTTAATGATCCTCGTACTTCTTCCAGAGTTTTGTTTTAATCTTTTTCACCAGCGCCAGCCGATGGTCTTCTACAAGAATTTGAGTTAGACCGATTCTCCAAATGTCTCCAATAATCATCTCAGTATTATGACCGATCTTAATTATGCTTTCATCTGGATGGTCTCCACTTTTCCTCTTTTTTCCATGTTTTCCAGTCCCTTTAATAATTTTTCAGTGATTATACCAATTGCTCTAATTACAATTGATATCACTGACTCCTTCATAGTTTTTTTTAGTTATCCAGCAAGGTCTAAGCACTTATCTCTCTTTTCGCTTTTTTTCCCTATTCTTCTTCTTCTTCTTATTATTATTATCATTATTATTATTATTAGTAGTAGTAGTAGTAGTAGTAGTACTTTTAGTAGTAGTAAACATAGAAAGGACGAAAGATAAACGGTACAGTAGTCGTTGTGATGTTAATGACAATTTTTTTCATTATAAACAAACCTAGTTATAATTAGTTATAAGAATCGTTTCACTAAATTATATATAAGCGTAAAAACTTTATTCTTATCAAACAGTATTAAGGGGGAAATATTTCTGTCCTTAATTTATTTGTGTTAAGAATAGTTGCTTGAACCTCTAAAAGTCTATTCATTTTATCATTAATTGCTTTAAATCATAGATTTACTTGCAAAATATTATGATTTCATCGTTAAATAATCTAAAAAGCTTTGTCATGACGTAAAACCAACCAACTAACCGAACAAGTACAGAGATTTTAAACAGAATGAGATTGGTTTGTTTCGCCTTCTTTGTTTAATTGCATACCAATCTTCTTGGATTATTTAATGCCAAAGCAATCCTTTAAGGACTCTGGTGGTACTTTAAATCACAGCTTGAGTGTTAGGAGAATACATACCTTTCCTAAGTAGATTAGGCCAAAAATGAACGTAATTGCGTGAGTGGGGGTCAAACTTCATTTTGATTAGGTCGTTAGCCACTAAGACTCCTGTTTTCTTTTGTTTGTCTTTTTGTGGGGTGGGGTGTTTTTTTGTTATAAGGGAGTCAGGATTGTCATTATTATGACATATAGCTCAATTTTATAGATGTCTTACGAATAAATTATAAAAATAAATAAGAATTTAATGTTCTTTATAAATCCTCTAATAAAAAGGACCTTATCGATTTTTAATTACAGAATAATTCCAAATTACAAAGTGGAATCCTCATAGATATTTACCTCAGCGTAACTGAAATTCGAATTCGTTAACTATAATGGCTCAGCTAGCAAATACGCCACGGAGTCACTCCTCTAAAAGTGTTTCAAATGATAATATAATAAAGCTACTCCAATAGAATTGTTAACATTTTTATGGTATAACACGCATACTCTCATTGTGGAATGGACAGTGTGGGTAGTTATTTAGCAGGATAAGAAATAAAACTGTCAAATTTGCGAGTAGACCTTTTTCTCGGATAAATCAACGCCTCACATAATCATACCTTGATTGATATTAATAATTCGATAAATCATCCATCTCGATGGAAGGGTCTCTGATATAAAACGGTGAATGAAAGACACCGAACTTTATTCAAGCATCCATATACCTAAATAACACGATACTGTAAAACTGGCATCTTCAATAATATCCTATATTATTGGATTTTCTTCGTAGATACACATTATTGAAGCTTATTGAGTATGATTGGTTGAGTGCGCAATCTTTCCTATCCATAAATAAGCTTCACACACTTATATTGCTTGATATCATGGACAATACTGTCATTCGGTGGCCATACTCAAATTTTAGGTGACCATCCCACATAGAAATCCTTCTGCGCGTCCACACACACACACACACACGCACGCAAGTATAAGAATATACCATCTTAGTGTCGACCACAAGCACGAATTTCCCTGACATTCTCTCACCATTCGCTTCTATAATCCATGGTTTCCGGCAGCTCCTTCAGACTACAACCTGCGTTCATACAAAGCTGTTGTAGATATGTTCTAGCTGACTCGTCCAACGACTGCTCGTCCGTGTGATGGGCTCCACCGGAGAGCATCACAGATGAGTTCATCCTTACTTTTCCAGCAGTGTCCCGCATATCTGGTTCGTCTTATTCGGATGGTTTTAGAGATGGGTGGTCGGTGGCCATACAGCTGCTATTTCGTGAGATATTACTTCCAGGACTGATCCAGTATAACTCGTAGCAATCTCATGCCATTGCAGTCAGCTTTTTCACTATACACTTAGTCAACGACCATGTGGTGCATCCATATTGTAGTTTGGATACGACCACTATGAAGATTATATTTATGTACACACATTCACAAGCATATGTGTGTGTGTTAGTGTGTACGAACGATGTATGAACGATGAAAAAAAGTGATAGCCTAAATAAGAATATTACTTTTATGTGTTTTTCTGGCATATAAACTTGTTTCGACTAGATGATATCATCAAGAGACAAAATGTTTGAAAAAAAAAAAAAAAGGAATTATTTTTAGAAAGTGTTTAAAAATTTTTATTTTCTCTTTTTTAAGGAGATGATACGCTAAATGAAAAGCGATATAAGATGAAGATTGTTCTTTAGAGAAATGGACAATCTACGCCACCAGTACAATATATATATATATATATATAAATATATATATATATATATATATATATATAATTTATGGAAGTTAGAATGCAAATTAGAGAATTACACAAAAGTGCCCGATGTTTAATGGCAAGTCAGAAGCGCAAATATAAAAATTATAAGCAATTGAAATCTGTCACTTAAATGTTCTTCTTCATCACAGAATCATTAGAAGGAAATAGGAGATAAAGTAGGTAATCAACCATTTATGATGAAACGTTGAATACAGTTGAATAGCGGCTTTTTCTCCTCTGTCAGATGATAAATTGATGAACAGGAATATTTAAGAAGCGACCTTTAATAGAAATACAGTGTGAACACAAAAGAAAATGTTACTGTAGGCTGAGGACCATCTTTTTATTCCACTGCATTTTAGCGGTGGAAGAGTGCATATAAATTATGCAGGTAAGAAACATATATCTGAAGTTAATGTATGTGATGTCACCATATTTACGAAGATATTCTGAAATTGAAGAGTGTTCTCTCTCTCTCTCTCTCTCTCTCTCTCTTTCTCTCTCTCTCTTTCTTTATCTATCTATCTATCTATCTATCTATTTTGTGAGAGAAAAAGAGATAGTGAGAGAGAGATGGAAAGAATGAAAGAGAAACAGATTTTAAACTTCTTTTTCATTTATTTATTCCTGTTTAAGTAGATACTCAGTTTTTTGTTTCTTTTTTAATGGATTTTTATGCCTTATCAACCTTCTTGGGCATTTCAATGGCAAATCCATCAGTATGGGAAAAGCAAACAGAAATATTATTTTACCAATTATTAGGGAGGATATGAGGGTTCATACCTTTTTCACGGGCATTGGCGCGAAAGTGAAAGTTATAGTCTAACTGTAATTCGAACTCGTTTACCCCGAGGCTGCAACTAGCATTTTTGTCGAACGCCTCTGTTAATCACCCCAAGACTACTTTGTTACGTACAAAATCTATCTAAAATTGTTATTATACTTCATTGAAAAAAGCAGAAGAATTTGCTGATATTTGATAAAATTAATATGTGGTATACAGAGAAGAAAGACAACAACATTTATGTACATATTTTTTTTTCTTTTTCATCACCCAAAATGTATGTATATGTAGAGTAAGAGACAATCGGAGATGGCTAAAATACGCATATAAAGGGACGAAGGTACAGTTGGTTGGGTGTTGATTTTATGACATATCAACCTTTGTAGATTGTTTAACGCCAAATGAATTTTTATGCAAATAATCAGTTCTATTTCAAATTATTCAGTTTAGCATGAGTACGCAGTTTACTTTTCAAAATATTTCTATTTCAAACTATTCAGGTTTTCAAACAGTACTAATTCAGCTAATTCAGTTTAGTATAAGCACATATTATGTTAACGCACAGTTAAATGTTAAAACAGTTCTATATATAACAATTCAGTTGAGTGTAAGTAGAGTTTCAATGTCAAAAACAGTTCAAATTCAAACAATTCGGTTAAGCACAAGGACGCAGTTTAAATTTAAGTACTGTTTAATAGTCAAAAACATTTCCATTTCAAGCTAATCAGTCTAGTCAAACAGTTCTAATTCAAACAATTCAGTTTAGCATAAATATGCAGTTTAGTTCTTTTTAACCCATAGATAGGGCCCTATCAGGTGCTACCATTCCGGGCCAGAGGGGACCTGGGAGAAATGGTAATGAAGGGGTGCTCCGCATTCCCCAAAGCTCCTGCATTACTGGAACTTCACCATCGGATTGTTTAGTGTCATATCAAGGACACTCGCTGTACGGGTTACAATATTCGTCTTATGTATTAGAATGCATTTTATAAATTATGCGCAGGATGTGACCCAAGGTCAATTTTTGGGGCAGTAAAGCTGGTCTCAATTCAGAGGTTTTCCTTCTCTTTGACTGGTACACAGACTAAAGCTAAATAATCCATTCTATTTACACTACTTTTTTTTATCTATAGTTGTAGAAAAATAAATGGATTCATGCCTTTCACGAGTGCATAAGTCCTAAATTTAAATGTAAGTAACCTAAAACAGGAGTTGAATTTGGGTTACCGATTCTATTTTATAGAAACGTTTATACTTTTGAAACATCCTGTATTACGAATACAAGGAAGTAAACATCCGCTAGTCTCGTTACTGCATAATTTTAAAAGGAAATATTTGATCCTATTGAGCACACAGAATATGAAAAGTAAATCTAGTGCTTTCGTTTTAATAACGAGGGCAACGTGCATTTCATTACTCACATATTGAGTTTCCTTTCTTTCAGAATCCACATAAAGCCTAATTATGCTTTGATAATCTCTATCAGTCGCGTTTCTTCTCTTCTCTTAGCGTTTCATCAATCAAAGGAATCAGGATAACCCTAAGAACGTGATCAGAAAATCCGAATGAACACTTTCGATCATGATAGGACCAGGAAAATATCCCTATTTTCTATCAGATAAGAGCATTGTAGGGTCCTGTCTGCTGTTTATTTGCTCAATTACCAAAAACTGTAAATTCTACTGGTATTCATCAAAGTTGATTATTATTTACATTTTAAAATTTATTGTTGAGATTTATACTCATGTACACACTTCGATGAACGTATGGAAAAGCGTGTACATGAATAACATAAATACGGAAGATTTTTTTACATCAATGGAAAAGTTCTTATCTGTATATGCGTACACACACAAACACACACGCATATATATATATATATATATATATATATATATATATATATATATATATATATATTGCTTTAAAACGTGTGCATAATATTAAGAACATTTTAAATTCATAAATACAACTAGAATCATAAAAAGGCTATCCATTGAAGAAGCATATTGATTAAAAAAAAAAAGGAATTTCGTACCCAGAAGCCATTTTACATGGTTTTGCTTTTTATAAACCATCTCTGACCAGCAGAAGAAAACATCATTACCCATATAAACTTTACTGGCTAACTGTTTACAGGAATTTCCTTTGTTCACCATCCCATGTTTACTTCCGCAAGCTCAAAATCAATTGTCACTGACACTCTGTAGAGCAGTAACCGAAACGTATAGATCCCTTCTTTTTTAGGATTTTAAGTCCTTTTTATAATTTTTAAATGTTCTTAACACTATGCACACACATTTTCAAACAATATTTGATTTGTGTACCAACCACAAGTTCTTCACACACACACACACACACACACACACACACACATATATATATATATATATATATATATATATATATATATATATATATATATATATATATATCCTAATGCGACCAGTTTTTGTTTTTCTTAAAGATATATATATGTATATCGGTTGAAAAGTTCCAATGACGACGTCATATCTGCAATTGATAACTTTTTTACGAATTGAATTTAAGCAATACTATACTGGTGGGAGAAGTGAGGATCTCAGTTCGGGACTATGCTGAAAAATAAATCTTATTTAGTCATATATCTAGTGATTTTATTTGTCAGCCAATTAGATATCCAGCTGATCCTTGTATATCAAATAGATTCGAATATTTTATACCTATTACGATGTACGACCTGTATGTGTTTGAATTTGTTATCTATCTATCTATCAAAAATCACTACCCGTAGCGGCAACAATGTTATAGGATGAAATCTTAGTGTATCTTGAAGTTACGTCTCTCTCAGAGAAGCCTGTTTAGTTGCATCGACAGTTTTTAAAACTACTTTACAAACGATTTTATAAGCTGTTTTACCGACTAATCTACGCGATCTCACTGCATTTATAAATATAAACAAGTTAGGAGGTGCCCGTGGTGTAATGGTTATCGTCGTAGGATTTGGACAGGACGATACGAGTTCAAATCCTGGACGAGACTGATTGCATTTCACATAGCACTAATACCCTTGGGAAAGGTATGAATCCAATTATTCTCCCTCCCGCTATGGGTAAATAGCAGGACAGACTGGTTTCTTCAGCCTTGGTGAAGCAACTAGCCTAGGAGAAGGAAAACTCTGAATTAAAACCTGTTAAACTCCGCTAAAAAATTGACCTTGTGTCATATCCTGCCCGAGCGAAGGGGTTGGTAAATATGATAAATATAAACAAATTCTTTCCTCACGTTCTGATCTATTGGCAACATTTACAGAAAATCCTTTATGCCTAAATTTGTTTATCTTGTTCGCTTGTTATATTACATTCATGAAGAGATACAAGGAAAATAGAGATGAGTATTCATTTAAAGAAAGCACTCGGTCAAATCAAATGTTTTTAAAAAAAGTTATTTATTTGTATGAAAATAGAATCAATCTTCTGCTCATAGCTTTGTGCGTAATTTATTAAGAAAAGCTAACAGTGTCGATGTTTCAGGAAAGACCATCCTCACGACTTAGGTGAAAATACAACTGTGTACTTATCCTCAGTATCCAATTGCATTGTAGTACTATATATAATAAAAGGGCTCATCGACTGAACGACAATGTGACCAGTTAAAGAATATTGTATTATACTCAATAATATAAAATCTGTTCTATTCTATTCTATTCAATACAAAGGTATTAAAACTACTGAGAAGGGAACTTCCGGTCGACCTCGACTAAGGTCACCAACATTAATTATATATATATATATATATATATATATATATATATATATATATATATTTGATTTTTTTTTTGCTTGAAAAGAGTGATTCCAGCATAGCAAAGTAGGTTTAAAACCTACAAATAATAGATTTATGGATCCTACATTTCCGTTATCTAAAATCCATGTCGTTTACACAATCTACGGACGGGAGTGTGAGAAATGTTGACAGTTAAGCGTCTATATAGCTTGAAGTGTTGCCTCCTGCTAAAAATATTTGGTCGCAAGGCATTTACCCCAACACATAACATGATTAGGTCCTTGAATATGTGACATTTAAACGAGATTTTTTTTCTGGTACTCTAACATAGAACAGGGAAAATACTGGGATTTTTGCGGATCGGAGAGTAGATAAAAAGAGGTGAAATGTCTTGTCTGTGTCCACAATTGGGTACCAGTTTGCTTCTTTTGTTTATCAAACTCATATCTATCTATCTATCTATCTCTCTCTCTATCCCTCTGTCTCTCTCTATCTATCTATCTATCTATCTATCTATATGTGTGTGTGTATATATATATATATAGAGAGAGAAAGACAAAGTGAGAGGGAGAGAGAGATAGATTCTTCATATTCGCAGTTTCACATTAAACATGCATTACCTGATTTAATTGAAGTCAAATTTATACTATGAGTGCTTATTTAAGAAACATTTATTCAATTGTCTCAATGAATTTTTACTCTTATAAGAGGACATGTCAGTGTGTAGGTGTAAATTCGTGTAATGAATTTATGTACATTGATTTGCACGAATCAAGATTCATGAGAATCACTTCTATTAATTTCCGCTTAAAGTGATTTTCTTAATTGAAAATATACTGGTAATCGATTTTTGTATTGACAGTGTAACAAAGTAAAATGACATCAGTTTCGTTTTCCTTCAGTTGACTATTCTTATCATCCTTAAAATAGCGTGGTGAAGTACCATTTTTTAATATAATGCAGTTCAACCTACGCTCAATAAACGACTCTGGCTAGTTCTCTCTCTCTCTCTCTCTCTCTCTCTCTCTCTCTCTCACACACACACACACACACACATGCATTCACAGTCAAAAATACACACACAAATGCAGATTTTATGATACATTCGCTAAATGTCTAATACATACATTATGTAGTGACAGCTTCTTACCAAACAGCGACCCCGAAGAAAAAAACACGGATCACTCACGTGACCTCACGTTACCGAGGAAACAATAAGAAACTACCGAAATTTTGAGGTTAAGCAAACCTATCCCTTATCAACTGAGGTCTGCTCGGCCTATCACCCGATTTGTTTGAGTGTTTGTCAATGACCCGGGAGACTGGGGTTTTATCCCAGGTGGAGTCACATTAAAGACACTAACAATTGTACTTATTGATATGAGGTTGATAATCACAGTGTTTTTGTTGGTAAATCTGTGCAATCCCGTAGTTAAATGATTCATTCGAAGATGTGAAACGATTAAAAACAGAAGAGGCAGGTACAAAGCACGTGTCCTATGTAATAAAACATGACTGATATTGTCGAGTGGGTAGAGTCTTCTCCAATGGCCGGAGAGAGTGAGGTTCCATCCCTGGTCAAGTCATACCAAAGACTCAAAAATGGTATTTGATACCTTTTTGCTTAACAGTCAGCATTATAAAGTACACATCAATGGTAAAGTGGAGTAATCCGGGGATAGGGGTAACGCTATCAACTACACCTTGATGTTGTAGCAATTGAAAAAGGAGCTTTCACGTCACCTTCGTCTCGGGTCACCAACTTTACTTTTAATGATTTATCAAAGAATAACTATTTGTTTGATCGATTAAAAATTATTCTTCACGTCTTTTTGTTTTGAGACCAATCCAGCGGGAATTTTTTTTTTTACATTGGCAATAAAATAATTTTTTTTTAACGACGTGTATGATTTTTTTGTTTTGACCACGTGTATGATTTTTCGTTGTTCGATATTGTTTATATCAAAAAATGAAAAATCTCACACATAGTCCGGTCAACTCTTTTTATTGTTCTTATCTATTCGTATCCACTATCTCACTTCAAAACGCCCGCAACATTCTTAATGGGGGAGTCCATATAGCGTATTTGCTAATGTGTAACACTGAAAAATTGTGGTCAGCGATTTCGACCTTTACACGCTTATTACGTTCAATTTTGATTTAATCCCTTTAAAAAAGGTATGTACCCTCTGATCCCTGCCGGTGTACAACTATTACAAGGTTGGCAGTTGCAGAAAGAAACCAAACCAATCCTAATTGTAAAATATCGAAAGCGACAAAGATGACAAAGCACAAAAACGTGCTTCGAAATTGGTGGGAGAAAGAGTTTTTTGCTGAATAGGCTGATTTCTAAGTAGTTTAGGTGGATAATAGATTATTGAATCTCTTGGATATGGAGGGCGTGGCCTTCAGTCATCTCATGACAAGGTGAAAAATCTTAGAATCATTTTTTTCCCTCTTATTCCTCGTTCAATGAACAAGAAAGACGGCTTCTTTTAGATACCGGTTTTTGAACCGTAAAGACGTTCCTTTTTTTCTTTGTTCATTGAGCTGTAGTGAAAGTATTTTCAAATCAGGCTATGATCTATGTCTCTCTCTCGGCATTGAAAGGTAAAGCACGTATGGCTAAGCTACTGTTCTAAATGAAGACTCTTACTGTTTTTATACCCCTTTCATATACTGATTGTGTACCATTGCTGTCTCGAAGAGACTTTTCGTCCCCGTTGTAACCCCGTCGTGATAACTAATTGACGAACAGGAAAAATTTGTTGAACTACTCAAAGGTTTATTTACAACTACGTACCAAGTAGTTGTAAGGAGAAAGAAAGACAATATAGAAACTAAGGATGGCGTAAACTAGATTTTAAAAAATAAGCAACCTTGAATTTTTTACCTGGTTCTAACATGCTTGTCCGCAGGGAATAACACCTCCTTTGAATCGCCCCAAGAATTTAGAGTTAGTAAACTTCCCTCTCCTTATATCTTCGTTGCTGTTGTTCAACTGACATTATTAGAACACGAATCTCGCAATAAAAAACTATAGATGCTCAAATGAAACATGTATATGACGTAAGCGTTTTATCTGTTAACAACTATTATCTACGGTAACTGATTTCCCGTGTGACTTAAAATTATTAAAAAACAAAAAAGAGGTGCCGTCGTGGTGTAATGGTTAAAGCGCTGGACTGTGGGATCGAAGTAAGCATGTTCAAACTCAAGTCACGCTAATACGTTCGCTTTCGGACAAATACCCTTGGGAAAAGTATGAACGCTCTTATCCTCCCATCCATGGGTTAAATAGCATCACAGATATCCTTATAGAAGGGTGGCTTTGGCATTAAATAACGCATGAAATTTTTTAAAATGACCAAAAGCAAAAATTACCAGCGAGTAAATCTGAATCTCATATATTTAGACGAAGTCTACTTTGGAAATATTTATTTTGATTCGTTGATGGGGTCATGATTTTATATGCCAATACTATCAAAGAAACTTGCCCGGTCGCTTTGGGTTCTAGAATGCACCGACTGCACTTCTGCTTAGAGGTAAGACATCCCCCGAATACGTGCCCTGGATATAACACTAAACACTCTGATGGTGAGGTTCCAGTAATGCTGGAACTTTCGGTAATGCGGAGTACCTCTTCATTGCCATTGCTCTCAGGTCCACTCTGGCCCGGAGTGGTTGCACCTGGTAGGGTCCTATATATGGTTCAAAGAGAATTAAACTACGAACTTATGCCAAAATGAATTGCTTAAAAAAGTTTTTTTTTACATTTAAAGTGCGTAGTTATGCTAAAATGAATTGCTTGAAATTAACTGTTATAACATTTAATAGAATGTAAACAAAAACCTGTACTTCTGCTAAACTGAATTGTTAGAAATGGAATTGTTTTTTTTTTACATTAAAACTTTAATTACGCTTTACTGATGGTTGGTTGATTTCTATGGCTTAAATATTGTAGGTTATTTAATGCCAAATTCATTTTTATACAAATAACCAGTTCTTTTTCAAGCAATTCAGTTTAGCATGAGTAAACAGTTTAACTGAAAAAAACATTTACATTTCAATCTATTCAGTTTAGTCAAACAGTTATAATTCAATCAATTCAGTTTAGTATAAGTATAGATTTTGTTTGCACACAGTTAAATGTCAAACCAGTTCCATTTCAAACAATTCAGTTTAAACGTAAGTACAGTTTGAATATTAAAAAAAGTTATATTTTAAGTAATACAATTGAGCTTACAAAAACCTTTTCATTTTTAGAAGTTCAATTCACCATAAAAGAGATTAACATCTAAAGAGGTGAGTAAGCTTATAAGTTTGTCCACAGTTAAATGGTTTTAAGTATTGTAGTTATTTAATATTTCTTTAAAATTAAGACTGGCTACTATGCAGTCAGAGTAACTCTTCATAAAAGGTTCTTCGTAGGGGTAGATATCTGAGCATTCCACTGTTTGATTCTCATAGGTGAATATCTTCTTTAGGGCATTTAGAATGTGCCTCCTGGTCTTTCATTTTTCTCTTTGGTGTTCACCTATATTTTACCAGCTTGGCTAATGGGAGCTTATAATTTTTGTTTAAGTTGTTCAGGTTCAATGGGAGACAATTTTTTTTTAGTCTGCCTTAAATGCTTTTTGGTGTAAAAGTTAGTGACTTATGTAACAGCTGTTTTGTGTGAGATTTTGCACTTTTAGGAGTAGTGCGTGTGGGAGTGATAAATACTACATATGTTTTTGTTTGGACTACAACATTGAATCTCTCCCTATTCTCAACTCGTTGCTGAGCAGGTGCTTGTTAAAGTTCGGCCGAGTGTTGTTTTTAAGGTGCCTCCAGAAACTTTGAGCAATCATTCGTTTCCAACTGGATCAATTTCTCCGCGAGAGTTTTATATTCGTTGTCTTCATTGGTTGTATCCACCCTCCGTGCAACAGAGGCGTTGCTGTTTTCTCCCATATAGGTTCCTACAATTTTCCTTCCTTCCTGGAAGGACACATTTATCTTGTGTTTTACCACAAGTACTTTCTTTTCTTTTTTGGAAGCATCGCGAGATTTTGAGTAAGCCGGGTGATCTTGTCGGCAGTTTGCACATCTAATTTCCTTCAAGCTATCTACCTCCAAGTTGGCAGGATTTTTTCACAGCATTTGTCCGTCGTCCTCTACAGAGTTCCTTGTAGTGTCCATATATTTGGTATTTGGAGCACCTCAAGGGAGCTGAATGTACACCCCAATTCTCTCAAGACAAGCGGCCATTTTCACTTCCTATCGAGTACGGGTCTTGTTAAACGAGAGAATGCGTTGGTCTGGATTCGTTCTGCACCTTTTCTAATGAAAATTCTTCTGATATTTGTACCATCCTGTTCTCCTCAGGGCTGATGCTATCTCCTCTTTTGTAGCCAATGCCAATTCCTTTGGAAGTGTTGAATTTCTCATGTGGATAGGCTCTGCATTTCGTCGTATGAAAGGTTTACATTTTTAATATGGTTTCTGCATTCCTCCGGCTGTCCACCTCGACTAACAAGTTGCCATTACTGGTTTTCTTAACATTTTTCGGAATACTTGTATTAATTATTTTTTCCTGTAAGGAAAGCCGTGAATTTTGTTAGGAAGACCTCCTCTAAAGATTCAATAACAATGCATCTGAAGAAATCTGCTGCCTCATTCTCCGGGTCTGATTCTGACAGGTTTCGTTTATTTTTTTCATTTGAAGACGCCATAAATGCTGTATTTTTTTCGCTGGCCTTATGCTCTACCACCAACCGCGAACTTCAACTTATGTTGGGAATATACCAAAGGGGAAAACGTATTTGCCTTTTTTGAGACGGGGATACACAACAAGTATACACGAGCTGAAGTTAGGTTCTCGAGTGGTTGCCAATTTTCGTTTATCAGCACTGTTCAAATTCCTATTTTCTCAACACAAATGACCCTCAGTCATCACGTTCTAGCACCTAAAAGATAATGGTTGGGAACTTGCTTCAAGTACAGATTTAAAAGTTGGGTCGGGATGTAGCATATAGATGCTAGGGCTTCACGTGACCATTGATTGATTGATCTGATCGGGCCTATCCGACTGCCCAACAGAACATGTAAGGGTCAAATTGTTGTCTTGCAAGTAATTGACCACTATGTTGTTGGATCAATGACTGCTCAATCACCGGGATTCTGTCCTAGCGCCTTACGGGTCGCCACCCACGGCCAACATGTGGCTCCATTGGCGTGGTCTTACCCCTTTGTATAGAGGCAGTCAGTGTATTCTACTGCCTCAGCCAACAGGGTGAACGCTTACCTGAATCTTTTGAAATAGAATAAATTTTGACAGTGAATCTGTACTTACGCTAAACTGAATTGTTTGAAGTAAAACTGTTTGACTAAACGGATTAGCTTGAAATAGAAATATTTTTGACAAATGTTTATTGGTATAAAAACAGTTTTCGCATTAAATAACAAACTGGAGTTGATGATATGCCATCAAACCCAAACAAATAAACAAGCAATCATTGAACCATCATTTTGAATGCTTGTTTTTCGTAAAACTATCTTTGCATGATAATGTATAGGACTTTAAACGAAAATGAAATCTGCAAAGATGATACAAAACTGGAACACCGGTGAGTGTAAAGTCCCCCTCAACATTTTCCAGCTCCAGTATGTCCTGGAGAAGTTTTATCTGTTGAAGTTCTATTTACGGATTAAATAGGCATGAGAAAATGTATTAGATTATTGAATATCATCAATATAGTAATACTTTAACAAGCATTTCAAATTGTTGAGAATTAAGTATAGATAATCAATGGCATATAATATTTACTGTTGTCATTTATAGAATTTTTTTTTAATTACACAGCAAATTATTAGCATTCCGTAGGAATATCTTAAAACATAATCGTTTACAAATTATAGATATTTCCCAGCACACTTATTCATGATTCATATACGCCGATATGTTTAAAATTGATTTTGAACTTCAAGTCTACATAGGTTCTCATAACACTGACGATGTAACAATGAATAATGTACTAATTTAAAACTATTATATACTTCATTTAATTATTGATAAAATATTAGTATGAAATAACTGAAACCAGAGGATTGTATTCATAAAAGGGCTTTCAAATTAAATTATCTTTATTTACTCCTAAAGTGCTTTTCACATCATTTTTAGCTGAAGTTTGAGTGACAGCAACACTTTTTCAAGTCTCCACGACTCTTCTAAGTATTCTGTTGTTTTTCAATAATGCTGTAATTTGGATGGTCTTCACTCCTCCAAACTCCAACTCCTGTCTCTTTAATAATTCTTTGGTTACTCTACCAAAAGCACCAATCAAAATTGGTATAATTGTCACCTTCATGTTTCATAGTTTTTTCCATTCCCTAGCAAAGTCGAGGTACTTAATCCTTCTTTTCACATTCTTTCAGTTTTATTCTGTGATCAACCGGGACAGCAAAGTTCACACTTTTACAAGTTCTCTTTTTTTTTATTTATTATTAGGTCTGGTCTTCTAGCTGAGATTAGGTGATCTTTCTGTATGTCAAAGTCTCATAGGAGTTTAGGTGTGTCATTTTCTAGGACAGCTGCTGGGTAGTATATATACCGTTAGTTTGTAGGGTAAAATTTAAATTTCTTTCACATTTCCCTGTGGCTCACCTTTCCCACCCAGTCTTGTCTATTCTTATACTCTTTCTGTGCTAATTTGCTGCATTCGCTTATTATGTGATTGATGGTTTCATCTTTGTCACTGCACAGCCTAAATTTGCTATTTTGTTGCATCTTATTTATTCTAGCTTTAATATGATTGATTCTTAGGGCGTTGTTTTGTGTTGTTATTAGGAGAGATTTTTTGTATCTTAAAGTTTCCTTTTCTTGGCCACAACCAGGTTTTCTTGCTTGAGATGTTGTTTATTCGTCGCTAAAAACACATAAACTTGTTTTTATTCCCATTTTTGTTTCCTAGTTGTCACTCTGTTGTCCATCGTGTTGTCAGTACCCTTTCTGATGGCACTAATCAGTCCCCCATTATATTTTTCTATGTAGCATTCGAATCGTTGTATAGATGCGTCAATGCTGTCTTCAATGATGGCAAGTCCTCTTCTTCCCTCTTCTCTTAATACAGATAGACTGTCATCGTTTTCTCTGATATGTAATGTATTATGCATGGCCAAAATTTTCTTGTTTTTTGGTCGATTTGTTTAAGTTCATCTCTGGTCCAATTCAGAAAGTGTCCGGGATATCTAACAAGGGGCATAGCCAAGGTATTTATTCCTTTGATAAGGTTTCGGCTAGAGAGTTTTGTTTCGAGTAGTTTTCTAGTTGTCCTGAGATATTCTTTTTGAGTTTTGTCTTTCATTTTCACTTGTTTGATGGTGTTCGCCTCTAAGTTACCAAAGTATGTGTAGGTTTTCTTTTCTCCGAGCGGTCTAATCTTGTCTTGATTTGGCATATTATCGTCATTATGTCTCGTTAGTCATATCACTTTTTTCTACCGTCCCACATCAACCAGTCAAAAAGTGTGAATCCTAGCACAGATTAAATACACTATTTATACATTATCTGTACACAGATGAAATTACTGTGAAATAGATAATTAGATAGTTCACCGGAATATTCTCTTAATGTATGTTTATGACCATTATCTACCTAATGAGTAGAGTGTTCGCCAGTTGTCCGGAAGACCTGGGTTCCATCCTAAGTCTAGTCATACTAAATATTAAAAAAATGGTACTTGATGCCACCCTGCTTAACACTCAGCATTCTAAGATAAGCATCGAAGGCAAAGTGGAGCAAGCCAGGGATAGGAGTAGCGCCCTCTTTTACACCTCAGTGTAGAAGATATTGAAAAGGGAGGATACTGGTCACCCTCGACTAAGGTCGCCAACTTTACTTATTTTTGAAATCTTATTGTTGAATGTTAAGCTTTTTACATCATTTCTGTTTTTGATCTGATTCGGCAATTTGTTCCAAAATTATAACTATTATCAAAAAGAATCCAATTAATTTGTGTTTTTTTTTCTTTTCTTGACAGTAACTTTTCAGTTCAAGGATGAATATTAAAAGAATTAGAAAACCTATGAATTATTTTGAAAGTTTCAGTTAGACCCCACTCTTATTCTTCTTTCTCGTCAAGTAGTTAATCCTATTTTTTTCAAATATTTTCCTGTAACTGTAACTTTTTATTATTTGTATTATTTTGAGGTACTTTCCCTTGCATGCCCTCCAATCTCAATATTACACCCCAATGTCTATCTCTAGACACTGAAGCCCAGGCTCGAGTAAGTATTCTATATGAGGTCTTACGAAAATTTCATATATTTTTTAAAGATTTTTTGTCTCCCTTGAAATTATATTTTTAACCCTTCTGTTGATCATTCATTTTGCTCTGTATACAAGAAACAAAATATGATTGTCAGCTTTAGATTTATCATGTCAACTGGGGCAGAATAATAAATCGACTGCATCTCAACAGATGGTTAAACCCCACCCCCAAACGAGTGTCCTGATATGACAATAAACCAGGCAGCGAACCCTAACAAAAAACAGTTAATCACTAATTGTGTTTTTGTGTCAATTAAACAAAATTGTATTGATACTAATAATTAAAAACATAATTAATTCACATTATTTTTATTTTGAAATGTATTTGTTTTAAAGTTGGAAAATTCCATATTAACCCCACCAATGCGTCGTGATGGATTGTTTGGGGGTGATTATTATGTTTCAGCTTTATTTTCCAAAAATAAAAAAAGTTATATTCAGGAGGAGAATGAAGCTCCCAGTTTTAAGGAGGGGAAGTGGAGTGGTCATATCTGTCTATGAAAATAAGGTCCCTAGTTAGCCACGATCGCCGACCAATTCAACAATACAATTGGTCATTCATTCTTCACTAAGCACGCTGCACCCACCAAAATACCACATGTGCTCTATGAGAAAAGTAATACTTAAAAAAAAAAACGAATGAAAAACGTATTAATTTTATTTACAAGTAAGGATTTCTATACTTTTATAAAAAGAATGGGAATGGAAGAAAAACTGTGAAAGAAAAAGAAAAAAGGAACAAAATAAACACCCGTTTGGTTCCGTCTCATCCCCTCATCTATAAAATGGAGGCCGAATATTTTCCGTTCTCCGCGGGGACAGAAAACAAGCCAGACCTTCCATTGTGGTACATGTAAACTAAGCTAAAGGACAAAAGAAACCCAGGGTAGGGTGTGATGTGGTAAATTTATATAGGCTACAGGAATGAAAATGTATTCACAAATTCATCTAGATCTTCCAAAAAGGGGCTGGATCGAGCTTAAAGGGAAAATAAAGAATGGGGGCTGAGAAGATTTGGAGACTAACAACGATGACGGGGATAATGACTCTTAACATGCTGCTAACAAGGAAAAAAGGTGCAACAAGCAACTCCACTTACCACGGGTGGGGTTCGGAAGGACCCGATTTGTAGTGGCCATGCGTTGGACGAGGATGACTCCAACGTTGCCCCCTTTAGGCCGAGCAGGCGCACTGCATGAACCCATCTTTTGTCGAATGTTACGTGATCCAAGCGTTTTCTATAGCATCTGATTTTGACTCTAAGCTTATGCCTAAAGAACAAAATCAGATCACCGTGAGAAAAGTTTGCATCGTCAAACAATCCCTACTTTCGCCTTGTTCAAATCACCATTCTAGCTACCGCTAGGATCGCTAGAAACACCATACTATTCTCACTTTGGAACTGAGGGAAAACGTTTTCTGTGACATAACCGACGTGGAGAAGCACGGACAGTTAGGTTTTAATGGAGGCCGTCCACTCTCCGATCTGATACCATGTTTCTAACTAGGCCACTGCTGCAGCTAAGACAATCGGTCTTATCTGCCAAACCAGCTTTGCGGAAAAGAGGCAACACGTTCCGTGCAAGTCGCCAGGTGAGTGAGAACTTGGATTTGTTTAAGAAGCCCAAACCTGGAACCCAATTCCAATGCAAACGAACCTCTTCCATCGACCAATCGATCCGATCCACGAGAGGATCAAAAGCAGAGCCCACCCTTAGTTCCCGATAGAGCTCTTTTCGAGACCGAGAAAGTTCACTGGACCCAGGAAGGTTGTGAAGGGCCTAATGGCATTCTCGAACAAACGAGGAAAGGAATCGCTCGCCTTTCGCCGCCACACTATGTCCGTCAACAAGGATCGATCCAGTCTTTCAGCGAAAGAGTGGTTCTCCAGATAACGCATACCTAGACCCCCGTAACGCAAACATTGACAACAGACCTGTCTACGGACAATCGGCCTTCGGTGTCCAAATTAGTTTGGAGAGGGATCGTTGTAGCACCAGTCGTTGATTCGTGAACAGAGGAAGTACAAACATGTAGTAAAGGATTAAGGGGAAGATGTACATAGCGCTCACCTCCACCATGCCCTTTAAGGACATGCGTCTTCGAAGCCAGGTAGCCACCTGTGAATCTATCCTGACCTGTACTTCCGAGCACTTTCGCTCCAATTGGGAACCGGGCCCAAACCACACCCGAGGATGCGACAAGTCCGTCACCCCAGCGTAAAGGCAAGGGCCGAGGAACACCGTACCTCCAGACACCTAGCCGCAAACTTTGCACTTAAGTTGATATTGGCTTCTGCTATCTGCTCGAAACCTTGCAACCGCCTTCATCACAGCCTTTATATCTAAACGGTGGGACTGGGACACAAATAAAGTGTTATCATCGGCGTACGCAGAAATCTTTGCGGAAAGAGGACCAACAAAAGGGAGACCGCCGGACTTGCCTTCTCATCCCTACGCCTGCAGAGCAGGAGCTCCAAAGCGAGAACGTAGAGGAAAGTAGACACGGGGCAGTCCTACCAGACGGACCACTCGACAGCGAAAGCGTCCGAGTGCTTCTCGTTCACCTGCACCACGGCCTGTTGTTTGTGGTACATCATACTAATTTATTTGCAGAATTTAGGTTGGAATCCGGCTTTCGCCAAAATATTCGATACTCCTTTGTTGTTGTTTCTATTGTTATTTTAGCTGTTGCTTCTGTTTTATTGGTTGAATAATTTTTTTCCTCTTCTGATCACCTGAGTCCACCCTAATTCCGGTTTGTTTGGGTGGTCCTCAGGTTCCAGTGCGTTGCCAGCTTCTTCTTTGGTGTTGTTGTTGATGTTGGTAGTACTGATTGTGGTGGTGGTGTTGCTGCTGCCTTTTACGTGGAGCTTCGTGCTCACAAGACCAGCAGGGTGCCCTCCTTCCCACGAACATCACCATCATTTGCTGGTCTTCGAAATCAATGATATGAAGAATGGCCAGAAAACACTCTCTATCTTAGAAATGTTGAGTATGTAGCCACCATGTTCAGTATCGTCAGTTGCCCAAGCAAGTGGGACCTCCTCCATGCTGCCATATCAACTGAGGTAGAGATGACATCTCCGTTAATCTATGATGGGACATTATACACGGTGTCTCTGATACTTCTTTTCCCTTGATATTCGGACTGAAGCCGAAAGAACTTTGCTGACACGTGTCTCCCGGTCGATTTAATTGCTAAGTCCACAGAGGGCAGCAGGACATCCAAGGTGGCAAAGCTACACCGGCAGTTGTACCGGCCTGGGATTCCTGCAATTTTGAGGAGCTCACCAAAGGTTTCTTTCTTGAGTTCTAAGATCTGTGAGGATGAAAGATAGGGTTTGAGGCTTTGTTTCAGTCACAAGAGTTGAGATAGGCAATATGGCGTTCTCTTTTAAATCTGGGGTATATTTACGTACCCTGTGCCTCTCGTAATCCTCGGGTGTTTTCTTCTTTGTAGCCAAGGAGACTGGCATTACCGGGATAACGGGTGTTTATGGCATGGTGGGATGGAGCTTGCCGGTAGTGGGGTTACGGTAGCTTAGGCCATTCGGATAATGATGTGAAGGGTCCTGCTACCGGCTCTTCCGGCTTCCTAGAGAGGGTTTCCTGATTATTTCTTAAAAGGTCCTCATATTTGTTGTTTTCTTCCTCCATAGTTGATTTAGGCAACTCGGAGAAAAGATGGTGAAGTTCTGAAGGGGGTTGTTACTGTTGTTGCTGGTCGAGATTGTAGAAATCTGTCAAGTTCGAAGAAAATCTCCGGTGGATCTCAACCGTCTATAAATATTAATTGACTTTCCCATCAGTAGATTAGCCAATGAAAGGCGATTAAAAGGGAAGCAGAAGTTTATCCAATCAGACGTCATTGTACACATATAAACAATGGCAAATTAACAGACAACCGACACTGCAGCCTGGGCTAAGACACACTTTCGTTGGCGGTGTTGGTCGGTGCACGGATCTGTCAGGTATGCCCGGGCTCTGCTAGCAGTCGACCGAGATGCACCTGGACCAACATCCTCTAGCCTCAGGGGCACGTCCCCCAGGCTCTAACCCTCAATGGAGTGGCTAGGTTAATTTCTGGCGCCTTTTTTTATGGGAATGCCGACTGGGCCGGAGGCATTTTTTGAACCGCCAGGTGTGTCTGGGCTACGGCCCTGCGCCCGGACCCACCTAAAAATTCCTTGCGCCACACTCATCCGGTTCATGGGACGTAGTACAGATACCGATTTAATGCAGCCTTACTTAAAAGGAGTACCTTGTATTGGTCAACTAAAAACAAGATGGCTACTGGAATTCGAACAAAAGCCATTCCTTAAGTCACCTTTCTCATTTACTTTTTAAATCTATCTGCTGCTCTTTGATAAGAATAATAATTAATGATATATAATTATAAATAAACGATTAATAATGAAGTTACAAAAAACATATATCTGTAAAGTTTTTTTTATTATTAATAGTTACATAAGTTTAATGAGTAGATTGTTCACCATTGGTTCAGGAGACCGGGGTTCAATATCAGGTTAAGTAATACCAAAAATTCACAAAATGGTACTTGTTGCTGCTTTGCTTAACACTCAGCATTGTGAGCATCAAGGGTTTAAGTGGAGCAATCCAAGGAAGAAGTCAAGCTCTCTTCTACACCTCATGGTAGTTGCTATAGAAAAGGGAGCCTTCGGGTTCCCGTTGACTAACGTCACCAAATTTACTTACTTTTTATAATTGTTAAAAATTTGTTATTACTAAATGTTAAATTTTACTTGGAAATAGATATTTGCTGAACATAGATTGACTTCGGTATTAAATAACACTGGAGGCTTAACCATGTAGTATGTTTGGGTTTCATTATCTTATGGTATATCAAACTTCGGGGGTTATCTAATGCCAAATTCATCTTTGTAAAAGAACTACTGTGGTACTAATTAACCCATAGCTGAGAAGGATAAGGGAGTTCATATATTTCGCGAAGATATTTGTCGGAAGGTAAACAAGAAGCACGACTGGAGTCCGTGCTCACTTACTACAATGTCACAATCAAAAACGTTAGCCATTACGTTATCCTATTTACCAACCCCTCCGCTCGGGCAGGATATGACACAAGGTCAATTTTTAAGCGGAGTTTAACAGGTTTTGAATTCAGAGTTTTCCTAGACTAGTTGCCTCGCCAAGGCTGAAGAACCCAGTCTGTCCTACTATTTACCCATAGCTGGAGGGAGAATTATTGGATTCATAGTTTTCCCAAGGGTATTAGTGCTATGTAAAATGCAATCATTCTCGTCCAGGGTTTGAACTCGAGTCGCCGTGTTTATTTCCTACGACGATAAACATTTCACCACGGGCACCTCCTAAAACTAAACCACCATGGAGTAAATAAAACAAACTCTAATATTGTATGGTGTATTGTATTTCTAAAAATTTCGCTGTTTGAAGTTTATTCACGGAAAAAATCATCATTATCATCATGTCGTGCCATCAGTACGGATATCCTTGACTCTCTCTCTCGCTACTTCTACCTATCTCCCACTGCTCCCGGCAGGTCCCCAGGGCTACATACTGTATCTTACAGATAGCTACTTTATATAGGTTGAATCTGGTAGCCTTGTCTTTGCTCGGCCATATGTAGGGGTCTACAAGAGTACATCACTTATGAGCTCGCCCCTACTTCTCCAGGAGTGTCCTGCATGTCTGGTTCGTCTAATTTATAGTTTTTGTGATGGGTGGTAGGTGGCCATATTTCTTCTGCTTTGTGAAGTGTTGCGTCCAGAATATGTTCAATATTGCTCGCAGCATTCTTGTGTAGTTGCCGTCATGCTTTTTCTCCATCCGTTTAGTTAGTGTCCATGTAAAGCTAGTGGATATAATTCAAGTTATTCCTTTTATTCGGTATAGCTTCTCCAGGACCATTTTGATATTTAACTTAATCATTATATATGTTTATATGTACCCACTTCCTCTGCTATGGGCAGTATTCGATACACGGTTGCTTTTTAAACAGAGTAATTTTTTTCAGTTAAGAGTTTTCTTTTCCTAGACTGGTTGCAAAACCAAGATTTTAGGGCCCAGTCTACTTGCCTACTTATCCATAGCTGTAGAATAAAGACAGTCATGCCTTTCCCAAGAATATCAGCATGAAGTGACGACACACAACTTCCACTCGGATCTGAACTCAAGATGCTTGGTCCATTTCCTAAAACGATAGCCATTACTCTGGGCGCATCCACACGTAGTCATATAGTTTGTATATCCGAGCATATGAACACTATTCGAAAATTGATGCTAAACCAGGGTTGGATACATTTAGTAGATATTGATAATTGCTTATTTGTTGTCAGTTTCAGTGGGATTTAATTCAATTTTTTTTATAAAAGTAAGAAGTTCTAATACTTATCGTCACTTGAAAGGCACAGGCATTCCTTACTTGAATATGTGCACGAAATCATTTTGGGATTTTGAGACAATCTCAATGCCAGACAACATTTAACTTAACATATATAGTCTTACACAACTTTGATTATTCAGATTTTCAAGTAAGCACAGATTATTTTGAAATCAGCCCAGCTTAACAATATTTATGCAAATATCATTAGATCAAATAGATAATCTTCGTACCCTACGAGGTATATAATGGTATTACATTTCACTGTTTAATATCGTAATGTTCGATCTTTGATATTTATATTCACAACTAAATTAAGTACATTCCCAAGGAAAGAGATGAGTTGAATATATATTTATCTTATGAATTTCATTTTATATGATAAAAGACCGATCTTTTTAAGTATTGCCAATACATATATACAGAGTGAAATGGATAAATTGTCGCCAAAATGAATTATTAATTTCGCGCATTCCAGTTTTTTTTCGACAGTAAAAAAGTAGAACCAGTTTAACAATGTTTGCGAAAAAATCTGCCTTACGACATTATTCAGTCCTCGAGAAATTTGGAAAAAAAAAACAAAAAACAAACAGTGTACGACTTGGAATTTGCCTCGGAAACACCTAAATAATGAATTCACAAGGTTTCGGTGTCCATCTAAGGACAGATTTGGGGGTGTTCTCGTGGTGTAATGGTTAAAGCGATGGACCGCGGAATCGTAGTAAGCGAGTTCGAACTCCAGTTGCGCTATTACGTTCACTTTCGGTCGAATACCCTTGGGAAAGGTATGAACCCCCTTATCCTCCCAGCTATGGGTTAAATAGTACCACTACTGTTCTTCGAGGAGAATGGTTTTGGCATTAAATAACTTTAAAAAGGTTGATATGGCATTAAACAACGAAACCTAACCAAATTAAGGACTGATTTATATTAATATTGAGGAAAATGAAATATCCAGTCCACATGGTGGCTTAGCGACAGTAACGTTATGCCTCAATTCATCTTGAAATATTGTCCTACACTCATCACAGTGTCATCCATCAAGTGAGCGTTGGTGGTAGACTTGCTCAAGATCAAGACGCTGGCTACTGGAAGAACATACGTCTGATAACAGAGTTCTGCGTTCTACCGAATAAACAGGAAAAGTTAATCTTGGTTGTCTGAAAATTTGGGCGACCACATCGACCCTAAACTATTGGCTGGCTAACTCCTCAGATTGCAATCCCATTTATTGTTAAGTGAGGGGTGCGGTTGAGTGAGAGACCAACAAAAATACATGTAGCACCAAAGATAAGCAGAATACACGAATAACAGCGTCATTTACCAATTCAGATATCTGTCGGTATTTTTTTAGGAGATTCCAAAGATGTCAAGAGAAAGTGCTTCAAGCCAACGGTAATTTCTTTGAAAAGGTTAATCTGTGATATTTCAAGATAGTTTGATGTGATTTAGGTAAATATATCTGATAAAGAGATATATCAGGGTTATTTTTCCTGTTTGCGCAATTAAAACGTCAGTTCATCCATCAGAACACACACACACACACACACACACACACACACACACACACACACACATATATATATATATATATATATATATATATATATATATATATTATTATTAAACATCAAAGTGACCATATCTTTTCAATCTGAAAAACATCGACAGTGATCTATATACGAAAATAGAGAGCAATACCATATTATATTTCAAACATAAAATGCAAGAACACTAAAAGAGGGAAAAAAAAACTTACGACTCAGAGTTTCACATTGTCAATTCTCAGGTGTGCAAGTATTCAACACATTTTTCTTTGTTAGAAT
>OY757924.1:61546891-61701891 GCA_963585895.1 Sepioteuthis lessoniana | reverse complement strand
GACACGGCTGCAGCTGAATGAATTCCCCTTAAAAGAATTTCAAATTCGTAACAGTATATGTATTGTTTTTTATTCAGTACGTTAGCATTATTTATCAAGGAGATACTCCGGTTCTATATTTTCTTGTGATGTTTTCTATATTAGGATTCACATAATTGTGACAGTAACCCACTTTTCAAAACTCATGAGGATGAAGTGACAACAAGTGATATTTAACCATTATTAAACGCTTTTAAGGCATGTTTTGTTATATGATTTGATGGATTAATAATTAATGAATAATTGCAACTGAGAGGCAAGACATTACCAGATTCCAAAATGTTCTGCCTGAAGGATTAATGGAACAGAACGATATATTTTAAACAAAATCATCATAATAACAAATTGATTATTAGATTTTAACTGTATGTAAAGTTATCTGAGTTACTTTATGCGAAGAGGTAAGGACATCATATTCATCGTACGTTCATATTTACATTTTTTGAGTAGTTGTCTCTTCAGTTGTTTCTTTTTTGTTTATTTTTATTTTGAGAATCGTTCTCAAACTGATACTTTTGACCTCTAAATCGAACCAAAACAGGTACTAACATTCTGGGTCAGAATACTGAAGAGGAAGGGGAACTTCACATTTCCAAGATCTCCTGAACTGGAACCTCAGCATCAGATATACGTGAATCCGTAATCTTTAAGATTGAAATAGCTCCAGAGGGATTGATATGCCACTAAAATCTATTAGTCAATCATAACTAAAAATTACAGCCTCTAAACATACACTAAATTTGTATATAAACAAAATACCTTTGCATACTTTTTACGTAAAAGAGATTTTATAGATATTAGCTTATAAAATCTTCCTGAGTACATAAGGGTTTGTGATTATCTATTTTATTCAACAAATCAACTATGGTTTCATTGAACTGATCTCAGTGTTAACTGATACATAAACCTTCGTGGGTTATGTAAAGCCGACACCATTTTTGTAGGAGAAAAACTGTGGTACTTTTTCACTCATTGCTGAAGGATTAGAGGATCTAAACGTTTCCCTAGGATTAGAGGGTCTCAACCTTTCCAAAAGATAAGAGGGTTTATCGCTTTCCCAAGTTGGTCTCAACCTTTTCAAAGGTCAGGAGTATTTCTATCAAACAATAATTCTATTTAATATTAATCATTTGTTTGCACACTGTTAAATGGCTTTAAGTATAGCTATTTAACGTTAGTAATTTGGCCCAGTCGGCTGGGGCCACAGGATGCACCAGCTGAATCTCTGGAGAGTTGTAAGACTCACCAAATGAGTGCCCTGTTTATGACACTTAACGATTTGATTATGAGGTTCCAGTAATCTTGGAGCTTTGAGGAATGCGGTTTACTCCTTCATTGCCCTCGTTCCCTAATAAACTCTGGCCGGGAAAGGTAACATCTGATAGGGTCCTATCTATGGGTGAAATAGAACTAAACTGTGAACTTATAAAACTTAATTGTTAAACTGCATTGTTTTAAATAGAACTGTTTATATGTATAAAAATTGATTCGACATTAAATAGCCTACTATATTTGATATGCCATAAAACCAAAAAAAAAAAAAACAATTTCTAATTCTATTCATCAAGTATTTCTTTGTGATATGAATAATTTTCAAGCAACTGTATTGTTTTCAATAACATAAAATAATAATCCTTCTTAAATGATTCAGCAGCTGTATATGAAATATAGATGGTACATTCACACGTAAGACAGAGTCGACCTGAGAGTAATGCAGTGAAGGGTTTCTCAACCTTCTCCAAGCTCCAGCACTAGATACTAACAATCAGATATAGTTTATTGTTATACTCAGGGCGCTGTTTGTCACGGCGGGGACTCCACTGAAGGAGTACAATTCATATATTCAACAGCCCCAGCCGAGAGAGTTAGAATGGTATCAGTGAGCAAAGATTGGTTCTGACTGCCCGAACGAAAGTAACGTTTGTCTCGATTAGTATTGTGTAAGAAATTATCGGGTATTTAGTACTTTTTTCAGCATGCTGTTCCAGAATAAAGAGTAAGAATGTGGACTCATAATCGCACACACATGCGTGGCAAACACGTATTTATGTTCCAAGGAAGCACTTCGTTTTAGCCTACCGCCGGAAGGGCAAAGGATAATTGGATTTAAACGACCGTGATAATCGTGGATGCCAGCAGTTTCTTATCTCTTTAAGCTATTTTGCTATTGAACATTGTGATATGCAGCTGTCCACTTCGAAAGGTCAGGACTTGTTGACCGTAACATATCTTGTTACCCCGGTAGCCTATATAGCATTAAAAAAAACTGAATAAGAATGCACACACACAAAAAAATACAAATAGAAAATAACTCTGAAAATAATCAAATATTCTTAATTTCCAATGTCTCTTTATTTTTTCACACATTATTTTCCCCTGATGCAGAGAGACAATAAATAGTTTTCTTCACTTGGATGTGAAAGTTTGTCTGTAAAGATCACGTGGAAAAACCATGATTTAAATCGACCTCTTTTCATTACGGTTTTTCGAAAAATTAGACCTCCATTTTTTTTTTACTCTGGCATTGTCATTTAAAACTAAAACCACTAAGGAAGACAAAAATTCCCAATTTTCCATATTCTGGTCGTACATGGAATTATGGACACATTCTATCAGTTTGAGACATGTTAGTATATTTGCGTAATATTTCTTATGCTTAATATATATATATATATATAGTCATGCAACATGTTTCGTTTTATCACAACTCTTCAGTGTAGTTAGATACGTAGGTTTCTTCAAGCTGGGATTGAAACCCACCCAACTTTACGTTAGACTTAATATCATACCGCACATTATATATATATATATATATATATATATATATATGTGTGTGTGTGTGTGTGTGTGTGTGTGTGTGTATTATGACCTTTTCCTTCCTTTTATTTATTCAGTTTTAGAGCATAAATGGAAATACTAAATCTAATAATGGAACTTTGTGAGCGGATACGCTGCTTGATATATTCTGTGGGAAGTTATGTTTGCTTAGAAGCTAACCTGCCAGGGAATTACATTGTGGCAATTGAGATTGAACTCCATTCCTGCTATTATGTTCGCTTTCAAACTGATAGCACAACTGCTTTTCAATAAGGATGGACTTGGTATTGAATAACCCACACTGGCATATATACCATTAAACAAAGAAAAAAATCCAATATGCCATTAAAAAATCCAATATGCCATTAAACAAAGAACCAAAAAAATCCAATATGCCATTAAACAAAGAACCCAAACCAAAAAAACGAAAGCGGTTTGATACGTTATTAAAGAAGAAACCAACCATAACTAAACCAAGCCTGGTTAATATGCCATTAAAGAAACAAAGCAAACTATACATGGTTGATGTCCCATTAAACAATGCAACCTTACCAAACCAAACCAGGCTTATTTACCATTAAACCAAAAAACGAAACAAACCAAATCAGGTTGTTATGTCATCAAACAATAACACCAAGGCAAATCAAACCAAGTCAGTTTGAAATGTCCTTAATGGAAGTAACAACACAAACAAAACCAGATTCATACGTCATAAAACAAAGAAATCAAACCAAAATATTCCCACTAGCATCAACTGTTAGCATTAACCGGTAAGGACACAACATACAATAATTAAATTTGGTATTCTGCTTAGAAGTGAATTATTCATTTGAATTTTAAAGTCATAGAAAAGTTTTCAATATTGATTTATTTACTTTTTATTTTCTCTTGCAGTATCTGGTTTCTTAATTGTATTTAATGGATATAATAAAATTGTTATTCTCTCCCGTGTTGACTTAGCGAAAATACGGAAATCCCCCACACACAAACACACCAGAAAGTGTCCTGGGTATGTGACTAAACTACATCCTGGGTTGAGGTTCCAGTTTTAGAGTTTTAGTTGCATTATGTGTTGTCTACTGTGATCCAGAGTGTTATTGGCTAATCGGCTGTGGGGGATGTAGAATACAGAGACTGCACCTCTGCAAAAGGGTATGACCCTACCCAACGAGTGTCCTGTTTATGACACTAAACAATCTGGGAGTGAGGTTCCAGTAATGCCGGAACTTTAGGAAATGCAGAGTACTGCTTCATTGCCATCGTTCCTTGGTTTACTGTCCCAGAGTGGAAGCAACTTATCGAGTCCTATCTCTGGGTCAAATAGAATATACAGTATACTTATGCTAAACCGAATTGCTTGAAATAGGTATGTTTTCGAATGTTAAACTGAATTGTTTGAAATGGAACTGTTTTGACATTTAACTGTGTGTAAACAAAATATGTGCTAATACTATACTGAATTGGTTGAATTGCCACTGTTTAACTAAACTGAACAGCTTAAAATAAAAATATTTTTCACAATAAACTGTGTACTCATGTAAAAAGGAATTGTTTGAAATAGAACTGATTATTTGTATAAAAATGGATTTGTCATTAAATAACGAACGAAGGTTGATATGCCATAAAACCTAACTAACCAACCAACCAACCAACCAGAGTGTTAATGACATATATGCTTTAATAAAGAACTAGCTAACGTTTTAAATGTATCTGAACTACATTTGCTCTCAAAAGGTATATGTTCTTGCAAAACTTTAAGCATTTACCAGTTTAATATGATTGTACAATATAAGAATTCACTGGCTTTTGAAATATTAATAGTAAATCTACATAGGATTTGGTAATTTCCAATATACATATTCTAGCAAATAATGATTGTTATCAAACACCGATAGTTGGCCGACAGTAGTCGAAGGTTTCTTTTCAATAGCTACTATGCCGAAGTGTAGGGAAGACGGTCACCCCTTTCCCGGGATTGCTTCACTGGTCCTTGATCCGTACCTTATAATGCTAAGTGTTTAAGTAAGAAGGCGTCAATTAACATTTTTTGAGTCTTTCGTATGGCTAGCATTAATATTGAACTCCGGTCTCTCGGACCATAGGGGAACACTATGGATTCTCTGGCATTTAAAATATTTATATTAAAACGTGATAGCAATTGGTGATTTGAAGTATATATGTTTTGGCAAATATTGATTATAATTAAATAGTAATAATTACGAGATAACATAAGATAGATGGCAATTTATTAATAATATACATGATTTGTTGAAAGTATATACTATAGCGCAAAATATTGGTTTTAATATTTGTTTCTTGAAGCTATAATTGGTGATTACAAACAATGATTAACTACAATTATTTGTTAAATCCATAAAATTCATTTAAAGAAATATACTGTATGTGATATTAAATTAACCAAAAAGTGTTGAAATGCAGTAAAAGCATGCAAGCAAGCAGCTAACAAACCAAGTCATTTGCGTAGTTCTAGGTGGAACCCACTTTCCAACAGATTTGTACATAGCTTCGTATTCTATCACGGTTAGCTTTCCAGATTCGCTTACTACTAATATTTGAAATAGTAAATTATAAACATTTATTAATCGAACAGGTCTTTTTACTTCACTGTGTAACCTAAAGAATATTTTACCAGGATAACAATGTTATTTTCCTAGAAGACACTATTAAGATTGATGTACGTCTCCTATCGATTCACATACGATAAAATCCCATTGAAAGAGAACGTTGCATAAATACGAGTGACTGTTCTTGTCATCTGTTTGAAGGCCCATAGAAATATAATCCAAATGTCTCATTGATGATTTCATAATTTCATGGACAACCAACTCGTGAAGATCAAGTTTCATAGAAAAATCATTCAGTTTTTCACGGCCTATCAACCTAAATCCAAGCTTTAATGCCTACAATGATATCAGCTGTTGTTTGCCAAACTGAATGCGTTGAGGTTTGGTTTAAGATGATAGGTGGCTTAAAGTTCGTTCTGTGGCCTTAGCAGAAAAAATCGTTCTACAGAAGTTTGGAATGTGTAAACTTGTAATTTGAATAAAGAGCAAATTAGTATTTAGGTCATTAGCAATAATGTAGCTGATTGGATGGTCTCCACTCATCCTCCTATTTCCAAGTCCTTCACTCCCTTTAATAATACTTTGGTCAGTGTGCGAAAAGCATCAATCTCGATGGGTATAATTGTCACTTTCATATTTCATATTTTTTTCAATTCCCTACCAAGGTTCAGGAACATATCCTTCTTTTCACTTTCTTTCAGTTTTATTCTATGGTCAGCCGGGACAGCAAAGTCCATAATTGAGCAAGTTCTCTTTCTTTTATTGGTTATTAAAAGGTCTGGTCTTCTGGCCGAGAATGGGTGATATGTTTGTATGTCAAAGTCCCATAGGAGTTTATTTGTCTTTCTCCACGATAGATATTGGTTTGTGCATATACCAATTGTCCATATGGTCAAAGTAATGTCATTTGGAACTTCTTCTTCTTCTTCTTCTTCTTCTTCTTCTTCATTATTATTATTATTATTATTATTATTATTATTGTTTTACATCTATGAGATTTTTCTCACCAGAGTTAGCTGATGGTTTCTCATGGAAGTTTGAGTAATAACATGTTTCCTCAAGTCTACAAGACTCTTCGCAGTAATGTGGCCGATCCTAATAATGCTGTAATCCGGATAGTCTCTGATTTCTTAGTTTTCAAATCCTATTGCCATTCCTTTGGGTATTATTTCAAGTGCGTCAATTACAATTGGTATCATTGTTACCTTCAGGTTCTATAGTCTATTTTAGTTCTCAAGCCAACCTCGTGCGGTTTTTCACTAATGTACGAGTGACCACAATTCTCCTTATATCTTTTCCAAGTATTCTAGTTGATCTTAGCAGTGTTGTGGTTTGAATGGTTTCCATTCTTCCTGTGTTCTGGATATGACATTAAACTGTATCTCATTGTGAGTCTCTGAGAATCTGAGAAGTGTAAAATAAGCTCTATATTGACATTACTCATAGTTTCACTCTGACACGAATTAAGAGCACCTGTTAGGGTCGCTACTATGGCTCAAATATATATGTGTAAAATTATTTGTATTCAATAATACCAAGCGCCCAAAAAATATTTTTTTTAAATCACTAAAGATTGGCCCAATTAGCTGGGGCTGTAAAATATACCGACTGCATCTCTGCAGAAATGTAAGACACCCTAAACGAGTGTCCTGGTTACGAAACTAAACAATTTGATGGTGAGGTTCCAGTAATGCTAGAATTTAGGGTAATGCGGAGTAATCCTTCATTGCCATCACTCCTCAGTCCACTCTGGCCTGATAAGATCCAATCTATGGGTCAAATAAAACTAAACTGTAATTACGTTAAACTGAATTGTTTGAAAGTAACAGATTTTACTATTAATGAGTGTAAAAAAAACTGTCCCAATGTTAAACGTAATTGTTTAAATATAACTTTTTTTTACATTTAAAAACAACTGATAGCCTAGTGAGCTGGTGTTGCAGCATACACTATTTGCATCTCTGCAGAGTGCTAAGACCCCTGAAATCCGTGTCCTGGATATAACACGAAACAATCTGATGGTGAGGCTCCAGTAATGCTGGAGCTTTGGGGAATGTAGAGTGTCCCTTTCATTGCTATCGCTCCCTGGTCCACTCTAGCTCGGGGTTGTAACACCAGATATGTTCCTATCTATTTGTTAAATCGAACTAAACTGTGTAATTACACTCAACTAAATTGTTTGCAATTAACATTTTTACCTTTAACTGTGTGTTTGAACTGCGTTCTTATGTTAAACTGAATTGTTTGAATTTTTATCAAAATAACTAAAGTTGGTATTAAATGTCCCGTAAAGGGTTGAAACGCCGTAAAACAAAACAACCAAACAACCAACTGCTAAATATAAAATAAGACAAGGTGGGTTGACATAACGTTAAAATCAATCTCCAATCGCCAACTGATTCTTTATCAGATCTCTAGCTTCCTCAATCTCTTTGCCGGGCATTTAGAGACGGTTTGGTATCATTGTTTTACTCTTATACAACCGCTTTTCCAGCACTCTGGTAAGATCCAGATATTTTCAATATTTTTTCTTTCTTTCATGTTCTCTAAGATCCGTTGGAACAGCAAGATCTGCTACTTGACTGATTACTTTTATCATTGAATTTTTCACGCCAGCCTTTGGTGGTGGTCTAAGGGACAGCAAGTCTCTTCAGGGACTCTTTTGAGTTTTCTAGCCGATTTTAACAATGCAGTTGTCTTGATTCTTCCATTTATTTTCAATTCCTCCAGTCCGCTCTCTAAGTCTTTGAGGACCGCTGTATACATTTCACTGCCTTAGCTGTCTTGCAAAGTCCAAGTATTTGTCTGTCTTTTTACATTATGTCTGTAGTGGTCCGTTTTGAGATTTAAATCCCAGAGAACTTTTTGTGACTCAATTCCTTGGACGAATTCTAGTTTGCCTATATACCATTTGTCAGGATGGTCAAATTTTAATCTCTTGCACAATTCCCTGAGGATTACATTTCTCTCCTCGTCGTGCCTATTCTTGTAAGTTTTTACGCTAGTTTGCTGAGTTCGTTTATTATGTGAATAACCATTTCAACTTTCTCTCCACATAATTTATTTTTTCTGTAGCCTGCCCTTCTATTCAACCCTAGCTGAAAGAATATTTCGATATATTTTTTCAAAGAGTATTACCGCTATGTACAAATGCAAACAGCTATGTCCAGGATTTAAACTCGGGTAGACGTGTCCATTTTCATCGACGAAAGTTATTATACAGTGAGCTCTTCCATGAAGAAAAATATATGCGGATATTTGAAATGAGACATTTTCACCATAATAAATTGACACATATATTTAACGAAACCTCCACCACAAACTGGCTGTGACACAAGGTCAATATATAAAGATTTTTGCTGTCGGTTACAACTATGATTTTTTTAATTTCTTGCTATTCTTTGCATTAGTTCCAAATGACATTAATTTGACCAACTGTAAAAAAATCAGTTTCTTTCTTGACTTTTCACATACCTAGCTATGTTCCGGTCTTCTAGTTTCGAAACTTTCCCGTGTGTAGCTTGAAGAATCCTTTTTTATTATATTATTTCCTTTTAGTGTTTTTTTCCCACCAGCGTTTGCTGATGGCTTCACCTGGAGTTTGAATGACATCAAATCTCCTCAAATCTTCAGGATTCTTTTGAAGGATTATGACCGATCTTAATACAGCTGTCAACAGGATGGTCACAACGTTTTTTTGATTTCCATTCACCAATCTTTTGCTGACTTTACTGAGCTCACCAATTACAATTTGAATGACCGTCACCTTCATGTGGCATAGTTATTATTATTATTCTTCTAATTATAATTCGAGTTTTTCCTAACAGTGGTAGCTGATGGCCTTTTAATAAAGTCTAAATGACAGCAAGTATTCTTGAGTCACCAGAAATATTCTTAGTATTCTGGCCCTTCTTGAATATACTGTAGTTTGGATTGTCTCCGCTCGTCCTCAAATTTCTAAATTTCCTGTCTTTTAACCAAACATTTAGAGATTTTTCCGTGCGCAACAATTACAATTGGTATCCCCCGTCATCTTTACGCCCCATTGCTTTTTTAGTTAATATTATTATTATTATTATTATTATTATTATTATTATTATTATTATCAAATTTAAGATAGCGAGGAAATAAACTGTGCAATATTCATTGTGCTCATAATAATTTCCGACTCGTAATTACTGTTTAGTTCTAGCCTCTCATAACCAATTGTGCATGGAATGCGCATGCGCGTTTGTGCGATGTAAAACGTCGCGTGCAGGTTGGTCTTTGTCACAATTGAATGTCGAAATGACGATGCTTTCAAAAACCGTGGGCTCAACTATATCCGCATTAAGCCCCACAAGGAAAAATTAATGACAGAGGATGGAGGTTATCTGAAGAAATTGGGCGACGACCAGTTGAGTACATTACGCAGAATCAAACATCTGGAAGGGTTTTTAGTCACGAACTGATGACACGCCATCTTTCTTTGGCTTGTCGTTTTTCACCGCTTCATTCGCTGACTTTATTATTTTCCGACAGAGAAAACGAAAACAAAAAAAAAGCAACTCTAAAATCCCTCAAAGAATGGGACTGATATTTATTGTGTAGTTAACGAGTATTGAAGCGGAAATTACTGACGCAATAATGACTCATACTGAGGGGTAATCTTGCGTGCCAATCATTGCTCATTTTGAGATTCACACCTGATAAACGACAACCACACCCCAGAGACTCAAGGGTTAAAGGATTTAGGACGGTGAGAGATATATCGATCATACTACCCAACAAAAAGAAGGGAATTTCGGTTTTCTGTTGAAAATAAACATTTACCAAATTCTCCGCAAGAGTAGGATGCAAAACAAGTACAATTTTTAAAAGCGGAGTTTAATGGGTTTGAAAACAGACTATTCCTTCTCCGAGACCGGTTGCCATAGAATTTGAAGAGCGCAGTCTGTCCTACGATTAACCCATTGATGGAGGGTGAATATTTGGATCGATGCCCTTAGCACTATGTGAAATGCAACCATTCCCGTCCAGGATTTGAACTCGAGTCATAATGTCCATTTCCCTTGACAGTAATCATGAAAACACGAACTCATCCTTAAGAAAAATAATGTATTTACTGAACACATCTGTGTGAGCATGATGAGACACAATGTCTATTTGTTAAAGTGGTGTTTGATACTTTTGAAGACAGTGTTTCCTTTTTCCTATAGCGGTTGCCACATCAAATTTAAAGATCCCAGCCTGCCCTTCTATTTACCCCTATAAATATATATTCGATATATTTTTCCAAAAGTATTACCGCTATGTAAAAATGCAAACAGCTAAGTCCAGGAATTGAACACGTGTCGACGTGTCCATTTTCATCGATGAAAGTCATTACACAGTGAGCCCTTCAATAACGAAAAATATATGCGGATATTTGAAATGAGGCATTTTCATCATGATAAATTGACGCATATATTTAACCAAACCTCCACTGTGGACTGGCTGTGACACAAGGTCAGTATATAAAACTTTTTGCAATGAGTTAGAACTGATTTTTTTTCGTAGTCTACTTACTTAAGCACAACTAACAAAGCCATTTTGATCATGCACGTCCAGAGTTTGAACTTGTGTCTAGTATCCCATTCTCTCTGACTATCAACACTATGTTAAGCGTGCCTTTGTATTGTGTGAACTAAGATGAACTAAGACTAGTCTTGATGTTTGTTGATAGTGATTACGCCATGGCTATTTTACCAACTAAATTTCTTCAGGTGTCTACCATTTAAGTGAACCATCATTTAATAATAGTCTTGTTGATAAAAGAGTCAATTACATGAATTTATGTATACAATCCTTGTTTTAGGCATTGTATGCACGATATATTGGAAGAGACAAAAGATTTGCTTCTTTAGGAATCCTGCGTACAATCCTTGCTTAAGGCAGTGTATATAAAATATAAGGGAAGAGACAAAAGAGTTAGTTAAGTGGGAGGAATGTGTACAAACCTTGCTTTAGACATAGTATGAAAGATATATGGGGAGAAACAAAAGATTTGGTTACATGGGAATCATGTGTACAATCTTTGTTTTGAACATAGTATGGACAGTATATGTGAAGCGACAAAAGATTTAGTTAAATGGGAGTTATGCATACAATATTTGTTTTAAACATAACATGAAAGATACATGGGAAAGAGAAATAATAAACATCTTCAGGAAAGATTATTTTGTATTACCTGGTACGATATGTTCTCAATACAAACACGGAAAAATTGTAATCTCTGATCATGGAATAAAGTATAAGTTTTGGTTTTAAAATACCTCAAGGATTACACACTAGGACAAACAACTAAAGAACTTGAGACGTACAATTTAGTGATGCTTAAAGCTCCAGTTAAGGCAAGGACATATACATTAAGAAGCATTCATTATTTACTGACCCCTTAAGAACAGAGTAAACAAACTATGGGATATTTTAACTTCGTCATCGAATACTGCTGTGTCAGTGATTGCTATTTTCTGATAAGGGAGGGAAGACTCACAAATCGCTGCAATTGTTGGTCCGTCTGATTCATTCTCTCCATTTCGTTTTTGACACCGTGGAAATGTGTAGATTTTGATAAAGGACACAATATGCGCGATGGAATAACAGATTTTATAAGATCTAGCTCAAATCGTATATTTGATTGGTTTGATCAGACGCCGTCAACTCACCGCTTGTATAGCTTGTTTTTTTTTTTTTCGGGACACCCAAGAGAGAGAGAGAGAGAGAGAGAGATAGAGAGTTTTTCAGAAAGCTTCTTTTTTGGGTTTCGCAGAACACAGAACCCCTAATTCTGCCTTGCGTGTGTAGCATCACCTGACTAGGTTCTGTGACCTTTTATATCATTGATCGAGTCTGGTCATTTCGGCAACTTTTGGTTCATTGTTATTTTCAATAGGGTTGGCTAGTTGGGTTTAATGACATATCAACTCTTGCATGTTATTTAATGCCAAATCATATATATATATATATATATATATATATATATATATATATATACATTATTCAGAAACGAATAGTTTATAGGTAACATTCAAACGAGCCAGAGCTCATTTGTTTGCAATCAGTTAAATGGATTCAAGTATTCATATCTTACGGTAATAATTCTATTCAATATTAATCATTCGTTTGCACAGAGTTAAATTATTGCAATTATTGCTAACAATTCTATTTAGTTGTTATCTGTTTGGACAGAATTAAATGGTTTTCAGTAAGGCAAACTAACACTGATCGTTTTATTTGCACAGAGATCATTTCAAGTATTGCAATATAACACTGAGATTTCAATTTAACATCAGTCATTTTTGCACATAGTTAAATGTTAAAACAATTCTATTTTACCTGTACATAAGACCATAAAATGTTTAACCGCTCATGTTGAACTGGGATTAATGGTATGAAGTATTCCACATTCCCCAAAGATCCGGGACTGAAGCCTTAAAATCAGATGCAGTTTACTGTCATACTCAGGAAACTAGTTTTACTTGATCCATAGGCGTAACCGTAGCCAGTACAACCAGTTAGGGTAGATTTGGCCGGGGAGTAATGATAGTAATAAAGGGGTACTTTACATCCTCCAAAGCTCCAGGACTGAAGCGTCACCATCTGATGATTTAGTGTTTTACTCAGGACAATCATTCTATTAGACTTGTAGGAATGACCGTAAAAAGTACAACCAGTCCGGGTCAAAGTGAACATGGGAGTCATGGGAATGAAGAGGTATTTACATTCCGGAAAGTTCCAAGACTTAAGCTTCTCTATCAGATGTTTTAGTTTCATATCCAGAAGACACGTTGGTGGGGTGTTGTCTCTCCGCATAGACGCAATCGGTGCATTTTACAACCCAAGCCCACTGAGGTATTTTAGTCCGAAATGCAAAACAAATTACACCTAAAAAACGGATGGCTTTTTTTCACTAAACCTACCAGGCGACATTTCAAAACTTCTCAAAATGTCTCTCCTTCGGCCGCACGATCTTTTAGATAAGTCATCTATTCACACCATAGTACCAAGTATCTGAGGATTATTCTGAAGGCACCAATTACAATTGGTATCACTATCATCTTTATAATCAGTAGTTTTATTATTATTTTTATCATTATTATTATTATTATTATTTACTCATTAGAGTTTTACATATCAGGGTTAGCTGATGGTCTTTCACTGGAGTTTGAGTGACAGCAAGTCTCCTCATGTCTCCAGGACTCTTCTCAGTATCCTGGCTGTTGTCAATAACGTAGTATTTTGGATCGTCTCCACTCGTCCACCAACTTCCAAGTCCTCCAGTCCCTTTAGTAATCCTTTAGTTACTGTTCCAGACACACCAATTACAATTGGTGTAATTGTCACCTTCATGTTCCATAGTTTTTTCAATTCCCTTGCAAGATCGAGGTACTTATCCCATTTTTCAAACTCTTTCAGTTTTATTCTGTGGTCAGCCAGGAAAACAAAGTCGTATTATTATTATTATTATTATTATTATTATTATTATTGTTACCAGCACGATATGATGATGATGATTATTATTATTTTCTCCGTGAGAGTTTTCTATATCAGCTTTATCTAACAAACTTTCACTGAAGTTTGAGTGACAGCAAATTTCTTCAATTCCTCAGAACTCTTCTTGCTGATCTCAATAATGCTGTAGTTTGGATGGTCTCCATTCGTCCTGTTATTTCCAAGTCCTCTAGTACCTTTATTAACCCTTCGGTGACTGTACCAAAAACATCGATAACAATTGGTAAAAATGTCATTTTCATTTTCAACAGTCTTTTCAATTCCTTTGCAATGTCCATGTACTTAACCTTCCTTTCATTTTCTTTCAGTTTTACTCTGTGGTCAACGGGGACAGCAAAGTCCACCATTTTTCTCATTTTTGTTATTATTATTTAAGGTCTGGTTGTCTGGCCGAGATTGGCGAACCATTTGTATGTCCGTATCCCAAGTATTGCTATGTATCACTAACACTTAGATTAAAGATCAGTGGTTTGTTTAGACACAGTTATATGATCAAACCCTTCTATTTAGAACAATTCAATATAACATAAGTTATTTGCCTGCACATAGTTTTAATGTCAAATAGATTTATTTGATCCATAGATTCGACACGATCTGGTCATATCTCTCCTGGCGAGAGAGGACATGGGAGCGGTTGTAATTAAGGGGAACTCAGTATCCGCCAAAGCTCCAACATTCTTGGAGCCTCAGCATCAGATTGTTTAATCTCAAATCCAGTACACTTATTGGTGGAGGTCTTTCCCCTTCTGCAGAAATGCAGTTGGTGTATACAGCCCCAGCTGACTTGACTGCCGGATTTTGTGTTTGATCTGAGTTTAAATTCTGGTCGAAGTCTTTCCCTTTAATTACTCCTCAAAAATGCCGGCAGGAAAGAAAGAAAAGGTTAATATATCTTGTATTCTATTTTTTCCTTGATATTGGTTAAATAGCTTAATATTTTTTAAATCTTAATTTAGCAAGATTAAAAGGAATAATACCTATTTCTATGCAAGCGAAATTGCTATCATATTTACAACGCCTGGTGAAATTATGGAATTAAGTCAGAGGATTTCTATTGATTTTTTTGATCTTATTTAGAATTAAACCAACATATTATGGATGAGACCCCAAACTTTTTTCTTTGACAGCTAAACATTCTGGCTTCATAAAATATTCCTAAACCAAATAGATAGAATCATTTTTTCCACATTAGTGAGTTAATGATATTTTTCTCTGCATGACTTAGAAGTTTTTAGAGCATTAATTTCAACGATTCAATCTAGTTTGTTCAAGGTGTATTTCATGAAGCCAGAATTTTCACCTGTTTATAAAGAAGGTTTTGCGTATTTTCTGTTATTAGTTCATTAACTGCAAAATAAAAGAAATCAGTACACATATTCTTTGTGTGCTTATTCCAGCATTTTTCTTGGAGTGTCCTATCTATGGGTCGTTGAACAATCTTTAATCTTCAACTTCATATTATAGACTTGTGATGAGACTGATGCTAATCTATACCAGTACTCACCTCTTCTTTGGAAAATATCAGAGTCACTTGTGTTTTATACACCCTGCACTTTGTAGCGGAAGGAAAATTTCACAAAATTTGAACCATGGTCTGGCAATACTGTCTAATGCAATGGATGTTTATTGTTATGCACTCAATCGATTTTTCTCTTAAATTTTTTAATTCCCCAAATGTATTAAGAATCCTACTGACAATTCATATATCTACTTTTTAGTTAACTTCCATGTTTTACTTTTGTTTCTAGGAATTTTTTGCTATTACTTTACTTATTTACTCCTTAATTTATTCCTGTTTTTAAAGCTGTATTCAAATATACAAAAGTATTCGCTATGGTCTTTTGCTGTTAAGGATATCATTAACTGACGATACAGTTCCCACTTTTGCAATGCGTTTTCCATCACGCATCTCCGAAACTACGTATTTCTTTATTCAGATCTCCTGAATCAATGATTTTTCTCTATATACAGGATCCATCGGAAAAATTGGTCAGTTTAATAAGTTTAGGTAATTCAGTTGATTGTTTTAATAGTAAGTTGTTTCATAGCTAGATTTGAAGTCAACCAGATGATAGCAAAACAGGAAGACATATAAAAGAAAGAGATTTGATGCAGCAAGAGAGACGGAAAGAGATTTTAAGAGAGAAGCAATCGAGAAGGTGAACGGGTGATTCACTAAGTCTAGGTCGAGATAGCAGCAGGCGCCCGGGTTAAAAATAGAAATATATTTGCAGAAAATCAGCAATGGGTTCTAATTAACTGGAAGAAAATCAAACGGAAAGGCCGTCAAAGGGAACGCAGGATAGAAAATAGGAAAACAGAATCAGTTGGACACTTGCCACAGAGATGGGAAGATGGGTCGAAAATTATGAAACGTATTTGGCCGTGAACTCTGCAAAGAGTCACACTCACCCACCGCGATGATACGATGACAGACTGTAAAGTAGGCTCATGCAAAAACCACAATAGAAATCGAGAACATTTATATCAAGGTCTGTCACTGCTGTCTGTTCTCACTACGATTTAAATATCCCTTTCTAAAGCAGTTGACTAATTGTCATACATTGTTTCTCATTTGTCGGCAAACCACCCGGAAAGGATGGTAGCAAATAAACTTCCTATTAAATGAACCAGCAGACGTGCTTTGTGTGTTTGTAGCTTTTTCTCACCGCGATGTTACAACGGAGTCCGAATGGAACTTAAGATATACTGCTACACTCATAGAACCGGTAGAACCGTAGTTGATCAATTGTCTATTTGGTACTGTAGCGCTAAAAGGTAATGCTAAGAACCGTGGTGGAGCAAGCGTCTATATGGTGTAGTAGTATTACAAACGTCTATTTGAGAATTCGACTTTTACAGACAGTTTCGGAACTTATATAAAAGGGCTACATAGATTCTATTCAAAATTGAATAGAACTAAAATAAAGAACAATAAGTTTCCTTTATTGTAGTATTTTATCGTCCTGTGGGTAGGGCTTATCATATGTTGACAGTATTCCTCGGCTAATTGATAAGATCATACCAATAATGAATTGTGAACATGGCACTATAACCCGTTTTATAGTGAGACTCCAGTTTAGAAGATCTGGATTATGTGGAGTAAATATTTATTTAATTTACTCTATGGCCATCTGTTTAAGTGTCATTAATATTTGATAGGAATATATTATATGAAACTGTGCGCAAAATAGTTCCACTCAATAGTTACTTATTATATAAAAGTGTTCCCAAATAGTTTTAAGAAATGACTTTTGGATATCAAATTGAATACAAAAGATGTAAATTAATATAAAATATATAAATGACATAAAAATATGTGAATTACATTAAAAGATCTAAAGAACTATAAAAGATGTAAATTATTACAAAAGATCTAAATGACATTAAATGGTATAAATGACCACAAAAGATGTAAATGACCCTAAAAATGTGAATAAAAACGAACAATATATAGAATTCGCTAATCTCTATGTATAAAATATGCTTGGATGGGTTATAATACCGATAAATTCAATCGATCAAAACAAGATAAAACCTCAGATTTAGCAAAAAACGTATTTCATCATATGGAGTCTCAGTTTGTATAACTAAAAATCTATAAGGGAGAGCATTAAAATTTGCAACGGTATTGAATTCGCACACTAAATTCATTGTGAACCCAAATAATTCTTGGGACATCTAGGAACTTCTGGTAAATTTCAGAAATGTACGTGTACGAGGCATATAACATATGGAATAGAGTTTGGTAAGGTTTGGTTTCTTTGTTTAATGGCATATCAACCTTTGTAGATTATTTAATGCCAAAACCATTCTCATAGAAGAACAGAAGTGGCACTATTTAACCCATAGCTGGGAGGATAAGGGGGTTCATACCTTTCCCAAGGGTATTTGCCAGAAAGTGAACGTAATAGCGCAACTGGAGTACGAACTCGCTTACTACGATTCTGCAGTCAATCGCTTTAACCATTACACCACGAGGACACCCCCAGTTTGGTAAGGTTTCTTGGTTTTTAATGGCATATCAACTTTCGTGGGTTATCTAATACTCTTCAGGCCTTGATTGGGAGGCCGTTTTTATCTCAGAATCCCTGAGAATTTTATGCGTCTAGTTTTCTGGAAGGGATTCTGCTCTGTGAAACTAATAAAATTTTGCTAAGATCACCTCTCCCATCCAGACATGCCTAGTCTCTTACTCGTATTTTTTGCCAGTTTGTATCCTTTAGTATTATACTCATTTTAAGAGTTTTTCACACCAGCTTTAACAATTTTTTTTTTCGCTAAAGTCTGAGAAACATCAAGTCTATTCAACTCTTCAGAACTCTTCTCACTATTCTTGTCAATATAAATAAAGCTGTTAGTTTTGATTATCTCTACTAACCTTCTTATTACCAAATCCTCTTGTTCCGATAAAAATATCTTGGTTACTGTACCGAACGTACCAGTTACAATTGGTATCACCATCAGTCCCATGTTCAATACTATTTTGTTTGTTTTCTAGCAAGGTCTCATCTTATCTAACTTTTCGATTTTTTGTTTTAACTTGTGGTAAGTCGGAACGGTAGAGTCCACTATTTGGCTGGTTATTTCATTTTGTTGTTGTTGAATATCATAAGGTCTTTTTATCTGAACAAGATTAGATGATCTGTTCGTATCTGAAAACCAAAGAAAAGGTTGTGCATTTCCTCTTCCAGAACGTGTTCTTGGTTGTACATATACCATTTGTTCTTTTAGTCAAATTTCAACTTCTTGCACAATTCCCAGTGGATCACCTTGCTCCCTTGTCATGTCTTTTCTTAAATACTTTTTGCGCTAACTTACAGCATTCGCTTATTATGTGATCAATCGTTTCGTCTCCATCATCACATAAGCTACGTCTGCTATTTTGTTGTATCTGGTCTATTTTTTGCTGTGAGATAATTAAACTTTTGGGTGTTCTTCGGTGCTGATATCAGAAGAGATTCAGTCTCTCACTTAAGGCTTATTTCATAGCTTTGTCCATATTTTCGCGAGTGAGATTTTGCTTATTTAACAATTGAAATATCCAAACAGTTGTTTTTTCGCCATTTTTGTTTTCCGGTTATTTTTGTTCTGTTGATACTTGAGTTGTTTGTATTGATTCTAGTTGCTGTAAGCATTATTCCCTTTCATTATTATTATTATTATTATTATTATTATTATTATATGTGTGTTTTTCACCACAGGTTTTGCTGATAGTCTCTTAATTGAGGGTATCTCCTCAGGTCTTCAGGTCTCTTTTCAATATTCTGGCTGATCTTAACAATGATCTAGTCTGTTTGGTCTTGGCACGTTGACGTATTTCTAACTCATCCAAAACCTTTTCCAAACCTCTGAGGATTGTTCCAAGTGCACCAATTACAGTCACCTTCATATACCATAACGTTTTAAAGGTTTTTTGGTAAGGTCTTAGTATTTGTCTCCCTTTTTTATTTTCTTAGATTTTCACTGTGGTTTGCCGCGACAGTGAAGTCCACTCTTCGGTGAAGTTTCTTTCTTTCTTTCTTTCTTTCTTTCTTTCTTTCTTTCTTTTTAAAGTTACCAATTGGTATGCTCTGCTGGCCATGATTAAGCGGTTTTTAATGCTTGTGTGACATGTTCTTTGAGGGATTCTGGTTTTTGTCTTCACCATTTGGTAGTTTTGTCAAATTTCAATTTTTGAATATTTCCCAGTTCATCATCTTTCCCTCCATCGCTAGATCAAGTTTTGTAATCTTTAAGGGCAAGTTTATTATTATTATCATTATTATTATTATTAGTAGTAGTAGTATTTGTTCATTTCCTCTATCCTTACCAGTACCAATATTTTTTTTTTCTTTTTAGTGCTTTTTTCGAAGTCTGCTTGTAATACGAATAGTATTGAGTCATCCACTTCTTCATCATGTCTCATTACATTAAATATTATTTTCAGGTGTTAGTGAACTTATTCCAAGTAAACATCCATCACGTTTTCAGTACACCTTGCATCAGAGCTGAAGTCGTGGTCGTTGTCATCGTATTCCATTGATTTCTCCCAGTCGACCATTCATGTCAAAGATTAAAACGAATATGAAGATTTGAAGAAATGCCAAGAATGTTTGAAAGCCAACAAAGGCAAATAGCAACACAAATTCTCATTGGATTTGTCTGCTATCAGTCCATGTTGCCCATTTTCGCTATACTCTTATTTGTGGGCAACAATAACGCCCTTGAGCAGTGGCTTATTTTAGATTAAGATTTCAGATGAAATAGAAATTTGCTCTAGTCAAAAGGCCTGCTAGGGTTTAAGAGCACTGCAAACAAAATCAAAAGTGCTACGGCATTCAAACATTTTCACATCTTATATAAAATCGTCCTTTGATGTTTGACAGAGACCTGATGTTCTATCAGTTCTTTTTATTAAGTTTTATTAGATGCCGTGCCAAGTGACTTTTAAGTAAAGAGTCACGATTGACAGTATCATCAGGAAATTATAAGTTAGTTATAAACTTATATTCTTGCTCTTGGGTTGGTATTCTTGAACCAAAGATAGAAAAATGAAGATATCTGATATCATACTAATTCTTTAAAGCAACATAAAGAGTTCGCAAGCTTAAATATGTAAAGAAAGTCTTACTGAAGCTAGGAAAGAAATATTTTCCACTTATATGTGTTCTACAACGAACACATGTAATAAAGACAAAACGTTTTTATTTTGTAATTAAAAAGGAAGTATTCCTTGTAAAAATAGAAAATGACTTCTTTGTAATGACAGAATATTTGATCGTTGTAATGACAGAATATGTGTTCTTTGTACTGTCCGAAAATATTTATGGTATAATGACAGACCATATGTTCTTTATAATGACTGAACTAGTTCTCCATGTAATGACAGAACATATGTTTGTTGTAATGACAGAACATATGTTTGTTGTAATGACAGAACATGTTTTCTTTTCAAATACAGAATATTTATTCGTAGTATTGAAGGAACATGTATTTTTGTAATGACAGAACGTGTTTTTATTGTATTGACAGAACACGTGTTTATTGTAGTGGTAGAATATTTCTTCGTTATAATGACAACATGGTTTTGTTGTAATTATAGAATATCCATTTTTCGTACATGTTCTCGTTGTTTTGAGAAAACTTATTTTCGTTGTAATGAGAAAACATGTGTTCTTTGTAATGACAGAACATTTGTCCTTTGTAATTGCAGAACATTTTTCGTAATAATGACGAACAAGTTTTCGTTTTAAATGCGAAATATGCATTCTTCGTAATATTTGATCATGTTTTCGTTGAGATGACAGAACATGAGTTCTTTCGTAATGCCAGAACTTGTGTTAACTGTCATGAAAGAATATTAATTACAGCTATATTTCACTTGTCAGAATGTAAAAAAGCCACTGGTTGATACATTCATTCTGAAGAATATTGGTTGACTTGAGAGTGTTCTGACACACAAGTAGAAAAGAAATTCATTACCATTTACTGGATGAACATATGGGTGAATAGACACCACTCATGCAAATGTGTTGGGCAGGTCATCCTGGCACCACAGAGTAACCCACCTGCTGCATTAGGTGCTCTTCTATAAAATGAGGTAAGCTTAGCTGGCTTGCTTTTACCAAGAAGATTCAAGAAGGCAGCCATGTTAGAAAGTGAGTCATTTGACTTCTACACATTTGTTTTCTAATTTCGTTCTAATTTGATATTTTACAAAACAAACTAATTGCTGTCTATTGTAGCGTTGCAGTGTCTTGAAATGACGTTGGCTGAAACCAAGCTGAGATTTGTAGATGATGCCAAGTTTACATAAGATAAAAGAAAACGGTCAGATCCGTGGACAAAACTAAAATACCACACACTTTATTAAAGGTGCTTCAATCTCCTTTCAAAGAAGTTTTCAAAAGAGGAAGACGTGAAGTTGTATCTTGGAATCAATGAAAGTGAATTTATTTAGTTTACTGATTTTGAAATTTACGTCGTTCGTTTTCTTCTGTCAGTTACTTGCTAACTGACCGTTTTCAAGTTACTCGACTCCCTGAGTGACCGTTTCTCGCTTCTCCTAAAAGAATGAACTTTTGTTGAAGGTCCAATAAGACAAGAACCTGATTAACTGGTCCTAGGAGTTAACCAACACATTACAATATATCTCTTTATAGCATGAGTTACACGAAGATGATTGTAAAAGAAAAATAGGATGTAAAAGTAATGTTAAAGGAAAGTAAATTTTTGGAAAGGGCTTTAACCTACACCCGACCACACCTATCAAAAGACGCCAGTAAATGTTTCCAACTGCAAATGATCTTAGTCTGTTTTACGGAATGTCAAACATCTTTTATTTATTTCCCGCTGGATTCAGTAAGAGTACAAATGTTCATTCTCAGAATCATTTTAAACAGGTAAACACTACATATGTACTATAGCCACAATTAACGCCATGTGCGAAATAGACATATAATGTTCATAACGATAGAACATATGAAGAACATAGGAATCTCGAAATTCGAAAACAGGTAACGACTTGTTCGTTCAGGTACGAAACCTTTTTATTACTTTTGAGTTAAAGGTTTCGACATAAGGAGAGAGACACAATCTTTTTATGTTGGCTTCTTCATCTGGCCCCTATCTCGTGCGGTATCCATGGCGCACAAATTCTTCTCGCCTCAAAAGTCGAACCTGCTCGTTCCTAGTCTAGTATTCAACTCCCTTAACTTTCTTCAAATTCCCAAAAACCTCTGCGTGCTTGCGGTGCGTGACGTCTCTCGCACTCTGTCACCCGTTTCGTCTCGGACTATTGTGACACCTCTGAGTAACACCTTCGTCCGCCCGCGCGCCCCCGCGTTAACACCTGCATCAATGTTTGCACGTAACTAACCCATGTGCTGAGCCAAAAGGTTCTCAGCCTAACTAAACCCAAAAGCATGAACCGAAATCCCTCGGCACATACTTAGTATTGATATAAGTATTTTACGAGTCAATTATTAATACAGTTCAAAATAGTTATAAGCCTTTTTCTAAACAGATCAATTTACACCATAAATGATAGCTACTAATAGTCCAGGTCAGACTTGACCTTGTAGTTATGATAACAAGTAGTCAGTCGCTTAAAATCCACGAATCGTTTATCAGTTCCTGATGCAGTTTAGCGTCATTCCTAGGACACTCCACACAACCGCCTAAAGAGTACTCTTGAGATACTGTAAATAATAAAACAATAATTCAAAAAGGGAATTACTTAATATCATGGTGAATCGAGAAGTGGCTACGATATCCCATAGCCACTGGAAGCAGGTTTCGAAATTCCTCGAAAATTAGATATCCGTCGGCATGGAAAAAGAAAGCTTAATCAACTATATGTTACGGAATAAAAACGTTGGTGGAAAAGAGAAGTATTCACCACGGATCAAGATGTCACACTCTCGGCAATTGAAATCTTTTTCTGGATTTTGGTCACAGCTCTTTCTTCTTCGATTTTTCTATGAAAATCCACAAAAATGACAAGATCTATTTTTTCTTTGTCAAGTAAATTTCCTCTCGATTATAAACAGTGTCTAGTTTTCAAATCTGTATTTTGTTTTTCTAATTGTATTTAATTCGCAGAGGATTCTATATGTCACATCTACCGGTACAAATTTATCTACATGATCATATTTTAATAACTTGCGTAATTTCCAATGGATCGCCTTTCATACCCAGTCAGTCCTAATCTTGAATTATTTTTGTCGAGTTTCAATGTAATTGAACTTATCCTCTCTGACACCACAAGACCGACATTTGTTATTCTTCTGTGTATAACAATTTTTGCTTAGATTTTTATGACGTAATTTTTGCTACTTACAGAGATTCAGTTTCTCTTTCTAGATTTCTCCTTCTTTGCCAAATTTCTCATTTAGTTTTCGTTTTACCTTTTCTTCTTTCCATTTCAATCATACATCTTAGATGCATCAGGGAGGTCTTCAGTGATGCGCTGTCTTCATTGCCGATTTCGGGTTATGTCTGCATCATATCAGCTCCGACTTCTGCTTATTCTGCTTTCCTTCGTTTTTATTTCTTTTTCTTTTCTCTTTTTTCTTTGTTTCTTTGTTTCTTTCTTTCCAACAACACACCTTAAACTTGCAAATCTGATGGCTCTAGTATTGATAAAATATGCTCACCTCTTTCCAACATCGGGGATAAAATATCATCTTGGATTCGTTTCCTGTTATAATTGTTTTTATATATATGTGCTAACCCAACTCGAACGCCCGTATAAAGACACATAATCTCGACACTAAAAGACCATGTTGGTGATATGAGAAGGTTACTGGCGTTAAACATTCATAAAATACCATTCATATTCGATAATGTGCCATGAACAGTTAATCGAATTTTATGGAAATCATAAAAAAAAATAAATACAACACATTTATTACATATAGGTAGTCATCTAACTGAACATATAGAATTTAAAGAAAAAAGCTAAACGTTGAAACTAACAGTAATGAAGTGAATATTGCTACAAGCTACAAACACATTTAAATGGTATTTCTGGTTGAACAAAAGAACGTCATTTAAAAATAAAAAAAGAAAAGTAAAAAAAAGATTGCAACAAATAAAAGGAAGTTACCATACTACCAAGCATATAAACCAAGTACTAAAATATAAAACTGTAAAATGACTTTAAAGATGACTGAGAAGCGTTTGGTATGCATTGATGTTATGCATATTAATAAGAGGTTTGATGGGACAGAGCAACGTACATGTTAATAACAAGGTATATCAAAGGACATTTATTACAACAACAAATGCGCAAGCAATATTTTGCTCACATAAACTGGTTGGTAATGAAACTTTCATATCGTTTAAGTCCAAATTTTCAAAACAACATTAAAAAACAAAAGCTTTAAATTCCAGCCGGAATATTAGTAAAATTTTAATATCTTTTCAGCGAGCTATATTATTATCTTAAATATCCATTTTAAAGCGAAGAATAAAAGACAAAGTACAGTACTGTGAAAGTTTTAGTAGTTCTCGCCACCTATGATTAAATTCTATCGAAAGTATTTACTTACTTTTTACAGACTATTGCGGAAAAGATTATTATTATTATTATTATTATTATTATTATTATTATTATTATTATTATTATTATTATTATTTACTCCTTTAGAGTTTTTCACATCAGTGCTAACTGATGGTTTCTCACTGGAGTTTGAGTGACAGCAAGTCTCCTCAAGTCTCCAGGACTTGTGTCAGAATTCTGGCCGTTCTTAGCAATGCTGTCGTTTGGATAGTCTTTGTCCGTCCTCCAATTTCCAAGTCTTCCAGGCCTTTTAATAATTCTTTTGTTATTGTGCCTAACGCACCAATCACATTTGGCACAATCGTTACTTTCATGTTCCACAGCTTTTCAACTCTCTAGCAAGGTTGAGGTACTTATCTTTCTTTTCACTTACCTTCAGATTTATTTTGTGGTCCGCCGGGACAGAAAAGTCGACAATTTTACAAATTTTCTTTTTTGTTTTTGATTATTATGAGGTCTGGTCTTCTGGCCGGGATTAGGTGATCCGTTTGTATGTTAAAGTCCCATAGGAGTTTATGCGAGTCATTTTCAAGGGCAGGCACCGGATTGTGCATATACCATTTGTTTGTATGGTCGAATTGAAATTTCCTGCACATTTCCCAGTGGATCACCTTGCCGAACCAGTCGTGTCTCGCCTTGTACTCCTTCTGTGCTAATTTGCTGCATTCACTGATTATGTGATTAGTCGTTTCGTCTCTGTCACCACATAGCCTACATTTACTGTTTTGTTGCATCTTATCTATTCTCGCTTTGATATGATTGGTTCTTATGGGATTGTCCTGTGCTGCTATTAGGAGGGATTCCGTTTCTTTCTTAAGGTTCCCTTTTCTTAGCCAGGTCCAGGTTTTCTGGTGTATAATGTGGTTTATTAGACGTTTAAAGCAGCCATAGAATTGTTTTCCTTCCCATTTTTGTTTCCTAGTTGTTATCATTCTTTCGTTTATCGTGTTGTCCGTATCGACTCTGATGGTTGTAATTAGTCCTCGTTCGTTTTTTTCTATGTAGTCTTCGAGCCGTTGTATGGATGCGTCAAAGGTGTCTTCGATGCTGGCAAGTCCTCATCCTCCCTCTTTTCTAGATACATATAGTCTGTCAACGTCGTCTCTGGGGTGTAATGCCTTATGTATAGTCATTAGTTTTCTTGTCTTTTGGTCCATTGTTAGTGGCACAGCCAAGTATTTATTCCTTTGATGAGGTTTCTGCTGGAGAGTTTTGTCTCAAGCAGTTTTCGCGTTCTCCTGAGATATTCTTTTCGGATCATGTCTTTCATTTGCACTTGTTTGATGGTGTCAGCCTCCAAGATGCCCAAGTATTTGTAGATTTCCTTTTCTTCTTCTTCTTCTTCTTCTTCTTCTTCTTCTTCTTCTTCTTATTATTATTATTATTATTATTATTATTATTATTATTATTATTATTATTAGCTGGTGTCTTTTCACAAGAGTTTTAGTAAAAGAAAGTCTCGAGGATTCTTTTCAGTATTCTGGCCGATCTGGATGTAGTCTACTGTAGTCTGGATGGATCTTCTGTTGTCTGGATGGTAACAATTTGTCTTCTGTTTTCCATGTCTTCCTGTCCCTTGACCAATTTTTGTTAATTATGTCAATTTCACCAACCACAATTGTTATCACCATCACCTTCATGTTCCATAGATTTTTTTGAAGTTCTCTAGCGAGGTCTAGGTACCTATCTCTCTTTTCACTTTCTTTTATATTCACTGTGTTGTCAGTCGAAACGGCAAAGTCCTCTATTTGGCAAGTTCTCATTTTTTGTCGACTATCACTAGGTCTGCTTGTCTGGCCGAGAGCAGATCAACTGTTTGTATTACTCCTTGAGAGTTTTTCATACCAGTTCAAGGTGAGGGTTTTTCACTGGAGTTTGAGTGATTGCGAGTCTCGTTAAGATTCTTGGGCTCTGCTTAGTATCCTGTCCGATCTTAATAATGCTACAGTCTCGATGGTCATTCAAGTTCTTCGTCTTACATTCCCTTTAAAAATTCTTTGTTGTCTCAAGTGCACTAATAACAATTGGTATCATCGTCACCTTCATGTTCCATAGATATTTTTTAGTTCTCAAACAGGTCTCTCTTTTCGCTTTCTTAAAATTTTATTCAATGGTCTACCGGAACGGTAAAGTCCACTATTCGGCAGTTTCTCTTTTTTATTGATTATCACTTAGTCAGCTTGTCTGGGTGAGATTTTGTGATATGTTGGTATGTCAAAATCCCAAAGAACTACTATTATCATTATTATTATTATTATACGTCCAGTGAGTTTTTCACACAGTGTTATCTCATGGCCTTTCCTTTTAGTCAGAGTGACAGCAAGTCTCATCCGATCTCCCAAGAGCTTTCTCTGTATTCTGACCGACCCTAGCAATGATCTGCTTTTGATAATCACGATATGTTCTTCAATTTCCAACTCTCCTAGTTTTTATTTCAAGCCTTTGAAACCGTTCTAAGCTCATTGATTACAGCTGGTATCACTATAATCCTCATGTTCCATAGAAAGTTTAGTTTTCTCTCAAGTACTTATCACTCTTTTTACTTTATTTGATTTTCAGTCAGTGGTCTGCAGGTAGAGCAAAGTCCACTAAATGGCAGGTTTTCTGTTTTGACTAAATTATCACCAGATTATCTGCCAGGGATTAGGAGATCCATTTGTATCTCAAAATCCCAGAGAATTTTATGCGTCACATTCTTCTGGACTGATTCTTGTTTTCGCATATGCCATCGAGTAGTATGATCAAATTTCCATTTATTGCACAATTCCCAGTGGATTACATTTCCTAACCAGTCATGTATAGTCTTATACTCGTTTTGTGCAAGGCTGCTACTATGGGATCGTCTCTCTCTCTCTACAAATCTATATGCGCTATTCTGTTGCATATTATCGATTTGGGCTTTAATATGATTGGCACGTATCATTTGCGAGAGTTTTTCACAAAAAGTGTTAGCTGACGGATGCTCACGGGAGTCTCAGTGACAGCAAGTCTCCTCAAGTCTCCTGGACACTTCTCAGTATTCTGGCCGATCCCAAGAAAGCTATTGTTTGGATGGTCTCTATTCGTCATCTAATTTCCAATTTCTTCAGTCCCGGTACCAATATTTTGGTGACTGTACCGGGCACACCTACGACAATTACAATCACCGTTACTTTTATGTTCTATAGTTCTTTTCAGTTCTCTAGCAAGGTTTAGGTACTAATCTCTCTTTTTGAATACTTTTAGTTATACTTTGTGGTCAGCTGGAAAAGTACAGTCCACAATTCGGCTGGTTCCATTGTTTGTTTGTTAGTTGTTTGTTTGTTTGTTTTGTTTTGTTTTTGTTTATTTTACTATCATCATTTATTTTCTGGCAGTTTGCTGCATCATTTTATATTTCCATTTTGTGTTTTTTCCAGTCGTTATCATTACTTTTATTATTATCATTGACGATTTTTATAATAATGATGTTGTTATTTACTTCGGGGTATTCCTCTTTCTCACTTTAAGAAACAGATATAAACTAATTTTCCGAAGTGTTATATGATCTAGATCATTCAATCCTGAAGTAGTATGAACTCAATTCGGAGTAGATCAAACTACCTGAGTTAATAGAAGTTTCTATTTCTCTCCGAGCTGTGACCTTGACAAGGGCCAGAAATAAACACTCAAGAAAGGAATTGAGTTTAACAAATATATAAACAAAGAACATTAATAAAACATATACAAATCAGAGGGTTACCCGCGAGACGGTTACGGTCCGACTTTCATGCCTGTCTGCTGGAATATTGCCTTCTGCCTTTGAGCAATACTTGCTGCTCTTTATAGCTGGGAGAGTTCGTGCGTGCATGGGTAAATTAATATAACACTTTGTATGACTCCCAAGAAACTAATGACCAGATTGGTTATTTCAGTCTTCATACCCGTAGATTGAGATACTCGTAGTATAATGGTTTTCATCCACCAAAATATTTCAAATCTTTTGCCGAGGCAGATTGCACATCACTTTGCGCTAATCCCTTGTGTCACATTCTTCTCGTGCCGAGGGTTTCGGTAAATGCATATTCGCCATTCTGTTGATATCGCTCTCCGAAACTTTGTTCCTTGGTAGTTTCTTGCTTACTTATTTCATATGTTTCTACATAACTAAGAAGACGATACTTTTACAGTAGTTAATAATGAGTTAGGGCTTTTATCTATTAATTGTATAAATGACAACTCCCCAAATATGTTAACATCGCTAGTCTGAATGATTTTTCCTTGATATCCATGCAATTTCTCAGGCGTTTTGATCTATTATTTGATTCTGAGCTTATTATTATTTGCTCTTTTTCGAGTTTTTCAAACCAGCGTTAGCTGATGGTTTTTCACTGAAGCTTGAGTGACAGCATTCAAGCCGATCTCAATAATTCTGTAGTTTGGATGATCTCCACTCGTCCTCTAACTTCCAAATGATTCTCTCCTTTTATCAATCCTTCGGTGATTATACCAAGAGCACCAATTAAAATTGATATAATTGTCACTCTAATGTTCTATTGTTTATTCATAATTCCCGAGCAAGCTAAAGGTACTTATCTTTCATTTTGTTTTCTTTAAATTTTTCTCTGTGCTTAACCGGGACAGCAATGTCCACAATACGGCAAGTTCTTTTTCTTGTTGATAATTATTGTTATTATCATTTTCAATATTATTAGTATTATTTGAAGGCACTTGGAACTCGGAGAATCTTAAAGTCCTAAGAAATAAAACAACCCTAGTCAGAAGGTTAGACCTAGTGTAACTCATCAAGAAGAAAATAATTTGTCCTCTAATGGATTGTTTGCTCAGTCAGCCGGCGCTGTAGAATACATCGATTGCACCTATGCAGAGGGGTAAGATCCCCTCAACGAGTATCCTAGATATGACACTAAACATTCTAATGGGGATGTTCCAGTGATGCTAGGGTTGAGCGGAATGCAGATTACCCCTTGACTGCCGCTGATCCCTGTTTCATTCTTGCCCGGAATGGTAGCACCTGATAGTACCCTATCAATGGGTTAAATAGAAGTAACCTGCCTACTTATGCTAAACTAAATGGTTTAAAGTAGAACTGTTGCTTAACTGAATAGCTTGAAATAGAAATGTTTAACAATTAAACTGCTCACTTATGCGAAATTGTATTGTTTGAAATGGAACTGTTTTTGACATAGGAACTGTACTTATGCTAAACTGAATTGTTTAATATAGAAATGTTTTGACATTTAACTGTGTGTAAAGAAAATCTATACTTATACTAAACTGAATTAGCTGAATTAGAACTGTTTGAATGAACTGAATAGATTGAAATAGAAAAGATTTTTGCAATTCTATAATTCATGGAAAATTGAATTGTTTGAGATAGAACTGATTATGTGAATAAAAATGGATTTGAATAGAACTAAAGTACGTACCTATGCAGAACTGATTTTGTTTAATTAGAACTGTTTGACTAAATTGAATAGCTTGAAATAGAAATGTTTTTGTCATTTAAACTATCTACTCATGCTAAACTGAATTGTTTGAAATAGAACTGACTATTTATATAAAAATGGATTTGACGTTAAATAACTTACAAAGGTAGATATGCCATAAATTCAACGAACCAATCAACCATCAAATGGATTTTGCCTTTCTGCGGACAACACAATGAAATTGAAAGGAAAAAGAAAATACTTTGATTTTGCCTGAAAAATAGACAAAATGACATTGTAGTGTGAACAGTTGCAACGGTACCCAACGGCCTGCTAAGAAACAAACAATTGAAAACAATGAAAAAAATAAGGAAATTAGAAACCACATCACTATTAGGATCAGCTTAAAATCATAGAAGTGCCATGTAAGCCTGGGAAAACTAGCTTTCATTCGGGTTCTTTCGAAAAAAAATGAGTTAATGATGGTATGAAGAACAGCGCAGAAGAAGACATGACTGAGTGGGTAAGCTGATCCATTTGGGAAATGTGGAAGAAATTTAAATTTTACCACATGAATAAATGGTATATGCACAACCCAGCAGCGGTCCTAGAGAATGACACTCATAAACTCCAATGGGACTTTGACATATAAACAGATATCCTGATCTCGGCTGACTACAGAATAAAATTGAAAGAATGTGAAAAGAAGGATAAGTACCTCGACCATTTTAGGGAATTAAAAAAACGATGGAACATGAAGGTGATAATTATACCAATCGTGATTGGTGCTCTTCGTGCAGCAACTAAAGGATTACTAAATGGACTGGAGGACTTGGAGGTTGGAGGACAAGTGGAGACTATTCAAACTACAGCCGTTCTTAGAACGGCTATGATACTGAGAAGAGTCCTGGAGACTTGAGGAAACTTGCTATCACTCATATTCCAGTGAAAGACCATCAGAAAAACTCTCAATGAGTAAGTAATATCAATAATGATAATACCGACGACCAGACCTAGTGCTAGTTAGCAAAAAAGAAAAACCGCCGAATAGTGGACATTGCCGTCCTGGCATACTACAGAATGAAAATAAAAGGAATCGAAAAGAGAGAGAGATAAGTACCTAGACCGTACTAGAGAACTAAAAAAAACTATGAGACATGAACGTGATAGTGATACGACTTGTGGTTGGCTTACTGGGGACAATCCCAAAGAAATGGTAACAAGACTTGATAACTTGTACATAAGAGGACAAGGAGGGAAAATTCAGACTACTGCACTATAGTGTACGGCAAGAATGGCGAGGAGAGTTTTGAAAACTTCAGAAGACTTGCTCTCGCTCAAACTTCCGTGAAATACCATCAGCTAATGCAAGTGTGAAAAACTCTTAAAGGTATAAGGGAAAATGATGATAAAAACAAACCATGATTTGTCCAAGAGAATAAGGCGTATGAAATGTTCAATAGTTTTAAGGTACGAACAATCATCGAATTCCCGCAAAAATAACAGACCTAGTATTTATTAATAAGAAAATGTGTACCTGCTATATGGTGAATGTTCCCTTTCCAGCGACTCACTGAGTGAAAATAAAAGGAAGCCAAAAGATAGCCAAATACTTGGACTTTGCTAGGGATAAAAACAGTGGAGCATGAAGGAGGCAGGGAAACAATTGTTATTAGTGAGCTTGGAATGGTCCATAAAGGATTAGAGAAAAGACTGGAAAGGTACTGGTTGGTTGGTTGGTTTGTATCACAGCGTATAAACCCTTTTCAGGTCATTCAACGCTGAATTACATACCAAACAATTCAGTTTAGTATAAGAATAATATTAGTTTACAAATGTTTAACTGTCAAAACAGTACTATTTCAAACAATTCAGTCGAGCATAATCATACAGTTTTACTGTCAGAAAGAGTCCTATTTCTAACAATTCAGTTTGACGAAAGTTCGGACAGCTCTAACTCAAAAAGTTTATTTTAGCATGAGTATAGAGTTTAGTTCTGTTTGTCCCATAGACAGGACCCTGTCAGGTGCTATCACCCCGGGACAGAGTGGACCTGAGAGCGATTGCAGTGAATGCGTATTTCGCATTCTCCAAAGCTCTTGCATTACTGGAACCTCACCATCAGATTGTTTTGTATCATATGCAGGACACTCTTTGGGAATGTCTCACTCCTCTGCAGAGAAGCAGTCGGTGTATTCTACAGCCCCAGCCGACTGGGCAAAGGAAAAGCACAGGAAATCAGCGATAGAATTGAGATGGTTATAATACTCATTGAAGTCTTGGATACCTAAGGGGACTTGCTCTAGCTCATATTTCAGTAAAAGATCCCCAGCTGGCGCTGTTGTGAAAAACAAAGAACTAAAGAAACAATGACGGACAAGAAATACTGACAGCATGTGAAAGGAAAAGAGAGAGGTTTCGGTAGCATTGAGAATAGCGTCAAGGAATCAATATGAGGACTCAAGAACGATTTAAGAAGAGCATAAATGATCAATTACAGCAGCCAATATCAGAAGTGGATAAAAGTACAGAGAGAAAAAACAAAGGAATCTAGGAAGAAGAAATGAGTAGAAAAAGAAATGTATAGAGGTTTCAAGCGACAAACTGCTGATAATTGCATAGAAGATGTGGACCAGCTACGCAAGGAAAATCTTAAGAGAAAAACTGAAGCTCTTCTCATAGCAGTACCAAACGACGCCATAAGGACAAATTATGTTAAAACAAAAATCGATACTGCAGAACAGAATAACAAGTGTAGGTTGTGTTGAGTACGAAATATAACGATTATTTACTCCGTAAGGGAATGCAGTAAACTCGCATAGAACGACTATAAGTTTTGGCATATCTAGGAGAGAAAGATCAACAGGAAATTGTGCAAAATACTGAAATAAGACCATAATACATAATGGTAAACTGACAAACCTGTATCTGTGAGACACATGAAATTCTTTGTGATTTTTTTAAACGGCTAGACGATCAGATCTGATGAAAATTACCAAAAAGAAAGAGTACGTGTCGTCTTGTGGAATTTTCCGTTTCGGTGTACCACTAAGGAAAAATAAAAGTGGGAAAATCGATGAATACAAAGACCTTCCGAGAGAACTACAAAAAAAAACTTCTGGAACAGGAGGGTAACTGTGAAGGCAATTGTGGTTTGTATGTTTGGAACGGTCCCTAAAAGCCTGGAAGAAAGATTCCATGGTTTGGAAATAATAGAAAGAATCCAGACACCCCAGCAAGATTACTCGTTCGTGTCCAGGATACCTTGACTCAGAAATAAAACAATTGTAGAACATGCAGTTTAAGGTGATTCTAATTGTGGCCGTTGCACTTGGAGTGGTTCGCAAAAGATTTGAAGAAATGGAAATCCGAGGAAAAGTCGAGACTATTCCGGCAACATCATTGTTGTAATCGGTGAGAATACTCACAAGAGACCTGAAGGGAAGTGATGTTATTTAGTGTTCAGTGAAATTAGAAGGATTAACAAAATTCGACGATACTAACAAATGGTAAATGACAACCCAGAACCTGTCCTAGAAAATGAATCGCATAAACTCCTATGGGACTTTAATATACAAACGGATCACCTAATCCCGGCCAGGAGACCAGACTTAATAATAATCAACAAAAAAAAAAGAGAAATTGCAAAATAGTTGACTTTGCTGTCCCGGCAGACCACAGAATAAAACTGAAAGAATATGAAAAGAAGGATAAGTACCTTGAGCTTGCTAGGGAACTGAAAAAACTGTGGAACATGCAGGTGACAATTATACCAATTTTAATAGGTTGCTTTGGAACAGTAACTAAGGGATTACTAAAGGGACTAGAGGAGTTGGATGTTGGCGGACGAGTGGAGACCATTCAAACGACAGCATTCTTGAGAACTGCCAGAATACTAAGAAGAGTCCTGGAGACTTGAGGAGACTTGCTGTCACTCAGACTTCAGTGAAAAACCATCGGCTATCGCTAATGTGAAAAGCTCTAATGAGTGAATAATAATAATAATAATAATAATAATAATAATAAGAAGAAGAAGAAGAAGAAGAAGAAGAAGAAGAAGAAGAAGAAGAAGAAGAAGAAGAATGACGATGATGGACAAATTTTTGATCTTGTAAAGGCGAGACAAAAACTGTGAAACATGAAGGAGACGGTGATGCTGGTGATAGATGGTGTGATTTGAACGCTCCTAAAGTCTTGGAAAATTCTAGAGGAATGGGGTGTCAGAGAAAGAGTCTAAAGTATACAGACGATACTGACAGTAATGTATGTTAGAATATTCAAAAGTGTCCAGAAGATCTGTGGAAATATATGTCACTAATGGTCCTGAGAATTAACACAAGGTAATAACTGGTGTGTATAACTTGTGAAGAGATATATATATAAATCGTCATCATAAGGGAGCTTTGACAACAAGCTCCAATAGAATAGAGAATATAGAAAGAATTTCTGGAGATGCTCACAGTGAACTGAGCAATAGATTAGCGTTTGGCTACACCGATAAATAGCATATACACAAACCAGAAACTGTCCTTGAAAAGGAATTGAATACTTTCTCGGGAGTATCGAAATCTAAACAGATCGCACATTCCACCCCAGAAGACCAGATATAATTTTGAATAACAAGAAAAAATCAATTTTCATCTTGTACATTTTGGCATTCCAGCAGATCACGGTGAAAATAAAGAATGTGGAAAACTGTATAAATACAAGAACTTTGGAACGGAGAATTATTTTGGTTGTGATTATCCTCGTCGTCATTGTGGTAAGTTGAAACTCAACGTCTCGGTTACCTTTATCCTCCGTCCTTCCTCCGCTGTCCCTTGTTTACCTGGCTATATAAATCATTCAACCTGGGAAATGATTCTTAAATTTAAAACTAATTTCCCAGGTTAAATCATTTCTATACCCAGATAAACAAAGAACACCTGAGGAAGGCCTGAGAATACAGAGGCCGAAAATTTGTCCTTCAACTTACCACAATAACAATGAGGATAACAGTCCGAATAATCACAACCAAAATTATGCACATCAAGTCTCATTTCAAAAATTAAGACATATTTGGAAAAGAAGTTTGATTTTATGGTATATGATCCATTGTTGCTTATGTGATATCAACTTTTGTTTTTACATATATATCAAATATGATTTGTGTAGTATCTTGAAGAAAGAGATACACAGAGAAATACGAAGTTAAAGAGATTGAACTGTACAACCCAGAGTATATAGAATATTAACAGTCTCTCACCAGATGTCGATATTCACCTGTCAACCGCTACGCAAGTGTCACCTTTTACACATCGAGGCTACCGGGTGTCAGGTGGTACGAGCCACGACACAACAATTTGTAAACACATTTTATCGATACACGCCGTAGAATGATCGAACATTTCTATCTCCAGCAATTCAGGTTAGAATGTCAACAATGCTAAATGATTACTAGTATTCATATCTCTAATATTTAACTATACACAAGTAAATGATCTAACACTTCTATTTCAAACAATTGAGTTTAGCCGAAGACAATTGGTTGCACCCAAGTTAAAAGTCAAACTGTTCTATTTGACCCATAGATAAGATCCTAGCAAGTACTACCACTCCGGGTAGGAATGAACTTGGAAATTATGGTAATGAAAGGGTACTCCATATTCCCCAAAGTTTAGCCTTACTGGAGCCTCAAAATCAGATCGTTTAATGTCATATCCAGGACACTCGTAAATGGGGAGTCTTACTCCTCTGCTGTGAAGCAGTCGGTGTGTTGTACAGTCCCAGCCGACTAGTCTATTGGGGTAGAGGTGCGGACCATGCAGGTAACAGTAAAATCAAGGATAATTTAATTCTTTGGAACAATTCCTGAAAACCCTTGAATGAGACTAGACGAACTGGTGATCAAAAAAAGAATTGAGATTACTTCAGTAAAACAAACATTTGTTAAAATACTTAAAAGAGTCTAAGACACCTGGGGAGGCCGGATGTTTTTTGGTGATTTCAGAGAAACAAACAGTTAGAATTGGCGGGAAGAAATTTGCGACAAAGGATAAAAATATTGTAGAACATAATGTCACGAAGACCCCAGTTAAAGATCATCGGCTAATGTTGGTGTGAAAAGCTCGATAATCATAACATGGCAAGGTATGAAAGGATATTCAGTGGAAATTTTACAAAGGATTAAAATTTTACTATTCAAATAAATTATTAATGCACAAACGAGAATCTGTTTCTCGATTAAAAAAAAAAAGGTGGGGCATAAGATTTTGTGGAATTTTGATGTATAAATGTAGGACTGAATCACAGCCAGAAAATCAGACATTAATCAACAAATGTTGAATATTAATCGGAAAATTCCTTTGGCATGACTCATAAGTTGTGAGAGTTGCATAACAGGCTATGTCCTTTTTTCCTGAAGTAAACAGGATAATGGAGCTTTCTCAACGGAATTGACGCGTAATTTGCATGGTTGACATGCTACACAGGAGGCTTGTCCACGTACAAAGCGTAGGTAAGAGGTGTGACCACGAGGATTGCGAGGGTGCCTGGAAATTATATAAACCAGGGAAAATTTTGACCAAAATTGAACGAAAAAGAACTGCAGAGATACTAGGCTTTACGCCACACTGGGCTCTGGACTTGAGCCAGACTAACCGGGGTTGATAGGTAGAAAAAAGCCTAAGCTGTACGACAATTGCAAAAGTCGAGAAGCAAGGTTAAACTAAAATCATTCTATGCCGTGAAATAATACCAGACTCACGAAAGCAAAGAAGCGAAAAGAGACTAAGATGATTCAAGACCTTGGGGTAATGCAAGAGTTGCGAAAGCAGAGAAGTGAGAAGAAACAAAGATGATTCGATGCCTTGAGATAATCCAGACTCGAAAAAACAGAAAAAAAGAGAAACTAAAATAATTCGATGCTAGAGCTGGCCCTTAGCTAGACCCACGAAAGTAGAGAAGCGATATGAAATTAATATGATTTAGTGCATTGAGATGGCCCTGTACCAGTCATGCGAAAGCAGAACAAAATGGTACATTGACGATTCGTTTCTCCCCCTCTGTGTAAATCTATGTTGTTTTCGATTCTCTGCCACTCTACCCATACGTTTCAAGTAATATAATGGAAAAAAAGGAAACAGATTTTATTTTTGTACATCAGGTTGGTTTTCTTTCTCTAATATACAACACAACAATGAAAAGAGAATTTGTCAACTGGATGGATTTTGCCTTTTCAGCATACCACATAGTTGAAAATGACAAAAAACGAAAACCTAGAAAATACTTAAAGCTTTTCAGAAAACTATACAATAATTGTGGAAAATCTGAATGATGGTAATAACAATTGTTCTTAAAGAGCTTGGAACAGTCTTCAAAGTGTGTGAAAATATCTTGGGAAGTTGGAAGACTTGAAAATTTCCTGACAACAGTGGTGTTTCGATCAGCTAGTATACTAAGAAATGTCTTTGAAAATTGTAATGGTACCTACTTACATGGTAATGGACTATTCCACCTCAATATATACTGACTCTACTTGACACTTGGGGAGAGAACCTCCAATCAGAGGCGTCTTGGCCTTTTGGCGTTGATCAAAAAGAGGCATCCGCATTCAATACTTTGGTAAACCACGGGTACTTTCGTGTTCGTTTCTGTATCCGTTTTCGCTTCTGGATCCGTTTCCAGCTACGTGTCCGTGTTACCTTCCGTGTCTCTTCCAGCTTCCGTTTTTGTTCCTGGGTCGGCATCCGTTGCTGTGTCCATGTCCGTATCCGTGTTGATATCCGCCTTGTGGCCCAGTATCATGTTACCGCCAGCTTTCCAGTCACGTTTACATTCCTGATTGCAAATTTCAATCATGGAAGGATCTTCTACTTCTTCCATCAAAGAAGTTATTTAAGCCCCATCTCTTGTTACGTCAAAATAAGCCCTCCTTATGCAGTCGGAAGAACGAGGGAGACCGAGGACCCAATCTCAAAGTATCCCGTCATCTCGTCCGATTGAGTCCAATTGGCCTTCACTCCGAGTCCTCAACCCCAATTCAGCCTGGGTAAAAGGTTAACAGCCCAAGTCCAACCAAAACAAGTACATGGAAGGTCCAACAGAAAGACCCGGAAGACTATGAGAGGATGGGCAAGTACGCCGAATTCATTAAAGGGAATGAAATTTTGCCCATTCCTGAGATAGTCATAACAGACCTCAAGTCCAGAAGGTTGGTTGAACTCAAGAAAGAAAGTTTCGAGGATCTGCGTCGAACAACAGACGTCTCCTGCGAATATTTCTGTCGCAGGAGTTTTACGACGTCGGATGTCCTTATGCCGACGGAAGAGCGGACTGCCAAGGGGGCAGCAAACAACATAGCCACTAAGTTCTTCCCACTGCAGCCAGAATACATGGGTACTCGAAGGATACGTGTAACCGTATGTAACGTCCCAGCGTTCATCACAGGCAAGGTTTTAGCTTCGTTCCTCAGCACATATGCTCGCGTAGAGGAAGTAAATATTCTCAGGTGTACTGCCGGGACTGCCAACAGAGACTTCATGTTCCGGCTATGCCTAACAAGGGAAGGATTTCAAGCCATCTCCGAAACACTTATTAGTTAGGATAGGCAAATGATTGTAGTGGTGGAGTGCAGACGACTATGCTGCTGGGGCTGCAAGCAACTCGGTCACATTCTGCCCTCAAAAAGACCAAACAGCAACTACCACAGCTACTACAACAGCTACCTACAAATGAAGGCAGGGTCCTGACCAGCCGAAAAGCAATGAAGGTTGGAACGAAGTGACACGGAAAAAGGGGAAAAGTGGATCCCTCAAAAGCAGCAGGCGCAATTTAACCTACCAAGGAATAAAACCCTTCCAATTAAATAACCCTGACCCAGCTCAGGCAACATTAGAACCAGTTGCAGCAACATTAAAACCAGACCCAGAGAAAGCCCCAGCAGAATCTCGAAGCCTGGAAAAACCCTCAGCATCTTCTCCAGTATCATCACCAACTACCAAGGTTTTTTTTTTCTGGGAACAAGAAACTAACAACAGAACCAGCAACAGAGGAGACACCTACAGAGACAAGCTTCGACCTTAAAAAGAGAAGGGACAGTGGAGAGGGATCCTCCCAATAAATATGCCCCAATACATCTCCCCAACAAGATCTCCTGGAAGGCCCATTCAATATGCTGTCACAAACTCCCTTACATCAACCTCCCCCACATCAATCCGCACCACAACTTCCCCTATAACAACGAGTGAGTCCGCCTCAAACACCATATTTACCCTCACTCACCCTCTTCTCTTTCTCCTCTCTAGAACTGTTCAAAAAACAGTCCCAATCTTAACTGATACGCCTCCCTTACTGAGACGGACAAAACTATCCGGTGAAGAGTCAAGTCGGTATCACCGGAAGTCAATCTAGAACAATTCAAGAAGGCAGTGGCTCTGTGCTTTGTATATCCGGAACCGATAGGTGATTTCTAGCTTTGAAAGGCACTGAAGCCGCAGATGGATTTCGTAAAGAAATTTTAAAAAGAGTGTCAATCCGCTGAACATTAGGAGTTTACCCATGGTGACAGCCTTCGTTCGCTCAGTTGGCAGCTGTACCCATACCGTATGGAAGTTCTTGGAGGAGGCTTGCCAAACTGATGCGGACATGAGGCTGGCGGAGCTGCAGCACCTCTCCCTGAGCAAAGTAATGACAAAATGTGCTGGGAGGACTCATATTTATGTTTATCCTTCCTTTTACAGATCTTTAAAGGTGTTGTTCCCTCTTGATGTCGGAGGATTGTCCAGGAATGGCCATGGAACCACTGAGCTCCCCGAGAACCGTTGGCATCCTCACCCCTGAAAATTTCTCGCCCATCGTCGACACTGTGTAGGTAAGTGGGTCAGGATGACCCTAAACCTTGCGAGTTTGAACGTGAGGGGACTGAGGAATCTAAATAAGTGCGTTTGTTTGATGAAATTTCAAACCTCTGTGTAAGCATCGCTGCAGTGCAGGAGACTAACTTCACCTGCGCGGAGGATTATAGGATTCTGACAGGAGACTTTGTGGTCTTTTAAGTATTCGACGGCCGCTGCGGCGCTGAGGTCTCTTTGCTAGTTGAACGCAACCTTAATGCGAATATCAATCTTATCTTTGCAGGTGTTGAGGGCCGGCTGGTTGTGGTGAATATTGCCGTTATAACCTTCGAGTTCCGATTGGTTGCGGTCTATGCACCCAATGCTCCTGATGAGAGACGGCGGTTGGAGCCATTCCTTGATGAATCGAAGCAAGTAATTCTAGTGGGTGATTGGAATGCAATCCTTGATCCCAGGATAGATAAGGGTGGACGGGGTGCTAGAGGGTCGGGAAGGTGTGAAAGCAACCTGATCTAGTTCTTGGCCGAGTTCGATCTGATCGACAGGTTTCGACTGGATCACCCAGGGTGAGAGATGTGGCTGTGAATAGGTAATTTACCAGTGGGCAGGTTCGGACTTATCTGGACAGAGTGTTAGAAGAGCGGATACGGATTTCGTTAGTTGTCCCACGTTCAACCGGATAGGTCTGACTGACCATGAACTCGTTAGAGTCAGTCAGCGATTAGCTAATAGGCCAAGTCTGGCTGGTTACTGGAGGTTCAATACCTCCTTACTGAAGATAAGAGACTTCCGGGAACGGCTAGAAACCTTAATTCAGCGGGCGCTTGTGATGGGGTTTACTGGGAATAAGTGGTGGGAATCCCTTAAATATAGGATTAGGGACTTGGCCATCACATACGGCCAACATCTCCAATTAGATTGGGCCAAGAAGTGGAAGTCTTTAGAGGATAGACTCTCTCGGGCGGTGGAAGTGGAGGGACTCCATAGCCATAGATCTAGCTAGGTGGGACCTTGACCGCGAGGCTACCGAGCGTTGCAAGGGATTTGTAGATAAAAATAGGATAAAAAGAGTTTCCAACAAAGTCGTGAGATGTAACGCATTTATGCGTAAGGAAGGGTCATGGAGGTTTCCCAATCGGTACATCGAGTTCGTTAAGTCTCCAGGCGGGCGTGTGCTGCTGTCGAACCGCGAGATGCGCGAGGCTTTTTGGGCGCATCGCTTTGACCGCTGTCCTGACCTCCCGGTTCGGGAGTTTAGCAACAATTTAGTAGACTTCCCCCGATTTGGGGTGGCAGAAGCAGCTAGTTGTGAGGGTGTGGTTACGGAATGCGAAGTCCGTAATGCGTTGAAACAGATCAGCCTCAATAAGTCGCCGGGACTGGATGGTTTACTTATGAAGTGCACTTGAGGATGTCGCACATGTTTCTCCCTATTCTGACGGATATTTTCAACCAGTGGTTTGCCCAGGGAGCCATTCCTTGTAAAATTACCAAGGGTATGATCACATTGCTAAAGAAAGGTGGCAAGCATGTTTGGGAGGATCTGGATGATTACAGGCCCATAAATCTGCTAAACAGAGTCAAAGATTTTGGCCTGGGTCTTAGTAAACCGTTTGCAGCTTGTTATTACTGATCAGATTGGACTGGAGAAGAACTACGCCGTGAAGGAAAGATAGATCCAGGACAACATGCATCTGGTTCGCGAGATCCTAGAGGGGTTAGATGACGACGCAGAAGCCACGATGATCAATTTAGATCAGTCCAAGGCCTTCGATTAGGTGGACCACCAGTTTCTGGGGACGGTTTTGGAGACCACCGGATTCAAACCGCAGTTCTGCAAATGGATGACCATATTGTGTCTCAACCCACAGGCGGGGGTGTAGGTAAACGGAAGGCATTCGAGGGCTTTCGCGATCGATCGTTCCGGCAGAGTTGCCCCAAGTTGCCTCTTCTCTATGTCCTCGCTTTGGAGCCCCTGCTCCGTAGGCTTAGGGATGAGGAGGCTTGTCCAGCTCTGCATGGAGTCTCCTTAACAACTGCGTCCGAACGAAGGTCTCTGCATACGCCGATGATATTCTTTTTGTGTCCAACCGACAGGACATACTGGCAGTTAAAAAGGCGGTCGAGAGGTACGAGAAGGTGGGATGCCAATATCAACTTTGACAAGAGCGAATGTTTGAGGTTTTGTGCTTGGAGGGGTAGCATCCCCCTGCAATGGCCCTTACACAGGAGTGATTGACCCGTCAGCATCCTCGGGGTGTGGTTCTTTCCCTTGATCCTTTAAGGTTGTCCTTACTCCCTCTGCCTAAGGAACATCGGGTGGCACTGGAACAATCACTTTTCAACATTCTTTGGAAGGGTCGAAGCACGTTGGTCTGTACACAGGTCTGCCTTCAATTTCCTCAAGATTGGGGTCTCGGGATGCATGACCTCGTGAGCCATTGGCTTTCCGAGAAACTGGCTTATAAGACCTGAACATTAACGAAAGATACGGTGTGGGGTCTTAAGGTTAGAGAGGCTTTCCACGCCTAAGATCCAATTCCGAGGCTGAAGGCCGTCGTAGGCCGAGGGATTGAACACTGTTTTCCCGCGAGAGACAAAGGGTCATACGAAACCTTCCTAGGTCCAGTGACCTTTCATGGTCTCGAAAGTAGCTGTATTGAGGGTTAGTGATGGGCTCCGCTTCGGATCCTCTGGAAAAGCGGCTCGGCTAGTCCCTGGGCGCCAGGCCCGAGCTTCTTGAACAACTCCGAGTCCTTGCTCATCTGGCGGCTTGTCCGGAATACGTTGGCTTCAACGACTGCGCCTACAGAGTGTGCTTGAAAGACAGGCCCGATTATCTCTGTTGCGGCAGTGGCTTTGAGAAAACGGCTTTGCACGCTTTCTACTACAGCGAGCGGGTCTGCCCGTTCTGGAGTCGCGTCGGGGTGTGGTCGGCCCGCATCAGCCCCAAGCAGCTCCTACTGCTCGACGTTGGTTACATCGTGGACAAAGTTGACCCTCCGTATAAGGGTGAGAAGCGTGTGGTGATTCTCGCGATCCTAGCAGTGGCTCGAATGGTGATTTGGGTGACATGAAACAAGGGATTGTATGAGGGTGCAAACATTTCTCATTGTACTTTAGGCATCAGCTAGGGTCAAGATTAGATGCTTGGACCGCATATGACATTTCACAACATCGTGGTTTTTAAGTAGGTCTTTTTCATCGAGCGAATGAGGTATTTTCGTGATTGTTGAGCACTTAGTGACGCAAGAGTTAATTTATTGTAAAGAGCATCTGGTGATGATTGTGGCTATCTAGGCCTTACTTGAATAATACAGAATAATACAGTTTTATTACCTTCCCCCTCTCCTCAAATTTTTTTGGCCTTGTGCCCACTTAAAACGTGTATGTTTTAGGAAGTAAAATCCCCAAGCAGAGTGGAGCGTATGCACTACTCTCTGGGATGCACTGGGCATGGACATACTTCGGTCAGCCGCGTTTTATCGGGGAGTGGGTCTGTCTCGATGTGTACTGGTTCCTGTGGTAGTCTGCCGAGGTTCACTTTGGCCGGCTTTCTCGAGCCTCCGTGGGTCGTCCTTGTGGGGACTAGATTTATTGCTTGGCGCCTGTGGTGCCTCTTTTTAGGGGAATGCCGACGGGGCCCGAGGCATTTTGGGGAATTTTGGGCGTGTCTGGGCTGTGGCCCTTCGCCCAGACCCAATTTTTAAAAGGCCCTGTGCCACACTCGTCCAGTTGGTGGGACGGAAGACAAATACCGGTGTCCTCCAAGCAGAGTGGAGCCTATGCACTACCCTCTGGGAGACGCTAGGCTGGGACACACTTCAGTCGACCGCATTTTATCGGTGCGCGGATCTGGTTGGGTGTGTCTTGTTTCCAGTGGCAGTTAGTCGAGATTCGTCTTGACCAGTATCCTCAAACCTTAAGGTGCCGTTCCCCGGGCTCTGGCCCTCTTTGGAGTGCTAGGTTTATTGCTTGTCGCCTGAGGAGCCCCTTTTTAGGGGAATGCCAATGGGTTCCGAGGCATTTTTGAAGCTGCCGGGCGTGTCTGGGCTACTTTTCTGCGGCAGGAACAACCAAAAAAAGGACTTGTGCCATACTCGTACGGTTGGTTGAACGTGCGACAAATACCGATTACCTCCAAGCTACATGGCAGTACCGGATCATATTTGTTTGAACCAACTTCTCTTTTCTGCGTGTCTTCATTTTGACCCCTAAACACCACAACAAAACCTGAGGAGACATTTTGTCATTTGTAACTCTAAGGAAAGACCGTTATTTAACTTGGAGTGAAATACTCGCTCGGGGTAAGATAATAATTTGACATATGATGAGCATTTCCCTTGAAATGCTGTAGTTAAAAGGAATATGAAAATTAGATTAAAATAGTATTACAATAATTTCTACAAAGAAAGCTTGAAAAGTTATGATTATGGGTATTGATTTCACGTGAGAGGAGTATAGAATGAAGCTGGTATGGCTGTTTTTTTTTTTGCACATTGATTGGTTCCAGAAATAAATAAATAAATAAATAAACACTAAAACTATTGGATGAAAAATGGAAAATCTAAGGTAAAAAGAAAATATAAAATAACATCAAAAATAATTCAAACAAAAAGATTTATAGACAGAATGACTCGGTCATATTAGTGTAAATAATATTTAAAGAAATAAGGGATATAGCTAAAAATAGCCACACAAACTATAGTAAAGTTATCTTTAATCATCACTATATAATCATTTATATAATTAAAATAGATCCGGAGAGACACAGAAATCAAATGAAGGGAAATAAAAAGAGATTAATATGCAACAGAGAACAGAACAGAGAAATAGATGAAGAAATTATTAAACAAATATAAATTGAAAGTCTACTGCAAAGGGAAAGATTAATAGATGATAGAATAGGTTAGTAGTACGGTGCCCAAGAAATAATAACTCTAGAAAGAAAATACCAAAAGAATTATGGCAAGATAAAACCGTGGAGAATCTTTGTGCGATATATAAGATGTTTGCACAATTGAGGCTTTCCAAGAATGAATGATGAAAGCTTGTTAAGAAATGGAACCAAAATTGATGGAGTAATGGATGGTATTTAAGACAATCCTGGGTAATATAATAATGATCACCAAGCGCTGTTGATAGTACAGATTTACTTGATTCTCTGCCGCAAATCGTCCCTATTAGCCTTCACTATTGCTACATCAATGAGACGGCACTCAGCTCCAGTAAAATGTAACTTTTTCTGGGTAAGTCAATATTAGTGGATCCATTCGATGATATCGCGTACAAGTTCGTCTTTACTTCTCCGAAGTGCTCAATATGTCATGTTCGTCTCGTTTGTGTGATGGGAAGTAAGTGACCGTACAGCTGCTGTTTTAAAGGGTGGAGCTTCCAGGAGGTTTTCAAAACAGCACTTACCATTCTTCTGTTCTTACCATTTTTTCTCCAAGCGTTTTGTTTGAACAAAAATGGTACAGTTATACGGGAGTAGTGACGTAGTTATAACTACGTTAATTTCATGTTTTGTTTTATCAGATTTCCATATTGTCGATATAAATGAATTAGGAAAAGGCTCAGTTTTATACGTGCAGGAGAATGAATTAATACATAAATACGAAAATCATTTAATAAATATGAAAATCATTCAATGAATAAAGCGAATTTTGCCAAAAGAGCGGGCAATAGAAAGCATCGCTTAGGGTTTCATTTTTTTTTTCAGGGAAATCAATAGTGCAGTATCCTTTCATGAACCAGAAGATTCTTCATGATTTTCTTTGCTGACCGATGCCTCCGGAAACTTTTCTTTACCAGATTATAAAAGTATTTTCATATCATTGACTTTTTTAGACACATTAAAAAATTAATTTCCAAACCATTTATAAATATCTTGTTGACTAAAACATGCTTCTCTCTACGCGGTGAATTTCACATGGTTTGCATTTTTCAAGCGCCCAGCCTTTAATGACTATATCCTATTCAAACCTGGAATACTCTGATTTACCGGCATTTAAAATAGCCTTAAAATAAATATTTTTTTGCACTTTTAAAATAATGTTATGTAGAAGAATGTGCCGACACCGACCTGTGTGGGTTGAACAAGGATTTCCAATCAACAAGCACAACTCATGAAATGGATTGTAGTTCTGGGGTCATGTAACTCGAAATAGTAAATATATAAATCCGTCACACGAGGTAGTTAGAGTAGTAAGTCAATATTCTAAATATTGCGTCAGCTATCCATACTCAGTGTTTGGTATAGCACGAAAATGAAGAGATGATAAAGTGTTGGCCTGAGTTATCTTTGTTCGAACATTATAAAACATACAATTCAGAATTCATATGTATGAAGAAAAAAAAATCATCAAAAAAGTATCTTATTTTGTAATATCCACTTCTTTACTGAATACAACTAATAAATTATCTTGCCAAGTCGGCTGATGCTGAAGAATACACTGACTGCTTATTTGTTGAGCGTGTAAGACACCTTCCAACGAGTGTCCTGGATATGAAAAAAAACAATCTGATGATGAGGTTGGAATGCAGTATACCTATTTATTGCCATTGCACCCAGATACACGTTCTCCCGAAGTGGTAGCATCTGATAGAGTGCTATATATGGGTCAAATAGGATTAAACAGTGTACTTATGCTAAACTGAATTGCTTGAAATTGAACGGTTTTAACATTTACACTACGTAGTTCATTTAAATTGCTTACTTATGCTAAAGGGAATTATTTAAAATAGAATTGTTTTGACATTTAAACTGAGTTCCTCTGCTAAACTGAATTGTTTGAAATCAAACTGATTTTGACGTTGAAACAGTACTTACGCTAGACATAACTGTTTGAATTAGAACTAAAATCAATCAAGCAATCAATCACTCATATGATTCTCTAACATTTATGCATTAAAAAATATCCCGAGACAGGTGTAAATGCTGCTAAAATCAATCAATCAACCAATCAAACAGTTAATGTGCTTCTTTAACATTTGGGCATAAATAACCCTAGACAGGTTGACATGCCGTTAAAATCAATCGATCCATCAATCAATCAATCAACGTGATTTTCTAACATTTAGACATAAAATAACCCTGAACAGGTCGACATGCCGTTAAAACTAATCAATCAATCAAATGTGATTCTCTAACATTTGGGCATAAAATAACCCTAGACATGTTAAGACGAAGTTAAAATCAATCGAGCAATCAATGTGATTCTCTAACATTTAGGTATAAAAATCCTAGACATGTTCACACACTGTAAAAAAACAATCCGTCAATCAATAGATCAATAAACTCCTTTTGGATTAATAGGATGTGACATAAGGTAAATTATTTACCAGATGATCACTAGTTTAAATCCAATTTTTTCAGAGGGGCCCAATGCAACGAAAGTTATTCCCTTAACCGTAAATATTTAAAAAAATAAGACATAAAGAGTTTGACATCTCGTTAAAATCAATCAATCAATTTTATCTTCTAAAATTATTTTTAAAAAAGTTAAGAAAAAACTCTGACCATTCAATTGATAATGCTAAGGATGAGGGCAGTAAAACCTCTTTTTATGACATTCGCTTTCTTTTAATAAAATACCAATGCGAAATAATTGCAGCCTAGAAAAAAAATGAAAAATGACTGAACAAAGTAGAGCAGATATTGGTCACTTGGACAACGTTAAAACTAAAATTAAGAAAATGAATTACCACTGAATTTTGGAGTATCAGTATCTCTTGTTTGAGTCCTACGAAGAATCATCATATAATCCTTGGATGTAAACGCTGATAAGACTCTTTAAGGTTTCGAAATCCTGTCCAATCATCACTTCCAGGCTTAAAGATAGGATCTGGTTGCCGTTAATATAGAAAATTTGTCTTACTGTTAGAGATACGAGTGGACTTCATATTCCTTAAGTAGGGGTTCACTTAGCGATAAATAAACCAAGCAGAAGTAATAATTGTAGTAGCACAAATAAAACAAGAGCAGATATGACTTGGTAAGAAACGTGACCCACTAGGAATTGGTCGGTTTGTTTTTTTGTTTAATTGAATATCAACCTTTGTTGGTTATTTAATGCCGAAGCCGTTCTCCTAGAAGAACAGTTGTAGTACTATTTAACCTATAGCTGGGAGGATAGTGGGGTTCATACCTTTGCCACGGGTATTTGCCCGAAAGTCAACGTAATAGCGCGATTGGAGTACAAACTAGCTTACTACGATTCCACAGTCCATCGAGGACACGCCCACCCCAGGGAATTGTGCAAGGGACTAAAATTTGAGCATATTAAGTAATGATATAAGCATAAATATAATTTCTCTTAGAAAATGAGACGCATAAGATTTTAAGGGATTTTCGATACAAACGGATCACCAAATCTTGTCCAGATAGACAGGCATAGTTTTAATTAAAAAGACGAAGAAAACATTTTCAAGTAATGAATTATACAGATCACAGAGTGAAAAGAAAAGAAAACGAGGACATAGACTAAAAAGCATAAACTAAGATTTATACCTTTATCTTGAAAAGATGCTAAAAATTAAGTTGAAAGTTCAACCAATTTTAGCTGGAAGCCATGAAAAACTTCCCATAGGAATTCCTCGTGTGGTAGTGGCTAACGTGCTTGACTGTGACATCGTAATAAGCCAATTATAACTTCAGTCTTGCTTTTATATGCACTTTCGGAATAATGCCCTTAGGATAGATATGAACCTTTATCCAACCTTTTAATGGGTTAAATGTTATCACTACTGTTCTTCTGCATGGATTACTTTGTTATTAAGTAAAGTTCATATGCCATTAAACCAAGAAACACAACAAACTATCACCAAAAAGCAGGAATGCAAATAAGATCAATTGGAAAATCAAAGAAAGAACAGAGACTTTCCGAATCGAAATTTTGTTAAAATCAGATTAGATACATAAAATTGGTGTTAAAACCTACCATGAAATGAAAATTATGAATTTATAACGACAAATTGTTAATAATAATAATAATAATAATAATAATAATACATTGGGTAAAACTGAAAGAAAGAGAAACGACAGATAAGTGCCTAGATCTTACTAGAGAACGAAAACTATGGATCATGAAAGTGACGGTGCTACCAATTGTAATTGGCGTGCTACTTACAGTCAACAAAGAATTGGTAACGGGACTGGAAGACTTTGAAATTACAGAACGAGTGGAGACCATGCAAACGACTGCATTATTGCAATCGAACTGTATACTGAGAAGAGTCCTGGGGGCTTGGGGGGATTTGCTGTCACTCAGACTCCTGTTATAAGACATCAACTAATGCTGGTGTTAAAAACTCTCAAAGTAGTAACATGGAAATAAAACTAATGAGAATGAAGATGACGTTGATACCAATCGTAAATAAGGCATTTGGAAGCATCCCCAAAGTTTTTGTAATTGGACTGGAAGATGTAAAAATTAGAGGACAAATGGGGACCATTCAGATTACAGTATTATTAAGATCGGCCAGAATACTGAAAGGAGTTCTGGAAACTTGAGAAGACTTGTTGTCACTCAGACTCCATTGAAAACTGTCAGCTAACGCTGGTGTGTAAACTCTCATGTAGTAACAGCAGTAATAATGTATTAATCAAAAATGACTATTACAACATTAGTAATGATTGTGCTTAAAGTGTCGACTTTTGTACAAATGAAGTGTCCTCAACACTTTACTCTTCAAATCTATTAGCTGCCACCTTGAGAGCATGTTTCTTTCTTTCATCTCTCACTATTCATTACCTCATATATATATTCTCCACTACATTATGTCTTATTTACATATTTCATATTTTCTTACAGAAAAGGTTATGCTGTTTTTTTCTGGTGCAAATCTTATGGTTGCATTCTTGTATTATCTGACCACCAGTCCACTTTTTGGCCACATTTCTCTATTTTAGGATCACCATATTTATTATGCTTTTTTTCTGCTTCAGATTTCAGTGCACGGCAGTTACTAACCACATTCTCTTTAAATTTTGTTGATCATTGTCGCTGCTGTTAGAGACTTTCGTCGAATTTATATAAAGTGGTTGATTGTTTGATTGACTCATTTTGACGACATGTAAATTTGCCAGTTGCTATTCTATGCCTAGAGTTTTTAGAATTGCGTTCCTTGTGCCTCTATATTCATATTTTTCGTGTAGTTATTTAAAAGGTTTTGACACAAATTGATATAAATTATTCGTATCACGTACAAATAAATTGCACATAGTTAAATGGCATCAAGTATTCCTACAGAATGATATAATTTTTAAAGAAGTTTATTTCTATTTTGACATCAAATACAACGATTTTGGTGCACTATTTATTGTAACTTTTCCCATGAAAATTACTAAAAGTAAACAATATTCCTCATTTTGTAAAGAGTTTAGATGTAACGATACCATGTAATGTTACAAGGCTTGATGACAAAACTTTTATTTCTCGGGCGATCAAAGTCGCCATTATGACTGGTTGTGCGAAGGGAGATAACTTATTTTTCATTCCATAGATTCATATCATTACAACATATACAGCACTTCTCAACAAATATTGACCTATTACAGACGCCCATGAATAGACTAGCGATTAAATAAATGCAAATTACAAAACAATTATAAGCAGAAGATAACAACAAGGGTGAATGAATGAGAAAATTACTAAGAAAGAAAAATAAAAAAAAAGCTTAAAGAAAGAAACTATCAAGAAAGTCAGAGAAAGAAAAAGGAACCAAGTAAGAAAAAATACACAAAGACAAGAATGACCCAAAGAAGCCAACACAGAAAGGAACCGGGGAATTATATATATATGAAAGAAAATAGACCAAAATTTATTAAAAGTGATGAAATAATATCAGGAGAAAACAATAGCAGAAAAAATAACTAATAAATCGATCTAAAATTTCTTAGCTGCATATGATATTGCTGGGTTATTGACGAAGGTTGCTGGAGACAAAGCGAAGAGGAAAGTCTGATTAAAAGTTCACATCAGAAAAAAAGGAACCAGATACTTGGTCACAGAAAAAAAGCACTGAGTTTATAATTGTGTTTCAACCTACCTCGGGAGCAGTCTCGAAACAGAACGTGATGCTATTTTTTATTTCATGATAGAATTGTCAAATTGTCGCCTCCATCCACGCAATGGAAGGAACTATTTTTTTCTACACCCGAAAGTCGTTCTTTATCGCTTATAGGTTATTAATCTATAGACTTATCTAAATTGCCCTGCTCTCACATGTGATCAGAAGAGATCTCCCATTTGAGCTCATGCTGTCAGTCAGACAACGGGGCTGCTGGTTTTCTGTTCAGTTTGATTTCGTTGTTTAACGGCATATCAACCTTCGAGGGTTGTTTAATGCCAAAACTATCCTTGTAGAAGAATAGTAATACAATTATTTAATTCATAACTGCAGAGAGCAAGTGTTTCTGCAAGTATTAGGAGACACTAGCTACATTTGATGCCTATGATTCCCATGAGAGATATTTCGTTTCGTTTGGTTTATGGCATATCAACCATTTTAGGTTATGTAATACCAAATTATCTATCTCTCTCTCTCTCTCTCTCTATATATATATATATATATATAAGATGTTATCTACAAAGTATGTTTAGAAATCATTTATATATATATATATATATGTATAATTTCTAAACATATTATGTAGATAACATCTTATATATATATATATATAGATAAAAGATTTTATCTAAAAAATGTGCTTAGAAATCATATATATATATATATATATATATATATATATATATGTATATATGATTTTTTAAAACATATTTTATCTACGGAATATGTTTAGAGATCATATATATATATATATATAATTTCTAGATAACATCTTCAAACAAGTCAGACCTCATTTTTTTGTTCACAATTAAACGGTTTTACATATTTCCATCTTATATGAATAATCTTATTTAATATCAATAATGTTTGCACACAGTTAACTTTTTTCGGGTATAGATATTTAACACTATCAATTCGATTAAACATCAGTCATATGCTTACACACAGTTAAATTATCAAATTGTTCCCTTTTAAACAATTCTGTTTAGCATGTCAATAAAGTTAAATGATTGCACGTATTGCTATATATCAGTAATAATTCAATTAAACATGAAGCCATTTCTTTACACAGTTGATAGATTAAAACAGTTCTGTTTCAAGCAATTTAATTTAGCATGGGTCATTTGTTTCCACTCAGTTTAAATGTCCGAGTACACACTATAAATATGTCCATGAGAGAAAAAAACGGGACTAGGTTGTTAATTTTCAAATTCTATTTTGAAATTTTTTTTCTAACACTAGTTCGTAATATTTAGATTAGTTCTTTACTTCAAGTTTACGAAATTTCACTGCTTTTTAAAGTATCATTTTTTAAAATTTCTTTTTGCTGATGATATCTTTAGGAGCTTTTGTAAATTATAAGCAACCAAATAAGTATTTATTCTAAAGTCTTATATCTCCAACTTATTATTATATGTCGGCTGGTGAATACTTCGATTTTAAAAATACTTCAGTCCATTGAATGTAAATTTTCTTTTTCAGTATGAAGGATTATCATCATCATCATGTCATTCTGCAGGCACGGATATCCCTGACCCTCTCTCACCTCTTCTCCCTATCGTTCATCGCCTATCGCAGGTCTTCAGGACTACATCCCGTATCCTCACATAACTGCTGTATGTATGTTCGAGCTGGTCGTCCTGCTTTTGCCCAGCCATATGTGGGGGTCCATAGGAGTACATCACTTATGAGCTCGTCCCTGCTTCTCCAGCAGTGCCCTGCATGTCTGGTTCATCAGACTTGGATAGTTTTCGTGATAGGAGGCATGTGGCCTTATAGTTGGTGCCTTGTTGGGTGTTGCCGCCAGGACTTGTTTAATATTGCTCGCAACATTCTTGTGTAAATGCCGTCTAGTTTCTTCTCAAGCCGTTTAGTTTGCGTCCAAATTGTGCATCCATACTGCAGTATCGATACGACTGCAGCCTTGAAGAAACTGCGTTTCATTTTATCGGTCAGGTCTGATTTTCATATGATCGTTAGCCTATCGATAATTTTCCATGCCTTTGTAAGCCGTGTGTAGATATTCTTAACCTATTTTCCCATTAGTTATGCCCGAATACTTTTTTCGTTGTGTAATGGTTAATCTCGTATGAAATTTGCTACTAAAGTTCAAATACTGGACGAAACTGTCTTTATTTCATATATCGCGAATGCCCTTGGAAAAGGCATGAAACAACTTATTCTCACTCCAGTTAATGGTAAATAAAAGGCAGACTGCTCTCTTCACCGTTGGTTGGAAAATAGTCGAGAAGGACCACTCTGAATTTAAATGTATTAAAATCTAATGAAATATAGACCTTGTGTCATTTTGTTCGTTTGGAGTGATTGATGAATGTATATGTTCATATATAAAGTTCTTCCAATGAGATGAGCTCAACGTAGCCGTTATACCCATATGTAAACAAAAAAGTATACATATTCGTAAAAAACTGTGTTTATTTGTTTGATTGGGTTTATATAGCATATCAACTTTTGTTGGTTATTTAATGCCAAATCCATTTTATACAAATAAACAGTTCTATTTCAAACAACCCAGTTTAGCATAAGTACATAGTTTAATTTTCAAAAGCATTTCATTTCAAGCTTTTCATTTCAGTCAAACGGTTCTCTTGACAACAATTAAGTTTAGCGTGAGTACAGTTTAAATGTCAAAAAATTATTCAGTTTCAAACAAGTCAGTTTCTATTTCAAGCAATTCAGTTTAGCATAAGTACGCGGTTTAGTCTTATCTTAACAAAAGATAACCTGTTATAAGATGCTACCACTCCGGGCAAGAGTGGACCTGAGGGTGATAGCAATGAAGGGGTACTCCACATTCTCCAAAGCTCCAGCATTACTAGAACCTCACCATTAGATTGTTTACTGTCATATCCAGAATATTCGTTTTGTGGTGGGGGGTGTTGGCTCTCTGCAGAGAAGCAGTCGGTGTCTTCTACAGCCCCAGCCGACTTGCCGATAAAAATATCTCCGCTTACCCTGAGATTGCTAATGACAGTGCCGACAGATATCCGACTGATTTTAAGTCAGTCGGGTTTCGATCTTTGCATGTAGGACCTTGCTTGTCTAGGCCCACTGATGATTGGTGATACAACGAAACTGTCTATCTGCAGATGATGATATGTATATATATATCTTTCTGATCATAATGTAATCTGTATATTTTTACATTTTTAAAAAAAAGAAGGAGACTACGGGATGAGAACCACGCGGTCAGATTTAGACAGAGTGCAAAGAATCGCAGTCGAGCGAGGAACAAGCAATCGATCAAAGGCGTCTCTGACGAGCTTGCAATAGGGTGCAAGTGTTGGCACCCACTGGCTCCAGAAAGAAGATATGGGAAGAAGTCCTCTTTCTAAGTATATGTCCCTCAACCCATCTCTCAAACACCACAAAAACATCATCCCTTTCGAGAATAAAGAGTGAGATATATTTTTATAAAGAAGTATGTTTTTTCGTTCATTGAAATTCGTAAATTATGTTTGATTATGTTTCCACTTGTATTTGTATTACGATGTATTCTCAATGAGCATCAAATTACTAGTTTCTTAACTGTTACTAATAACCATCAAACATCAAGCACAGTAAAAGATCAGTTGTCATGGTTATTAATTTTATAAAAATTTCTGTAGTTCTGTGAAATCCGTGTTATGAAGCCATTTTTAATTTCCTGATATCAAGACACCATATATTAAAGGCAAAAGTCGGGAGTTTAGCAAAGTAACGAGGGTAATAAGGAGAAGAACATTTCCAGGAACATTAACACCGCGAAAAAATGTTAATAACCTGTTCAGGCAAAAAGAGGGATAGAAAATTCCCTGGCGGTCAAGTATATATTGTGAAGTCTTTTGTCCTGTTGGAGGATTAAAAAAGTCAATACCTGCGTATTCTCAATTTGATTTTTCGTTATTTGGGGGATGGGGATTTGACCTATTGTTTGAACGTTATCGACAGAACTTGCGATCGGCAGATCGTTTATCTAAAAAAACAAACATAACGTGGGGTTGTGTATTTTCACAGGTAAGATTTTGCGAACCGCGAACATTACTGCAACCAAAATTTAAATATAAGAATATTTTAAATATCTTCATAACATGCCTCTATTTTTCGAGCTGACATATAGAATTATGACTGTTGAATTTAAAATTTGAGCTAACTTTCTTTTTATATTATAAACATCTTATTTTGTATTCTAGGTTTAGCATTTTGTGACTTAGCGATTACTTTGTTTGTTTAGTTTTACGGCATATTAACCCCATCGGTCATTTTATGCCGAATCAAGTTAAGGAAAATAAGTCTGAAAATAAATTTAAATGAGAGGTCTTGGTAATTAATGATAAACTTTAGATAATTAGTTGGTTATTTGATTTTTGCTTTTTATTGTGAGTTTATTTGTAGACAATCATAAAAAAAAGGCTGATTGGGAAAGGGATCAGTTTGTTTGAATATATCTAGTAAAGAAAGGGTTTATAGAAGAAATTTGGTCTTATTGTAAATTTATTTAGATTTTTGTGCATAACTTCACTGTTTATGGAAATGATATCACATTATTTTTTTCAGTGTTTTGAAAGATTTCCTTCATATTGTTTGCTCTCCGGAAGTTTTTTTTTTTTAATATGGGCTAGGTCGGTACATTCGATGAGAATGCATTTCACGGTGTATTCGGTCTGGCATGTATAACAAATTGCTTGTTGTTTTCCTTCGAGTAAATAAGTGTGTATTATCTGTGTATGACCTATTCGGAGTTTGGACAATATAATTTTTACTTTTCGGTTATTTTTAAAGCTTTGCTTCCATTCCCCCAGTGTGGGTTTAATTTCTTATAATGTATTATTTTCATTATTGTTCCAGCGTTGTTGTCTTTGCTGTAGTATGTATTTATTAATTTTCATTTTAAATGCTTATATGGTAATTTGAATTTCTTTTCAGTGGTTAGGTTTATGGTAGACCTGGCTGCTTTATTTGCTTGGTCATTTCCACTGATGCCAGTATGACTTGGGACCAAACATATCTGCCTATCATTGTCATTTGATAAAATACTCTTATTTTTAGCGATTAGGTTTATTTACCATTATTTTTTTCTTTTCTCACTTAGTCGTTGTTTGATTGTTGTTGAGATAGTCTTGTGGAGAAATCGGCAACATCCTACTTAAATGTCGACTCAGGTTTTTTGGTTTGTTTTTTATTTTATTTCATTTTATCTTTTTACTCAGCACTCGTTAAAGGGTTGGATTACTCGAGCTGGAGTCACTTGAGATAAACACATATTATTTTGTGCTTTGTCCTTCTTCGACTTTCTCCATCATTCCAGTAACCTACAACTAGCTTGACTTGTTCCGACCTATAACCAGTCACTACTGTCTCCTTTCTTCGAAACCATAACCTCCCGCTTTTGCACGCAATCTGTAATATCCTCCTTTTCATAAGGAGTAACAACTCTTTTTGAACGAGCACCATTGTCTAGTTTTAATAAAGACTGATTTTGACACGCTACATGCCTCAATTATTCTTTACAAACCTCATTGATAAACGCTTTTTTTAAAAAAAAAAAACTAAATCATGATAACATCTCACATGTCGTCCATTGCAGCCAGACAAATTAGATTGGCTGTAGGAAGAATTATAAATAACTTGTATTAATTTATCAAAACTATGACTCTATGATATTAGTTCCAAAAATATTGGTTCAACTCAGGATTATTTTTCTTATGTAAAATCATGTTTGTATTTATCAAATTGCATTTTGCTTGGTTTACCTTGTCTTATTTCTTTAACGGCATATGAAATATTTATATGTTATTCACTTTTGAAATTGTATTAATTTGTATACGTTTGATAATAATCATAACTATATTTATAATGTTCCATTGCCCTTATTTTTCTATAATCATTTGTTTGCATTCAATTATATGCTTTCAAGTAGTAGTATTTAAATTATCATTTTTAAAAACAGATTTATTTAACCAATAAATGTGAATGTAAAAGTTTCTTCTATTCCATTTAAGAGTGTGAGATTTTGGCAACTGTAGTCGAGGGCGACCAGAAGGCTGTCTTTTCAATACCTACTACATCGAGATGTAGCAGAGGGTGGTACTCCTTTCCCTATATTGCTCCACTTTACCCTTAATACGTACCTTATATTGCTGAGTGTTAAACAAAGAGGTATCAAGTACCGTTTTCAAAGTTTTTGGTATGACGCAACCTAGGATTGAACCCAGGTCACCCGGAACATTGGCGAAAAGAATGTACCTACGAGTAATGGGAATGAGAAATTGACCGCAAACATATTCACAAGAATGTGTTTTATCTCAATATAATTGCCTTTTCATTGTAATTACAGGCTCATTGGCCGAGTGGGTAGAGTGTTCGTCAATGGTTCGGGAGAACTGGGTTCAATCCCAGTTCATACCAAAGACTTTAAAATGATATTTGATACCTCTTGCTTAACATTCAGCACTATAAGGTATGTACCAAGGGTAAAGTGTAGCAATCCAGTGAAAGGAGTAGTGTCCTCCCCTACACCTCGGTGTAGTAGCTATTGAAAAGAGAGCCTTCTGATCGCCCTCGAATACGGTTGCTATTTTACTTACTTATATCCGACAACGAGGAACAATTCGCCTCTTAATAAATGAATCGTAAGCTCTACTCAGTGTCTCTTGTTTCTGGGAAACTATTTCTTCCTTCAAACTGTTCGAGCCCAATAGGCTGCACTCCTTCGGGGCTCAAGAACTGAAGCCTCACCACCAGATGCAGTTAAATATCATTCCAAAGATACATTCTGTTCTGGTGGTCTCAATACTCTACAGATGATACTATAGTGTATTCTAATCTCCGACAATATGGGTTTTGCAGTTTTCAGTAATGTAGTTTCATTTATTTTATTCTTCTTTCAAATCTTTTAATTTCACCTATTTATTACGACTGTTTCAAGATAATGCAGTAATTTGTAAGACGATAAGCATATTTGTACGTACCTCCTTAGTTTTTATCAAAAAAAAAAAAAATGAATCAGTTCAGGCCTTTTGAAAATAATTGGAGAAAATTAATCAAGCAGAAAGCTACCCAGTCTTAAAATAATTTTCTCCTGGTGTCAATTCGCAATCTCTATGGTGTAATGGCTAACCTTCATGACAATGACATCACAGTGAACGAGTTCGAACTTCAGTCTCGCTCTTGTGTTCCTTTTTGGATTAATACCCGTGGGAAAAGCAGTAACCTTCTTTCCACCCCAGATACAGGTAAAATACTACTGTTACTGTTTTTCTCCAAGGATAGACTTGCCATTAAATAACCCTCAAAGTTTGATATGCAGTTTAACAAAGAAGCCGTGTCGATGACTTCTGTTATTTGTATAGTTGATTCCTTCCGTTATGTCTGACTTTTGGCCAATCATTTGCCACATTTTTAAATGTTTCAAGATGATAAATTATGATGGCTGTATATTAACTTCGAAATTAGTTAATCCAGTATTTGGTAATGACGTTCGTGTTTCTATCTAAAATCATTTTACCATTTGATTATTTTTTCTCCTATATTACGTAGGTAATTTTCTGAGTTTTTTTCTCATGTGTTTATTAATTTAGTTATTGGATTCTGTTCACACAATTATATTGTATTAATAATTGTTTTAGTTCTGCTCATAAGTGCATGTTACATTAGTGATCATATTAAGTGGTTCAATGCGTTATGCACTCAGATATTCAGACAAAAATATATTTTTACAGAATAACTTTATGTAAGATCTTTTTTTTTGGCAAACAACCAGATCCTTTTCATTATTTCTTACACACTGGAGGTTCCCATGGTGTAGTGGTTATCGCCGAATAAAATGGACTCGGCGATACAGGTTCAAATTCTAGACGAGGTTGATTGCATTTCAGATAGCTCTAATACTCTTAGGAAAAGAAGGAATCCAAATATTCTACCTCCAGCAATAGATAAATAAAATAGCGGGGCAGGTTATCCTCTTTAGCCTTGGTTTAGAAACGAGTCTGGAAGATGGAAAACTGAATGCATACCCTTGAAAAACCACTTAAAAGTGTACCTAGCGTGATATAAGCCTCGTGCAGAGTTAGTAAAACATGTGTGAACAATGCTGGCAAATGGTATGAGCAAAAGCCATAATTTATCCTAAATGGAACGTAATTAAATAGCTCATAGGAAATTGAATCGATAAACCAAACAACAAATAAAGCAACCAATATACTCCGAAGTGCAAATGACTCGGGAGGATGTAATATACTAGCTTAGCTAGCGACAGAGTGCCGTGGATGAACTTAGCAGATTCTATGCGGTCGCAAGATAACATCAACAATGTGTTTTCCACAAGAGAAATATAAACGATGATGACAAAAACATAATTTATAGCCTATGGATAGAGTGACAGATATTTATGTTCGCAGATGAAATCAACAAATTACCGGAAAAACCGGAATTATGTAAGTTCCAATAAGCAGGCATAAACAGAAAAATACGTGGGCGAAAGGATATTCATATATCCGCACGGGACTTGAAAAGACAATATAAGGTCTGTAATTTGGGACTGAAGGCAAAGACTCGCCGGTCACTCAAGCAGATCATCATCTCCCTGTGTATTTCCTGCCATCGCACTATTTCACGAAAAGGGTCCCCGGCACAGAAGAAAGATATGTGCGAACTCTCTCTGACTGTATTCCTACTATACACAATTGTCGCCGTCGAAGAATAGAAATATAAATTATATTTTTATATATCGACGCGTCCTTCGTTGTTTGTCCCGCGGTTTAATAAATAACAAGGACTAGCGAACCGATGATCGTGTACGTATGTGCACAGCGAGCGGAAGCGGATGTTTCTGCTCAGAACATGACAGGCGAAAGTGAAGGGATAACTCGTGTCCTTTCAGCTGTTGACGGCGATACATGACAAGGTAAAGACGGAACTGAACACCAGTTGGGAAGATGTTAGGAGACTAAAGTTTTCGATCCCCAAATTTAAGGGCGCTTTAAAGGGTAGTCTTAGCTTATATGTGACTCAGTGGACAGAACCAGGAAAAAATTCAAGGTCGATGTCAAATGTCTCTATCTCCTCATGATATGTTGCTTTAATTTGTCTAGCTGACTCGGTCGTCCTGTTTTTTCTATACTATACTAGTAGTTAATAAACATTTGCGTAGTTTAACAGATTTCTTGCGTTCGTCACTTTCACCCCGGCAGAGTCACAAGGTATCTAAATTTTATTTATTACCAAAATAGTACACTAAATGAGACCCATAAAATTCCCTAAAACTTTCAGATAAAAAGAATCACACGATCCAAGACTGAAGACTAGGCCCAGTGTTAATTTACAAGAAAAGAAATAAGAAAAGACTGCATTAGACGAACGAAAAAACTTCCCGAAACCATTCTCTGCAGTTGAAATTAGATCAAAAGAATAAAAACCTGGACGGAGACTCATGAAAGTTACTATTCTCAGAGAATGACAAGGGAAGAACTCTGACGAATGGATCAGAGGAGAAGAAAGCTGATGTCGATTCATCAGACTTTACATCCAAGAGATGACGTAGACAGACTATGTATCCAGAAGAGAAAGCGGGAAAGTATTCTCCTGCCTCCTTCATTGAAGAGAGCATGGATACATCAATACAAGGACTAGAAGACAATAAAAAGTGCAAAGAAAGACATATTTCAGTTGCCAATAACAGCACTGATAACGAAAGGAAATTAAAAAAGAAAACGAAACAGAACAACAATAACCAAAATAGAACAGTGAAGAAAAAAAAATGTACAAGTATTTCAAGAGACAAACAAATAAAATCTCACATGAGAAGACCTGGTCATGGCATCAAAACGGGAAGCTATTAAAGAGAAACTGAACCTCTTCACATAGCAGCACGAAACAACGCTATAACTACCAATTATATTCAAAGGAAACTCGATAATACACAGCAATTGAAAATTATATATTGATTGAGACGAAACCGTTTATCGCACAAAAGATAATGTAGTAAGCTAGCGCAAATGGTAGATATGATAGTGTAAGAAAAATGATCCACTTGGAATTACGCAAGAAATTGATGTTTTATCATTCAAACAAAGGGTATGTGCAAAAACCAGAATCTGTCCTGAAGAATGAGACGCATATAATTCACTGGATTTTGAGATACAAAAAGATTACGTAATACCATCCAGAAGACATGACAGTGATAATTAATGACAAGTATAGTTGACTTTGCCAACCCGGTGGACGACAGATTAAAAATCAACAAAAGTGAATGACAGGCAAGTAATCTCATCAGAGGTCTACGAAAGCTGTGTAACATGGGTGTGACGGTGATACCAATTGCAACAGCACGCATGGAACGGAACTCAAAGGCTTGGGAGTTGAAGACCAGCAGGGACCATTCAAACTACAGCATTTTCAGATCAGCTAGGATACTGTTGTGGGCCAGTAAAAGGTCTGGAAGAAAGACACGAACTCGGGGTTTCGTGAAACAAGTATATTGAACGAAATTATCAATGCAGCAAAAATAGAAGAGTGTTGAACGTCTGTCTGACTGCCAAAGTGTTAGGCTGGAGAGAAATTAACACCGAGATGAATATTCTCCCGGTATTCGTAGTAATAGGAAGAGTTCATTATAGTCCGTAACGTACATACCATTACAGATACTGTGAAGAGTCAAGGTAACATGAGGAGACTTGTCACGCAGATTTTAATGAAAAATAATCAGCTAATGCTGATGTGATGGACTCGCAAGTAAACAGCCTCAAAACGTACAAAATATCACATGAAGTCATAAACTCTATTGACAAGACCATGAACACCTGGAGAGTAGAATTGACAGCAGTAGGAAGAAACTTAGCTGAAGCAAAGATCCAAAGAGGTATTTTCCAAGGAGATGCTCTATCACCCTTACTATTTCATAATTATAATGATGCCACTTAACCACATACTCAGAAAAGGCACAGCCGAATACAAATTTAGTAGATCGAAGGAAAAATTCAATCACTTAATGTACATGGATAACATCAAATCATTTGCAAAAAAGGAAAAAGAACTGGAAACTCTAGTACACGCAGTTAGAATATACAGTCAGGATATAGGTATGGAATTTGGCATAGAAAAATGCGCAATGCTAGTAAGGAAAATTGACAAACGACATAGGACTGACGCAATGGAACTACCAAATCAAGATAACATTAGAACATTTGCTGAAAACATAACCTACAAATACTTGGACATCTTGGAGGCTGACACCATCAAACAAGTGAAAATGAAGCCCAAAATTCAAAAAGAATATCTCATGAGAACTAGAAAACTACACGAGACAAAAGTCTCTAGAAGAAACACTCAAACTCCAGTGTAAAACCATCATTTAACGCTGATGTGAAAAACTCTAAAAGAGTATATAATAATAATAATAATAATAATAATAATAATAATAATATGGGACTTTAACATACAAACGGATCACCTAATCCCGGCCAGAAGACCAGACCATATAATAATCAACAAAAAGAAGAGAACTTGCAAAATTGTTGACTTTGCTGTCCCGGCGGATCACAGAATAAAAATGAAGGAATGTGAAAAGAAGGATAAGTACCTCGACCTTGCTAGAGAATTGAAAAAGCTGTGGAACGTGGAAGTAACGATTGTACCCATTGTAATTGGTGTTTTTGGCACAATAACTAAAGGATTATTGAATGTTGGCGGACGGGTAGACACTATCCAAATGACAGCATTGCTAAGAACGGCCAGAATCCTGAGACGAGTCCTGGAGACTTGAGGAGACTTGCTGTCACTCAACCTCCAGTGAAAGACCATCAGTTAACGCTGATGTTAAAAACTCTAATGAGTAAATAATAATTAAAAGAAGGTAAACAAAAATGTAAATACCTGGACATTGCTAGAGAGCTAAAAAAAAGATAATGGAATATGAAAGTGATGGGGTTACCAATTTTTAATGGTGCTCTCGGTATAGTCACCAAAGTATTGGTACTGGAGGACTAGGAATTAAGAGGACGAGTGAAGATCATCCACACTACACAATTATTAAGATCGCCCAAAATACTAGTGCTGGAAATCGGATGATGAGGTAAGACCATCGAAACTACAGTCTTTGTGAGATCGTCCGGTACAAGACCATCGTCTGACACGAGTGCGAGAAACTCACAAAGACATAATGATTATAATAATAACCTAGCATCTGTCCTAAAAATGACAGTCATGAACTCACATGGGACGATGGCATAAAGACGGATCACCTAATCTTGGCCAGTTGACCAGACCTTATAAAAATCAACAAAGAGAAGAGAATTTGCAAAATTGTGGACTTTCCTGTCCCGGCTGACAACAGAATAAAACTGAAAGAATGTGAAAAGAAGGATAAGTACCCCGACCTTGCTTGGAAATTGAAAAAAACAATGGAACATGAAGGAGACAATCACAACAAAAACACAAAGAAAAGGCCGAATGGGTAAACAACGCAAGAGAATTAGGAAGGACTCGAAGAAGGCCCAAAAGCGGAAATACACACCAATACAAAACGATACTAAGAAAAATATGAAACTGGAAAACGCCATGACGTGATGAATTACATGGTTTCTGATTTAAAAAAAAATCACCTCCATTCACAACAGAGTAGCATTTGAAATAAACAGATAAAACAAGGAGCACACATACCCGAAGGATGACCAAAGGAAAGGCCACCTAGATCCAAAAGGATCCCAGCAAAGGAACATTCCCAAACAACTACAGACCCATAACATGCCTACCGATGATGTGGAAAATAGTAACAGCACAAATTAGGAAAGTTATTTACTTCTCGCTAACCATCCATCGATTGTTCCCTGAGGAGCAGAAGAGGATCCAGAGGCAGAGTAGACTTACTTTACCTAAACCCACACATCCTTAACTAGAGCAAGTCCAGGCCGAAAAATGTAGCTATAGCCTAGATTGACTACCAAAAAGGCATATGGTATCGTTTCGCAATGCGAGATAAAAAAAACTGCTTCAGAATGTGCAAAATATCAGATGAAGTCATAAACTTTATCGAGAAAACCGTGAAATCCTGGAAAGTCGAATTGACAGAAGGAAGAAGCTTAGCTAAAGCAAAGATTCAAAGAGATATTCTTCCAGAAGATGCATAATCACCATTACTATTCGTAATTGCCATGATGCTACTTGAACACATACTCAGAAAATGCACAGCCGAGTACAAAGTTAGTAGATCGCAAGAAAAGATCAATCAGCTAATGTACATGGATGACGTCTAACTATTTGCAAAAAATAAAAAAGACCTGGAAACTCTAATACATGCATGCAGTATATACAGTCAGGATATACAAATGAAATTTGGCATACAAAAATGTACTATGCTAGTAAGGAAAAAATGCAAACGACATCTAACTGACGGAATGGAACTTCCAAGTTAAGATAAGAAGATTAGAACGCTCAGAGAAAAGGAAACTTATAAATACTTGAGCATCTTGGATGCTGACACCTTCATACAACTGAAGATGAAAGAAAATATTGAGAAAGAATATATCAGGAGGTTCAGAAAGTTACTCGAGAAAAAACTATATTGTAGAAACCTTTTCAATGGAATAAATACCTGGGCTGTACCCCTCGATAAATATCCGCGGTCCTTTTAAAAGCGGACGACAAAAGAACTTAAGCAAATGGACCAAATACCAAAAAAAAAAAACAACAAAAAAACTGATGACCGTGCATAAGGCATTACATACCAGATATGACGTTGACAGATTATATGTATCAGGAAAGAAGGGAAGAAGAGGACTTGCCAGCATTGAAAAGAGTTGGCACTTCGATTCAAGGACTCCAGGACTACACAGAAAAAACACGAAGAGGTACTGATTGCCGCCATCAGAAACGAGACAGACAACACGATGGGCAACAGAATGACAATAAATAGGAAACAAGATGGGAAGAAAAACAACTCTATGGGAGCTTTAAACGACTAATAAACAATATATCTCACATGAGAACACCTGGAGGTGGCTAAGAAAATGAAACTTTAAGAATGAAACTGAATCCTTCCCAATAGCAGCACAAAACAACACCATAAGAATCAATCATATCAAAGCGGGAATAGATAAGACACAAGAAAATAGCAAATGTAGGTTATGCAGTGATCGAGAGGAAGCTATCAATCATATAATAAGCAAATGCAGCAAATTAGCACTGAAGGAGTATAATAGTAGACAAGACTAGGTGGGCAAACTGGCATACGTGCCCGGACCCACATTTGGGTTCGTGAAACTGTTTGCCTCATCAGGCTCACATTGCACTAAGTGAGCCGATGAGCAGCACAGACCAGCAGGGTTCGAGTCTCGGCTCGTTCCCGACCTTCCCCTCCCCTTTATCCCCACTTTAATCGGCCTTCGGGCTTTTGACCTTGTGTCAAGTCGTTTCTGGTGGGAGGCAGCGACAAATACACGACTAGGTGGGCAAGATGATCCACAGAGAAATGAGGAAGAAATTGAAATTTGACCATACGAACTAATGGTATATACGAAACCCGGCAGCTGACCAAGAGAATAAACTCATGTGGAACTTTGACATACGGAGGGATGACCTAATCTCTACCAAAAGACCAGACCTTGAAATAGTTAAAAAAAAAAAAAAAAGAGAATTTTCAAAACTGTGGACTTTGCTGTCCCGGCTGAACACAGAATAAAACTGAAAGAATGTGAAAAGAAGGATAAGTACTTCAACAATGCTAGGGAATCGGAAAACTGTTACATGAAGGTGATAATTATACCAATCGAGATTGGTGCTTTTAGTACTGTAACTAAAGGATCATTAAAAGGACCGGTGGACTTGATGGTTGGAGGACGATTGAAGACCCGCCAAACTACAGAACTATTGAGAACGACCAGAATACTGAGAAGAGTCGTGCAGACTTGAGGAGACTAGCTGTCACTCAAATTCCACAGAAAGACCATCAGCTAAAACTGATGTGAAAATCTGTCAATGAGTAAATAATAATAATAATAATAATAATAATAATAATAATAATAATAACAATCAGCTTCCTATACTAAAGAATAGGATTGTGAAAAATTCATTGTTGGGTGTTTTATTATTTACAGGTATTTTCATATTGATATGGCTCTCAACCACTAGGGCTTAGTCTACGCAAACAGCATCCCAGGCAGAAAGGGAAGAGAACCCTTGAAAATTGTTATCCTGCGTCTGATACCAACCTGCATCTGATAATTAGGTTCCTGTTCAGGAGATCTCGGGAATATGAATCAACCCATCATTGCTCTTTTTCAGAGGTTAAAATTGACTTCGAAATGTAGTACTCGTTAGAGTTCAATTCATGAGGATTCATTGATCGGTTTAAGAATTATTTGCATACGACTAGGCAGAGTGAACCCACCCTAAAAAGCATTTATATACACAAATTACGCTATTTCATAACATAAAGGCATAGCACTTGACAGAGGGATGAGTCTTTGAAAGTAACCTATTATTTATTTTTATTGTACATTATATAATAATTCAGAGATTGACTATATCTTCTTTGCTAATAGATTTAAGTGGTGATAATTTAGAAAGTTAGAATTTAAATGCCGATTACTCCTCTGATAGCTGGTTTTTTTTTTTTACTCAGGAATTCGCTGAGAAAATACGCATTTGATATATCTATTTTTCTTACCAAATTTCTTTTATGTAATTTCCTTTGTTCGCTATTTTTCTATTTTTGTTTTCTTTGTGCCCTGCATTGCTCCCCAGAACCGTTTGTCTATGGCATCAGGTTGACCGTCTCTATTTTGTTTTACTGGCTTTATTCGTTTATTGTTTATATAGTCTTAATCACCTTCTTTTTGTCCTGTTTCCTTTTCAGCTACTTCGATCCAATTTTGTTTTCTCTTTGTATTTCAGTTAGAAATGTCGAATTTTCTTCTAGCTTTCTTTTTTTTTTTTTTTTTTTTTTTGGTTATTGCTTCGCTTTTGATTAGCTCAGTACCCCACTTCTCGTGACTTAGACGATTTTCTAATCTCTACTTCAACATCGTCTTGTAGAATTTTGGATTTGTTTTCTTGTCATCGTCGCAGCTGCATATTTATGTCATTTGTCTGTGTTTTCTTCTTTCTGTTTACAGACACATTTTGTTCATATTTTAAGTTGTTTTATTTTGTAAAAGGAAGTAGATTTATGCTTCCTGAAGAAATCTTCAGATGGAGCCAATTCACCTCACTCTTCATTCTATTCTTCTTATAATTATTTCTGAGTCCTTATTTAGCTACAAGAAGGTAAAAAAGATTTTAACTACAATTCCGAATCATCAAGGACCAATATTACTATTGGTATATTCATGATAAACTAACACAGAATAAACAGAAGAAAATAGAAACAATTAATTCATACATATGAAACATTGAAGTACAATTAAATGAACACAAAACATTTCCCAACGGGTAAAAATACACAGATATTGTTCCATGGGCAATCACTATATAGAATGGGTACATAAAATGAAAAAAATCACTGGTTTGTGACGGTAGTTAAAACAGCAATAAACTGATCACGAAACAAAGACAAAAAGGTCGAGAATGGGTTTTTGGTACTATCATGTGACACCTAAAGCAGCACGGTATTAACACGCCGATTCTATAAGGAATATCTTTATTTACAGTCTTCCAACATATTTATTTATTGCTTTCTTTCGAATAAAGATCGAATCACTTCAGCGTTTTTGTTTTTGTATTGTTTTCCGTACATTGTAGATAATTTTGTTGACTATTGTTCGTAAATTTGGGCAGGTTTCTCACAACTCACTTTAACAGTCATTAATAGAATAAGACTTATAATTCAAGGTCAGGTCACTGAATAATCATTTAAAGATTTTCAACCAAACACCAATCAGTATATGCATCTATCAGTGGGGCTTAGAATACGTTCGTAGTAATCGTTTTTTTTTTTCTTCCTTGCATTGAATGTACAGGCACGACGATAAATTTATATGTAGTACAGCTTTTCCTCAAATAAACAATGAATTATCTTCAGTGAAATTCTCTTTAAAATCTGATTAAATTATAACTGAAACATTTCAGTGTGGCAAAAGATATATGTCTGGTTGGTGAATGGGTGGATACCCCGGCTTGTTTCTCTTTCCTAGTTGATTTAATTTCAAAGTTAGTATTCTTTTAAAACTAGTAATCTATACCACAAAAGAGCTGTCTTGGTTATGCCATTAAACTATATCTTGTAGCGTAAAATAGTCTTTTATTGATATTACTATAAGGGCCATTCTGACCCAGAGCTGTATAGCTAGTTAGGGTCCGATCAATAGGTCAAATATATTTATTTGAAATTATTCGTATTCTATAGGAATGCGTGCAAAAATCTTTAGAAACCAAGAGATAAAAACGTAAGAACATAAAGTGAGCATGATTCCTTTTCATCAAGATATGAAATAATCCAAAACGAGTTGACAGGTCATTAAAATCAATCAATTAATCCATTCAATCAGCATAATATTGCTAGTAGGTCACTTATTTTATAGTTATTCTAATGGAAGTTTTTCTGTGGATTGTAACGTAAAGGCATTAGGTGTGTGATTATATTGGCTGTATGCAATGTTAAACGACTGAGAAAGAAGAACTCTAAATGTAGACATGACTAATGAGAGAAAGTTCTATGAAGAGCACTACTTGGTCAATTTTCCACCTGGTAATTATCAAAATTGTTACAGGTTCCCCATTGGCGAAAGAGCGAATAAATTCCTCGTATAATGAAACATAAAGTGACTGACAATTACTTAAAAATCTGAGGAGATATCATTTTCCGATATCTCAATACATAATCTTTTAATCTTCAGCCCGTCAAAAATCTTATTGCAACGTTATTATAAACATTGAGTATGTTTTGAACATTCCTTGTATATCTCCTATGCTCAATCTCTGAAAATTTATAGTTCTGTGAATTTCCAAATATATAGAGATGATAAAACAAGCCATCACACTTATTTATCATTGTCACTCCTACTTAATTAAATGTAATTAAACTCCTGTCAGTCTACTATCATGATAATATTTGAACTGTTAATATACAAGCAATGCGTCTTCTGTCCAATCATTTGTCCATGAGGGAAGGCTGCAGCAGAAACTATCTAAACCTGTATTTACATAAATATTTACGACTGATGTCCAAATAGTAACTAACACTTACTTACAAATACAGAATATTTATAACTATAATAATAAGACATTATTAAGGCGACATGGAGGTGTTAATGGTGCACCAGATATCACCATAAACTGTATAAGGTGACCCTATTTCAAGTCCCCAAAAGGCTGTTTGAATTTCGAAAGTTATGAATCTAATTATTCTCTGCATAAGTATTGGTTAAAAGTAGGACTGACAAGGCTTTTAAAAACTGTTGTCTGGCAATCGGTCCCGGAAAGAGAAAACTCTGAAATCGAAAACACTCGTCTTATTTGGTTAGGTTCGATGTTACGTCCTATGAACCATTGTTGGTTATTTAGTGTCAAATCATATATATATATATATATATATATATATATATATATATATATATATATATATATATATATATATATAAAATTAACTTAAACCGTGAGTCGGAAATCTCCTACTAAAGTTTCACCTTAACGGATCATCAGGAAGTCTCATAACGACCAATGATAATGGAGAAAACGCCGTTTTTTATATTCACCAAAAACCCACCTAGCTTAAAATTTTCATAACAAAAGAAACAAATAAAAAAATAAAAATAAAAAAATAAAAAATTATAAAAAAAATAAATATATTTTTTTTAAAATGTTACTTTCATTAAAAAAAACCCTCAGGTATAAATACTCCGAAACCTATCCCTAATTATAGAGCAACCACGCCCTTTTGTGTCTACAACTATTTAACACCTGCGACCTTTGGTTTAATATATCCCTACTTTTAAAAGACGCTATTGCTAATTTTTTCCTCCGTGCAAAGCAAACAATCCCTATCGCCAACCCTATATTTCCGGCATTTCTTTATTACTTCCCATTTCAGTATCGGATCTATTCCTTTTTTATCCTTGACCTCCCCCCACACACAAACGCACACACACACACACACACACATATATATATATATATATATAAATCCTTGACCTCCCACATATATATATATATATATATGATTTGTTAACCCATATATCCTTGACCTCCCACACACATATACATATCCTTGACCCCCCCACCTATATATATATATATATATATATATATATGATTTGTTAACCCATTTTGTAGATAACATTCTTAAGAGAGTCTGAGGTATTTTTTGCACACAATAAATGATTTCAAGTACTGCTTTATAACAGTGACAATTCAACAGCAGTCATTTGTTTGCCCACAGTTTATTCTATTTGACCCATAGATAGAAAACTATCAGGTGTTACCACTCTGGTAGTGAGTGGACCTTGGAGCAATGGCAATGAAGAGGTAATCTACCTCCCCCAAATCTCCAAAACTAGAGGTTCACTCTAAGAATGGTCAGCGTCATATCTAGGACAGTAATTCTACTGCCTCAACTGACTGGGCTTTACTTGTTTTAATCATTATCTTTATATCATATCCTGTCCATGGCGGAGGTGTTAGTTGATTGAGTGCGTCATTGATTTAAACGGCATCACGACATATCTAGGGCTTTATTATGCTTAGAAGCTACTTAATAATTTTTATTGCACTACCCTAAGAACTTCTACTCCCTCTCAGAATAAACCAGAACTGGAGCCTCGTCATCAAATCCATTTTAGTGCCTTAGCCAGGACATTGCATTATTTAGAAGTCTTAAAATCAGTGCATTCTAAGCACTTCCGACAGGACCAGTGACAGACCAGTAAACAAAAATATATATAAAAACTAGAGATAATGCATACTTTACCATCACTACTATGCCACTTTTCTATATAGTAGTCCCATAATTGTTACAGCAAATAACTATTATCTGTTAATAAAGCAAAGTAATGTGACTGCCAAGTTTCTTTAGAACCCAAGGATTTTACACTTTCCGATAATCCAGATTTTTCTGGATGACTTGATAGACCGTCAACAACGAAGATCATTTAATTAATTATGGTGCCAACTCATCAGTTAAAGGAAATCTGAAATTAATAGACTTGTCTTGATCGAACGGGGTGGGGTCCTCGTGGTGTAATGGTTAAAGCGATGGACTGCTGAATCGCAGTAAGCGAGTTCGTACTCCAGTAGCGCTATTACGTTCACTATCGGGCAAATACCCTTGGGAAAGGTATTAACCCCCTTATCCTCCAAGCTATGAGTTAAATACTACTACTACTGTTCTTCTCGAAGAATAGCTTTGGTATTAAATAATCTACAAAGGTTGATATGCCATAAAACAAAGAAACCAAACCAAATCTATCGAACGGTAGCAATATCTCTACTGGGAGTGACGTCAGTATACGCAAGCATAAAACATGTACTGCTATTGATAGATTAACATTTTGGAAAAAATTATCCCAGTGATAAATAAAACAAATACTGATAAATAAAACAAATTCTTCCAAACTGTTGCAGTATCATTACATACAGTTCGTAGGCTTTTATGGAAGACGTTGAGAAAAAAAAAAAACTTGATTGGAACGAACCAAGGATGATATTCTGAACGAATCCTTAAAGCAGTCCTGACATAATAACATCTGAACAGCCACTTGGATATCATCTCACAAGTCATACAATTAATCAGAACACAAAATAAGCTGTTAAATGTAGGGTTAGTATGGATGAACTTACGTGAACGTTAGTCTGTGATCTGCTTTTAGGATTTGTACAAATAGGCAAGCTGCACCCTTGCTTTGTTCCTATCTAGCTTTTTTCTCCAAGCACTTTGCTGAAATTCACTTGGTGTGGCTATGCAGTATTACTGACATGGTTACAACTTGGAAGAACTCTTTTTTTTAACATCAGATAGATGTGGTTTAAATTTGGTCGTTAATCTGTCGATAGCAGCACATAACATTCTTACGAGTATGACGAATTAATTTTCACAAGATTGGATATTGTTGTCAGGGTAAGTAAAATGGTTTCCAAATTTTAGAGATTTGTCGTTTAATGTGGTTCTGACTTATTATAAAAACATGAACTCTGTTTTATCTAAGTTTATGTTAAAGCAACTATTTCTTGCAGCCTGTTCCAGGCTGCACAGTATGGTTTCATCTTTTGCATCTCTCTGTCTCTTTGGATCTCTCAGTCTTTCTCGGTCTCTCTGTATATATATATATATATATATATATATATATATATATATATGTATGTATAAAGAGTTACACTTGCATAGGGTCTGGAAGTGTCTTAGATATTAGCATGTGAGCGATGAAACCTGCCTACGCTGTTTTGGCACTGAGATAGATAGATAGATAGATAGATAGAGAGAGAGAGAGAGAGAGAGAGAGAGAGAGAGAGAGAGAGAAGGTGTTTATCTTTGTTGACATTTTACATAAGTACCAAGTCGTATTAAAGGTATTCTGGCAATTAAAAAAAGTATAGCATCCCCCGCTTTGATGTATGATTATGGGTGTCATATTGTCTCAATTTTCTCTGAATAATACAACGTCTAGGGATGCACAGTTGCTTTGGAAACCTTTTTGTCGACAACTTAATCACAATCAACAACTGATGATGAAATTCCTTTGGAATATCATAAGTTGTATCATCTATAATCTCGAAGCAAATCTACTTTAGGATCATTGCTTTCTTCTCTTCTAGATTAACATTGAAGGCCATCTGCAGGAACGTCGTGGAGTCTCATGGACCAAGAACCTATAAATTTTTTCAACGTTCTTTTTTTTGTGAAAGTAACATTCATATTTGTTGTAACTTCACATCAGTACCCGAGGAATTGTAAAACTTTTCTGACTGTAAAAATAACATCTGTATAACCCATTGTAGGCATGTGTCTACGTCTTTCAGAATGTTTGAATTCCAGTGGATGTCGTCCTATGAGTATCTTACTTTTCGTACATTTATCTAATATGAATCTTCTCAAATCTGCTGACTATGCATTTTTATACTCTTTTTAACAATCGGGATTTATGAATATTCAATATATCTTTTGTTCGGGTAGCTGTATCGTTCTTTTGTCACTATGATATTGCCACATAAACTTTCTGCTTTCTTTAGGTTTAGTATCTATTCGGAAGACGTAGATTAGTTTTTCCCCGTGCAAGTAAACAGAAATTTAAACGATATCATAAGTTTGTTGTTGGGTGACTTAAATAGTCTCTTATCACCACTTCAGAGATAACAATTTACAAAGACGCGTCTTCTGGAAACGAATAATACGAACTGATTCCATATTCTCTGATGCCTTGTGTTGCTAAAATTCAATCATGTAAGAAAATAATGCAGCGCTTTTGTTCAAATAAGAAATTTTATATATAGGGGCTCTCTTATTGCAGCTTGATTACATAGAGATAATTGAATTAGATAATAAAGAAATACACAGCGTATTGAATAAAGTTAATAGCGGACGACCGTATAGAAAATACTTCAGATTTGACACTGAATATAGAATGCATATTCTCGTAAGTATATTCGTAAATATACAGAGTAAGGATGGAGCCTACCAGACTATTCCTGGCTAAAACACACTTCATCAGTAGTGTCCCCATGACCAAATAGCATTAGGGTTCGAGTGAAAAATAACGTCGTGGTAAAATAGTTACCGTGATAATATTCTCACAATTCAATTACTATACAATCTTTCCTTCAGTCATGATGACGTGCTCATGCTAGCAGTTTTTTGTTGATTATAAACTATACTTTATACTTGCTGCAGGTTATTTTCGGTACATGGTCATATTGAAAACGAATACTTTTTAAACATATATATTTGAACCATTAATTGTGCCAAAACAGGTACTTCCAATTCAAGTTGGAGTGGACCTGGGAGTAATGTCACAGGAGGAAAGCTCCATATTCCTGATCTCCAGAACAGGAGTCACACCAGTAATTTCTCTTTTGCGTCATACCCACGATACACCTATTAGGAGGTTGTCTTCTTCCTCTAAAGCGGTACATACAGTCAGCCTATTCTATTACGTTTGCTGAATAGCTGAGCAACTTATATTATGAACTAATGATGTGTAGATATCAATAGTTTGCTGACACGATTTTGTGTCAATTTGAAAAATATATCAAGCTCCTATTTACCTAACCCCTCCGCTCGGGCAGGATATGACACAAGGTCAAAATTTTAAGCGGAGTTTAACAGGTTTGAATTCAGAGTTTTCCTTCTCCTATACTAGTTGCCTCACCAACGCTGTAGAACCAGTCTGTCCTACTATTTACCCATAGCTGGAGGGAGAATAATTGGATTCATACCTTTCCCAAGGGTATTAATGCTATGTGAAGTGTAATCAGTCTTGTCCAGGATTTGAACTCGTGTCGCTGTGTCCATTTCCTACGAGGATAACCATTACACCACAGGCAACTCCACAAAAAAAAAAATTCATCAAGCTAGTTAAGAAACTTTTTGTACAAAATGTTCGGTATAGTTACCGAAGTTTTGTATACTTAAGGAAAAAAGCCATATATTCTTTTTATTTTCGATGGAAAAAAAATTAGAAAATTTAGTCGAAATTTATTGAAACGAAGACCAATTCTTCTCACTGCATCTTCTTTAGGGTTGAGTCCATTTAATACCTGTCTATCATGACTGCCAAAGGATTATTCTAGTGTAACACGTTCCAAACTTACTAAATAAAGTTCCCTGTAGCTTTTCACGTTTCTCAAAGTTAATCAGAAAAGGAATGTTTAAGTAGGTGAAGTTCATCCGAAGAAAAAAGACGGAGCAACTTCAGACTATGCGAAAAAGAGAGTTTCTAAGGTGTTTTGAACAACTGAAAACTCGCTGGAATGGGTGTGTTTAAACCAAAGAAATTCTTGTATAGCAAAAAATAAAATGAAAATAAAGAAAATAAACACACTTTGTACATATGGTTTTATTAACAGAAAAAAATGAGTCAAATGTAAAGAATGAAAGTCGATTCTTTAGATAATAAACAAAAGCTGTGTCCAGGAATAATTCTTCCTCTTTAGAAATCCAATTTCACAAAGAAATTAATTTTCAAAAAAAAAAAAAAAAATGAAAACAAAACAAAAAATAAGTTGTGAAAAAGTTAACTTACCTCCAAGGAAGAAAACGCACATGCTTCGCATACTGAATATATTTCAAGAAGAAACAGGACAGGCGCCGACATGAGTGTATACAGATGGCGGCCACTTGAGACCGATGTAAATATGCAAATTTTGAGCTTGGACGAGAATATGAACGTGGGAAAGGTGCAGGGTGGCAGAATTGTTCTGGTGTTTAAGACAGTGAGTCGGCGCGATACGAAGTTGGATTGCGAAGTAATCAAGGAGGCGATACGAGAGGAAGTCGAAGGGCGCATTGCTACAGCTTTGAGACAACGATTTACCTACAGGGAGGCCGCTTTGAAAGTGAATACTTGGATCAGATGCACATTTCAATCCACACACACACACCCGGTAATCTATTTTACATTTCGTTCATTTCTGTCTACATAAATATAACTTCATTCTAAATAGTTTTTAGACACATCTCATGTTTTGAAAAATAAAGTAAATGAAAAACATTGTTTTAATCAAGGACCGCGCTGCAAAGCCGTGAAGACGGAAGCAGTGATACGCACGTGTGATAACTATAACATAAAACGAGAAAGATAGTATAAAGGTCAGCGTCCCTTTCTCTGACTTTCTCTTTCTCGTTCTTTGTTCTAAAAACGTTTTTATTTGTCTCAGACAAGGTTAAGCGGCGAACTCAATTTTCTTACTCATCTTCTCTGTTCTCGACAACTTCTCCAAGGTGTAGTAGCGAATACAATTTTTATAAGCGAACCAAGACAGTGCTTTTTGTGTTCGTCACTTTTTCTCGCGGCGAATTTCTAACGGAGGTTCGAGTGGGAATTAAGATGTAGTGCTACACTCATAGACCCATTAAAACGGTTGTGTTGCAAGTGTCTATTTAATGACGTATTGCAGTTGTCTAATCGAGATCCGTAGCTTTACAAAGCAATTAACATTTGCTTGATTGTTTATTTCTGCCTGGTAAATATAGTTCCAATCACAATAATTTAAACACCTTCCTTAGTTTGAAGAAAATTAAGGTTTCCTTATTGTTCAGTTTTTTCTTTATGAATAAATTTTCACTTTCAAAACCAATTGAACACAGATGGTATTTGGAAAAAAAAAGTTTCATTCATTCCTTCCTATCAATGTAAAAAAAAATTGATTATAGATATTTTTTGCGCGAAACTCATATTTTTAAGAAAATCAAAGTTTCCCTGATTGTTCATCTGTCGTGTTAACAAAATTTTAGTCTCGATTTATTTTTTTAGAACAATGACAATTTTGAAGACGATTAACGTTTCCTTCATTGCTCATTTCTGTCCTAAAGAAAAGTAAAGCTCCATTTATTAATAGTTCCTTACTGTCTTGGTAAATACAGCTTTTGTCCTGATACGTTTTAAACATGCTTCCCATGCTGGTATATCAATCATATCCAGGATTTACTTAAATACCGCATGCCTCTTTCAGTTACTTTTACACGAAACCACAGGCCACAATCGATATTGAATAGAATGGTTAAGAATAATCCCTATTTTAAATTCACATAAACTGTCGGCCACATTTCTCTAATAAAAACGTTCGATAATTCAATTGGATCAGTATAGTTATCAAAGAGTTGTATACTCGGGGAAGAAGCCATAGATTCAATATCCTTTTTATCACTTTTCAATGATGAAACTAAAGGAATAAAATGCTTAGAAAACTCCTGAATTGATCGGGAAGTTTTTGAAAAGAATACTACGTCCTCTAACAGCACCTGGTTTGTGTTTGGTATTCCTTGGAGATTTGATTTCGGCTAATAATACCTGTCTATCCTGACTGGCCGCAAGACCATAAACAACGATCGAAGAAAGTGTAATTTTATTCAGACGTCCAAGTGTTTGTTCAACGGACGCTAGCTAATGTTGTCCTGCACAAACTTCGATAAAGAGAAGTAAGAAAGAAAGAAAATAATACGTAGAAGTAAAGTGGTTAAGGAAAGTCAACGGGAGGATCCGAAGGGAAAGAAGAAAGGGCATATGAATGAAAGAAAAAAGAAAGAAATATGCAAAAGCAAATCGACTAGAGAAAGAAAAGGAAAAGGAGAAACTGAAGAGGAAGAAGCAGAATGAGTGTCGCTGGACGAATTAAGTAATATTCGGATCAATCCTAGCGTGCTGTAACATCGTAGAAAGCGAATCCATACTTTAGACGCGCAATAAAGTTCACTTTCATATTTATACTCTAAACTATGGATATTATTTTCCCATTACTCTACTTCTCCTCAACAAAGATGGCTTTGATATTAAATAACCTACGAAAGTTTGGATGCCAAAGAAAAAAAAGAAAGAAACGTTATGATAAATACAAATAAGAAAAAACTGAAGAGAGGAAAAATAAGAAGCATTATAAATACAAACGAGAAACTGAAAAGCCAAAAAATAAGCAATTAAATTTAGTTTACCATTAATAAGTTATCCATAGGCATTGTAAAACTGTAGCATCCCCTATTCACTTCCATTTTTTACTGAACTATATATATATATATATATATAGAGAGAGAGAGAGAGAGAGATAGTGATAACTCGACATACGAAATTTGTTTGTTCCGGAGGGGATTTTGTATATTTGAATTTTCGTATCAAATGATAAGATTTACCCTACAAATGGTGTACTTTGCTGCAGCCCCCAAAAGTAGTCGTATACTCACCCGAAGGAATATGTTCATTAATGACAATACAGACATTTACATAAGTTTTTTTTTTAAATGAAAAAAAAAATAAAATCAATGAAAAATTATAAATGTTGTTACGGATGATAGCACTTTACTATTCGAGTCGGTCACTTTCGATTTTCCTTTTCGTATCTTAAATATGTTTGTCATTAAATGGGACGGAGATTTCTTCGAAGCCTCTTTAATATTCTGAATTTTTTGTATAATGAGGTTTTTATAAGTCGAGGTTCTACAGTTTTGAAACATATATCATACTACTTTCAATAATCCTTAAACTTTATGTCAATAGTCAAGCTCACTTTCATTGAAAAAAAGGTTGTAACCGTCCACTTCACAGGTTTAGTGACAAAGCGTTTTATTTTTTCTTGTGCTCTTTACCAAGACACATACGGCTCAAGGAAGGCAGAAATATGTAGTTCCCGAAGCGCTGATCTGTTTAACAGTTTAGTAAGGAGGGTCTACAAGCTATCTCATGTGTGATGTTTACACGTTTTTGTATTTTAGTGCATAGGTATGTATTGTTTTTTTTCCCTTAAAAATGATATGAATGTATTCTATGTTTAAATAAAACTAGATTATCCTGGAAAAGAGTTTTTTATCTGTTAATGTTGAATTGATATTTAGCCTTTTTAATACTTTTTATCTTTCTTTCGTTAAATGGCATATCAGTTTCCGTGAGTTATTGTCGACTGCAAAATGTAGTGGCAGCTCGAGACATTAGTTCGTACTAATTAATGTCCTGAGCTGCCATAGTATTTAACAATCTACTTAAATTGGTAAATACTTAAATGTAAAAATATCAAGTTTTTTATGTGTTAATATAGTCTAAAATATTACCAATGATTTAAAGCATATCTATTTGAATCATTTCGAATTCGAACACGTCCTAATCTTACTGCTACGTTTTCTGCAGGACTAAGCGGATGTGTGAGTAACATTAAAGAAGTGATTCACATTGTCCACTGGATGTAGTTTAGCACCATACACGGGACATATTTTATTAGTGGGGTCTAACTTTCTGTGTATTATATATGTCTCACCCTTACGGTTATCAACAGAAGGGCAACTTGAAAAAAAGAAAGAAAGGAAGAGAGAAGATATGGCGGGAGCTATGAGAAATATTTTAATGTGGTCAAAATAATGACTGACAACGTCATTCTTCTAAGCTTACTTAAATAGAGAATAACATCATGGAATTGGACAACAGTTACGTAAGAACTCTCAACTGCGAATTGGTTTTCTGAGATGGTCGGGCTAACCTAAGCCTTTAATTTACAAAGTTCAACGTTGTTTAAGAAAATATTAAATGAACTGAATGTGAGTGTTGATATTGTGGTGCATCTGTTAAGTAAAATTCATCTGTTAAGTAAGATGCCGAGTTTAGATATTGCTGTGCATCAGGTTTAACTAAGATGCCGAGTTTTACCTAAAATCAACATTCAAAATGCTGTCAATTACCAACTTTTTTCAATGTACTTTAAATAGTAATAAAGTCAAGTATATTTTAAATCATCAAAATAGTAGCATTGTAGTCTGTAGAAACTGTAAAAATAATTAAGTATAGATTATGCCGAAATAATATATAAATACGGATCCGTTTCAAGCTGGAAGTCATGGATGATTTAAAGACTGATTTCTTCGTCAGTTCTAGAATTTGCCTCTTTCTCAGGTAGCATCGCAATTTATGAATACTAATTCAACAGAAATGATGAACAAATCAATTGTTCACGTTTTTTTTTTTAAATATTGCAATCTCAAGGATATTTTTAAGCTCTTGAGTAAGGATGTTTGATGCACAGGGTAATGGATGTTTTAAAGCCTCAATTTTCCGTCAGTTCTACATTCAAGACACTTTCTTTGGTAACATGTAATATACGCATCACATCCAACCAAAAACAACAATAAAATCAACATTTTTAATTTCATGGAAAAATGTACTTGGAATAGCACTTTGGGTTTTTTTTTAACGTCTCATTTCTCAATCAGTTCTTCGAAATTTCCACTTTTTTGTTGCATTTTAATCTACTCATGCAATATTACGAGAAACTTTAAAAGTAATCAACAGTTTAAATATTGTGGAAATTTTGTTTAAGTCGAGGACGTTTTAAGTTCTAAGTCAGAATGTAAATCAATATTGGTTTGATCCAATGGCTTCTTGTAGTGGAAAAGATGACTGGTATCACTGAAAATTAAATTACACAACAAAACAGGATGAATTTATTGTTTCATATCGTGAGAGAGAGTCGACAACTCATATTAGTGTGTAAGGTGTACTTGATAAGATTGACATCAGAGACAGCAGAACATGAGAAAAGATACATAACGTTTGAATAAATAGATTTTTAATTAATTGAATATATGACAGACAACACACAAAAATAGATATTCATAAAAAAATATTTGATTGTTAAAATATAATGATTATATCAGCTATTTCTTAAAAAGTGATACAACAGTGATTTTACTTTTGTTTTCTGTTTTAATAATAATGCCCTTTATTGCAACTTAACCACGAAACACAATAAAAGGTAAAAAAAAAACGAATTTCTCAAAAGTGAAAACGGAAAAAAGGGAATTTACTAACGAAGTAAGATGAATTTGAGATGGAAAATTTTCCCACCAGCATTGTGTACTAGTCTTCATATCCCACTTATACATATATGTGGAAGAAATCTCCGTAGCGTATTTAGATTACATGCTTTACTGAGACATCGTATTAAGCCAGTTCGAATTCGAGTCGCGGTACGACGTTCATTTTGGACAAATTCGTTTAGAGAAGGTATCGTATCCTCACCAGCTACGAGAAAAATAGTACCGCTACTGATTGTTTTTGTTTTTTTTAAAGATGGCTTTGCATTAAATAACCCAAGAGAGTACATACGCCATTAAATAAAGAAATCAAATTAAACCAACTATAATATGCATATTCATTTTATCAAAAAAATAAAGAGCAGCCAAGAGCCGTATAGCAGATTATGAAAATGATACCCTATTTTATCTTATTTTATGCTTTTCCTTCAAAACCTAATGTCCCGTTTGAGCTCTTTTCGGTGTGAGATCCCTGGTGTAAAAATTTTTTTGGTTTTGTATTTTTCAGGAAAACCTTAAACTTATTTCTTTGAACATGATTGTTGATTCAAACTTTTGCTTGAAACACGTTGCTACTTGCTCGTGTAAGAGAGCTGCACCGATTTCACGAGTTCATCGAAGTTAACAATGAGGAGACTTTTCAATATTTCAATCTATGACAAGTTAAGGAAAAGTACCAATACAATCTGAGACCTGTATGTGAATCTTATTAAAGATTTTTTTAAACTACAATTACAGTATTTTATTACTAATCTTGGCAACACGACATTGTTTTGAACCAGAAAACCAAAAAATCTAAAGCCAAAATAAGAAGAAAATATCCCTCGACCAATTCGAGAGACAAACAAAAAGGACTACAAAAAATTGACTTTCTCATGATTGTGAAAAAGACATTAAATGAGAACAACAGAGTCTTATGTAAAAGCATAACACAATAGATATATTTGTACAAGTGTAGTGAGTATCAGCACATCTGCAAGGTTATGAGACCATCATGAATATTGTAACAACACGTTCTACTACAAAAACATTAAGAGACACAGTTGTCACGGAATGTGAAAAGTCTTTATTCAGAACTGCAACATTTTACTTAGCAGTCAACGCAACACGAAGGAGAGTAGATATAGTAAAATAGTCTATGAACGTATCTCGCTACAGCTACTCCAACAACTCCGTCTCTCACCGATTCGTTTAAACGTCTCATTTAAATTGACCTTTAAACTTAACTCAACGCAATTGCTTGTGGATCTCAACTCAATTGACTGATTTTCAAGTTCTCTATTTTTTATATATTCCAAAATTATGTATTTCATCAGCCAATGTCCTTTGTGTGAGGTCATCTCACTAAATAATGGCATCATTAGTTTTATTTAATCTCAATCAGATTTATCATATAACATAACTTCAACTTTTTTTATCTTTTGTTTTCTGTATTGAAACCTTATGACAAGGCGTGATTGGTTTGGTTTCTTTGTTTAATGGCATATCAACTCTTTTTAGGTTATTTAATGCCGAAGCCATTCTCCTAGAAGAACAGTAGTGGTACTATTTAACCAATAGCTAGGAGGATAAGGGGGTTCATACCTTTCCCAAGGGTATTTGTCCGAAAGTGAACATAACCGCGCGATTGGAGTTCAAACTCGCTTACTACGATTTCGCAGTCTATCGCTTTTAACCATTACACCACGAGGACACCCCCCAAGGCGTGATTGTCGTATCCTTACCGTGCGATTGTCAGTGTGTACGCGTTGACTCCAATGATAAGTACACATACTCTACAAGAGCTCAAACTAGTCCTCAACTTTACCAAATTAAATGATGAAATAATCATTATTATTAATTACCGTGTAAAATAATCAATATCATATTTACCCAACCCCTCCGCTCGGGCAGGATATGACACAAGGTCAATTTTTCATGCGGAGTTTAACAGGTTTGAATTCAGATTTTTCCTTCTCCTGTACTAGTGTCCTCAACAAGGCTGAAGAACCTAATCAGCCCTACTATTTACCCATAACTTTCCCAAGGATATTAGTGCTATGAGAAAATGCAATCAGCCTCGTCCATGATTTGAACTCGTGTCGCCATGTACATTTCCTGTGACGATAACCATTACACCACGGGCACCTCAAAATAATCAATATAATCAATTTAATTTACGCATATACCCAGATATCTATGACTCATCTAAATAATTTAGCTGGTTTTAACTGTGCTGTGGTCTAGATTGTCTTCGTTTTACATAGATGTAAAATCCACCGTTATGTGTTCCAGAGTCAATAAATCATGTGAATAGGAGGAAAAAAAAGGTTGCTGTTGTGGATTTGAAATGAATTGACAGCCCAAATCGAAGACACCATCTCGTTGTGAATGAGATGGGAAAGCATTGTTTAGAACGATTTTTTCTTTGTGCTAATAGAACTCTTGCTTTAAAACACGAGGCAGCTTGAGTTAGTTGATGATTTCTAATGATCTAATTGAGCGAAGAATATTGTCTGTCATTGTTTGTTCATTCCTCAACCCTGCAGTTTCGTATCTTTGTTGAGGACCCCGCTTGTAACACACAGAAGTTTTCACTGTCCATATTAAAAGGTGAGTATCCGGTGACTGCATCCTATCTGGTCATATTCACCGTCTTTTAAACTGTGCACACTACATATTACAATAAATATTACGCTGACTTTATATTTTTTCTTAAAGGTAACCATGTTTTTGAATATCATTATGTAGAAAAATATATCAATGGCGTCTCGTGGATCGAACATGAATCTCTAGCCAACAAAAACAAGAGATGAAATCGAATGTGCTTATAGAGTTTACGTGACTAGAAAGGGTGGATGTATAAATTGGACAATCAAGGGTCTGACCTGTGATGAGTAAAGAGACACATACGTAGTCTCTAAGCGTCGTTTGGCGAGAACAAACTTCCGGTTGGCCGTGTTGCTCGGTAGACGGATTTGGTCGGACGAATCCTGGTTACGGTGGCCGTTGGTCGATGCCGTCTGACATGGATTTCAGAAATCCGGCATTCATGTCGGGCACACCAACACCGGGATCCTCGAGCCTCAGGGGGCCGTCCACTCAGGCTTTTTCCTAGTGAAAGTCTTAGCCCTCTGTAGAGATGCAGTCGGTGTATTCAACAGGCACAGCCACTAGGACCACAGGACATGCATTAGAGGAGTCATACCCCTCTGCTGAGATGCAGTCCGTGTATTCCCCAGCCCAAGCCGACTGGGTGACGGATCACTGATAAACACCGAAAAAAGCATATATATATATATATATATATATATGATTTGGTGTGGTTGGGTTCTATGACATATCAACCATTGTAGGTTATTTAAGGTCAAATCTAATTTATACACACACACACACACACACACACAGATATATATATATATATATATATATGATTTGGTGTTGTTGGGTTTTATAACATATTATATATATATATATATATATATATATATATATATATACAAGACTTACGCACGCAGAATATGCGACAGAAGGTCAAATTTTAGGCGAAGTTTAACATATTTTCGTTGTCCTTTAATAGTTATTATTCCAATGTAATGAAACCAGTCCCCAAAAGATAGAGTGAGAATATTGAAATTCGTACATTCACAATGGTACTAGCACTGTATCACCGGATACATTTCCTTCGACGGCAGCCATTACACCACGAGTGTGTCCATATAATAGAATAATCACTTAAACAATGTAATTATTGGGTTTAGATAAGAATAATTGAAACCATACGACTGTGTGCGAAATATTTTTATTAGAGAGAGTTATCTGATTTATAACGGTGTCAAGAAACTCTTAAATAATTACTAAAAATATGTAAATATTCCTGTACAATAAACCCTATTCCTTATAACCGAAGACGGATTAACATACATTTAAAAGTAATCAGTCCCTTATATACGTCTGGTTTGTTGAAATAAATATTTTCATTCAAACTGCTCGTTAATTTATTTTCATCTCAGGGTTGTTCTCATTTACATAAAAAAAAAAGTAGGTGATTACCTAGAAACTGTGAAAATAAGAAAAATATAATCAGAAAACAAAAATAAGGAAAATAAGTATTTCCATGAATGCTAAAATATTATAGGAAAACTTTAAATAAACTCAGATACGAGAGTATTTTTGCATAAACTGGTTTTGAAAAAATATTTATACCGTTGAAGAATTAAGCAACATTAGTTATCTCCCGGCAAACTAAATTTTATAAAATAAAACTGGTTAATTTATCAACTTTGTTAATATGATTTTGTTCATTTTATTTTAAGCGTTTTTTTTTTTAATTTATTTTCATAATTACACTCAGTGTAGCCGTGAACGTTCCGTGGAGTTCATTCATTAAATTGTTCGAATTTAAACCATGAATAACATTAAGAGATAAATCAAAGTCAATTTATTTCCACATTTTAAAATATGTTGAATTAATTGCAATGCATATACCTCAGAGAAATAAAATGAAGATGTTTATACAATAAAGGGAAAAAAAATTGAAATTGCGAAATTAAAGATTCGCCATTATTGAAGAATGTCAATCACTTTTCTCGGTGAATATGATTAACTTATTTTTGGAAAAAGAAAAGGAATTGCTTCTATTTTAGGTGGGTAGGGACTGACTTAACCATAATCGTAATAGAAAATGGAATTGGCGAACCAGGTTCAAATCCTGAACAAAGCTGTTCGGCAATAACACCTGGCACAGCGAAGAGGACATTCAGTTAGAAAGTGCTTCTGAGTAAAATCATCAGGAGGTTGCAGGTTCAATCCCAACAACACGTAAGAATAACAAGGAATATTTACAGTAAGTTTACACTTGTACTCGCTCATAGTAAACATAGGGTTCAGTTCGAGTTTGTGTTGACATCTGAGTTCGAAATGTAACATCTGAAGGCCGAAGCGCATGTAGGTAAAAAAGTTGTTATATATCAATGAAGATGGGGTCATTTGTCTTAATATACCAAGTAATAAAAAAAATTGTTTACGTGTAAGTTCAGACTAGTAGCCTTGAGAATGTCATGCTATCTTATATTCTCTCGTTAGTTATTGGAAAATCGTAGGGAAGACTTGGTTCTGTATATTTGGTTGGCAAAGCCGAATAGAGGAAGAAAATACTAAATTCAAACCAGCTATATTCCCCCGAAAATAACTTTGAAAGATCCTAACAGTCGTTGAGTGGTTGGGTAAATGCGTCCTTAGATGAATGATCTGATTTATAAAAAGAAAAACTTGCCGTTTCGTGAGAAAATTGAAACTGATAGCATTATCACAAGGTACAAGACACTAATCATTCAGTACGTTTCTATAAGGATGTCTTTGGAACTACATAACCCACGAAGTTTGAAATGGCTTTAAACAGAGTAACAAAACCAACACTATCAGGTCGGAGAAAATAAAATCCGAGACAGTTATTAAAAACAAGATAGAAAAGGAATCATTCATCATCATTGGGATCCACAATCCGCATAGATTTCCCTGACTCTCTCTCTCTCTCTCTCTCTCTTCATTCGTTCTTACCATGTATCGGTCCTCGCAGATCTCCCAAACGACATCCAGTGTTCTCATAGACCTGATCTAAGTTCTTGCTGTTCGGCCACCACTGGTGCGTCTTTTTGTAGGGTCAATTGAAAAATATCACTTCACCAGGACTGTTCTGAATGTTTTGCTCGTCGTACTTTGATGGTTTGAGAGATAGGAGGTAAGCAGCCGTACATTGGGTTCTCTAACAGAGTCAGCCTAAGTAGAATACCTGGCTGTGATGATAGCACCAGGTTTAGTGAGACCGTGTCGGACTGGGTTCACCCAAAAACTGAGAAGGAAAATTTACAATGCACGAACGTACGGCATGGGCAGATGGAGGCATCTTGTGACGAATTGATTGTGCTGAAATGAACGGTTATGATCTTACTATGTTCACCTCTACCATATCTCTGTGACGCTTGCAGAGGGCGAATATAACGGTGAAAGTTCACTCAGAATTCAACCGCAGACGAATCAACCTCCAAGAAACGATGCTAAACCCTCTCAAAGGCCTTTAAATGATATAAATTGAGCATTGAAGCCGACTTTATTCATGATCATGTGAACCAAATAAAGGCTGTCCTGGATAGTCCTGCCCTTAACTTCGAGGAACTCTTCAGGATTAGACTAGTCTGGGTAGTTTACAAACGGTCTGCCTTGATCTTCGCCAAAATCTTAAAGTCAGTGTTTAGCGTTGTTAAAGACAGAAAATTAAGAATACCTTTCTCGCCAAATTTATCCTTGTGAAGAAATTTTTTATACATCTACTGAAGTTTTGGGGGATCCACCCTGCTTCATTTAACTGCTATAGACATTCGATTGCAAAGGAATAAACATGTGTGTCATCTTCAAGTACACTTCGACACTGGGAGTTTTGTTCGTCCAGACAGTTTTCAGCGCTTACCGAACTTCATCTTCAATAATGCATGCTTCACATCCAACCACTTTTTGGATCCCTGGTTAAGAGTCTCTGAAAATAATCACTATTGTTCATATTTTGTCTATGTCTGTGTACGATTTAACATTTATGATAGGTCACTGAAGCCTAAGTTCCTCTGCGCTGAAAGCGTGGGCATATCCTTTGACTCACAATATATTCATTTTAGCCTAACCCTTACAACAAAAGTCAAATCTTTTTTCTTTTATCAAAAAGCCAACTTAGTTTCTACCCTATCTCCTGTCTTTCCTACCCGATCTATGCTTCATTCTATCGTTCATTGCTCCGTTAGCTTTTTTAGCTTGAGTCTTTTACAATAGCAAGTGTCAAAGTTTTTAATGTTATCCTGAAGCTTTGCTCACCAATACTACGCAATTTATGGTCCCCAAAATGCTTCCTGTCCAGCAATGGTGTGCAGAATTTCCAGTAACTAGACATCCTAATCGCAACCTTTTTAACTTAATTCTAAAACAGAAACTTCTGTAGTCATATTTTTTAATTCATTCACTTTTTTAATTCGATGAGGCACAAGGCTGTATAAATAAGGCACCTAATCAGAATCAAACTCACTCATGAAAGTTTGCTAGTCTAGCTTGCTAACCATTACACCACCAGATGCCCTCGCGTTATAAGCTGAATTTAACGCTATCAAGTGTTTCAACAAGCTTTCGGAAATATTTTCCATCAAAACTGTTATCCCGTCTACTCTCTCTGGTCTTTATCTGAATCAAAGACAGCATTCCAATCACCAGCTAAAACTGCCCCCCTCTATGACGTAACAGAGTTCAATATTCCAAAACCCTTGGTGAGCTCACTGCAGGTATTGGGCCCGTATTTTTATATGGTTGTTAGTTGGTTATGATTTACGGCACGTTAACTACTATAGGTTTTTTAATGCCAAATATTTTCATACATATATATATTAAATATACACGATTTCTTAATGAATTGTTTTAAGAACTTTTTTAAAAGAGTCAAAGATCATTTGCTTGCATACATTTAAATAGTTTCAAGTACTGCTATCTAACATTAATAGTTTCATTAGCATACAGTAAATGTTTCCGAGTATTGCAATCTAAAACTAACTGTTCCATTTGCACACAGTTAAATGGTTTCCAGTATTGCTATCTGACTATAGTAATTCTATTAGATACTATTCAATCGTTTGCACACATTTGAATAATATCAAGTATGGAAAATGAATATATATTTTTATTTGACCTATAGAGGGTACCCGGACGGGCACTGTCGATTCGGGTCAGACAGAACCTGGGAATAATAGCAATGAAAAAGTTCTCCTAATTCCCAAAAGTTGAAGATTTGTCATATCCAGGACACATTTTCGAGTGGATCTTATCCCTCTGAAAAGATGCAGTCGGCGTTTTCTACCGCCCGAGCCGGCTGAGCTGTTATACCTTTTTGATGATGCTAAATATTAGTGATAATCCTTTTTCGAAACATCTCTCAAAAGTATATCATTACAAAAACTATTCTACCGATATATTTCAAATAATGTATTTTCTTTCTTAATAACAGGGACTATAGTAAGAGAGAACCCCATTCTACTCTTTCGTATCTGAGTTCGTCAGCCATGACAATGCAGACAACCACCTGCTGTGTAAAGAGGGGCATCTTAAAAGCTAATTGTTTGATGTTGGTACTGGACTCCCTAGAGTTAGCGAAGACATAAGTGTACAGCCTTTGTTCGCCCTTCCACACGTAGAGGCGATTGCTTAGGCAGAAGGCCATGGAACGACGTGTCGTCTTTCCAGCAATAATTGTATCTTCTAAGATCTCAGAGCCTGAAAAGAACGCGTCCAATTCAGACACACTTGAAACACCGAACAGAACACCAACACACGCCTTCTTCTCTTTTATGTAATCGATGAAGAAAAACATCTGTGGCTGGCTTTTCGCCCAACAAGAGAAACTTGAACACACCTGAGCTCCAGTCGAGAAAATTTAGCAGAACAAGTAAAATAAAAATAAACCCATATTTAATTATTGTTCCTCATCATTACGTGCTTCAAGGGCTTGGATGTAAACCAGTTGGTTGAATAAAGTGCTAGCTTGCTGAAATTACTTTTTTGTTGCAACTGAGTTCAATCATTTAGATTGATTGTTTGACAGTTTTTAACGATATTTCAATTCGTCTAGGCTTGGTTTATGTATAGAATCTAGAGTATGTTTCCGTTGTATATTCGTATTTAATTTTTTTCTAGTTTCTTACATAATCATTATCTTCATTTTTTTATTTTTTGCACATAATCTCATCGAATACGTACAATTCTTAAACAAATCTATTTGACAAAGAAATAACACCATAACAGATATTTCCACTCCGGGTCAGAGTGGTCTTGACATAAATTATGAATGGATATTCCACAATTACCAGAACTGGAACTTCACCATCAGATGCCGATGAGTTTTATAACCAGAACATCCACTTCCTGATGAATATGATATGACATGGGATCAATATGTATATACGATGTACAATTTTGTTTAGTTCAGACTCTTTATTCTTCTAGACCCATTGCTGTAGAAAAGCTAAATAGACAAGCCTGTTTAACTATTTACCCATAAGTGGAGTGAGAGATGTATTTATGATTCTTTAAATCGTATATGAAGAGAAAGATAACAGGCCTGGTACACGGTGGTACATATTATCTTTTAACTGATCGGTTATTGAAGATTTCAAAAACAGTATGTGCAGCTGTATTCTAAATTAAAAAGGAGACATCGAAACTACCATGTGAATTGCGTAGGAGGGGTGCCGGAATATTGAATATGTAGGCATCCAAAACAACGGAAGCTTTCAACCCCGATGAGTTGGCGGTTAGTGAGCAGTCAGTCGGCAGTCAGCAGAGTCAATCCGTTTCGGCCGCTTGCCCGTTGTGGTGGTAGCGCCACGGTTGTACGTTTCTCTTGAGATTTATATCAACGTGATGTAAATCTGAAGCTATGTTAAAATCAGAAGATATGGTGTGAATCGTAGTGGTTTCCTGGTTATCAGACTCTCTCTGTCTCTGTCTCTGTCTCTCTCTGTCTCTGTCTCTCTGTCACGCAAAGATTTTAACGTTTCGTAGTAAATAAGCGAGAAGTTTATATTTTATGAAGAAGTATTGTTGCTACTTCACCGCCCATCAATATATAACAACGAGACTGTTTGCATTTAATTTCGCGCGGGTGTGTGGGGTCTGTTGGACTTTTACCATCCAAATGTGCTGTTCTCACTAGTTCTCCTCTGTTATTTAAATTAGTCACCGGTCACACACAATGCTAAACATCACGTGGGAACTGTCCCAACACATCTTTTTTTTTAATGAAAACTTATTAGGATACAACAATCAATGCTTTTCCTTTTACTTCGACACAAAACGGTCAAAACTATTGTTGCATGAATAATAATCATCACGGATGATAGAAGTGTAATCCGTTACCAACAGTACGACATATGTTGGGGAAAACTAATCAAGTGTCAGTCGGGTATAATGCATTTTGAACCGAATCTCTTTTCACCTCGTGTATAAATTCGATCAACTGCGCTATCACCGGTGAAAAAAAAAAAAAACACAATATAAAGACGGAAGAAGTAAAAAGCTTGCAGTATTTACGTTTTGATTTCTTCTGAGACCTACAGAGTCATTTCTCATTTACCTTCTGTATTTTTGGTAGATTCTATTTCTCGAGGGAAATCTCCCATCGAGGCCCAACAAACGAACACTTTCAATCTTATATTGTTTATCTGAGTTAAATTCGACTCGCTTATTTTTCATAATCATAATAATAATAATGATTGTGTTTTTTCACACAAAGGTTGGCTGATGGTCTTTCGCTGGAGTTCGAGGGACAACAAGTCTCGTCAAGTCTCCTGGACTCTTCTCAGTATTCTGACCAATCAAAACAATGCTGTAGTTTGGATGGTCTCGGTTCGTCCTCTGTGTTCTAACTCTTCCAGCCTCCTGATCAAGAGTTCGGGGATCGTTTCGAACCCATCACTTATCATCGGTATTAGCATCTCTTTCATGTTCCATAGCTTTTTTTTAGTTCTCTGGCAAGGTCTGTGTATTGGTCTCTCTCTTAGTTTTCTATGATTTTCACTTTGTAGCCGGTTGGGACATCAAGTTCAACTGTAAGGCATTTTTTTTTTTTTGTTGATCATCAAGAAGTCTGATCTTCTGGCGGAGATTAGGTGATCAGTTTATATCACGAAACTCATGGAGATATTCAGTTGTTGTTGTTATTTTTATTATTACTACATATGATTTTTAAAAATCCTAATGATAACAATTATTATTATAGCTTTCGGGTTTTTTCACGGGAGCATTAGTTAGTGATTGTTGTATACCCACATACTTATGTAAGCGGAAGCTTAATCAAACATAATTTACGAACTTCAATGAACGAACGAACACACTTCTTTATAAAAATATGTATCTCTCACGCTTTATTCTCGAAGGGGTTGATGTTTCTGTGGTGTGTGAGAGATAGGTGGAAACCGGGACATACTGCTTTATTGACCCAACCTCTTCTCCTGACAATAGCACGCTGTGTTATCTTCAAGAACCCACTTAGCACTTCTTCCGCATCTTGGCTCGGGCTGTTCAACCAGGGGTCGCTCAGGTAGCGTTCTCAGTCTGCAAGCTGGTTGGTTCTCACTCTGGATTTTCTATCTCCAACTTACTCCACAGCCACTGGCACAGGCCTATAATGTTTCATGACGCCCACTTGTTTCCGCTTCTTCTTCCGCTTATTTCCATAGGTACAACTCAGATTGATTGCTCGGTCAAGGGTCAATATATAACAGTAATCTTTCACTGGAAGCTGAGTGACAGCTTATAACTTCAGGTCTCTAGGACTCTGGTCAGTATTCTGGTCGATCTAAACAATACTTTTATAGGAAAGATTTCGATTTTTCTTCTTATTTTCAATTCTTCCAATCTTCTTTACAAGCCTTTGGAAACTGTTTTAAATGCACCAACCACAACTTATATCGCCGCCATCAGCATGTTCCTCAGATTATTTTAGTTTTCTTGCAAGGTTAAAGAATTTGTTTAATTTTTCCAATCTTTTCATGTTCATTATGCAGTCGGCAAGAACAGCAAAACCCACTACACGAGAATTTCTTAATATTTTTTGTTTGTTTTTCGTTTATTAAAACTAGTTCTGGTTATCTGACAAGGATTACATGATCTGTTTGTTTCTCAAAACTTTGGAGAATTTGATAAATTTGTTTTTTCTTGGATGAATTCTGGTTTATGTAAATACCATTTGGTTGCATGGTCAAAATTGAGTCTCTCATACAATTCCTTGTGGATTATCCTTTCCACCCCGTTGTGCCTTATCTTGTACTCCTTTTGTGCTTATTTGCTTCAGTTTGTTATCTTTCTTATCCCATTCTTTCAGTTTTATTCTGTGGTCAACCGGGACAACAATATCTAAAATATTGCAAGTTCCTTTTTTGGTTGATTACTATAAAGTCTGATATTCTGGCAGAGATTGGGTGATCCGTTTAAAGTCAAAGTCCTATAAGAGTATGTGTGTGTGTATGCGCGCGCGTGCGTGCGTGTGTGTGTGTGTGTGTTTCCTCGGGACAGTAACTGGGTTTTGCATATACCATTTGTTCCTATGGTCAAATTTAGATTTCTTGCACATCTCCCAGCGGATCACTTTACCCATCCAGTCGTGTCTAGGCTTACACTCTTTCTGTGCTAATTTTCAGCATTGGCTTATTATGTGATTGATGGTTTCGTCCCTATCACCACATCAGCTACATTTACTATTTTGTTGCGTATTATCTATTCTCGCTTTGATTAGATTGGTTTTTACGGTGTTGTTTTGTGCTGCTATAAGAAAAGATTCTGTTTCTCTTTTAAAATTTTATTTTCTTAGCCACGTCCAGGTTTTCTCGCGTGAGATGCCGTTTATTTTTGTTTCCTTGTTATTGTCATTCTGTTGGTCATCGTGTTGTCAGTATCATTTTTCATGGTTGGGATCAGTCCTCGTTCGTGTTTTTCTATGTAATCCTCGAATCGTTGTATCGATGCGTCAGCACTGTCTTCAATGCTGGCAAGTCCTCTTCCTCCCTTTTTCTTGATAGATATAGTCTAACAACATCGTCTCTGGGATGTAGAGCCTTATGCATTGTCGTAAGTTTTCTTGTTCTTTGGTCCATTTGCTTATGTTCTTTTCTGGTCCACTTCAGAAAGTGTCCTGAATATATAACGATGGATACAACCCAGGTATTTATTCCTTTGATAAGGTTTCGGCTTGAGAGTTTTGTCTCTAGTAGCATTCTAGTCTTTCTTTGATCTTCTTTGTTAATTTTCTCCTTTATTCCCACTTGTTTGATGGTGTCAGCCTCCAAGATTCCCATGTATTTGTAGGTTTCCTTTTTTCCAAGCGTTCTAATTTTGTCTTGACTTGGTAGTTCAATTCCATCAGTCAGATGCCGTTTGCCACTTTTCATTACCATGCATATTTTTCAATACCAAATTCCATTCCTACGTCCTGACTGAATATTCTAACTGCGTGTATTATTATTATTATTATTATTATTATTATTATTACAGAGAAAACGTATTATGCTCCCCGCGTGGTAGAAGACGAAGCCAAAATAGATTTAGTTATTCTTCGTTAAGTAGATACTGATTGAAAATCTATTTTTATTTTATTTGATTGCATTTATAAATTATGAGTGAATGTCTTTCATTATCAAACATTATCGCATTTTGAAAGCATCACTCAATCTCGTTTATAAGATTGGTGCTTTGTAGAAAATTTACGAAGAACCAGGCACTCCAATACAGCTGGTGTGTATTCTCTAAAATTAAGCGGCAGATTTTTGCTTACATAATGTCACTGTTTCGACAATGTCGGGTCATCTGGTCGAGATTAGGTGGTCTGTTTTTATGAAAATATCCCAGAGGAGTTTATCCGCTTCATTCTCTACGACAGATTTGGGGTAGTGCATTTACCATTTGTTCATATAGTCAAATTCAAATCTCTTGCAGAATTCTTAATAGATCACTTTGGCTACCCTGTCTTATACTCCTTCTGTGCTAATTTGCGTCATTAGTGTATTATGTGATTGATCGTGTTGTTTCTATCACCACATAACCTACATTTTCTGTTTTGTTGCGTCTTATCTATTTTTACTTTGATACGAAAATCCTTTTGACTGTTTGACAGCAGTAGTAATTAGTGGATTTCCAGAAGCCCGTATGACAGCATGTGCCTCCCCCTTTGTGGGACAAGTACAATTTTCAAGCGGATATCAGCTGGCCAGTCGTCTTAACAGTGTATTTTTTTCTTGGGTGGTAGGCTCAGGTGATTCAAGGATCACCTTGCCGACCCAGTCGTGTCTAGTCTTATATTCCTTCAATGCTAAGTCGCTTATTATGTGATTGATGGTTTCATCTCTGTCACCACATAGCCTACATTTGCTATTTTGTTGTGTCTTATCTATTATCGTTGCTATTATTACTATTGTTTTTGTTGTTTTTATTAAATCATTTTTTTTTCAAATATTTTAAATTATTTTATTATTTTCTTTTATTTTCTTCTTTGCCCGAAATCTTATGTTGGACAATGTAGTCAACATATGCGTTATGTTTGCGAATATTTTGATGTAAAATGATACTTAAATGTACACTGCTTATATTCTTTTTACGTTCATAACATACACTTGAGTTAATGAGCAAATTCATGTAAAACATTTTTTATATCTAATGTAAAATAGGTGAACCAGTGACTTGTTAACATTTGTCGATATTTTAGATATAAGAATAGTTTTTTAGGCGTCATTATTTTTATTTCAATTTCAAGTTCTGTCTATTTACTTATTTCATCATATTATTTAACAGATATATATTTTATCTGATGTCACAGACATATTTATTGGCTGGGATTTTTAATCACTATGTCTTGTCATTTGTTGCGTATGGGCCTGACAATATTATTTTTACCCTAGGCGAGTTTTTGACATTAGATTTAGCGGGTTTTTTTCCTAAGAGACAGCAAGTATCTTTATTTTTCCAGAACTAATCAAAGTATTTTAGTTTATTTATCTTTGCTGTGGAAAACAGAGTCTCGATACATCCGATGATCACTTGTTAACTTAGTTTCTTTTCCAGAGGTTTGGGACCCTTATAATCTTTAATTGGTACCAGTGTCACCTTCATATTCCACTCTTTAGCTCACTGGCAACACTTAGGCATTTTTATATCTTTTTTTTTTTTTTAATTTAAATCTTGTATTCCGCTAGAACGGGAAAATGCACTAAATGACTGGGTTTGTTTTATTGTAAATTATCGACTTCTTGACAGAATTTTCAGCTCTTTTTGTGCACCCAGAGAATTTTATGTGTCTCATTTTTGAATTTTATGTGCCTCAATTTTTTAATTTTATGTATCTCATTTTTGAATTTTATGTGTCTCATTTTTTAAATTTTATGTGCCTCATTTTTAAATTTTATGTGTCTCACTTTTGAATTTTATGTGTCTCATTTTTTAAATTTTATGTGTCTCATTTTTTAAATTTTATGTGTCTCACTTTTGAATTTTATGTGTCTCATTTTTTAAATTTTATGTGTCTCATTTTTTAAATTTTATGTGTCTCATTTTTTAAATTTTTTAAATTTTATGTGTCTCATTTTTTAATTCATTCTGGTTTGTGCATGGCCATTTTTGAATACATTCTGGTTTGCCAGCATGGCCAAAGTTTAGTCTTTTCACAATTCTCAATTAGCTCAGAATACGTCGACTACAACTCTACAACTTTGCAGGGGAGTAAGGCTCACTCCAACGAGTATCCAGGATATAATACGAAATCAGATAATGAGGCTCTAGATGCTATGTAACCCAACCAACCAACCTGTTATATGAAAACAAATGGCAGATGTTGAATTGAACTGTTTCTGTTACGTAGCGATATTTGAAACCATTCAACTATGCGCAAATAAAATCATTAGTATGAACAATACTTGAAACCACTTCAGTGTTTGCAAACAAATGATCAGTAAAAAATATAATTGTTTGTGTTTGATTGCAGTACTTTTGATCATTTAACTGTATGCAAAGAAAAGCACTAGTTGAGTCCAAACAAATTATCCTTTATTAATTTGAAAAAATATCACCTCTAGACTTTTAACTTACAAATTATATATGTATAACCATTCAACTATGTGCAAACAGATTAATAATCTTTATTTGCATTGTTAATGCTGAGTGACAGTGTAACATGCTTATATGCAGGCAGAAACATAGTCAACACGATAATGACAAGCGGACCCACTTCTTTAGAAAAATATACCACTCACTTTATTCGAAATGGTTACGAAAGGTTTATGTGTGAGAGATGAATTGGAGACTGAACAAAACTGCAAAATATTGACCCCCATCCTGCCTTTCTCATCCTGCAGGGCTCCTCAACCTGAGGCCCTGAGAGCTCAGCTCTCTGTTGGTCTTGGTCCTCACTGCTTCGAACTGAAATAACTGACTCCAAATTCTGATTTCCAACTAACTGACTTCCTGTCGCACCCGTTTATATAATTGTTTGACACCCACCGGCTTCAGTGAGCGTCGCATCTGCACCCAACTCAACCCATCAACAGTCAAGTTATCCCCTGATATCTTCGACCGAATGCATCTGTTATTTACACAGGTGGATTTCTTATTTGAGAGCTCGGTCGGGTCGAAGGTCAATATATTACAACGGTGCGTACTAACAATGGGCTCTGGTTCGTACAAAAATGATATCTACAAACTATTAGTTTACAAATAATATAATAGAAATATGCATAATCATAATCTGACATTAAATAACCTACAAGGGATGATATGATATAAAATTCATCTATATAATTAACTAATTCCTAATGGATTACCTTTTCCACGCTGTCACGCCTCATATTTGATTCCTCTTGAGCCAGTTGGCTGCATTCGTTTCGTATTTGTCGATACATGGAAAAAAAATTGTAATATTGAAACAATTATTTTAACTGCTTAATTTTGTAAGTACTATATTGATATTGGAGGATATGCAAAGAAGTTGCAAAGTATTCTGCTATTATTATTATTATTATTATTATTATTAATAGTAGTAGTAGTAGTAGTAGTAGTAGTAGTAGTTGTATTATGTTAGCATGCATGCATGTATGTATGTATTTATGTATGTAATCAAACTCAATGCCACAGACAGGATGTGACAGACAGTCAATTCGTAAGTGGAATAAAAGTGATTTGTAATACATAGGTTTCCTTCTCCTTTAGTAATTGCATAACCAAGGCTAAAGTATCCAGTCAGCGGTACTATTTAAGTAGAGCTTGACGATGAGGAGAGAAATGGATTTTCGTTTTCCTCAAGGGCATTAGCGCAAAGTGAAAACCTGTCCTGTATTTGAACTTGATTCACTGAAACCAATTGATGCGACAATAACCGTTTCTCAAAGCATTAGTAGTAGTAGTAGTATTAGTTGCTGTTGTAGTAGTAGTAGTTAGAGAGGATTATGATTTGAATTTAAAAATTGTATTAGGGTTTAATTTTAAACAAAATCATTAGTCTCTTTAATTTTATTTATCTCTTTGAAAAACAGTATTAAGTCATTTTAGTTAAAGTTATTTATTTTCAAAAATTAAAAAAGAAACTTTGCTAAAAATATATACCGGCGATATAATAGCCGCGGAGAGAAAAGGAAATTTAATTTTATAACCTCACTTTCATCTGGCGGATGGAGTATGAGGTTTCACTTTACAAAAGCAATTACGTTGTTGAAAATAAAAGCAAAGTCAGAAAACAAAAAAGAAAAAATGAAACGGGATAAAACAGAAGATACAAAGGCTTTATCGATTGAAAGCAACAAAAATCACACATTACAGAAAAACAAAACATTGTTCGCTAACATCGACATTACCTAAATTGATTCTTGACCAAATTCAGGGCTACAGGATCATCATTAGAGTCAACGTGTTCCGGAATCATCTGAATAGACTTGATCACTTTAGATTCTATGAGAGAAAGAGATATTTTAGAAGAATATGGTTATATAAAAACTGGAAATATATATAAAATAAACGATTCAAGGGGGAAAGACGTTGATTTTGGGGAATTTTTAGAAAACAAATATTCTTTCAATGTACATTAACGAAATAGATTTGAAATAAACACTTGGAAGTGAAAATACGATAGTTTTTCGGACTCTTAAGAAAGCAAATATTTTTTCCACAGACATTAACGAAATACATTTAAAATAAACAATTCAAAGTGAAAATACGATGGTTTTGGGGACACTTAAGAAAGCAAATATTCTTTCTACAGACATTAGCGAAATATATCTAAGATAAACAACTCAAAGTGGAAAGAAGGAAAATTTTGAGACTCTTGAGAAAGCAAATACTTTCAACGGACATCAATGGAATACATTAGAAATAAAATGAAAATGCAATGATTTGAGGGCTCTTAATAAAGTCAATCATTGCGCTATGGTTATAGTCGTACGAAGCTACCTGAGTTCAAATCCAGATCAAGGCAGTTCGAAATAAAAATTTGCAAGTTAAAATTTGATGGTTTTTGTGACCATTAAGAAAGCATGACGCTAATACATTTGGGAAAGGAATAAATCGAATCATTCTCTCCCCAGGTATGGGCAAAATAGTAAGGGGTACTGGGATCTTAAATTTTGGTATTGCAACCAGTCTAGGAGAAGGGATACTGAATCAAATCAGCAGTCAACCAAGAGAGAAATGGGTTCCGCTAATCTAATCTTAAACAAGATACGAATTTTGAGTAATACTCCTTAAGATCAGTGAATCACTGGCGGATTGATGACGTTTCACGTCTTTTGAAAATGAATAATCACACTTTGATATCCCTTGTTTTAAATGATATAACATGAATATAAACGTTATACAGAAAAGAACATATACTAATTAAATGCCTTCATCATGAATTTTGTCATAGGCAGATAATCCTTTGATTGCTTTCAAAATCGATCATCATCAGAAAAGTTATTATTGGGTGTATACATCGTATATTTTCTATTAATACAAGGAAACAAAGGTGAACTTTTGATCTGTCATTTATGAGTACCTACTAAAGAGTAAGCAACAGTAAGAGTGTGAATAGATCGTGTTTATTTACATATACAACCATGAGGTTGATTAGTGATGATTTAAGTAAACGTACTCGTAAGGTTTGTCTTGGTTTAATTTTATTGCATAACAACCATGGATTCTTATTAAATACCAAATACATTTTTTACATATTGATTATGATTCAAAAAACATTTTCTATACACACACTGTAAAATCATTAAAAAAAATCTGTTTGTAACAATTCAATTAAGCATAAGTCAAAATTAAATGGTTCCAACTTTTGCTATGTAAAACTAATAATTCAATAAAAAAATTCAGTCATTTGTAAACTCAGATAAAAGAATCAAACGATTCTATTTCAAATGATTCAATTTATCATAAATCATTCGTTTGCACTCAGTTTAAATGTCAAGCAGTAGTATTTGACTCATAGATTGGACAATATTTGGTGCTACAATTCCCGGCCACAGTAGACGAAGGAGCGATAGTAATGAAGGAGTACTCCGCATTTCCCAAACTCCAGCATCACTGGATCAGATTGTTCAGAGTTATATCCAGGACACATGTTGGAGATAGGTCTTAACAACCTGAAGAGATGCAATCCGTGTATTCTAAAACCTCATCAGGTTGAGACGATACATGTTAGGATAGAGTATTAGCCACTTGCTAACACTGTACTCTAATTCTACAGTACTTACAACATTAAGCAGTTAAAATAATTGTTTCGTGTGCTATTTTGATTTGAGCATATATTTCTTTGTGTTTGGTTCGTTGGTTGTTTGGTTGGAGTTTATGGCATAGAAACATTTGTCGGTTATTCAATGCCAAATCCATTTTATACAAATAAACAGTTTCATTTCAAACAATTCCCTTTAGCATAAGTACGTAGTTTAATTGTCGAAAACAATTCAATTTCAGGCAATTCAGATTAGGCAAGCAGTTCTAATTAAAACAATTCGCTTTAGCATAAGTATATTTTTTATTTACTCGCAGTTAAATGTCAAAACAGTTCTATTTCAAACAATTCTATTTAGTGTAAATAGAGTTTTAATTTCAAAAACCTCTGTCTAAAACGACCCAGTTTTGCCTAAAATCGCTGTGTCGTTCTTCTTGGCCCCTAGATAGGAACCTCTTAGGTGCTACCACTACGGGCCTGAGTGGACCTGGGAGCGATGGCAATAAAGGGATACACCGCATTCCCCAAAACTTCAGCATAACTGGAACCTCACCATCAGATTGTTTAGTGTCATAAACAGGACACTCGTTTCGATGTTCTTACCCCTCAGCGGTGAAGCAGTAAGTGTATTCTACAGCCCCAGCCGACAGGAGAATTCGGAGAGTAGTCTTACCCTGCTGCAGAGACGTTGGTGTATTGCTGTATTCTACAGCCCCAGCCGACCGGGTAATTTGTGTTCTTGTACAGCCATAAAGATATCAATAACAATATTAATATAAATACATGCGGTATGAACGAGTTTATTAATTTCTGGCTTCCTTCCTTGACGACACAGGGAGAGAGACACAAATCATAAAAGCCTATGCCAACCATACTATGCAGACCCCCCACCATTCGAGGGGTATCTTATTGAGTTTAAGATCTCAATTCATCTCTGCAGGTCGAGATGCAAAAATATAATCTGATCAGATCCGAAAAACTCAACCGCTACTCAACTAAACTGTCGACCTCAACTAAACTGTCTTTTCAAAATCATCAAATTCTCAGGACCATCTCTTCCTGGCATTATGTCATCCAGATTCAATTCACCTCAACGACCGCCCGGCCCACTTTCCTGTTTTGAGGTTTAATATGACAGATGAAGATTGTCCTATCCTTTTTGCACGGGCGTAAGAGTGCCCATCTGACAAAGCACCTGAACTATGAAACACCAAGTAGTTCAAAGCCTTACTAAACTAGATAATGCAATAAAAGAAACGAAAAATGATTAATATAAATATTATTGCCTTAAATATATAACATTCTGATAACGAAGCCACTTTATTGTAAAGAAAAGTAATGTTGGTGACCGTAGTAGAGGACGACCAGAAGGCTCCCTTTTCAATAGCTACTACACCGAAATATAGGAGGGTGCTACTCCTTTCCCTGGATTGCTCCACTTTACCCTTGACACGTACCTTATATTGCTGAGTGTTAAGCAAGGAGGTATCCAGTACCATTTTAAAAGTCTTTGGTATGATGCGACTTAGGATAGAACCAAGGTCTTCCACAACATTGGCGAATAGTCTACCCATCGGGCCAAAGCAAATATTAACAGTGTAATAGTTACAGATATTGCAAAGACGAATTTAACGTGAAATTTTATCGGTACACCTATCTCAATGTTTCGACAATATTTGACAATATTGCGTATTGCTGATAATTTCTTTTATGAAAATGACTATGCGCAAAATTGAAAGCACAGAGTCAAGCCCTCGGTGCAAACTCAATAAAACGTCACGCCCAAAAATCATCTTGGAAATATATGTCCGTTTCAACTAAGTTTCAGCGTAAGGATGAAGTTACAATAGTTGATGTTCAGAAACCGATTTTGTAGATGTGGTTTTATCCAGTTACTTTACTTTTAAGAGTTTTTAGAAAATTTGCTGTTTTGCATGCTGAACGACTGAACTCCTTATATATATGCACAGATATATATGTACAAACACACACACACACACACACAAACACACATACATATATATATATATATATATATACGTATGTAATTTAAAAATTTAACAACGCATAAAAAGAAATTTGTATTTATAAAACGTGTCGTTATAAAAAAAAAGAAATAGGTATGCAATAGACGAAACCACGCATATAAGTTGGCCAACCATAGTCAAGAGAAACCAAAATGTGCCAATGTTAATACCTACTACACCGAGGTTTAGGGAAGGGTGCTACAACTTACCTTGATACGCTTACACTTGATGCATATGTTTAAGCAAAGGCTTTAAGCAAGGAGGCATCAAGTACCATTTTTGAGTCCTTGGTATGACTCGACCTGTGATTGAACCCTTGTGCTCTGGATCACTGGCGAACACTCGAATCATATAATGCTAATATATATATATATATATATATATATATATATATATATATTAAGATTCTTTATATTTCCCGATTAGCGTCTTTGGTTCAAGTTGGAATTGATGGATGAATTTGCAAAAATTGTCCCGAACGCTTTTGGACCTTTCAGAGGCCATTATCATAGATTGCCTACATCTATAAAGAGTGTTTTTTAAAGACTTTTTGAAAGATTCTTAGGGCTTTTTCATAACATTACAAAATACGTAAGCGCAGCTTTGGATAAAAATGAGATGCTGATGAATTTAAAAATCAAAACACTAACAACGGAAATAGAATATTATCTAGAAATATAGGATATTCTTAAAAAATAAAGGCATTTCAAAACATTGTCGATATCTTCAAATTAATTCTATTGATTCGAGATTTTTTTTTGTTTTTATATGTACGGTTTCTAGATTTTTTTATATCTACGGTTTCTAGATTCTTTTTGTTTTTATATGTAGGGTTCGAGGATTAGTAGAGAAAATCTGTCTGTTATTTAATCAAATATACTCAAATGAAAAACTGTTGTCCAACTATATATATATATATATATATATATATATAATCATGTCACACTGCCAACGCGGATATCCCTGGCCCTATTTCGCCACCCATCTCAATCGTCTAAGATAGGCACCTGTGTAAATAAGGACGAACGAGACACGAAAAGAAAGAAGAAAAATGGAGAGATAGAGGAAAAGAACAAAAAAAAATGTAACAGACAGGGAGAAAGAAGAAAACCAGAACAGTTCAACAACGAAAAACAGAAAAGATGAGAAAGGAAAAGAGAAACACTTAAAAAAAACTGTAAGTAAATTGCTCATTGGAATATTTTTTCTCTCTGTCGTCATATTAGGGTTCATGGAAAGAATTTAAAAGGATTATAAAAAAAAGTAATAATGACAAGGGGAAGTAAAATGAGTCTTACTGGCTTATATATTAATGTTATTTGGCCTTTCTAAAAGATAAAATGGTAATAATTTTAGAAAAAAAACCGATTGAGCCCTAAAGCATAAAAAAATGATGAAAATTACTATACGTAATATTGAATCGTAGTGAGGGAGAGAGAAGGAAAGAGAGTAAGAGGGAAACATACAAGCAGGTTGCTGTGAAAAGAATTGGAAGAAGGATGGCCGCTGTGGAAAGATATACTATCGCTGTGTTAAAATTATTGACGGGTCATAATGTAAACGTCGACTTGGGTTTTGAGTTTTAATTTTTATGAATGAATTTGAGTGTAAACTAAATTTTTATGAATGAAATTTTGTAGGAACTTGTGAATGCTGTCCTGGTGCGTAGTAATTTGAAATTAGGATTTTGATCCAAGATCTGGGAGGATTTCGGGGCATCAATAATGTTGTCTGGAGAATGCTCATATACCTTTGGATCCGTAGTTAAGGCCGAGGGACGGGTTCGATGTTTGGAAAAATTGTGGAAATTGGAAGTGTTATGTGAGGTCTCCGTGGAATGGAATCGATATTTTAAGTGAATTCCCCTAAAAATGGATTTGGAATCTTATTGAAGTACTGACTGGTTAGTGGCCAGACTTAGTTGTGTAAGTCCGACTGGAATGGGGTTTGACTTTTGTTTTTGAAAAGATTATTTTTGAAACGGGATGGGAGAATTAGGGAGTCTATGTGCAAAATCTGGATGATGTTGTAAAAATCGGAAAATTCGTGGACTCGGTTTTGAATTGTTCTTGAGGGGAAAATGTTGACCGAATGGACAAAAGTTTGGGTTGTTTAGGAAAGACCCCCTGGGATATTTTAACTCATCTTTGGAAGTAAGCAAAAAACTAGCTTTGTGTTGTCATGTTCGGAACAAGTAAAAATGAAGCAATGATGTCTGGATACGAGCCATGCTTTTATAGAGATACTTACTGAAAGAAGAAAGAATATTACTGAAAAAGTTTGATTAACGAACCTATAGTTATTATATTAAGTTAAAGACGAAGAGAAACAGATATAAGGTTGAAAAAATAGTGAACGAGCAATTTATTAATAAAAAAGGACGACAGGACAATGGAAAAAGACAGAAAAAGAAAAGAAAAGAAGAAAAGAAACTTGAACACTGTTGAACATAGCATGAAAGAAAAAAAAATTTAAAAAGAACGAACATTTTTAGGAAAGATAGACAGTGCATAGATTGTAACAAAAGAAAAACTTAACATTTATTTGAATTTTGTGAACTTTAATTGTGGACATATTAATATTGTTTTGACTTGTTAAGAATGGTTGAAAAATTAGAAAAAAAAAAGTTGTTTGAGCTTAAAGGCGACATTAGAATTTTTTTCCCGTTTCATATTATGAAATTTGACGAAAACCCTTAACAAGGGATTTGATATTAAGTTTAGGAAGATTTTAAGATGATGTTGATTCTGAATTTTTTTGGAATGATGGGTTTTCGTGGAATAGGAAATACTTTTGGGGGGGTTTCGGTTTTTGGGCGAATCATGGGCTGACGTGAGATTCGTCCAAGTTGTGTTACAGATTGTTTTGGCCATACGGGAAGAAGTAATTTTAGAGAGGAATTCACCGTCCCTTGGATTTGTTGAAGGCTGTGGTGGCCAATATTTTCAGATTGGAGTTGCAAGTTGATGGAATAAAGGAAAGAAAGGCGTGGCTTGCTCCAATATTTTGTGGATGATGTCTGAATCTTTCAGTTCCGATGATGTTTTGGATTCATGCGTGGTTTGGCAATGTGAAATAAATCTAGAAATAAAGAGGCGCATATATCTTAGTTGCTACGAGGGTTCCTGATTAAATTGAAAAGCAACCCAGCGAGTGTGTGATCAGGTAAAGCATGCTCCTTAAGGGTTTACAGACCAATAGGCGCAGTAACAGAAACTTAATAATGAAAAAAGTGAGCAACACACTGCTAAAAATATTTTGCGTCGTCTATTTTAGGTAGTTTACTGCATGCACGTCAGATTTTGAAACATTTTGATGTATTGTTATTCTTTTTTAGAATTGTGATGCATTGTTTTGGACCATGGTTTTCGTATATTTATGAGGAATGTTTTGGGCCTCGAAGATATTGTTTTTTAGTTTGTGGAATTCTCCCAGTTACTCTAGGTGGGAACCTGTTCAGCGAAGGACTGAAGTGTGGTCATAAGGAATCCAGGCGAAATGTATTGCTGGAATGACCCGGGTCACAAGGTTTGGGACCAAGATTTCGGACCAGAGTATGGTCCTTTTATACTTTTGAGATTCTTCAAGGAATTGCAGAGGGCACTATAGTGTTTGGAAGGACGAAAAATGCATCTGTATTGTACTGTGATGCACGCATGTCAGGATAGCCAACCACGAAAAGGATAGTATGAAATAGATTTAAATGATAATTAGCCTGGGCAAGTGTTACATAGTGAGAAGGTCACCTTCTTATTAAGATTTTTGTTTTTTTTTGCTCTGGTTCTAGTATTTCTTTTTGTATTTTTTTTTTTTTGCTATTGTGGCCCTTGAGCATTATTTGTAAAATGTGTGTGTGAGGGGGATGGAGACGGACGTGAAGAAAATTCCACATGCTGAATTTTGAAAAATAAGTATGGGATGATTGTTAGATATTGACCCTCGACCGAGCCGTCAATCAGGATAGGCACCTTTGTAAATAAGCGGAAGCAGGTGGATGTAAGACAATTATATAACCAGGTGCCACAGATGGCTTGGGCCAGTTACAGTTGGATATAGGATGCCAGCGGAGTAAGAACCAGCTCCAGACAGAGGGCCTGGGTCTTCAGTGAACCACGGTTGAGCAGACCAGCCAGAATGCGAAAGAAGAGTTGCTATGGTCGGAAGAACTTGGAGTCAACATGTAGCAGTCTGAACCCGTCTCAAACTCATTTTCCACACACAACCAAAATCAACTCTTGCGAGAATAAAGTGTGAGAGATATATTTTTATAAGGAAGTGTATTCGTTCGTTCATTAAAGTTGTCATTATGTTTGATTATATTCCAGTGTATATGTATACCCCAAGTATACAACACGTACAGCTGCTATTTTGTAGGCTGTTAAATATTGCTCACAGTATTCTTGTGTAATTTTTGTCAAGTTTTTTTCTCAATAGTTAACGTCCGTGTAGTGTATCCATACAGCAGTATAGACACAACTGCTGCTTGGAGAAAACTGCGTTTTATTTCAACACCCAGGTCTGACTTCTCTATGACCGATAGCCTTTCGATAACTGCCCATGCCTTTGCTAGTCGTGTGTTGATGCTTTTTTCGGTTGATGAAACACTGCTTCCTAGGTTGGTGAATTTGTTTACTAAATTCAAAGGCCCTCCCTTTAGTGTGGTGAAGTCATCTCTTTTATTAAAGCACATGTATTTCGTCTTGTCTGAGTTGACATGGAGACGTATGACACGAGCTGCTCGCTCCAGACAATGTTGCAGGGACTCGGCTTAGGCCGGTGTATTTGCCAGAAGTGCTATGTCATCAGTGTAGTCTGCATGATAAGTGAAAAGTATCTAGTTATTTTAAAATACTTATATTTCAATTCACCGAAAAAAAAAGGAAAAGAATAACAATAATTCTAATATACACACACACACACATATATATATATATATTTTCAAGTTAAATTTTCTTTTAAAAATGTTTTATTGAAACTCACTGGTGAGGTTTATTGCCTTTTTATCTTTATTCCATAATTTTACAACTAACCACTTGTCTATGAACTTAAACAATGAAGTTTTGCAATATAGTCCACATATATGCTTTAAAAAGTTGGATGATCGGCAAATGCCAGTTAGCGACATGCACTTGATTCGTGGTATGATCTTGCTGGAATAAGACATTCAATCAGATGAGTTTTTCCCGTTGGGTTATCGGTAAATAAATAAGTCATAAAATTTATTGGAGTATCAAATAACGTTTTGGTGAGCAATGAAAAGGATCGGCGATGAATGACATTTTTAATTAATGTATTCAGTCATATATTTTTTACATTATCAAGTGATGAGACAATAATTCTTAGTCGGAGGCAATGAATAAATGATATAATCTCAGACGAATAAGTCCAGACGAATGTTCTTTTGGGCTGCCAGCAATAGAATGTGATTGCTTCTAATATCAGTCTTATGAGTGTTTTCATAAAAGAAAAATGTCATCTTCTTGTCCAAGTAGTGAAAATATTTGTATTTTATGGCATTAGTAAGCAAAACGACATCTATTGTCTGGTTTTGCAATATATATATATATATATATATATATATATAATGACAAATCAACTAGGTTTGAGTTTCCTTCTAATTGCACTATATATATATAGATAGATATATACACGCTCCCCCATGGGGGTTGAGCACTGTGGCGGAGAAATTTTCGGCCGCCGCTCGCAAAATGCAAAGATCTTCGAAAGAACTGAGCACTCTGGTAGTCGATAGGGTATAACAATGTAAACAAACGAACGCTTCTCCTGCTGTTGCATAATACCTTATAAATCCTTAGCCAACAAGGTACGCTTGTTGGCCGAACGGTCTGATACTAAGTCGAACGTAAAGTTGGGCGGTTTTCCATCCCAGCTTCAAGCATCCTACGTGTCTAGCCACACTGAAGAGTTGTGATACAACGAAACAGTCTGTCTTTGGATGATTATATATATATATATATATATATATATGTGTGTGTGTGTGTGTGTGTGTGTGTGTACGGAGGTCATTCAATAAATAAGGTTATTAATGATAAGTTTGCATAAAAATGACTCATATTTCATTCGGGAAAAAAACATTGCAATTATTTTTTAAATGATCTTCATTTCTTTACAAAATAGTTTTCCAATGGAAAAATAAGTTTTGTATATTTTCAGCATTTAAATCTACGGACGATTTTTTAGCCATTTGTACACTGTACAATTGTCTTTATCATGACTTGAAATTCTTTGAGGAGTATAATTGCGTAAAAATTAGTAGGTGCCAGATATGTACTAGTAGGACGATGTAACAGCTTTTCCCAATGAAACTATTCCGATGGTTTACACATTTATTGCGGCATTATGAAGCCTTGTGCTAGATTCATCCATCTGTCTATCGGATTTTGATTGTATACTGCGTTGCAGTGTCGGAGCAGTATGTCGTCGAATTGTCTGGTCTTCCATACTTCCGGGGGAATTTCGTGTACCTAGGAAGCAGCGTCGAATCAACCGAAAAGGACATCGAAACGAGGTTAACGAAAGCATGGACAGCTATCAATAGGCTATCAACTATATGGAAATCAGACCTAACCGATAAAATGAAACGCAGTTTCTTCCAGGCAGCGGTCACATCGATACTGCTATATGGATGCACTACATGGACGCTAACAAAACGGCTTTAGAAGAAACTAGATGGCAATTACACAAGAATGCTGCGTGCAATCCTGAACAAGTCCTGGCAGCAACACCCAACAAGACACCAACTGTCCGGCCACCTGCCCCCTATCACGAAAACTATTCAAATTAGACGAACCAGACATGCAGGACATTGCTGGAGAAGCAGAGATGAACTCATAAGAGTTGTACTCTTATGGATCCCCACACATGGCCGCGCAAAAGCAGGACGACCAGCACGAACGTACATTCAGCAGCTATGTGAGGATACAGGTTGTTGTCCTGAAGACCTACCTAGGGCGATGAACGATAGGGAGGAGTGGCGAAAGAGGGTCAGGGATATCCGTGCTGCCAGCACGATATGATGATGATGATGACGAAGCCTTGCATTGTTCAGGTTACACAAGAACGACAACTGATTTTTGAAAAGTTAACGTCATCATACTAAAGTGCATTTGCTGAAGCAAAAGAAATTTGCAGTGGTTTATAAATCTCGTAAATTATCACTCTTATTTCAGCTAAAATGAATGCATAAATTGCATCTAGTTTTGACTGCCATTATGATAGTGAGGGGTCTATCTTCAACTTGAATATAATTTCGTCCTTCTATTTGCAATTTAGACTATTCGTAAACATTTTTGAACAATGCTTTCTTCTCCCTACATACGACAGCTTCTTCTGTAAATTTTGAGTGATTTACCTATTCTGGGCATTGGCATGATAGTTACAGTGTTCGGCAATGGCCCTGGAGACCTGGGTTCAATCCCAGGTCGAGTCATTCCAAAGACCCAAGCTTAACACTCAGCATTATAAGGTATGTGTAAAATGGAGCAATCCAGGGAAATAAATAACACCCTCCTCTACACTACAGTGTAGTAGCTATCGAAAAGGGAGCTTTCGGGTCATCCTCGATTACGGTCGCCAACGTTACTAACATTACTTTGCTTATTATCAGTCACCAGTAACTTTATGGCATATCTCTGATAAATCCTTAACTTGGATTGGTTTGGGTTTTTTTTAACAGTACATCGACTATTTTAGGTTATTTAATGCCAAAATAGGTGTATTCATATATCTTACATTTAAATGATTTGCAAACGATAGTCAACAAAGTTAAATTGTTTCTGGTATCGCTCTGTGTCGCTAACACTTCAATTAAACAACAGTCATTTGTTGACACGCAGTTGAATGATCAAACAGTTCTATTTCGAAAAATTCAGTTTAAAGAAGTCTATTGTTTGCTCTGAGTTTTAATGTCAAACAGTTCTAATCGACCCATTGATAAGACTCTATTAGGTGCTAGCCCTTCGGTTCAGAGTGGACTTGGGAAAGATGCCAATGAAAGGGTGTTCTGCATTCCCCAAAGCTCCAGCAATTCTTGAGCCTCACCATTAGATTGAGCAAAATCATATCTAGGAAATTCATTGTCGGTGGATCTAACCATTCTGCAGCGATACAGTGAATATATTCAAAAGAACAAGCAAACTGGGCTGGTGGAAACTTTAATATCAGAAACAGAATCGTCGTATATTAGACAAATTCACTTACCTAGGAAGCAGCGTCAAATCAACCGAAAAGGACATAGAAACCAGGTTAAAGAAAGCATGGACAGCTATCAATAGGCTATCAATTATATGGAAATCAGACCTAACTGATAAAATGAAACGCAGTTTCTTCCAGGCAGCGGTCACATCGATACTGCTATATGGCTGCACTACATGGACGCTAACAAAACGGCTGTAGAAGAAGCTAGACGGCAATCACACAAGAATGCTACGTGCAATCTTGAACAAGTCCTGGCGGCAACACCCCACAAGACACCAACTGTACGGCCACCTGCCTCCTATCATGAAAACGATTCAAGTTAGACGAACCAGACATGCAGGACACTGCTGGAGAAGCAGGGACAAACTCATAAGAGATGTACTCTTATGGACCGCCACACATGGCCGTGCAAAAGCAGGACGACCAGCACGAACATACATTCAGCAGCTATGTGAGGATCCGGGATGTTTTCCTGAAGACCTACCTAGGGCGATGAATGATAGGAAGGAGTGGCGAGAAAGGGCCAGGGATATCCGTGCTACCAGCGCGATATGATGATGATGATATTATAGATTTAAAAGAACTAGTTTCGAGATATTTAAGAAATAGGCATACAATAGGTGACGCTACACTTAAAACAAATTTGTATTTCAAAAACCAGCCATCGTATAAAAGGCAAAAACTGTTTAGTGCATAATGGGTGAATTCTAATGATTTGATTTACTGGTACTATTTACCCAACCCCTCCGCTCGGGCAGGATATGACACAAGGTCAATTTTTAAGCGGAGATTAACACGTTTGAATTCAGAGTTTTCCTTCTCCTAGACTAGTTGCCTAACCAAAGCTGAAGAACCTAGTCTGTCCTACTATTTACCCATAGCTGAAGAATAATTGGATTCATACCTTTCCCAAGTGTATTAGTGCTATGTGAAATGCAATCAGTCTCGTCCAGGATTTGAATTCGTGTCACCGTGTCCATTTCCTGCGACGATAACGATTACACCACGGGCACCTGTCCATGATTTACTGGTAAAGATAATATTGTTGCTGATTTCCTTGAGAGAATTTTTTAAACAGTTGATCTTTTTGTTAAGAGAAATATTGGTGAATAATCATTTCATGTCGAAACTGACTAATGATGCTATGTTTATATTAATTTTGTTTTCTAGATCATCTGAGTTCTGGATGTATGAATTCCGAATCGTTCATTAAACGCAGGTTAAGATTTTCGCCGAAGTTATAGGAATGTTGTAAAGGGGAGTTCCACTCCCAGAAATTGCTATTCGCACAGGAATTTGAGATTGCAGGGTTTCAGAAATCTGTAAATTTCTTGAATTATACGGTGGTACTGAATTAGTAAAGACCACAACTCTCATTTTTGTGGTTAATTGTTCATATGACTAATTGAAAAAAGGCATATATATATATATATATATATATATATATATATATATATATATATTGCAATTAAATGGAGACTCAAACTCGGTTAAGCCGTCATAATAAATTTATTTCGGCGGAGAAAAACGATAATCCACACCTACTGTCCTTGGACACTAAATGGATAATTTAGAAATATATATATATATATATATATATATATATATATATATATATATATATATATATATATATATAGGTATGTATGCGTTAGTGTGTAGATAGGTATGTATATAGATACTTTTATAGGCATGTATACATTTTAAAGAGAGACACACGCACCAACACACAGACATAGACACAGACAAACACACAGACACACACACACACACACACACACACACACACACACATATATATATATATATATATATATATATATGCATGCGTATGTTTGCGTTAGTATGTATATATCTATGAGTATAGATACGTTTATGAGTATATATGTATATATATATATATGCTTACATACATATATATATATATATATATGTATACATTTTATATGTATATATATATACACATACATTGTAATATATATATATATATATATATATGTATGTGTGTGTGTGTATGTGTGCCTTATTGAGTAAATATCTGTGAGTATACTTACGTTTATTTGCATATATATATTTATACATTTTTAAGAGAGAGACACGTACATACATGCACACGCACACACACACACACACACACACACACACACAACACACTCACACACACACACACACACACACACACACATATATATATGTATATATATATATATCTAGTGATAGATTGTATTGTGATTTGATTGATTTCCTAGTATATTCAGTGGTAACCATAATTATCATGATGTAACATTTTCAACATCTTCGTTGATTAATGTTTATGAAGATGAGATTATTCGTTTTCTGATTCTATATATTTATGACTAAGAGAATTATTAACTTTAAATGTAGACACAATCGGTGTCTTCTTCTCTTTAGATGTCAGAAATGGATTCTCCTACGTATTTATTTCCGGCATATCATAACATCTTCATAGGACTTATCTCACAAGAACGCGTCTACAATTTTATAAGTTTCTCCGTAAAAACCAACGTATATGCTGAGACTATAAACTGATAAACGAGATCAGAATCAAGAGAATATACAAAAATGTGATTTTCTAGCTCATGTCAATACGTGCATTATCAGGCATATTTATTTACACACACACACACATTTTTACACATATATTGGTGTGGGTTGGTGCATTTTCTCTTTTAAATATGTTTGATTAAATTGTACTGGCACTTTGTGTCTGCCGATTCTGTCTTGGTTCCATTCAAATCTTCGTTATAGTTGTTTATATATAATAATTATCAAAAGGCACCGAATGATTTCCAAGTACTTTCAGACCAAAATGTGGCCCAATTGGAGGGAGTGTCTAATCAAATATAAACACAATAATGGTCATAAATATAAAAGTAAAAGTAGGAAAAATAACTTGTGGAGAAGAAAATTAGGAAGTAAAGTAATTTTAATAGACGTGTCATGACAGGGGGAGGAAAGTTAATTGAAACTTTGTTATTGGCAGTTTATAATCTGGTTGTAATTTTCGAAATTGGTTTTATCTAAGGAAGGTTTTTTTTTAATATTTATATAGGGAGTTTCAAGAATTCGGAGATTATTTTGTTGGTTGATTGGTTGGTTGGTCGATGTCTTTGTTTAATGGCATATTAACCTTTTTATGTTATTTAAACATTATTTTGTGTAAGCTGGAGATGGTTTCAGTAAGAGTTTTCATGTATTTACAGGTTGGTTGGTTGGTTGTTTGTTTTTTATGGCTTATCAATCTTTGTAGGCTATTTAATGCCAAAACCCCTTTTAAACAAATAATCAGTTCTATTTCAAACAATTCGTTTGAGCACAAGTACTCAGTTTAATTGTCAAAAACATTTCTCTTTTAAGCGTTTTAGTTTAGTCAAATTACGTTTCGTATAAGTATTGATTTCATTTACACACAGATGTCAAAACAGTTCTATATCAAACAATTCAGTCTAGCGTAAGTACAGTTTCAATGTCAAAAACAGATCCAAACTTCACACTTATATATTAAACCGAATTGTCAAAAACATTTCTGTTTCAAGCTATTCAGTTTATTCAAATAGTTCTAATTCAAACAATTCAGTTCAGCAAAAGTACGCAGTTTAGCCCTATTTAACCCATAGAAAGGGCCCTATCATGTGCTACGGGCCATAGAGGACCTGGGAGCGATGGCATTGATGGTTGGTGGGTTGTTTGGGTTTTATGTATTTACAGGTATGATGGGTATCACCCACCTTCCTCCACACAATGAACTAGTAGCTACTAATACCAGGGAAGACTAGAACGTGGAGAGCAGCTTCTTATAGAAATAGTATTAGAGTGTTGGGGACAGGAGATCGCACTAGATCACCTTACTTGCAACCGTAATAACGGAAGCCAATACTATCGTTGGACTATATCTTTATTCCGTATTCACTAATCCTATGTTCTTGACAACTAATAGTCTCTCTATTGTATATACTTTGACTGAGAATATATCTCTATTTCCTCTCATATCGTGGTTTGTCCTTTATTTAATATTACAAGTGTTCACTAACCAGAACGCAACAAGGTAAAGAACAAATTAGTTTGAAGGTATGAAGAGATTAAATTAGAGCCGGAAAGTTGAAATGTTAACGACTCAAGAGTTGTAGCTACTAGGCCTATACAGGTACTTAATTTATTCAAGAAGATTCCCCTAGTGGGCACTTTAGCAGTACACAACATTGGTTATACTGAGGTAAGTAGTCACGGAGATAATATATGATGAGTTTTGTTTTATCGTTCGAATCAGTGAGGGAAACTTTATGACATTTTAGAATTTTTAGTGCTACTTCATCAAGTATACATTTTTTTGGGGGGGGTTTTTTTTTGCATCAGGTTACGGAAACACATTTTAATGTGTTTAGGGTTGTTTAAGGAAGCATATTTTCTATTAGAATAAGCATTGGTATTTTTAATGGCACGTTTTATTTGTTCGTTAGCATTGTGGTTTGTGAAGTGATGGTTATTAGGGTTTCTCTAATGTTTTTTTTTTAATCAGATTAAAAGATTGTTTCGGAGGAGGATAAGTGTTGGGTATGATATATTAGCTGTTTTCTTTTTTCGTTTCAAATATTCATGCTTAAGCTTGCATATATTGACATTACGTTTTTTGTAGGCAAATCTAGGTCATCCTAAAGTTAAACAAATCATACAAAGATTTTTAAGGATCAAACACAGAAGAGGTAAGCACGAAGCGTGTGTTCTATGTAATGAAACATGTTTGATATTGGGTAAAGTGTTTCCCAATGGCCTGGGAAACCGTGATTTAATCCCTGGTCGAGTCATACCAAAAACTAAAAAATGGTGCTTCATACCTCTTTGTTTACCACTCAGCATTATACGATAGGTATCAAGGGTAAAGTGAAGCAATCCTGGGTAAGGGACCGAACTCTTCCCTACACCTCAGGGGAGAAGCTATTAAAAAAGGAGCCTTCGGATCGCCCTCGACTAGGGTCACATACTTTACTTACTTTATATATATATATATATATATATATATATGTATATGTGTGTGTGTGTGTGTGTGTGTGTGTGTGTGTGTGTGTGTGTGTGTGTGTGTGTGTTGAAACGTTGAAAACAATAGTACAATGCTGTTTTTTTGGCATATTGAACATTTACGGGCGTCTCAAAAATATTAGTGTAGACAAATGACAAAGCCGAGGTTAAGAGATAACAACCATGAGACAAGGAAATAAAAAGACGAACATGTTGCCATAGGAACCACACTCCTCCTAGACTGATCATAAAACAAGAAAATTGAAAGTGTTTTTTTTTTTTAGATGATCAATTAAAGATCCCAGGTGGAGTGATACCAAAGGAATATTTCCTCCCCTACACCTCAGTCTAGTAGCAACTGAAAGAGAGCCATCGTGTCGTCTCGACTACGATCGCCAACTTCACTTTACTTATGTAAGTGTATATATATATATATATATGTGTGTGTGTGTGTGTGTGTTTGTGTGTAATTAATTATATCTGTATGTATGTATATATGTATGTATATATATATATATATATATATATATATATATATACACGTATGCATATATATAGTTATTCTTATATTTATATATGTATTTATATGCACGCATTTATATGTGTATTGGGTACGTGCATGTATATAATGCATACCGCATCTTGACTGGTGATAGGTATCATTTCAAAAAAGAGTAAAGAGATTATGAAATATATGGAATAAATGATGTTCTCTTAATCTCTGAAGAAGATGTAAATATTACTGAATCATTCTGCCTAATAATTAATTCGACTTGAGAAAAATATACATGATGCATAAGATAAGGTAATATGACATGTGTACGTAGTTGGATAATTATGATATACTCTTTTACGAATCGTATGCCACTCTGTAAATGTACATTGCTAAAGCAAAAGGATAAATATAGTTAGATAACTGGTGATATGCAAACAGCAGATTTCATTTAAGAATTCTTGCCTTTTTACTTTCTCTCTTCAAAGTATACCAATCAGTCAACTGATGCTTGATGGCGGAATCTGGAGAGGGGAGCTCCAACATATATATATATATAGAGAGAGAGAGAGATAGAGACTGAGATAGAGATTTACATATATATGTGTGAGAGAGAGAGAGAGAGAGAGAGAGAGATCTGGAGAGGGGAGCTCCAACATATATATATATATATATATATATAGAGAGAGAGAGATAGAGACTGAGATAGAGATTTACATATATATGTGAGAGAGAGAGAGAGAGAGAGAGAGAGAGAGTTAATTTTGAACAACTACATATTCATATCTTGCTCCAGAAAGTTTCAATTCTGTAGTTTATAATTAATAAAATTTCTCACTTCATATATCGAACATTCTGAATGTTATGCAAATATTCTTGTTTATTTAAAATCTGATTGAATTGTTGAATGTAAATACAACACATTTTGTAACATGGTAAATCTGATAGAATCTTAAATTATATTATTTCCATTATGTATTTCATTAAGACTCATTAGTTAATTTTAGAGACGCTTCCTTAAAGCAAAGGGCGAGTGATTTTCTCTAAACGAAACTTTCGATATGTAGAAAGTCTTTAACTCCTTAGTAGTAATAATTTTGCTTTATATACAATTTTCTTTTTCTTTTTTTTTTTTCTGTATGGTTATTTGTGATATCATCAATAGAATATGCCAGGAAAATTTTTATGAATTATATGATAATATCAATATACAAAGAAGCATATGTATGATATTCCTGATAAGCTATATCTAAATATAGTAGAGTTCAAGTATCATATAGTAATTTACTAAGCTTGAATGAGGCACCCAATAAGACTCAAATTCAGTTGTGTAGGTTTGCTTGTCTAGCTTGCTAACCATTACCCCACCCGAGGCGCCTATCTGAAATACCATATATATAAAATTTATTTTTGATATCAAGCACACACACACACACACACACATATATATATCTAGATTTATATATACATATATATATATATGTGTGTGTGTGTGTGTGTGTGTGTATAATTCATTTTATCATAAATAGTATATATAAAAAATTTGTTGCAGTTTCAAAGACAGAAAGAAATATTTTAGAATGTGTAAGTCAATGAGGAGTTTTGTATTTTTTTAGGATCTATTTGTTTATTTTGTTCTTACATACGTGTCTGTTTCCAGTTTGTTGCTTTCGTCAGAGGACATATATGACACAAGGCCTGGATAATGACGTACTCAATGCGACTTGAACTCACACATGTTTGCAGTTTGAATGATTTTCAGTTGGTTATGGGTACATATGGTGGTCACTCTTCTCTTTTCTTAGAGTGTGTTACCTTACTCTACTTTACCCTCATTTGTTTTTGATATTTGATACGGTTTTTCGTTGTGTCTGTGTGATTGTTGGAGTGGTTTCGGATTTCATTTACTGTTATTTTTCTCTGTGTGTGTGTGTGTGTGTGTGTGTGTGTGTGTTGCGATTTTGTGCGTGCATGTTGTTTGAAATAACTTTACTTGTAACTAACTTTTACTATTTTTTTTTTAATGTTTCTATATATGTAAATATCTATTGTCATCCACAGACATACTGTTTCGTTGTATTACAACTCTTCAGTCTGGCTAGACACGTAGGACGCATAAAGCTGGGAACGAAATCCGCCCAATTTTACGTTAGGCTTTGTATCAGACCTCTCAGCCAACAAGCGTACCACGTTAGCTAGGGAATTATTAGGTATTAAGTAGTAGCGTTCGTTTGTTTACATTTTATACCTTACCAGCAACCAGAGGGCTCAATTCGTTCGAAGAGCTTTGTATTATGCGAGCGGCAGCCATAAATTACTTCGCCAGAGTGCTCACTTCTCAACCCCCATGGGGGAGCGTATGTATATGATTCACGCTTTATTCAACTTTGGTTTAAATTTATCTATAAATTTCTTTTCGTTTTTTTGAAGCAGTTTGTAGTCGTTAGTTTGGTATACGGAAACGATTTTAAATTACCTTCAATACATTCGTATAAGAGTTTCAATATATTTAATTTTCTGTATTCTGTTTTTTTTTTTAATATTGCTCCTGGGAAGTGATATCCTTGTATTAAGAGCTTGTCTTGACTGAATGTATATTTCTTTGCACTTACTACATTAAATCATGTACACTACTTTTTTAGCTGTAGGTTAAGTCTTTTTTTATTTTATTTTGAATTTTGTTTCCGGATTTTTAAAGGTATATGATTTCCCTTCTAAAATTATATCACATATTTCATTTCATTTATTATTGCATTAGTAACCTCTTCTGTTGTATTTTCTCCGAATGCAGTAAATGTGAGGATTATTTTATGATTTTTGGTTTACTCTGGTTTTGAATGATTTTTGTTGTGTCTAGTATTTCTTTGATTTTGTCATTATTTTTAATATTCTTGATCTTTTGTTATTTTTGTGAATAGTTATGAGTTGTTTGTGTAGTAGGTTGCAACGTATGCTTGGGGTTTTTCGTTGTTGTGCTTTATCAGGATCCTTAATTCTCTTTATGGTATTTTCAATATAATTCTTTTCTTTTGTATCTTAGCGTAAAGACAATTTTAGATACATTAGCTTCCTTCTCAACAAGACAATGGTTCCACCCCGTTGGGTTTAGAGTTTTGAACCGGAACGCAAGTGACCTAACTCCTTGATATAGCATCGCTGCTAAACTCACGTTGCCTGCATCCATTTAAACTTCAAGTAGTTTTTCCTTGCCTATATTATGTATTACAGCTCTTTTTTGTTCAATTTTAAAGAACTCAAAAGAACCTTTAGTCTTAGTTGGTAGGATAATAATAGTGTTGTTGTTCAGATCATGGACTTATGGGCCTATAGAAGATTTGGTCGGTTAATTATTTACTTTGGTTGATAGTAGATGGTTTGGGGTTTGGATAACTGAACCTATTTGTTTTTTCTGTTCTCTACCCCAACTTATTTCGTTGGTTTCTTCTCTGTAAATTGAAGACTGCAAATGATTTCCTGAAGGAAAGAAGAAAAGTGACTAAGATACCTTTTAAATTTAAATTTTATTTCTAGGTTACACAATAATTCTGTGGAAAAGGAGATTCTCCCTGAATTCAAATGAAATGGTCACGTCTCCCAGACAATGTCTTCAAATATCCTTGCCTGTGATGGTTGATAAATACATAGTTGGCTTTTAATATTGTGAGTTTCGGCGATGTCGTTTCGCGAGCAGCAGACGTGAATTCAGGTTAGTAAAACTAATCAGCCATATGTTCACTGCTGGCAGCTGCTGAGAGAGCGTCCTTTCGGTGTTTCGGTGGAGGCTGAAATGAGGTCGAAGTTACCCTTTTTGTTGAAATGGTTAATTTTCCTTGCATGCGTCGTTCTCACTTCCTATCTGGGGCTCCCGGGAATATCTGCACTTCTTGAAGTTCATTTATTTTCTTCATTTTATTTTTATTCTTTTAATCACTACATATTTTTACCGAATATTTTAGGATCCAACAACATTAGTACGCGATCATCCTGATGAATCTCTTCTGAGATTCTATATTGTTTGGAGAAGGGAGGGTCTCAACATTTCAGGGTCTGGTGTTATGATCCCTTTACTTACTTCGTATTTCAGAATTTTATTTCCATTACTCCGTAGATATTTTTCTCATTCGGGGTGAGACTAACGGAATTCTTGAAATCGTGTTAAGTAAGTGCCCTGTTCCATTTTGTTGTTGCCAGCTACTCTATTTGAGACAGATAAAAGTATTCTTTTAAAAATGTACGATTTGTCTATAACAACATATTTTCGCATAATGTCCTACCATTTTGCAGTTGTAGCAAGAAACTCTTCAAGCTGGGCACTCATTTCTAGGGTGTTTAGGACGTTTTCAGAAAAAAGCCATTTTCTTTAAGTGGGCATTTGCTGGCTACGGACGCGCGAGAGTCTATCTTTTTTTTTTCATGCAGAGAAAATTAAGTTTCAGTCGGTGGATCAAATACAGCCATCGTTTGATAAGTTGTTTGAGCTACCGTAGAATAGGCCTCAGAATTTAGAATAGCCTTTTCCATAATTTGTGCTTCATTTCCAGGTGTTGTCATAAGGAGAGTTGTTTTTAAGAAGTATCCGTCGAATAAGTGGCGCAGATATACCAGAAACAAAGGATCCTTGAATAGCTTCTTCTTCGTAAACTTCAGCTGTGACATCTTTATTATTGTAGTCCTGCGCCAGAACGTGCTCTGCTTGCATATATTGTCTCAAGGTCTCTTCAGCTTGTTGAGCTCTGTTTGCGAGTACATGAGTGGCGTACACCTCACTTTTCTCTTGAACAAAAGCTCTTCTTAGAGTGCAAATAGCCTCCTCAATGTCTGTAGCTTCGCTGGATATTTTGTATGTATCATGAGATACGTAATTTATAAGAATGTCCAACATTTCTCATTCAGTCTGTTTGAAGAAGCTTGAAAGATTTTGATACCAAAGATTTCACATTTTCTGCGCCCTGGAGTCTTCCGATCTAAATCCTGAATTTTATATTTTAACAGTTTGTACGCTTCGTTTCTATATGAAATTCGGTGCTGAATAAAATGTTGTAAACTGCAATTTACTACATAAAATTCAGTACCAAATTTCCAACCTTTTTTAACCAGCTGTTATTTATAAGAACAATGAGGAATATACATTAACATCAGAATCGATACAACAGTTTACTGACTAGCAAAAACTTATATTCATTAGCTCTGAATAGACGTTGTATGCCATGTAGAGTAGAAACTTAGAGCGAGGGCCAATAAGGATGGTTAGTGAGAGTCAAAGAAATTGTTACTGTCAACATATATATATATATATATATATATATATATTTATATTAAAATGGTTAAGTCCACGGAGACAAAGAGATTATTCTTTTTTTTTTTTAAATCATCTATTTACTTTGTTCTTACATACGTGTTCGCTTCCTGCTTGTTGCTTTCGTCAGAGAACATATGTGGCACCCTTTGTTACTTGCTGCTTTCTCTGACAAAAGCATCAAGCTGGAAACATTTACACTATTAAGAACGAAATAAGTAAATAATTCTTAGAATTATATAAATCCCTTCGTCGACATATATATTTTGAAATAGTTTTATATCTTTGGATCTACAAGGAAAAACAATTTTTTCAGTATATATATATATATATATATATATATATATATATATATACTGAAAATGATATCAGCATACTTGTAGGGAAAACATGGATTGCTATCGATTGGTAATCGATCATATATAAGTCTGATCAAACAGATAAAAAAATGCGGAATTTTTGCAGGGCTGTGGTTGTATCAATACTACTATATAGATGTACCCCATGGATGTTAACAAAACACATAGGGAAAAAGCTAGATATTAATTTCACAATAATGCTACGTATTGTTTTTGAACAAGTCATCGAGGCAACACCTGACAAAATAGCTGCTATACAGCCTCTTAGCTCCCATCGAAAAAAATCTCAGACAATGAGACATACGAGACATTGCTGCAGAAGCAATGGTAAACTCGTGACCAACGATCTTTTATGGACCTTTATGCAAGGACGCACCTATTTTGGCCAACCAACATGAATTTACTTACATTCATTCTGTTTAGTCCCTGGATTTAGGTTTGATAACCTACCGGGAACGATGAACCTGCGGGACGAATGGAGAGAGAAATATCTATCTATCTATCAACACGCACACACACACACACATATATATATATATATATATATATATATATATATATATAAATATTTATGATGAAATGATAGATTGTGATGGAGCTGAAATGATGACAGGAATATGTGGAAAGTTGGTATAAAAGACGGAATATCGCGTCTTTAAACCGGTTTTAAGTGTTTGATTTATCCAACATTCCAATTATTTCAAATACACACACACACACACACACACACACACACACACACGCTCACGCACACACACACACACATATATATATATATAAAGAGACGCAGTGAGAGAGAGAGTGAGAAAGAGAGAAAGGAAGAGAGAGTCCAGGGAATACGTGTAGTCTGTGTGACTTGATGATGATATATTGTCATTTTGGAAAATAAGACGAACGAACGATTTCAAACTGATCGGGAAATTTAAAAATCTATTAATCTCTGTATATTCCTTCAAAATCAGTAGAACCTTTTGAAAAAAGTGCATTTATCAGAAAATAATACAGTTTAGCATATTTAACGTCAGCAGATCTTTCCACTAAATTTTACCTGAACACATAAAATTTCCCTAGAATTCTTCAAATTTCAGAAGTTTGAACTTGAAAAAAATCAAACTGTTCGTACTTGATCTTCGTAAGAAAAAAATTTATATCACATAGAACGTAAAGAAAAATGCCGGAATGAAACATCTTAACCAATCAATACCACCATTTCTAAACTAAAAAAATATTATCTTTTATGTAACATTAATGGAGTTCGAACTCGCTTACTAAGTGATGCATTTCATCATGTTGGCCACAAAATCTCCACTCAGATCTTAGACTGATGACAACTTTGGGATGACAGAAAATCTAAGCAACCTGGAGCTTGTGTGGCAAAATAAACAATGGTTGGTCAATTACAATTCTATTTTAAACATATTTCATGGAAGTAGTTAATATGTGAAAGAGAAATTGCACAGGTGTAGTGATAAATAAGGTCCTGGATAAGAGACATGGAATTTGGAGTGGGATTTTGAAATTGAAAAAATAATAAAAAGATTAAAAGAGTACAGTTACTGGGAGAAATTTGGATTAACTGCTTTTTCTATAAAAAAAGACTGTGACGTGATCTTATTGAGACTTTCAAAATATTTATGCACTTTCTAATTATGATAGATATTTTTGCAATATTTCTCCTTGAAGTGGAAATGTACTGTCACGATAGATTTTTTTAAAAATCATATTTTTAAAAAAATGTGGCTTGATAATTATCAAAAAATTTGATTTTTTTTTTTAAATAAAGTAGAAATTGTCTAATCAATTCAAAAACAGCAATCGTGTAAAAAAGAAATAGGATGGGTTAGAAAATTGTGACGTGGAATAAAACATTTATCCCAGGACGGGAGTTTATTTTTCGCACGTGTGAAGTCGGGGCAGTCTAACACTTGATCCCTCGCAGAATAAATCGCTGTTAAGATTCCTTCTTCGGGCACATGAGAACTGGCAGATAATGTGGGGGTTAATTTGGGGCTAATTTCACCTTACACACACCCACCAGGCCACTAGGTCTTCCTTCCACCCTCAGGATAATGGAAGATATGGGCCTCTAGGTTTAGATATGATATTATTATTTATCTTAGTCGACAATTTCAATTTCCCGTGTAATGTTTTTAAAGGCGAATAAGACGTTTAGCGAGAATAAATTGAGGCGAAAATGAAGCTGAAAAGGATCATGCAAAAGAAGGCAGTTCGATAGGCAAACAACACAATGAATAAATTTCGACACGAGGGAAAATCTAAAATATAACACGGTTTTAATGCCTGCGGACAAGCAAATAATTAAGGCGTCGGTTATATTACTAGCAGACAAGACTTAAACACAATATCTTTTTTCTTTTTCTTTTCTCTCTTTTCTGTCTTTTCTCTTGAACCTTGAAAAAGTAGCAAAGCCCACTCATATGTTCACAGTATGTGAAATGAATCTTTTCATTCCATTTCTCTTCTTTTCATAATGCATATAATTCTCTATATGCTTCTTTCTTTAAATTGAGAGGGAGAGCATACAATTGAAATACTTAGGAAGGGTGGAGGGAGAAAACTGTTTAAAGGTTTACTTAGCTTTTTGACGGGTTTCTTCGCAGGGGTATTTTCTTTAACGGGCTAGCAGGATTAAATAGAGCTCAGCTTGAAGGTATCTGTTATCTCCTATCCAAGAATTCTATTTCTGTTTATTCGCCCGGAGTTTTGGCATAAGAATCGCACGTCCTTTCACGGCAACCTCCGCCCTAAAAACTGAATTTTTATTCCTATTTCCTCTGACAAAAATGGTGCTACTTCCGGCTTTAGGGTTCTGATCAATCACTTGTCCTCTTTCTTCTTCCTCACCCTGTCAAGCGATTTATTTGGGCTACAATACTGACCTCTATGTTCCCTTCTCCATCCAACCAACTTTGGGTTACGGAGTTCAGATAGCTTGACCTCGATTCCTTACTTCTTTCAACACCAGGCCGAGGAGTTGACCTACATTCCTTATTCCTCCTTTTAATGGTCAGTCTTTGAGGCCTGTTAATTCAAACACAGAAGGGTAGGGGAAAATTCTTATTCCTCTCCTCTCAGTGGGAGACAACGTGACAAAATATTGGTAATAACTAGGAATTTTGTGGAAAAATCGGATTAAGAGGATTATCTATTGATTGATTTTTGATGTTAATGTAATGATAATAAGCAAAAATGCCGAAAAAGTAATAATAATATAAATAATAATAATAATTATCGTCATCGTGTGAATGTCGGCTGTTCTTTTTCAGGTACATAAATGACGAAATTACCAACCACAATGAACAGAAACCAAAACGCAAAACATGGAATAGGGAAGGCAATCAACTTGCTCTACGCTGCTACTTTTGTAGCAACCAGTCAGAAAGAGGATATAGGAAAAGAATGATAGAGATATGGCAAGAATGTGTTAGATTTCAAACAACAATAAAAAAGGGATGATTGAAATTCTAGAAATACACCAGAAAACACACAAACAAGACAATACAATACCAGACACATCAGATGGAGCCAACCAACCAAAAACAACATACCAGAAATGAACTGCCAACTTTTTGAAAATGAAAACGCCACACTACCAAGTAACTCTAAAGAAACACTATCACAAGAACAAAAGACAAATCTAGAAAATGTAAAGAGGATTATGAATAGTGAAAAGACTAATCTATCACCAATAAGAAGCATAGAATGGGGAGCCCTTAAAACAGAAACGAACAAAAGAAATCAAACACTATCTAACATATCAACGAATAATATAACCGAGTTAAATGAACTAATCTATGCAGGGGCGAAATTTGGTTGTGAGAAAATTTGAATCCCCTCTAAAAGCACGAAGAAACAGTTAAAACCAGGATGGGAAATTCGACTCGAAACCCAAACTCGAAAAAAATCTACGAAAACAGGCCAAAATGCTAAAACAAAAGGATCCTGGAATAGGTGGGGACAGAAATGAAAATACAACTCGAGAAAAATAACAGTACAACTTGGGGAAGTAAACCAGAAATTTCTGGCTAAAGAAGGGAGACTAAAGAGATATCGACAAAGGGTATAACAGTACAGACAAAACAAGACATTCGAAAACAATGGAAGAAAATTCTATCAACAACTGAGAGGCCATGACACAAAAACCTACCAACAACCGGACGCCAAATAAACTGAACGATTTTGGACTGAAATATGGCAACCAAAAAAGCATGACGAAAAGGTTGAATGGATAAATAATATGACGAGAGAACTAGAAGGAACCGAATAAGGCCCGAAAGTTGAAATACACATCAAACTACTCAAAAAGACACTAAAAAGATATCAAACTGGAAAACGCCGGGCCATGATGAAAGTTAGAAATGAACAGATGCTTACAAGATGCGCAAGTAACTGACTGGATAACCAAAGTAAAGACCGCATTAATCCAAAAGGACCCAAGCAAAGGAGCTGCTCCAAACAATTATAGACCCATAACTGACTTACCGATGATGTGGAAAATATTACCGACACAAATAAGGGAAGAGATCTACTCGCTAACAAGCCTCGGATTGTTCCCTCAGGAACAGAAAGGATGTCGCCAAGGATACAGAGGCACAGCAGGGTTACTCTACATAGTTTAACACATCCTAAATGAAAGCAAGACCAGACGGAAAAATCTAGCTATGGCCTGGATTGACTACAAAAAGGCATATGATATGGTTCCGCAAAGCTGGATAATAAACTATCTCAAAATGTACAAAATATTAGATGAAGTCAAAACCTTCATCGAAAAAAAAACATGAAAACCTGGAGAGTATAATTGACAGTAGGAGGAAAAGGCTTGGCTGAAACAAAAATCCAAAGATGTATTTTCCAAGGATATGCTCTATCATCCTTACTATTCATAATTGCTATGATGCCACTTAACCACATACTCGAAAAATGTCACCTAATGTACATAGATGACATCAAACTATTTACGAAAAAAAAGAAAAGAAAAAATGTAAACCCTAATACACACAGTTAGAATATATAGTCAGGACATAGGGATGGAATTTGGCATAGAAAAATATGCCATGCTCGTAAGGAAAATTGGCAAAAGACGTCTAACTGACGGAATGGTATTACCAAATCAAGATTAGAATAGAACCTTTGGAGAAAACGAAACATGCAAATTCTTTGGAATGTTGGAGACTGACACCATCAAACAAGTGCAAATGAAAGACAAAATTCAAAAAGTATATCCCAGGAGAACTAGCGGATGAAAATCAAAGAAAAGGAAAGGATAGAAAAATAATGCGATTTTTCTAAAGAACTAAAACTAAAGTTGAATATATGGGTGATGGGATACCATTTGTTAGTGGTGCACCAGGGATGGTCTCAAAAAGCTTCTAAAAGACTTAAGTAATTAGATATCTCAGGAAAAATCAACACCATCCAGACTATTGCATTGTTGAGATGGGCCAATATCCTTAGAAGTGTTCTGGAGACCTGAAGAGACTTGCAGTCACTCGGGCTCTAAGGAAAGACCACCAACTAACGTGAAAAATTAACAGTGAGTAATATGATAATAATAAATGTTTTGTAAAAGAAAAAATAGGATGGGAATAATATCATCATATTGGAAGATGTATTTAACCAGTGATTAGGATTTAAATACTGAAACTAAAGAATATATAAAAAAAAGAAGGAAAAAGCAAATATAAAGCAACAGAACTAAACAAAAAAAAATCAAAAAAGAATTGTTGGTCAAAAGAGAAAGATTTTTTAAAAAGAAAATATGACGAAAAGGTAAACAAAGAGAATTAATAAAATTACCTAATGAATATTGAGAATGGACAGAGCTGGGCATATCAATTAGGTGGATATCTAAAGAAAACGAGAGTGAGAAAGAGACACAGAAAAGATAAATATCTTTATAGCCTTGAATATATCAACCAGAAGTAAATACGTGACTGTATTATACTAAAAGGAAAGACAATATCAAAAGACTAGAGATTCACTGAAATCTAGGTCAAAAAGCAGGAGAATCGATCAGAAATTGGACATGAGTGTTACTGAGAACATCAAAATAAATATCAAAGAATTTAAAAAAAAGGAAAGTATTTAACACTGTTCTCAGTTCTGAATGGTAGAAGCAGCATCAAATCGTGTTTCAGAAGAACCAGAAACTTCCTTGAAATTCTTCAGCAGAAGAGTAAAATAGCTGGATATTCTCTATTATTAGATACGCTGCACCCTTCGTAAGATGTCGAAAAAATAAACCTGATATATAGGATTTATTTTTGCATAGCTACACGAATTCATGCTCTTGAAATTATCAACAAAAATGTTAAGAAAATCTGACAGGCAGCATCAAGTAAATGCGACACAAACGGAAATACTTTAAAGACCAACAATAAAACCGCCTGGAAAAATCAAGAAAAACAACTGTATAGATATTCTAAGCAACAAATTTATGAAATTGTACGTTATATAACCTGCACAAATGGTAATTTAGAAAGAGCATTTTAAACTTTTTAATTGAATATTAACAGAAGGAATAAATATTTCAAAGTTAAAGATGATAAGCAGAGGAATAGCAAGTGAAGGTGAAGTGATGATACACGTGAAATAGTTCATTTCATAATAAAGAATACAACGAACTGGCACTAAAGAAATGTAGGATTAGGCGGGACGTTGCGAGGAAAACAATTCTCCCGGAGCTGTTCAAGAAACTAGCGTTTCGCCATGCGGACAAATGGTTTATACTTAAATCAAGAAATGACAAAGATGAAACTTTCCGAGACTTTCACATAAAAATGGATCAGCACATCCTGGTCAGTAGAATAAACATTTTAGTGATTAAGAAGAGGAAAAGGGCATAGTATTCAGCTTAGTTTTCCAGTGTATCATTGAAAGAAAGTGAGGGAAGATCGTAGTTGAAGTGTCTCCAAAAATCTGCAAAAGAGATTGTGAAAATTGGTGTGTAGACGAAGAATTGAGATTATACAGACTACGACAGACATAATCAGCAAGGATCATTAGAATAATTATTGAACACTGTTATGATTCTACGGATTAGAATGCTTAGACATTTTAATAATAATAATATTGTTAATAATAATAATATATATATATATATATATATATATATATATATATATATATATTATTATTATTATTATATATATATATATATAATTAATGCGTAAAAAATGACACCTACGTCATGTAATATATATATATACACACACACGCACACACATATATATATATATATATATATATGTATATACGCGTGTAAGTATCCAGCTGATTGCTTTCGTCAGAGAACATATATAGGACAAGGCCTTGTTAATGAGGTACTCGATGAGACTTAAACTCCCTTGTGTTTGCAGTTTGAATGATTTTCACTTGTTTTTTTTTATATAGATTATTGTCTTTTTCTTAGATTTACCTTAGTCTTCTTTAAATACAAATTACGACAACGACATAAAAGAAGAACTCATCAAATCATGGAAAAGATATTAGTATGGTTGCTTCATATTCTGGAAATGCCCATGGGGAGCCATCAACGATTTACTCAACCTACTATAAAACCTACACCCTAAAATAAAAGTTACTATGTAACACAGCTCAAAAGTACAACTATTTTTAGACTTCCTTTAAAAAAACGTAAATGGCCAAAAGATGGTACATATCTACTACAAAAAAACAGCCACTCAACAATACCTCCACTTCAAAACCCACAACCCGCAAAACTTGATAAAATCCATCCCTTACACTCTAACAAATACAATACAAAAAATAATCACGGATAAAAACCTTAAAAAATCTCCTTAAAGAACTACACACAACTCTAAACCAGAGAGGATACACAACTAATGAATAAGGGATGGGAGAAAATACCACAACGAGAATTAAGGAACCCTAAAAAAACACAAGAAACATCAAGCATATGTCGCAACCTACAATAGAAAAACCAAGAACTATTCAATGAAATAATGAAAAATCTAAAACTTAAAAACAATGACAAAATCAAAGAAATATTAAGCACAATAAAAAGCATTAAAAGCCAGTGATAAATCAAACATCTTTTGGGACCTACTCATTTTGAAATATTTTAATTCTCTCTTTGGACATACAACAATATATATATATATATATATATATATATATATATATGGGAAGAATTTCTTAAAAATGTTCGTTCTCCTCGCGATGTCAAAACTTCTACTCAGTCAGGTCTGAGGTTTCTCGTTCTGTTAGGGTTTTTCGCACGATACCTTGGAGTTGATCTGAGCACCTTTAATTAATTCTGAATATAAGATTAGAACTTTTTCTTTACTTAAAAGACAGGAAACCTTTCGTTAATTCTTTCTATTCACTTGCCTTATTTTAATCTAAAATACCGTTTTCAATTATTAAAGAAGAAAGTTGAAGCCCAACAAATCTCATTTTCACTCAGAGTTCATCTTCTAAAGATAAAATATATAGTAGACAGTAATTCAAATTTTCTTAGATGTATCATCATTAAATTACGTTGAACAATAAAGTTTTGGTTACTGAAACAAAAACACGTTTTAGACAACCGAATCCATGCTTAGATTTGTTCCGGGGAAATTTTCAAAATTATTTACCATATGCCACTCATACTCTTGTAGACGTCCCACTTTTGGACCCTTTCCCATCTTTCTAGGTCCCATTAAGAACTTCTGAAAAGCAATGGTATTCTGTATTTGTAAATCTTAATATCTACTTATAATATTTGATGAACAGAAATGTCATACAGAACAATAAAAATTTATTTATCGGAAGCGAGATAAGAAGCGGTAGAATTGATTCCTGAGAGTAAGTTCAGAAGTAAATTGAATATAATTGAACTGGATTGATTCATATGCATTTTAAAAACCATTCTTAGGTCACAATGGAGTTGAAGACGATGATGATTTAATCAACAAAAATCTAATGTCCAAAAAATAATGGAATAGTATTGCATTCTACTCTCAATTTTCACCACGTAATCTTATCGAGATGAGCAAGATTCGCCGAGATATTTCAATGATAAAAACGAAATACATGGTGCCTTCAATAAGCTTCCAGACTTTTTGGGTACCGGCATCTAAAATTGTCATAGGCTCAGGCTGAAAATTCATTATGTTATTGCTATACATCTTATGAATTGACTGACCAATTTTTATGATTTCAGGTTCAAATGGAATTTGAATACACCCTACTAAAGCCTGCTTGTCACAGCTGTTGAATTTCAAAAATGCAATCTGGACCTGGGGACTCTTTAGAAGAACGATATGAAATAAAATTATGTTTTAAACTTTCAAAAAATGACACTAAAACGCATGGAATGCTTCAGACTGCTTTTCGACCATCTTGCATGAGTTGAGCATCGGTTTTTGAGTGGAATAAGAGATTCAAGGAAGTCTGTGAGGAATGATGAGAGGTGTGGGAGGAGTAAGAAATCAATACACCAGATTTGATTGACCAAACGTCTAGCGTTAGGGTTACTATGTTGAGGTTTTAAGGGAGTTCGGGAAGAGATTCCGTCGGAAGAGGTCAGCATTCTTCAAATTGGGTCAATGGCATTTCCACCAGGACAATACACCAGTCCACAACTCCATCCTTGTCACAGATTATTTGACCAAGATGGGCATCAAGACAGTTGCCCACCCTACCTATAATACAGAATTTGGTCCCTGTGACTTTTGATTATTGCCTAAGCTCAGAGGCTGACGTTATGAGACAATTGAGGAGATGAAAGAGGCTGTGACGAAGGTCATTGACACACTCACACATGAAGACTCCCATGGGGCCCTCCAGAAGTTGTTGGAACGGTACAACAAGTGCATTGCAGCCGGAGGAGATTACTTCGAAGGGGACTAGAGTTTCATGTGTCTACTATCAATTAAAGTGCTCATATGAAAAATGTCAGGAAACGTATTTAATGATCCTCGTGCAAAGAACAACCCAAATATTATATTGATTACTGAGAGATTAGCGCTCTCCCCCATATTAGCAAAGCAAATGTCTCAAACACATTTTTAATGCTACTGCCAATACTTAAGTTGAATATATTTAGAGTACGCTTTTAAAGACTTTATAAGATGCTTTTTTTATTGAAATCCTTATAATTTTATATAACATTAGTAGATGGTCAATATTAAGTTATATTGACTAGGATGCTGAGGAGAGTATCAAAATAAAGTTATTTTCCTTAGAATATGATGTTAATATGCTTTAACATATAATGACTTTAAGTTATCAAAATTACTTTCTAATGAGACGAGATATTATGTAACATTACGTATGGTACATACAATATTTAGGATGTGTTCATGGTATAATTGTTATCGTAGTAAAAAACATGAAACAACGACGCGAGTTCAAATTTTGACGAGGCTGTTAACATTTCACATAAAAGGAAAGGCATAAATCTATTCTCCCTACAGCAAAAGGTCGAAGTAGGGCAGACTAGACTCATTAAGCAAAGTATAGCAAACGATAAAAGGGCAGGCATAGGCTGATCTGCTGTTAAACAAATAAAACAATATAAGTCTATACATATTTATGTTCACAATCTAAAATTTTCTTATATATAAAAATTCGACTATAAATAACCCAAAAGAGGATGATATGCCGTTAAACAAATAAACCAAACAAAACTAAGTAATTATCATTAGTACAATCATTTACAAATGAATCAAATATAACAATATAAACCAATAAATATTTATGATCACAATCTAAAATTTTCTTATATATAAAAATTTGACTATAGAAGAGGATGATATGCCGTTAAACAAATAAACCAGACAAAACTAAGTAATTATCATTAGTACAATCATTTACAAATGAATCAAATTTCGGCATTAAATAACCTATGAGGAGTTGATATGTCGTCGAACAAATAAACCAAGCAGGACCGATGAATAATCAAGATGACAATCAAAGATTTACGAAAAATTTCATTATTTAATAATCCATAAGGGGTTGATGCTATTTACCCAACCCCTCCGCTCGGGCAGGATATGACACAAGGTCAATTTTTTAAGCGGAGTTTAACAGGTTTGAATTCAGAGTTTTCCTTCTCCTAGACTAGTTGCCTTACCAAGGCTGAAGAACCTAGTCTGCCCTACTATTTACCCATATCTGGAGGGAGATTAATTGGATTCATACCTTTCCCAAGGGTATTAGTGCTATGTGAAATGCAATCAGTCTTGTAGAGGAATTGAACTCGTATCGCCGTGTCCATATCCTGTGACGGTAACCATTACACCACGGGCACATCAATAAGGGGTTGATAGGCTTGGAAATACACCACCACAAACCATGTAATGGCTTCAGTACTCGACTGCAGCATCGAAATAAAGCAGTTCAAACTCTCGTATCGTCATTACGTTTACTTTTGAATTAATACTCTTGGAAACTGTAAGAATCCATTTATAGATTAAATGGTATTACTTGTTTGTTTGAGTTTTATGGCATATCAACATTTGTAGGTTATTTAAAGCCAAATCAATTCCTATACAAATATACAGCTCTACTTCAAACAATTCAGTTTAGCATTAGTACACATTTTATTAATGAAAACACTGCTATTTATAGCTATTTAGTTTAATCAAGAAGTTCTAATTTAAACCATTCAGTTTAGTATAAGTATAGTTTTCTGTTTACAGTCAGTTAAATATCCAAACAGTTCTATATCAGACAATTCTGTTTAGCGTAAGTACAGTTTCAGTGTCAAAAACAGTTCTATTTTAAACGATTCAGTTTAGCATGCAAAAATAGTTTTATTTTTAACAATTCAGAATAGCATAATTACGCAGTATAAATGTCAGAACAGTCTTATTTCAAGCAATTCATTTTAGCATAAGTACAAAGTTTAGTTCTGTTCGACCAATACATTGGGCACTATCAGTTGCTACAACTCCGGGTCAGAGTGGACCTGGGAGCGATGACAATGAAGGCGCACTCCGCATTCCCGAAAGCTCCAAAATTACTTGAACCTCACCATCAGATTGTTTCGTGTTATATCCAGGAATATAGTTGCGATGGCCTTACATCTCTGCAGAAGTTATTACTGGTGTATTTTTACATGAATGGCTGTGAATTTGAACTACCCACAAAGATTGATAAGCCTTAAAACAAAGTAGGTATATACCAACCCATCCACACGGGCAGGATGGGACAGAAAGTCTTTTTTAAGCGAAGCTTTAACAGGTTTTAAGTCAGAGGCTTCTTTCTCCTAAAACAAAGTAAGCAAACGAATTATTCAACCAGACACTATTCGCAAAATGGAGACTATTCGTCGGGTTGTTTTTTAATGTAATTATTTCTTCCGCTTCATTTTTATGTTCTTTTTAGATGATTAGTGCAAGAAAAAAAAAGAATTTCATTTCCTTTGGTAAAAATTAAAAAATGCCAAATACATATACTCACAAATATGCAACCAAAAATAACCTGTTCTAAAACCGCTTGATTATCGAAGACCTTTGGTGAAAACCCCGTGGCATAATGGCTAACCTTATTCTTTACCAAGGATAGATTTGCCATTAAATAACCTCCAGAAAATTGCTATGGCATTATACAAAGAGACCAAATCAAGACCTGAGTTACATCCAATATTAAGGATATGTTTACCCAACCTCACTAACCCGAGCACAATACGACGTTTAAAAAACGGAGAACAGCTGGTTTGAATTTAGAATTTTCCTTCAACTCAACCACTTTTTGTTTTTTCCATGGTTGAAAAACAAGGGCCAAAATAAGTTTATATTTACAACTGTGTTGAAAATTTCAATATAGATTTATTTTTTGATTTATTTATTTTTTTCACTACGGTGCTGAAAAAGGGGTTAAGATGAAGTTTTATTTGCCAGGAAACTTAGAAGAGAGTCAATTGATTTGGTTCCTTTGTTGGAGGACATATCAAACTTCAAGAGTAATTTACTGAATAAGTAATCCTTGTAGGGGAACAGCAGTGGCACTATTTAAGGTATAAATAGGAGGATATGGTGTTGAGTATACTTGAAGGTCCGAAAGATAATGAAGTTACGCGCCTGAAGTTTAAACTCCCTTACCTCGAGTCCACTGTCCAGTACTTTAGCCATTAAGTTTCAAAGACTTGCCCGCGTAATTTAATATAAAGTTTTCCCTGCTAATACACCAGGGAGAGGGTAAGTATAAAGTAATATTTGCTAGGACCCTGTGGAAAGAGTCAGCGTGAAGCTATACTCAGACACTGTGAGGAATATCATGAAAAAGTTGATTCCTATGTTGCTGAGAAGAGGTTAAGTATAAATCTAAATTTGGTTGGGGACTTTAGATATGGTCACTATATAATTATATTTATTTGGGAGCTTAAAAAGGGTCAGTATAAAAATATATTTTGTAGGGTGCTGAGGAGAATGTCAGTATAAAGTCATATTTACAAGAGTATTTAGGAGAGGTCAGTATAATGTTATATTTACTTGAGGGCCGAGAAAAGTGTCAAAATAATGTTATATCGATTAGGGTGCCTAGAAGAGTTTCAATATCAAGCAATATTTTGTAGGTTATTAAGGAGAATGTCAGCATAAATTTATATTTCCTGGTTTTGCCGGGAAGAGATTTAATATAAAACTATATTTTCTAGGGTGCCGAGGAGATGGTCATTATTCATCATCATCATCATCATCATGTCGTGCCGCTAGCACAGGTATCCCTGACCCTCTCTCGTCACTTTTCCTTATCGTTCATCGCCTCTGGCAGGTCTTCAGGGCTACATCCCGTATCCTCACATAGCTGCTGTATGTATGTTCTAGCTTTTCGTCCTGCTTTTGCTCATGTAGGGGTCCATAGGAGTACATTATTTATGAGCTCGCTCCTACTTCTCCAGCGGTGTCCTGCATGTCTGGTTCGTCTAACTTGGATAGTTTTCGTGATGGGAGGCAGGTGGCCGTATAGTTGTTGCTTTGTTGGATGTTGCCGCCAGGACTTGTTCAATATTGCTCGCAACATTCTTGTGTATTTGCTGTCTAGCTTCTTTTCCAGCCGTTTTGTTAGCGTCCATTATAATGTTTATTTATCAGGTTGCCAAAAGATTGTCAATATAAAGTTATATTTACTGGTAGTCTGACAAGAAAGTCAACGTAATGTAATATATAATAAGGTGCTGGAGGGAGTATCTATATGAAGTCGCATTTAGTAGGGTGCTGAGGACAATGTCAATATAAATCAACATTCACAAGAGTAATGAGGAGAATATCAATAAAAAGTTATATTTACTAAGGTGTTGGGGAAAGTGTCAAATAAAAATTACACTTGATAAGGTACTGAGGACAGGGTCAATATAAAGCTATATTTACAAGGGTAATAAGGAGAGAGTGAAACTTGCATATTTACTGCAAAGCTTAAAAATGCGTCAACATAAAGATTCAATTACTATGGTGCTTAGAAGAAGGTCAGTATAAAGTTATATTTACTCGGTTGCAGAGGAGAGCGCCAACATAAAGTTATATTTACTAGTGTGTTTAAAGGAATGTCAATATAATGTTATATTTACTAGTATTTTGAAGGGATTGTCAATCTATAGATAGTTGGTAAGTCGTTGTATACGCAGTCACTTTAAAGATATATAAGCAACGCAGCCGAGAAGAGGACCAGGAAGAAGTTATATTTGCTAGGGAGCTAAGGAAACTATCAACGTAAAGATATGTAAGTTGTAGCACTGAAGAGTGGGTCAGGATGAGATTGTATTAACCATAGTACTAAGGAATATATTACGATGAAATTATACAATCTGCAGTCGAAATTATGGTATATTTGGAAAAAAATTCTATCATTTGCCAAGTTATCCTTTTGGTAGGGGCTGTAGAATACACCGACTGCTTCTGTGCAGGGCGGGGTAAGACTCCCTCAACGAGCGTCCTGTATATAACACTAAACTATCTGATGGTGAGGTTCAAGTATTGCTGGAACTTTGGGGAATGCGGAGTACACCTTCATTGCGATCGCCTCCAGGTCCACTCTCACCCTGAGTGGTAGCAACTGATAGAGTCCTATCTATGGATCAAATAGAATTAAACTATTTACTTATGCTAAACTGAATAACTTGAAATGTAACTATTTTTTTTGTAATTTAATTTTAATGCTTTAAATAGAATTATTCAACTAAACTAAATAGCTTTAAAGAGAAATATTTTTAACCATTAAACTGAGTACTTATGCTAAATTGAATTGTTTGAAACAGAACTGGTTATTTGTATAAAATTGGATTTGGCATTAAATAACCCGCAATGATTGATATGCCATAAAACCCCCAAAACAAAATATCATTTGCCAAGGAGATGGGAAATTCAGTGTAAATTTGTTTAAACCATTTTGCTTAGAGGTGGGTAGGGGATGAGAAAAAAAATTGATCAAAATTTGGATAAAATTGAGCATGTATAAAGCTACAAATTTATTGATTCACCCTCGTACCTAACGTCATTACACTCTGCTATGTTATGAATCAGCTTACTCCTCCAAAAACCATTGACTCTTGTTATCATATTCATTTGACATCTCTGAAACAGATGGTTGTCTTCGTGGTGTAATGTTTAAGACGTTTGACTACGGAATTGTAATAAGCGAGTTCAAACTCCAGTCGTTCTATTTCGGACAAGTGTCCTTGGGAAAGGTAAGAATCCTCTTAGCTATGGGTTAAATAGTAGCACTACACACTTCCAGTGGTGTGCATTTGGAATTAAATAATCTTAGAATGCCTCTGACTTAAAACCTGTTAAAGCTTCGCTTAAAAACAAACAAACCGTAAATCTCCCGAATCGATGCAGTTATTGTATTGAGATCGTAATTTCATTTATACCAGAAATGAGAAAACCACAAATTCTTCATCATTTGAAACCTTTACTTAGATTCCCCACATGTAACGAAGTAAGAATTATGTTTCCCAAACTGTTAGAAAAGTTAATCACTTACCGATAATTTTCTGAACTAAATTTCATGGCTCTATAATTAGCAAGTTTCTGACATTCTCTTGAGTCGTGATTTAGATGATTACTAGATGTGACGTATTTGATTTCTGGTACTAAACGAGAACTATAGTTATCATTGATTGATTCAGTAATAGATTTATTGGTTTTTACGTCATGCCAACACGTTTCTTGTTATTTTATGTTTAGATGCTAGAAAATTGCGTCCATAGTAAGTTTGCATTTACATTTTTTGTGAAGTTGTTTCTGAATAGAGCCATAAATAGATTTTCAATATCCCATTGAATTTTTTAACTGTCTATAATCATTCTTTTGCACTTATATATAAGATATATTTCTGTTGATACAAATATGTTCCATTCAACTGAACCCTTTCAAACATTCCTTGAATTACTCATAATCTGTACTCAATTGTACGGTTTCAAGTAACCGTTTCTATTTGATAATAACCAGTTGTTTTCCACACTGTTAAACGTGTTGTATAGCCATGAAAAACTATACAAACAGATATGCATGCAGAATCATAACAACGACACAATAAAGACGAGCGACACAGTTCTTTAGAAAAATACACCTCTCACTTTATTTGAAAGGGTTCGAAAGGGTTACTAAAGGTTTTACTGTGTGAGAGGTGAGTTGGAGGCTGAACAGAACTGCAATATATTGACCCCCACTCTTATGGCCATAACAGCGTTTCTTTCCTGTTCTCCTGGACTGCTCAACCGGGGACCTTGGGCCCAGCCTTTCTGGGACATGTTCCTCATTTCAGCATCTTCTCTCAAATTGTAACTGCTCAATCGGGGATCCTGAGGGTCCCCTCTGTTCAGTGCTGGTTCTCTATACTGCACTTATCTATAACTGACTGACTTCCTGTCTTCACCCGGGTTATATAATTGTTCGACTCCCACTTTCTTCTTGTGGACGTCACAAATCGTACTCAATTCAACCCGTCCATGGTCAAGGTTATATCTTGATATTCATCGATCGGATGAACCTGTTATTTATACTTGTGCATTTTCTATTTTGACAGCTTGGCCGGGGTCAATTTGTTATATATGATGTCACGTAAATGCTCATCTACATAATTATTTGGTTTATTTATCCAACGGAGATAACTGTAAACCCAAGACATACTTGTAGTAATACAGTTGTAATACTGTTTAACCAATAGTTTGGGTAAAAGGAGTTTTATAACGTTCCGAAGATTATTAGCCAGAAAGTGAATGAAATCTCATACAGTGCTGCACTCTACCCATTAGACCACGGGTTCTACCCCTCCTAATAATCTGTGAGCAATTATAGATAATAAATTCAAATCCCTTTTTTTAATACAAATATTCTGTAAACTTTTATATGGTATCTCGTATTCTTATATAATACAAGTAATTTTAAACTGATCTATTTAAATCATAAAAGAAAAACTGACTGGTACTACCATCACGGCTCAGACTGAACCAGGGAGCCAGAGCAATGAAGGGAGTATTCCTTTCTGTCCTGATCTTCAGAACTTGAGGTTTGTCTTTCACAGAAACCTTCCATTTAAGGAGGAGACTTAATCTTCCACAAAGAATACAGTCGGCATATTCTAAGTCTCACTGACCGATTTGAGCTATGTTTAGTTTGTTAGGAGCATGGCGTAGTTTAATATATAGAAATAAAGACACAAAATGTATAGAAAATTCTATTCTTGATAGCCCAGAGATGCACAAGTGGTGTAATGGGTAAACCATGGACTGTAATGCCATAGAACTAGTGTTCGAACTTCACTCACGCGTTTACGTTCACTTTAGCGTTAATTCCCTTGACAAAGATATAAATGACTTTATCCCCACATTAAGAATGGAATTTACATTAAGTAACCTATGAAGGTTAATCTGCCGAGAAATCAAATCAATCTCTAAAGATGGTCCCTATTTCTGGCTTTGATTTTCTTTTTAGTTAATGGCATATCAACTTTCTTGGGTTATTTAATAATTTCTGCACTTGTACTGAGACAATATTATTCTTAATATGATGTAAATTTACTTCGAAGTATAAGCAGTTTTTTTTTAATCAGATCTTTACAATCAATTAAGTATCTTTAATTTTCCAAGTGACGATCATTATTTGGTAGTTTCAATATTTTCTTTTGAAACAAGTATTTCTTATTTTTTTCCATTTACATTTCAACAACTATTAATGATATTCTATCTAAAATTTCAGGAAATATTATAAAAGTAATTTTCGCTGACGTGGATTTGAAAAAAATAAGTAAAAAAAAAAAGTAATTCCAGACGGTCATATTGATTTTAAATCTTTTTCATAGCAGACGGACATAAGCAGAGGGCAGATTTTGCTTTTACTTCAATCTTTTACATTGAAGTCTCTCTTCTAACAACTTTCTCTCAGCCTGAAGATTTTCCCAATTTAAAGTTAAATAAAGTGTTAGACATTTTATGCCCGCAATATCTTTCTTAAAATATTTATCATAAAAATATCATGAAAATTTTTTTAAAAAATAGTAGATTACGCAAATCTTAGAAGACAGTGATGAGGAAAATTTAGATTCACTTATTTAAGATTAATTAAATATTTGATTAATTAATTTGAATATTAATTGTCAAAAAAAAAAAAACTGGTCATTCTCGACTGGATTTTATGATTTACTAAGCTTATCTTGTTTTACCAATGTCCTGTCAGTGGGTCTAAGAAATTGCTGAGGCGCAACGAAACACATTGTGCATAAATTATCATTATTAGATAGAAAAATGAGAAAACATACTCTTGGATGTAAATTAACCATATTCGAAATGATTGATTTGATATACCTGTGTGCAATATATCTTAAGTGTTCAATTGGCTGTAGCTTTAGAATATATCAATGAGTGTCGAGTATAGGACACTAAACCATTTGGTGGTGAGAATCCAGTCTTGGAGATTGAGGAATGTCATTGCTCCCAGTTTAACCCTAACCTTGAGTCGAAGCACTTGATAGGGTCCTATTTATGGATCAAATAGAATTGTTTGATCATTTAAGTGTGTGTTAACAAATGACTGATGTCGGATTGAATTATTAGTGATAAATAGCAACGCTTGGAATCATTTAATTCTTTGCAAATGAAGGAATCGTATTGAATGGAATAATTAGTGTTTAATAGTGCTGTGGGAACCTTACCCATCTTACCATAATGGACTCTTCTCACCGTTATTATTACTGGGAGATTTCGCAACCAGAGGCAGATCAATCTCTGTTTGCACCTCTACAGGTGCCTGGTAGCACTTCGGCCCACCGTGTTATAAGCGGCACGGATCTGGCCGTGAGTGTGTCAGTACCTGAAGATTTCCTTCGGCCTCAGGGGGCCTTCCCCCCAGGCTTTTACCTCCATCGGGGGGTTAGGTTAATCGCCCGGCGCCTGAGGCGCCCCTAATATGGGGAATGCCGACAGGGCCGTTGGCATTTTTGGGAAATGCCGGGCGAATGTGGGTTACGGCCCTGCGCCCGGACACTCCATAAAAAAGGCCTTGTGCCACACTTGCCTGTTTGGTGGGGCGGTCAACAAATACCGCAGATCAATCTCTGTCTGCACCTCTACATGTGCCAGGTAGCACTTCGGCCCGCCGTGTTATAAGCGGTACGGATCTGGCCGTGAGTGTGTCAGTATCTGGCGATTTCCTTCAGCCTCAGGGGGCCTTCACACCAGGCTTTTACTCCCTTCGTGATGTTGGGTTCATCGCCCGGCGCCTGAGGCACCCCTAATAAAGGAATGCCGACGGGACGTTGGAACGTTTGGAAATGCCGGGCGCGTGTGGGCTGCGACCCTGCGCCCGGACCCACCTAAAAAAGGCGTTGTGCCACACATGCCCGTTAGGTGGGGCGTGCATCAAATACCGCAGATCAATATCGGTGTTATCCGAACAGTACGAGACTTCTTACCTTTTCTATGTAACTCTATATTTCTTGTGTAATATAATATGTTATCTAATATCTGTGCTTATGTTTTTATTAGTGAACCTTTCCGGGGCCACAACAAGTAGTAATACTTGTAAGCTTGCCACTGTCTGCAAACACATGATTAATATTGAATAGAATTATTGATGTTTGATTGCAATACTTAAACAGTGTTGAAAATATAGCAATCCTAGCGTACAAATTAGTTCTAACTCATTTAAAAATGAAATTACCACAAATGATTCCCTTAAAAATCACACATGGATATGTGACAAGACTTGCGTATGAGTACTTAATTAATATGTAAAAATTATAATTTATAAAATATATTTTAATTAATATATATATATATATATATATATATATCAAAAACACAATGATCCTTGAAATAAGCATTTTTTTGTCCAAGGCTTATACTGACCTAAAAAGCTGGTTGATCGTTCCTAAAGTTCAGTTAAGTGCGATATAATCGTTTATGATTTTAAAGGTCAGTTAAGTGCGAGACTATTGTTTTCGGTTTTAAAGGTTAGCAAATTTATTTGGTTTTTCGTTTGTCAACTAACTTCATCAATCATGATGAAAAAACATCATTTCGTAAAACATATTTTTCTAGTCCTTATCTGGAAGGTCAATGCCAAACGGGAGATTTAATTTTGCTCCACCCTAAATAAAGGTGAGCTGGGCATGTCTCATCCAGTCAGGTGAGGCGGAAAATTTTTGTTCAACCTCATTGCTCTAAACCCATTGGTCAAAGGATCTAAAAAGTGTTTTCCCAATACCTGTAAGATATAATCCTGAACTAAGATTGGTTGACCAATGAGAATATGTCTCCTAATTATCTCTTATTGGACAACCAATCAGAAATCGTTTTAGTCCAGATATTGATCTATAAAAATGAGATAATTAAACGAATCCTCATGGAAGATGAGAAAAACGGACCAAGAAGAAATTCAAGACTGCCAAAGAAGTATTTCTTCTAGGTCCAAGGCACTCTGAACAACCTTCAACCTCATCGTCATTCTCTCAATATTGTATATTCTTCTGTTTGTCAGGAAAGCAAACATCGTTTGTTTGTTATTTATTGTCTCACAAACATGTTTCAATAAAAACATTTTTTTGTTGTTGCTAAACAACGAGTTTTCTCTATTCTTTGAGTTGCTTGACAATCTAGCCACTCATATTACCTGACTGTCAGAAGAAGATCCGGCTGAATTGTGCCCCCCCCCACTCCGTGGATCTTTCGAACACAGCGTGGGCATAGAAGGATTTGACAAAGCAAACGGTCGGAAGCTAATGTGCTAGTCACGAACGAAATAGCCACAACAAATGCCGTGACGAGTAGTCACACAACATTAGGCTCCGTGACAAGCATAGGACCGCAGATAAATGTAAAAGAGTGAAAACAAATGATTATTTGAAAATAGAAATATTCTATACCATTTAAAAATACAAAAATGAGCTCAGGCTCAATTAAAAATGTTATCAACAAAATGTGTTTCATTGGTCTAGGTGGTAGAGTGTCCGCCCATGGCCCTGGAGACCGCGGTTCAATCCCAGGTCAAGTCATACCTAAAATTGGTACTTTATACCTCCTTCCTTAGCCCTTAGCATTATAATGTAGGTATCAAAGGTCATCATCATCATCATATCGTGCTGGCAGCACGGATATCCCTGACCCTCTCTCGCCACTCCTCCCTATCGTTCATCGCCCTAGGCAGGTCTTCAGGACAACATCCTGTATCCTCACACAGCTGCTGAATGTACGTTCGTGCTGGTCGTCCTGCTTTTGCGCGGCCGTGTGTGGGGATCCATAAGAGTACATCTCTTATGAGTTCATCTCTGCTTCTCCAGCAATGTCCTGCATGTCTGGTTCGCCTAACTTGAATAGATTTCGTGATAGGGGGCAGGTGGCCGTACAGTTGGTGTCTTGTGGGGTGGCGCTGCCAGGACTTGTTCAGGATTGCACGCAGCATTCTTGTGTAATTGCCATCTAGTTTCTTCTCGAGCCGTTTTGTTAGCGTCCATGTAGTGCATCCATATAGCAGTATCGATGTGACCGCTGCCTGGAAGAAACTGCGTTTCATTTTATCGGTTAGGTCTGATTTCCATATAGTCGATAGCCTATTGATAGCTGTCCATGCTTTCGTTAACCTCGTTTCGATGTCCTTTTCGGTTGATTCGACGCTGCTTCTAGGTACGTGAATTTGTCTACTAGTTTAAGAGGGGTTCCTTCTAGAGTGGAGATGTCCCCCGTTTGGTTATAGCACATATATTCCGTTTTGTGTGCATTAACATGGAGGCCTATGCTTGCTGCTGCTCGTTCCAGGCTATGCAGAAGTGTTTCGGCTTGGTCAGGTGTATTTGCCAGTATCGCTATGTCATCGGCGTAGTCGGCGTCGGTAATTGTTGTTGCGGGATATCTTCTGCTTCTTTTCTTCGTCAGTTCGAAGCCATTCTCTTTGATTTTGTCAATCGATGTTCTAAGTACGTAGTCTAGACAAATGATAAAGAGATACGGAGCCAGCGTGTCCCCTTGTAGTACTCCTGCTACAATGTCGAAGTATTCTGTGTCTCCATCTGGTGATCGTACTTTTACTTTAGTGTTTCTATAGAGAATCGTTATTGCCGCTACGGTTTCTTTAGGTATGCCGTACGCTAGTAGGATTTGTTCCATCTTTCCTCTGTGAATGGAGTCGAAAGCCTTGGTAAAGTCGACAAATATTAATGTCGCTTGTAGGTTCTTTGCCCGTACACCTTCAAGGATTCTGCGGATGGTTAGTATTTGTGAGGTCGTAGATCTATTTCTTCGGAAGCCATTTTGGTTTTTTCTAAGTATGTTGTCGATTTTGGGTTCTATGCGGTTTCGTAGTAGGGCATTGTAGATTTTGGCAGCTATGGATGTAAGTGTTATGCCTCGGTAGTTTTTGGCTAATCCGAGGTCCCCCTTTTTAGGGAAGGGGAGTATGCATCCCTTCGTCCATCTATCTATCTATCGGATTTTGATTGTATACTGCGTTGCAGTGTCGGAGCAGTATGTCGTCGAATTGTCTGGTCTTCCATACTTCCGGGGGAATTTCGTCCAGTCCTGCAGCTTTCCTATTTTTAATTTTTCTGAGAACCGAGTCGAGTTCTCCTTGTGTGAACGGTCCAACTTTAATGTCTAATTGTTTGCTAATTATTCTGGTGATTGGTTCATGCGTTATTTTTGGTGGGTTTCCAAGTAAGTTTTCGAAGTGCTGTTTCCACAGTTTTATTCTTTCTTGTTGGTTTGCTGCTTTAAGTTTTGCTTTGGCTGTGCTTTTTCTTCTGCTCACTTCGTTTATTGTTTGCCAGGCAATTCTAGATTGTCTATCTTCTACCGAGTCTCTGATCTTATCTATCTGATTTTGAATGTATTCTGTCTGTTCCTTTATATATATGCCTGCTAATTGATTTTGTGCCGTTTTTAGTTTTAAGGCATTTGTGTTTGTTGGGTTTTTTCGATAGTTTTTGGAGGCTGTTTTCACTAGTGCACGTTTTTCTCTCACCGCTAAGGTTTCCCATGGGACTCTATATTTAGTTTTAATTTTTGTTGGAATGTATTTTGCTGCTGCCTCAAGGTGTGCATTGACGAAATTTTCGTATTCGTCGTTTGGTGTACTTTTTTCCGTCTTTTCTTGTAGTGTTTCGAATCTGTTTCTCAATTCTAATACGTATTTATCTCTGACATCTTTGTTGTTTAATAGGGCCCAGTCATAGTGTTTGGTGGTCGCTGTTCGTTTGTCGTTTTTTCGTAGGCTTAACCGTATTTTCGCTGTGACTATTCGGTGATCGGTGGACACACCCTCAAAAGAGGAGTATGCCTCGCAATTCAATGCACTATTCTTCCATTTCTTGTTTATAAGGACGTAGTCTATCTGAGCTTTAGTATTGTTTGCGTACGTGTATGTCCATAGTTTGCCCTCTCTTTTTTGGTAGTTTGTATTGAGGCATGCTAATCTATTTTCTATCATGAAATCTGTTAGATGTTGCCCATTTCTATTTGACGTGTTGTGGAGGCTGTATTTGTTGTTTCCGTTTTTCCCGATTTGTGCATTCATGTCTCCGCCTATGACTAACATGTTGTGTTTCGGGATGCTACGCACTAATGAGGATAACTCATCGTAGAAGGTGACTATTTCATTTTCTTCACTAACATTGGTGGGGCTGTAGCATGAGACGATTGTTGCTCTGGGGTTTCCGTTAAATGTAGCTACCATCATCCTAGGTCGTATTTTCTCTATGCTATTAAGCGTTTTTAGTGCTCTAGGTCCTATAAGCAATCCTACCCCTCCTACTGCGGCGTTGACAGAGTTTTTCCATGCGGATACAGTGGCGAGCGACCATCCATTGCCAGTTTCGTGATATTTGATATCTTCTGTGTGCGTGTATCTGTGTTCTTGTATGCATATTATTTCTATATTATGTTCTTCGGCCGATGCGATTAGCTCTGGGAGTTGTCCTATTCTATTTAATGTTCTTACGTTAAATGTGGCTATTTGTAGTGTTTGCTTGCATTTTAGTAGTTTTGATTGTTTGAGCTCTGTAGCTGATTTTTCGAACACCGAGGCCAGGGCTCCAACCTCAGCAGGACGCGCCCCTTTTTTACCCGCGCGAAGAGCGATGCGGTTTGTGTAAGTGGTTTGAGTGTGGGTCATGGTTATCTTTCGATGGTTGTTTTATTCTCTTCTATAGAAGCCACTCTTATAGAGGAGCAGCAGTAGTTCCCCGATCGAACTGTCGATCCTGAGCGAAAAGTCGTCAAACTCACGTCCAGGACACATTTGGGTATTGACTTTGGTCGTCCATTGGTTTATTCAAATACCTTAACGTACATCATGCTGCTTCCCATGTGTACATAATAAAATAAGAATTAAAGAAAAAATAAATAAATAAATAAAAAGAAAATAAAAAAAAAAATAAATAAATAAATAAAAGGGGGGGGGATTTGTTTTAAGTTTTAACTTAGTTAAAGTCCAACATTAAGGTACTTTCTTATGACTTTCACTAATACTGACTTATACTTTTTTGCTGTATTGGGACTTTTCCAAGGGTTTTTCATTTTTTTTTTTTTTTTTTCATCCTACAGTTGGGGACCTAGCAGGCTTCAGGAATTAGAGCTCTGTGGTAGCATTAGGCGTTCTAGGCTTTTTCTTCTAAACTACTGTTAGGGCTTTCATCTACTAAACGGTGCTGTTGTAGCTAGTGAAAAGGGAGCCTTCGGGTCACCAACTTTACTCATACTCTATGGATAAAGATAAGTTGACGTTTAAAAGCCTACACTTGTTGATATGCCATAAAACCTAAACTAAAATATAATATTTAAAGGATTTAAACAAAAAAGAAGTAAATATAACCGTAGAATGAAGATGATTTCCTAATCTCTTTGAATAAAAAAAAATTAAACGCGTTGAGAAGCCATTACCATGAATTAATTAATTACTTAATTAAAACTGATTTGATATTTTATTAAATAATTTTTACATGTTGATGACTGCAATATTTATCTATGTTCCTATACTTACTACATTTCCGTCGCTCTAATCTTCAGCTTTGTCCAGGTGACTTTTGTCATGCTCGGAAATATTCTGGTCATTCCGTGATTCAGATAGAACGTTATGTTCAGATTTCTCGAAAGATTAACGAGTAGGATATAAGGTTCCTGAAGAAGTCCTGAATGTACAGTAGCCAAAATGTTGTGAATATACTTACCAACATAAGAAGAGCAATCTGCAATGTGTCGACAATCATGATAACAATGCATGATCTCACAAATATTGATAGATATTGATTATATTCGTTTTAATTGAAATTGTCAAAAAACTGTTCAAATTAGACTGAGTTTTGTTTTGTTATGGTTTCTTTTCTTTTCGTTTCTTTTCTTTTTTTGGCAGCGGTTGTATCGATACTGCTATATGCATGCACTACTTGGACGCTAACTAAATGGCTGAAGAAGAAGCTAGACGGCAATTACACGGGAATGTTGCTAGCAATATTGAACAAGTCCTGGCGGCAACACCCCACATAGCACCAACTATAAGGCCACCAGCCTCCCGTCACGAAAACTATACAAGTTCGACGAAGGAGACACGCAGGACACTGCTGGAAAAGCAAGGGCGAACTCATCTGTGATGTACTCATATGGACCCCCTCATATGGCCAAGCAAAAGCAGGACGACCAGCTCGAACATACATACAGCAGTTATGTGAAGATATGGGATGTAGCCCTGAAAACCTGCCAGAAGCGATGAATGATAGGGAGAAGTGGCGATAGAGGATCAAGGATATCCGTGCTAGCGGCACGACATGATGATGATGACGATGATGTAGAATTAGGGTACAATTTAATAAATAACTGGCGGTATAATAGACTTCATACTTTTCCAAAGTGTACGTGCTTCCATCAACAAGTTTCCAGAATTTTTGGCACAGGCATTTGAAATTGTTGTAGACACTTGAAAATTCAGTATGTTATTGCTATACATCTTATCAGATGACTGACCCATTGTTATGATTTCAAGTTCAAATGAACAGCTACAACAGGAATTGGAACACACTCTACTAAAGTCTGATTATCACAGCTGGTGAATTTCAAAAAAGCAATCTGGACGTGGGAACAATTTAGAAGAAAGGTATGCAGTAAAATTCTGTTTTAAACTTGCCACAGAAACGTATGGAATACCTCAGACTGCTTTTGGAGCATCTTGCATGAATCGAGCATCAATTTTTGAGTAGCATAAGAGATTCAAGGAAGGCAGGTAGTCTGTGAGGGATGATGAGAGGTGTGGGAGGAGTAAGAAATCAATACACCTCAGTTGATTGTCCAAATGGGTTAGGGTTAGGGTTACTATGTTGAGGTTTTAAGGGAGTTCAGGAAGAGATTCCGTCGGAAGGGGACAGCATTCTTCAATTCGTGTCAGTGGAATTTCCACCAGGACAATACAACATTCCACAAGTCCATCCTTGTCACAGACTATTTGACAAAATGGTCATCAAGACAGTTCCTCGTCCTCCCTATAGTCCAGACCTCGGTTCCTGTGACTTTTAGTTAATCCCTAAGCTCAAAGGCTGTCGTTATGAGACAATTGAGGAGATGAAAGAGACTGTGACGAAGGTCATTGACACGCCCATACAAGCGGACTTCCATGGGGCCTTTCAGAAGTTGTTGGAACGCTACAATTACATTGCATCCGGAGGAGATTACTTCGAAGGGGACTAGAGTTACATGTGTGCACTATCAAGAAAAGTGCCCATACGAAAAAAAGTCTGGAAACTTATTCAACGATCCTCGTATTAGTCAGAAAGTAAATGCAATAGCTCGAAAAGAATTCAAACTTGCTTACAATAATGACACAGTCCAGTACATAAACCGGTGAAGTACGGGTACTTCTCAAAGACGTTTCTTTTTTATTATTTACGTAATTTCGCCAAGTATATAAGCATTAAGATACTTTCAGAACCTGCTTTTCTCAAATAGATTTACAGAAAAAAAATTCTTTTATTTGATAAGAACTGATTCTCTCAGCGTGATTTGATCCTATGTCTAACAAAAAAGTCTCTTAAGTCATATTCGCACATTGGTATACGATCTTAATAAAACAGAGACTATATAATAGTTTATTACTAGCTCATTCAAAAGATCCTTCATGATGTCCAAACTTATGGGATATTGTATTTTCCTAAGATTAAATCAGCTGTAAGCGTCTTCTTGGCAAGACTAATTGAATCACGTTGAATTTAATTTGTTCGATAGTACTTAGAAACGAAATTTTAAAATGAAGAAAAATATTCATTAGCAATATCAATTTAAGTAACTATATATTAATAATTAAGTTTTCCCATAGGTCAGTGCAAATTTTCTGTCATAAAGATTGATTATTATCAGTGTATATCCATGTATAGCTTCATCCATTGGTAGTTATATCAATAAGTAAAAAGCCTGACGTAAAACATCATTATCAGTAGCAAATACGTAATTTTAAAGATGATATTTCATAGAAAGACATTCTATTCAAGGGTCGATATTAGTCTAATCAGAGCAAATATTATTCAGGGAAAAATTCAGGTCAAGATTCCCCGTCTGGTCTATGGGGCTTAGATAACTTTGTGTTTATCCCCTGCAGACATGTAAGTCCCCGCTTCAAAAGAAGGGTGTCTTGGGTAGGACACTAAAAAGAACCGGGATCAAGTTGAAGAAATCTGAGGGGTGTGGAGTACCATTCCAACCCCATTACTCCAAGCTTTACTCCGACCCCGAATCAGAGTTCCCTTCAGGATTTCATAAATGTCTCAAATAGATATGTTGAAAATTTTTTCCTATTCAATTTTACTGTATGCAAAAACAAAACATTCAGTTTTATAAGGATAAATTGAGACACTATCGTTTGAAACCGATCACTAGTGGATGGAATTGGTGGATGATCTGATGATATTCATAGACGTACCGTCATGTTAGGGTGGATATTAGTAGAAATGACAAATAGTTGGACGACAATCAGTCAGACGGATTTCAGCGAGAGAGAGACTTTCATTAATAGCTTGGTCGGAAGTGTAATTGATACTAACAATCTTTTGTTTGCCTTATTTTCTTAAAATATACTATTTCGTTTAAATTAAATACTAACGTTTTTCTTAAGTTTTCAGTCAATTATTTCTTTTCTTTTTATGCATATCTGAACCTAACAAAAAATCTTAAAACAACTACCCGCAAGTGCAAACATGAACGTACAATAAACTCGATTCACTCACATGTAGGCATAACATAGCCGTAAAAATCAACCATTCTATTCAAATAAACAAGATAAATATTTTTAAATAAGAAATGATTCATTACATTATTTTTTTTCTATTTTATAGAAAAAATAGAGATACCAAATAGAAATAAAACACAACTGACTCAATCACATTTTAATTCCTTTTATTTTTTTTTATATTGCTCAGTTGCCCCCTTTATGAGCAATTTTGATATATTTCTAACCTGTTTCTCTCGACTTCTCACTTTCTACCTCTCTCACACACACACACACCTATCCACCACACACACACACATACACACACACACACCTATCCACCACACACACACACTTACACACACACACACACACACACACACATAGATATGGTTGTCAGTTGTAAAAAATTACATATATTACAAACATATGTACCGTATTTGATGGCATATATACCGCACGGATGTATACGACACACCCCAATTTCATCAGGAAAAATCAAGAAAAAATTTAATAAAACAATACAAATATTAAAAGTGATAGAAATAATATAATGAATACTACCAATGATAACACTTTTAATCTGCATAATAAGCTTTTAAATAATTACAATAGGTATATGAAAATTGCTTTAAATTAAAAGCTATTAGGAGTTGCTTGGTCGCTAATGTCGGTAGACTATCACGAATTTTATACCTACATAGGTCGTATAAGACGCAGGGGAACTATAAACGATATCATAGTAAAAACAAGTGGGACTTATATGCTGTGAAACACGATAAATATAATTGCGTTTTAAGATATTTTGAATTAGTGTAAACCAGAGTGTTTTATTCAAAAGTTTAATGACAAAAGATTTTAAAAAATAGACATAGAAATAATTTCAGCTGCCTGGAGATTTTGCAGTGATAAGTAGCTACGCCAAAGTAGTTATCCGTTAATGTACTAAGTCTGTTTTGTTTTGTTTTGTTTTTTCCTCCATTCAACTTTTGTTTTTTTATGCTCAAACTTATGGGAGCAAATTTTTCGATCGTGACGAATAGGCAGAAACATTAAAGGACTTTTCTCATTGAATCACGACTTTGTGTATATTTTCTGTTAGTTCAATTCTTGTAGCCGCTAGATATTCACATACATTCCATTCAACTAACGGAAAACATAAGTTAAATGACAAAATTTAGGACCAAAGAATTGCAATTTGTAAAAAGTTAATAAAGTCAAAAGTGGAATACATGTTGGAATATGCTATTAGTATCAAATGAGAGATTATCGTTCTCCGTTAACTTAGTTTCGTCTGTTGAAAGACTTTTATCCCACTTTGTGTTTGTTTTTTTTAAGAAAAGACTAAAAGATTAAAAGCCAAACTATAAATCTTGGATTAGCACCGCAAAGAAAGAAAGCGGATATATATATAGTCAGACGACCGTAGTCAAGGGCAACCCGAAAGCTTTTTAAAAATAGATACGGCACCGAAGTGTACACGAGAGCGTTACCTATTTCTCTATGTTGCTCCACTTACCCTTGATCCACAACTCATAATGCTGAGTGTGAAGCAAGGAGACATCAAGTATCATTTTCTGAGTCTTTGGTAAGACTCAACCAGGAATTAAAACCCGTCTCCCTCACCATTGGAAAAAGCTCTGTTATGACAATTCACTCTCCCATATATATATCTATATATATATAAATCCGTTTACTCATATACCCTCCTATATCCATTGGCTCAGTCGGTTGGGGCTCCAGAATATATCAACTGCATCTCTTGAGAGGAGTAAAACTCTCACAACGAGTGTTCTGTTTATGACACTAAACAATCAGATGGTAAGGCCCCACTATGCTCATGTTTTGGAGGCTTCATGGCCATTACTCCTAGGTCCACCCAGTCCCGGAGTGGTAGAACCTAATAGGGTTTTATCTGGGTTAAATAGAACTTTTTTATATTTAAACTTTGGACATTGACATTCAAATTGAATACAAACATAGGATTTACGCTAAACTGAATTGATTGAAAATGAACAGTTTATTCATTTAAATTTGTTAAAGAAATAGCTGACGTTTAATTAAATTGTTAGTGGTACGTAGCAATACTTGGAACCATTTAAGTCTACTTGTAAATGGACTGATGTACAATTCAGTTATTAAATAGAAATACTTGAAATACATATTCAGAACACTCGTAGGAGTCTTACCCCTCTGCAGAGATGCAGTCGGTGTATTCTACAGACCTAACCGACTGGGTCATGTGAGGGGTGGAGGAGTTAGGTCAATACGTACATGACCTCAAAGTAAGAAGAAACTAACATTAACGAAGAAAAACGATGAAAAATATTGGCTTAACAACCGTTCTCATTTTTCAAATGGATATTATTTACTGCCAAACACTGATTCAAGTTCCATGGATGTGATGGATGGTGTACATGGTCGAGAATAATGTGATTTTTTTTCAATACGACAAATAGCAGGAGAAGAAGGAGTTAAGACGTATTTTTCTACTTCAACAAAAATATGTAGATTAGGTTGCTGAAAGACGTCAGAACATCTGAAACTTTTTATAACCCTTGGAGAACAAAGAATAAATTGGAAAAGAGTTCATTGTTCTGCATTCATTATGCCCAAACAGAGAACGAATAAATGTATCTTGAGGAAATAAATTCTTTAAAATAACCAGGAAGAAACTCAGATGAAAATGTGGTAGAAAATACGTGAGTCATACTTGGGGAACTTCTTTATAACTGACAAAAAATAAAAGAAGAGGTCCAAATGGGAGAATGCATTTTCAGAATTAGATTCGGGAAACATGAAAAGGTAATATTATGAAAATGATTAGGCATTATAAGATAAGATACTCAAAATTTATTTTAACAATAATCTCATTATTGGTAATCATACTTTTTGTACCTTATATCCCAAAATGTCTTCGCCACAAGATGTAACGTAAAAATTCGAATCAAAATGGTATTTCAAAAATATAGTTGACATATAAATTTTCAATAGTGCAATATAAATATATATATATATATATATATATATATATATATATATGAAAAATGTGACAAGGCAAAAAAGATTATTACTTTTAAGTTATTTACTTTGATAGGCCTTATAAATTGTTTTAAGAAATTTCATAGGATTTTTTAAAAATCGTACGAAATTAGTATGCTATAAAAAAAGCGATGTAAAATTTACTTATAGCATACCATGTACATAAGTCGAATATTACGCCACCAGTAAATTATATATATATATATATATATATGCTCCCCAACCCCCGTAGGGTTGAGCTATTTAGCGAATGAAGTAATCGTGTTGCCATTAGCGTATATGCAAGGCTCTTCATATATGAATTGAGATCTCGGTAGCCTTTAAGCGGATGTATGTAAACAATATTAATTGTGATTCATAACCGTTTAAAATTTACTTCGCTGCTGCTGGTTTCCTCGTGGCTGAAGGGGTAGTCTCGGATTGGCGTTTGAGTCAAGCGGGTTTCGATCCCAGCTACAGGAATCTAGTATGTCTAGCCACACTGATGAGTTCTGATAGAACGAAACATACTTGTCTGTCGATGACTATATATATATATATATATATACGTCCAATCCTCAGTGCTTCCGGGCATGACGTCACTCACGTCCTCAGTTCAATTTTCTATCTGGGGTTTTTATTGCGACTTCTCTGATTGTCACATCCACTCTGCGCGCTCGTGAAAACCTCCACTCAACTAACTCATGCACTTACTAAACCATGCACTAAGCGAAAGGTTCTCAGCCTAACTAAACCGAAAGGCAAGATATATAAAACGAAAAATGATAATATAAAAAAATCCATCCGCAATTATATTACAATGGCAAAGAATGGGTACAGTTAGATAGAAACCGGAGAACGAGCTGAACGCCTTTGCTGTACGGATTCAATGTTCCTTCTAATATTTTATGATTAGTCACAATATTCTATCGAATTCAAATTTCCTGCCAATTCATTAAGCAGACGATAACTTGAAACGCCGCAGTGTTTGTTCGTTTTTTTAATTTGATACGCTGGAGATTAGAATTTTCAAACCGAACACTCAGACACAGCATTTCATCACTTTTACAACAGTGATTCAATCGTTTATATCCTTTTACAAAATATTTAGAATAAAAAACGCTTGCCACAAAAATAAACAAATAAAACAAATAACTGTCTTGGAATTAATTACAATATCATTAGATATGAATATTTTTTATACATATTACCCCTGCTCCATGTTTCAAGCATGCCATCAGATGGTTTAATGTAAAATTTAGACCACTACCAAGATTCTGTCGGTGTATTCTACTGTCCAAGCTGTCTTGGCGTAATGATGGAGGAGATGACACCATTACGTATGATAACTACAATGTCGCAATCCAGCGCATTATCCCCAACGATACTTGTACTTCTCTTATACATAGAATTAAATTAACAGTTGCCATCGAGGGTGGTGAGTGGATATAATGCTTGAATATGAGTATGAGCTAGTGTGTAATAATGCATTTTAACAAGTGAATCATACAAAGTATTTACCATGGCATGAAAAAGGACATTTCATTTCAATGGAAAGGATGATTATCTCTATTCTAATCTCAAAGAATATAATAAATTAATTAATTCGGAAAATATTCCACAATAGAAGCCTACGTGACTTGGGCGGTAGAATTCACAGACTGCATCTCTGCTGAGGTTTAAGAGCCACCTACCCAGTGAGTGTGCTGTATATGACATCAAACAATTTGATGGCGATGCCCCGGTCTTGTATAAATGTGGGAATAGGGAGTACCCGTTCGTTGACCTCGCTCCAAGGTGCACTTTCATCCGGAGTGGAAGCAAGTGATAGGATCAAATCTATGGGTCAAATAGAATAAATTATGTGTTCAAACAAATGACAATTACAAAATTGTGAGGGTT
>OY757924.1:61509391-61541891 GCA_963585895.1 Sepioteuthis lessoniana | reverse complement strand
GGTCACACGATCAGACCTTATGTTAGTCAACAATAAAAGGAAAACCTGCCGAATAATGAACTTACCGGTCCTGGCTGACAACAGAGTCAAACTGAGAGAAAGCGAAAAGAGAGATTAGTACGTAAACCTTGCTAGAGAACTGAAAAAAATATAGAATATGAACATGATGGTGATACCAGTCGTAATTGGTGTGTTCGTTACTGTCACAAAAGGATTAATACAGAGACTAGACAGCTTGGAAATAATTACGAGTTAAAACCGACCAAACTACTGCATTATTGAGATCGGCTAGAATACTGGGAATAGTCCCGGAAACTTGAGAAGATTTGCTGTCACTCAAATTCCTGAGAGAAACCATCAGCTAACATAGTTGTGAAATTCTATCAAAACAGTTGATAATAATGCTGTAAATAAGGGCAAAAGGTATTCATTTCTAGACGAGACTTGGTGAGTTAAGTGATCCACTGGGAATTGGGCAAGAAATTGAAATTTCCCCATTCAAACAAATACTATATGACCTAACTAGTAACCGTCCCGGAGAATATGATTTTTGATATTCTCTGGGCTTTTGAAATACAATTAAACCACCTAATACTCACTCAAAAACTCCACCTAGAGGTAATTAAAAAAAGGGGGCACCTGCTCGATTGTGAACTATGATATTCCTGATGATCACAGAGTGAAAACTAAAAAACTCGAAAAGAGAGGATTAATTACTTAGACCTTGCCAGAGAACTAAAAAGCTATGGAACATGAAGGTGACTGTGATACCAATTGAAATTGCTGTGCTAGGAAGAAACCGTAAATGCTTGTTAAAAGGACTGGAAGATTTAAAAATCAGGGGACGAGTAAAGACCATACAAACTGAAACATTGTTAAGATCTGTCAAAATACTATGAAGAGTTCATTAGAGCTCAGAAGACTTAGTGTCACTCTGTCTTGGGATCCGGTGAAAGACCTTCTGATATCAAATTTGGTAAGGATACATTTTTGAGACATGAAACATTTTTAGAGTTGAATGTTGCTTTCCACGTTATAGGGAAAATACATCTCTATCTTTCTCTCTGTCTCTGTGCCTCTCTTTCTATCTCTCTGACTCACTCACTCTGTGAGTATATATATATATATATATATATATATATCAAAGAAGTCCAGTTGGTTGGAGCTGTAGAATATGCATGTATGCATAGAGGTATGGATCCCCCAAAGAGCTTCAATAATATAATCAATGTAAGAGTTTTAATCCAGTCCTGGAACTGTGGATAATATGGAATACCACCTCTTTGGTATTACTCCCAACAACAGTCCTTAGAGTGGTAATTCCTGTTAGAGTCAGATCTGTGGAGGTAATTGAACTGTTTAATCATTTACAATACTCGAAACAATTCAACAATGTGTAACGAAATAATAGGTATTAAATTTAAGTATTAGAATTATATATTAATGCTTGAAACGATTAAGTTGTGTGCCAGCAAATGATAATACTTATTAAATTTAAGTAGTGAAAAAAATTTCATTGCTCGAAACGATTTAGCTTTGTGCCAAAAATGAATAGAAAAACTTTGAAATCTCTGTGTGCAAAAAAATGAGCGTTTAAAAATTTACTTACGAAATGTTTGCTTACAAATTATATATATATATATATATATCAACAAACGCACATACTGAGTCAACTATAAGCAACCATCATGGAGATGTCCTGTTGCTGTAATACTTAACTAATCGTAAATAATTGAATAAATATTCTTCAAAAGAAAATAATTATCAGATTATGTCTTAAGAAATAATTAGTTAATTTTAATTAAATAATAGTGATTAGGTTGATCGGTAAATTAGAGATTAATTATGTCAACCAGGAACATGACATTCACAGATAAATTTGTGTTTACTGTTACAGACCCTAAATCGATAAAAGCTATTTTCTAATTAGAAATAATTTACGTTATTAATGTTAATACCTTCCACTTTATAGAGTATCATGCCATGAAAATCAGGTTGGTGTATACTGAAATGTATGTCAAGTACGTTAGCTGCAACGTTGAGAGGATCCCCAACCTATATATATATATATATATATACGTGTGTGTGTATGTATGTATATGCGAGTGTGCATTTGTGTGAGTGTACGAGTGTATGTGTAGGCAATAATTTTGAAACTTCTTTACATTTTATTACTTATTGCTTCCTTTAATTTAGTGACGTGGAAAATGATTCGGTCTGCATATTGCCGTTTCCTTATCTCAAACATTGAAACTATTTATTTTTAACCATCCATCTAAGAAATTAGTATATTTTTCTTTTGCTAGCACACAGACTATAATCTGAGAATTAACTTTTATTTATTGTGGATAGAGGCGTTGTGTCTCTACAGTTCCAGGTGAGCATTGTCAGAAGATATCGGTTTCAAATCCTACCCAAGCCGGCCAGAGGTTTACATGGTCAAAAACGTGGAGCGATAGACAACAACTATGGAAGGCAGTAATTACTGGGGATACGGTTACAAGACTCAGCATTCCTGTCCGAGGTCACGGTAAATCACCTGAAGAAGGCCAGAGGTGAAATTTGGCCGAAACGTAGTGAAAGAAGAAACAACACAAAAACTACCAAGATGAGGAAAAAAAAAGTCCGCAATAAATAAAAGTTAATTCTCAGATTAAGAAACCTCATCTCAAAATGATTCCAATTAAAGACAAGTAAACAGACTATAGTTTTATGGTTATACCTTCTGTTTCAAAACAGAAGGTTATTTGGTAGAGAACAGGCGCATTACTACTTAACTTCCATTGGTTTTAAAGCGTGATTCTACAAAAGATCTCTTGGCTGTGTAGCCGTTTTGGCTCTAATATATATATATATATATATATATATATATATATATATATATTATCATTATTATTATTTGACAATCCAGGATAGCCTGACAAACTATAAACGAAGTGAGCAGAAGGAAGAGGACTGCGAAAGCTAAACTGAAAGCTACCAGCCAAGAAGAACAAATACACCTGAAGAAATAGCATTTCCGGAATTTACTTGGACCAGGCACGAAATTTACACAAGAACCGGTCAAGAGAATTATAAGTAAACAATTAGACATCAAACTAAGACCGTTTACACAAGAAGAACTAAACTCTGTAATGAGAAAAATAAAAAATAGAAAAGCAGCAGGACTCGATGAAATACCCCCAGAAGTATGGAAGACCAGACAATTCAATGACTTACTGTTCCGACATGTAATGCTGTATATAATCAAAACCCGAGAGACAGATGGATGAAGGAATGCATCCTCCTCTTGCCTTAAAAGTGTGACCCCGGATTAGCTAAGAATTACTGAAGTATAACCCTTACATCCATAGCAGCCAAGATATACAATGCTCTACTATGCAACCACATAGAATCAAAAATTGAGATACATACGTAGGAAGAAGCAAAATTGCTCCCGGAGGAATAGATACATGACTTCAAAAACTTTTGACTATTCGTCGGATTCTTGCAGGTGTACATGCAAAAAACCTCGCGGTAACAATATTATCTGTCGACTTTACCAAGGTTTTTGGCTCCATTCACACAGGAAAGATAGAGCAAATTCGACACGCCTAAAGCCTACCAAAAGAGACCGTCTCAGACATAAGGATGCTGTATAGAAACACAAAAGTAAAAGTCCGTTCTACGGATGGAGACACAGACTACTTCGACACTGTAGCAGGTGTACTACAAGGAGACAAATTAGCCCCATACCACTTTATCATCTGTCTCGATTACCAGCTTAGAACATCTATTGATAAAATCAAAGAAAACGGTTTCAAGCTAACATAGGAAAGAAGCAGAAGGTACCCCTCAAAAACAATCATCTACGCCGACAACGCCGTTGACATGCGACAACAGGTAATTTCACCCGCCCAAGCGGAAACACTGCTATATAGTCTGGATAAAGTCGCTGCAGGCATAGGCCTCCATGTCAACGGACACAAGACGGAATATATAAGCTTTAATCAAACAGGTGACATCTCCGCACTAAATGGTAGCTCCTTGAAACTGGTAGACAAGTCCACCTACCTCGGAAGCAGTGTCTCACCAAGCAAGAATGACATCAACTCGCGACTAAAAAAGGTATCGACAGCTATCGATAGACTATTAAGCATATGGAAGACAGACCTGACCGATAAAATAAAACGCAGTTTCTTACAAGCAGCGGTCGTGTCGCTACTGCTATATAGATGTGTTGTATTTTGACCTTCGACCCGGTCGAACTTGCCATTCCAAAGTGATGTACCGGAAGGAAGTGACACATTCGGATGGCACTTATGAGAAGAAATCAAGTAGGTTGACTTGTCTAACAAAATGGGACAAGCTAAAATTCCCATGGTACATTCATAGACTGAAGCACCAGAAGAGAGTGACCTGTGAACTGCATGACAGTAATTTCCGCTTGATGACGGTCAAACATGCCATTCCAAAGATCGAGTAGGCGATTGAGTGGATGTTGAACTATTATATAACTCGGTCAAAACAAAAAGTTAGATAGTTGGAGATAGAGACGAGGTGTGGTAGGGAAAAGCCACACAAGGCCGAAGGGGCTCTTGGAGCCCCTGATGAGTTGGGCTCCACAGAAGTTGATGATAAGATGTGGTAGAGAAAGCCCGGCGAAGGGGCCCTCGGGACCCCCGATGGTGTTTGGAGACCCGTTGGTGACAAGATGCGGTAGAGAAACCCTGCACCCAGCAGAGTGGGCCTCTGGGCCTCCGGTTGAGCGGCCCTGAAGAACGAGAAAGACACAACGCTGACGACCATAAGAGTGGGGGTCAATATATTGCACTTCTGTTCGGTCTCCAACTCACTCTTACTCGCAAAACTTGAGTAACCCTTTTCGAACCCTTACAATAAAGTGAGAGGTACATATTTTTGTAAAGATGACTTCGCTCACCTTTCTTCTTCGTTGTGTTGTTATGATTATGAGTAAATAACATGTGCGATTTGGTGCCGAAAACCGGACATATCGTCATGATATGGTTATGGACTGTGTTTTTACGGAGACGAACAGAGAAAACACAAGGCCCCCAGAAAATAAGAAGAAAAGGAAAAAACACAAGAACACACCGACGCGAAAAGAAAGAAAAAAGAAAAAGAAAAGAGGAAGACACTGCAACGTGCTGGAAGAAAAGAAGAAAAAAAAAAGAAAACAAGAAACAAAAACAATGCAGCTACAAAAAAAAAGAGAAGAAAAAAAAACAGTAAGTAAATTGCGGCATTCATATAACTAACTCTCTGTCAATAATTATTTGGGTTCGTAAAAAAGGATTTGAATTGATTATAATGGTGAAATCATCAGTTTTGATGACAAGGGCCTTTCTAGAAGGATAAAATTGGAAATAATTAAAAAAAAAAGATATGTGTAATCCCTCGATAAAACTTGTGATTACTGCTATATGTAATATTGTATCGTAGTGAGGCAGAGAAAAAGAAGGGAAAGAAAAAAACAATGATGACTAAGGGATAGTCACTGTCGTTTTTTTTTTTTTGGAGTGAAACTTTATAATAAACAATATGTTCATAAATGTAATAGACGGGGTCTTTTTGAGTAAAAAGTTATAGAAAACAATAATTTTTTATGAATGGAGTGTCGTAGTAACTTTTCAGTCCTCTGGCCAAGTGGTGATCGAAATGAGAATTTTATTCCGAGAGATGGAATTTTGGGAGCATCAATGGGGTTGTCCAAGAATTGCGCACATTGGTGTTTGTCTGAAGAATGCGCACATACTTTTTCGATATTTTGTGAAGTTGGGAGAATCGATATTTTCGGCGGTGGTAGAATCAGGCCAGTTTCTTTGAGGAAGTTGTTGATACCAATTATTGGAGACATGGATATTATCTCGGACTTGTCGTGGTCTGTGTCGACTGAAAATGGTCTCGCCGTGGGTCTCGCCGTGGAGGCAGAGTAACTAAGAGACAGATGTTTTTTTTGTGTCTGACGAGTCAGACAGGTATTCTGTGAGTTCCCCCTGGAGTGGAGCTTTGCGATTATTATTGGGGAAGATATTTTGAAACGGGGTTTTGGAGATAATCAAGAGATGCGCAGAATTTTGACGGAACCAGGTGTGGCGAGGATTCGCTGATTCGGATTTGGAATTGTTTTGAAGTGGGAAATGTTGTTGGCTGAGTTGATAAAAGTTTGGGTTTTTTAGGAAAAAAAACACCCGGGATATTTTGTGCAAGAAAAAAAAGAAAAAGAATTCTCGTAAGCTATTGAGAAAGTTTTATTATAAATCAGGCTTAATTTATGGTACTATAGACAGAAATTGAATAAACTGGGAAGCGAACCTATAGTTATTGTTTTAAGGTAAAAACAAAGAGAGGTAGATATAAGGTTGAGAAAAAAGGGACATTGAATGAGCAATTTATTATGAAAAAAAGGGGGAAAAATGAAAACAAAAAACAAAAACAAAAAGGTGCAGGACAATGGAAAAAAGACATAAAAAAAAGAAAAGAACATGAACATTGTTGAACACAGCATAATGAAAAAAGAAAGAAAGAACAGATATTTTTTAGTAAAATAGACAGTACAGAGATTGAAAAAAGAAGAAAAGAAAACTGAACATTTCTGAACTGTGATAGTAATAATGTTTTGACTTGTAAAGTGAAAAGTTTTGAGTTAGTTTGAGTATAAAGGAGACATTAGAAACATTTTTTTCCTGTTCATATTATGAAATTTGACGAAAACCATTAACAGAGGATTTCATTCTAGGTTTACTAATATTTATAATTATTTTGATTCTAATTTTTTTTTTTTTAGAATTTGGGTTTTCGTGGAATAGGAAATATTCTTTCTTAGGTTTCTGTTTTGACGAATCAGCGGCTGACGCGAGATTAGGGCAGACATTCATCCAAGTGATGTTACAGATTGTTGTTGGGTAGATGGCAAAGAAAGCAATTCTATCAAAAAATTCGCCGGCCCATGAAGCTATTGAATACCTATGGTGGCTTCTATTTTTTAGATTGGAGTTCCAAGGACGGAATAAAGGCGTGGCCTACTCCAATATTTTGTGGATTATCTCTGAGCCTTTCAGTCACGATGGTGTTTTGGATTCGTGTGTGATTTGGCGAAACGAAACGAATCTGGGAAAGGCGAGGTGCCTATATATTGGTAGCAACGAGGGTTCCTGATTAAATTGAAAAGCAACCCGATGAGATTTTGATTAGGTAAAGCTTGTTCCTCAAGGGCTTACAAACCAATGGGCATGGAAACAGAGACATAATAATGAAAAAAAAAAGAGTAACACATTGCTAATGAATATTTCGCGTGGACTATTTTAGGTGGTTTAGTGCATGCATGTCAGATTGTGATACATTCAGATGTATTGTGATACTTTGTTTTGGGCCATGATTTTTGTAGTTTATGTGGAATGCTTTGGGTCTTGAAAATATTGTGGTATAGTTTATGGAATTCTCCGGTCACCCCAGGTAGGAACCTGTTCAGCGAAGAACTGGAGTGTGGTCATGAGGAATCCAGGCGAAATGTATTGCTGGAATGACCAGGGTCACGGGGTTTCTGACCAGGATCTGGGACCAGAGTATGGTCCTTTTAGGGTTTTGAAATTTTTCAGGAAATTATAGAGGCCCGTTATGTTGGGAGGATAAAAAATGCATCGGTATGGTACCTTGATGCACCCATGTCAAGATGGCCAACCACACAAATACAGTAAAACAAATTTAGATAATAATTAGCCGGGTAAGAGTTACATAGAGAGAAGGTCGCCTCCTAAGTAAGATTTTATTTGCTGTGGTTCAAGTGATTCTTTTTGTGTTTTCAGCCATTATTGTCCTTGTAAATTATTCAGTAAAAAGGGTGTGAGGGTGATAGAGACGAACGTGAAAAAAATTCCACATGTGGAATTTTGAAAAATCATTAACGGATGATTGTTATGTTTTGACCTTCGACCCAGCCAAACTTGCCATTCCAAAGTTATGTACCGGAAGGAAGTGACACATTCCGATGGCACTTATGAGGAGAAATCAAGTAGGTGGACTTGGCTAACAAAATGGGACAAGCTAAAATTCCCATGATACACTCATAGACTGATGCACTGGAAGAGAGTGACCTGTGAACTGCATGAGAGTTATTTCCGCTTGATGACGATCAAACATGCCATTCCAAAGATTGAGTAGGCTATTGAGTGGGCGTGAACTATTATATATCTCGGTCAAGACAAAAAGTCTGATAGTTGGAGATAGAGACGAGGTGTGGTAGGGAAAAGCCACACAAGGCCGAAGGGGCTCTTGGAGCCCCTGATGAGTTGGGCCCCACAGAAGTTGCTGATAAGATGTGGTAAAGAAAGCCCGGCGAAGGGGCCCTCGGGACCCCCGATGGTGTTTGGAGACCTGTTGGTGACAAGATGCGGTAGAGAAAGCCTGCACCCAGCAGAATGGGCCACTGGGCCTCAGGATGAGCAGCCCTGAAGAACGAGAAAGACACAACACTGACGGTCATAAGAGTGAGGGTCAATATATTGCACTTCTGTTCGGTCTCCAACTCACTCTCACACGCAAACCTTGAGTAAACTCTTTTCAAACCCTTACAATAAAGTGAGAGGTACATATTTTTGTAAAGATGACTTCGCTCGTCTTTCTTCTTCGTTGTGTTGTTATGATTATGAGTAAATAACATGCGCGATTTGGTGCCGAAAACCGGACATATCGTCATGATATGGTTTGGACTGTGTTTCCACAGAGACGATTAGAGTAAACCCAAGGCCCCCAGAAAATAAGAAGAAAAGGAAAAAAAAATTAAGAACACACCGACGCGAAAAGAAAGAAAAAAGAAAAAGAAAAGAGGAAGACACTGCAACGTGCTGGAAGAAAAGAGAAAAAAAAGAAAACAGGGGAGAAAAACAAACCAGCAATAAAAAAAAGAAGAAAAAAACTTTAAGGAAATTGCTGCATTCATATAACTATCTCTCTGTCAACTAATATTTGGGTTCGTAAAAAAAGATTTAAATTGATTATAATGGTGAAAGCCTCCTGTTGAGCAGCTCTGAAGATCGAGAAAGACACAACGCTGACGGCCATAAGAGTGGGGCTCAATATATTGCACTTCTGTTCGGTCTCCAACTCCCTCTCACATACAAACGGTACAATAAAGTGAGAGGTATATTTTGTTAAAGAAGTCTTCGCTCGTCTGTTTATCATTGTGTCGTTGCGATTTTTTCAGCATTTATATGTATATATCTGCATGAATCTGCATATGACTATATAATAGATGCACTATATGAACGCTAACTAAATATATGGAGAAAAAACTCGACGGCAACTACACAAGAATGCTCACACGGAGGAGGAAAAGCAGGTTGACCGGCTCGATATATATAACAGCTCTGTGTCGACACAGAATGTAGCCCTGAAGATCTACCGGAAGCAGTGAACGATAGGGAGGGGTGGCGAGAGAGGGTCATGGATATTCATGCTGATGGCGTGACATGATGATAATAATGTTTATTATAGAAATGTGATTTTCCTTTTTAAAACGGGGATACTGTTTATTTATTCAATGACCCTTTTATATATAAATATACATATATAAAGATAGAAATATATATATATATATATATATATATATATATATATATATACATATATATGAAAACCTCACCTCCATTTGCCGAATGCAGAATTGATGAAACGCATGGTTGGTGATTCTTCCATATTATATATATATATATATATATATATGCAAATGCACTATAATTGTTATTAAGCACTATTTAACAATGCAACAACATTTGGTCCTCCATGGAGTCACCAATGAGCAAGTAAGAACTATATATATATATATATATATATATATATATATATATATATATATATATATGTATGTATGTATGTATACAAACTGCAGCATGACCAGTAAACGATTAGAGTGCTCTATACTGGAAAGCTTGAAATGTAACGGAAAGACTGCACAAATATCACAATATTGAAATAATGAAACAAGTGGGATATGAAACCAGTAACTGAAAAAAATATTTTGAATGTTGATTTGTAATATTTACAGATTAAAATGACCTCAGTTTAAACAGAAAGCTTCTGTGCAATTAGAATTACTAAATGTGTAAACACACCGTTATATATATATATATATATATATATATATATAAAACGGTGTGTTATATATATATATATATATATACACACACACACACACACATATATATATATATATATATATATATATATAGAGAGAGAGAGAGAGAGAGAATGAGAAAGACAAAGAGAAAGAGAAAAAGTATGGACTCAGTCTTTCTGAGCCATTTCGACTGCCAGTGATGCACGTGAAATCTTTTTACAAGTATTTTGATGTTTGTTTGTTTATTTATTTTTTGGGTTTTATAGCATATCATCTTTTGTAGGTTATTTAATGCCAAATCTATTTTTATTCAAATAAATAGTTCTATTTCAAACAATTCAATAAAGCAGAGGTGCACAGTTTAAGCATCAAAAGCGTTCTATTTCAAGTTATTCAATTTAGTCTAAAAGTTCTAATTCAAGCAATTCAGTTTAGCATAAGTACGCAGTTTAGTTCTATTTAACCCATAGATCGGACCCTGTCAGATGTTACCACACTGAGTTGCCCTGGGATCCATGGCAATTAAGGTTTACTCATCATTCTCTAAAGCTCTAGCATGACTAGAATCACTCCATCAGATTTTTTAATGTCATATGCAGGACTCTCTTTTAGGGTAGGGTCTTACTCCTCTACAGAGGTGCAGTTAGTGTATTTTACAGCATTAGACTACTGGATAAAAGTATTGTAGATTCCTAGGATTAACAAATAGCCAAAATAATATAATCATTCTGAATATTCTTTTGGTCTTTCACCTTTTTTTTGTATCGGGCAAATTTAATTCTGACATGTTGATATTATAATCTATTAAACACAAAAAATAACTCAAATAGAGATTGCGTATTAAACGGCCCACACCAGTATTTATATACCAGACAATTATTAAAGTCAGTCATCTGAGTTTCAATTCAAAAGTTCAGGCGATGTCGAAAAGTGCAATTTAAACATTTAATTAAAGTGGCAATCGACGAGTCATAACCGTCTGTCAATGTTTCATATTGAAGCCGATTAGGGTCAGGGCCAAAAGCAAAAGCGAAGGATGTGGGAAAGAAAAGTCAAGATAAGATTGTTATGATCGTAGACTTAAGTAAATTAGATCAAGATAAGTATATTTGATGGCGACAAGATCATTTGATTCAGTTAAGACGTAGAGATCAGGCGGGATGAAGAAAAAGATAAATTATTTCTTAAGCTTTACTTTGTGCTTACAGTACAGGATGTTACAAAGTGGTTACTCACAAGACAGGCCCATCACTGCTTAAATTCTGTGACCTAAACCGTGCATTTAGTAAGATATAATCATAATTTACGAAAAATGTGGTATTGAGCACCGGTTATTTTGAAATAAAGGTTTCCTTTGAATTTCTTAAAGTAGAATTATTCTCATTAACAATATGATTATTGCTAGCGAGTTTTTTTTCACACCATCTTTTGCTAATGGTATTTCACTGCTGTCTGACGGACTGCAAGTTTACTCAGGTGTCCAGGACTCTTCCCAGTATTCTGGTAGATCTCAACAATGCAGATGTTTAGATGGTCTCGGCTTGTCCTCCGATTTCCATTTCTTCCAGACTCCTTATCAAGCCTTTGGGGATCATTACGAGTGCACCAATTACAATTGGTATCACCCTAACTTTCAGGTTCCATTGTATTTTTAGTTTTCTGCAAAGGTTCAAGTACTTGTGTCTCTTTTCATTTTCTGATTCTTTTTGTACTAACTTACTGCATTTGCTTACAATGTGATTGATCGTTTCATCTCTAACATAATATAAACTATTCTGTGTTTCGCTGGGTTGTTGAAGTCTCTTAATCGGCCGGTTCTGTCTTTTTGCTATCACTAGCTTTGGTCGTCAAGCCGACATCAGTTGATCTGTTTGTATCTCAAAATCTGAGAGAATTGTGTTCGTTCATCTTATTATCCAAGATGGATTCTGCTTTCTGTATGCACCATTTTATAGTGGGGTCAAATTTCAATTTCTTGCACAATTCCCAGTCGTTTCGAATCTTTCTTTTTTTTTCGCTGTTTTGCTGGTTTCACTTATGGGATTAATTTGTTCGTCTCTATAAACAAATTACCTCTACTTGCGATTCTGTTACCTTCTATTGATTTTAGCTTTAACATAGTTGTTCCTATGGGAGTTGTTTTGTGTTTTCTCCAAAGGTATTAGTCCTGAAGATAATGTAATTGTGTGACTATAGTTCTAACTCACATACTATGGTGTCACAGTTCAGCACGTAATCACATCATAATACTATTACTATTTTACTCTTTGGTGCGTTTTTCACTGCAAAGTTAGCTGATGTTTTCTCAATGGAGTTTGAGTGAGAGAAAGTCTCCTCAGGCCTCCAGAGCTCTTCTCAGTATTCTGGCCGATCTTAATAATGTTATAATTTGGATGGTCACTACTTGCCCTCTAATTTCCGAGTCATCCAGGCCCCCTACTAATTCTTTTGTGACTGTACCGAGCGCACCCATAACTGATATCACGATCACCTTCATGTTCCGTAGTATTTTTAGTTTCTTGCGGGATCTAGGTACCTATCTCAATTTTCACTTTCAGTTTAAGTCAGTGGTCAGTCGGAACGGCAAAGTCCACTATTCGACAGGTTCTCTTTTTTTTTTAGACTATTATGACGTCTTGTAGTCTGACGGAGATTAGGGGATCCGTTTGTATCTCAAAGTTTTACAGACATTTGCGCGTCTGATTTTCCAGGACATCAATGTTGTGCATATACCATTTGTTCCGTGTGGTCAAATTTCAATTTCTTTCACAATTACCTGTCGTATCTAGTCTTATACTCTTTTTGTGCTAACTTAATGCGTTTGCTTATTATGTGATTGATCGTTTCATCTCTATCACCACAAAATCTACACTTACTCTTTTGTTGCATCTTGGCTATTTTTGCCTTGACATAGTCCTTATGGCTTTGTTCTGAGCTACAATCGGGGGATATTCAATATCTCTCTAAAGGCTTTCCTTTTTTTCAGCTATGCCTATTTTTCTCGCGTGTAATTTTTCTTGTTTGTCGATTGAAATGCTCATGTATTTTCTTCCCATTTTTGTTTTCTGGCTATTTTGTTTTTCTAGATGCTTGTGTTATCTCTATTGTTTTTATTCGCTGTAATAAGTGTATTCCTGCTTTTTTTAATGTAATCCTCTAGTTATTGTAGCAATGCATCGGCGCTATCTTCAATTCTACTTAGTCCACTTCCTCCTTTTCTGGACACATACATTCTGTCTACGTCATCTCTTAGATGTAAAGCGTCACGAGTTTTCCTTTATGGTTCCCCTAATAAAACAAAACGAACTATTTAATTATTTACAAAACTTGAAACCATTTAACTCTGTGCAAACAAATGACTAAAACTAAATAGAAGTATTAGTTTGACATAATAATGTTTGCACTCATTTAAGTGTGGGAAAACAAGTGACTGCTAATAGGAATTATTTTTATTAATAATAATATTATTATCATGCATTGTTTTTCACATCAGCCTTAGCTGATGGACTTTACCTGAAGTTTGAATGACAGTAGGTCTCCTCACGTTTCCAGGATTCTTCTCAGTATTCTGGCCGATGTTAATAATGCAGAAGTTTAGATGGTCTCCACTCGTTATCTTATTTTCAAGTCCTCCAGTTCCTTTATTAATCCTTTGGTGATTGTACAATAAGCACCAATTACAATTCGTATAAACATCACTTTCATGTTTCACAGTTTTTTTAAATGCCTTCCAAGGTCATGGTACTTATCTTTCTTTTCTTTTTCTTTCAATTTTACTCTGTGATCAGCCGGGACATCAAAGTCATTAATTTTGCTGGTTCTCTTTTTCTCTTTGCTGGTTATTTTAAGGTATGGTCATCTTACCGAAATTAGGTGATCCGTTTGCAAGTCAAAATCCCATTGGAGTTTATTTGTGCCATTCTCCAGGACAGATGCTGGCTTGTGCACATACCATTTGTTCGTATGGTCAAATTTTAATTTCTAGTACAATTCCCAGTGGATCCCTTTGTCAACCTAGTCGTATCTAGTCCTCTACTCTGTCTGTATTATTATTATTATTATTATTATTATTATTATTATTATTATTATTGTTATTATTATTATTATTATTATTATTTTACTCTTTTAGAGTGTTAGCTGATGGTTTTTCACTAGAGTTTGAGTGACAGCAAGTCTCCTCATGTCTCCAGGACTCGTCTCTGGATTCTAGCCGTTCTTAGCAATGCTGTCGTTTGATTACTCTCTACCCGTCCGCCAACTTCCAAGTCCTCCAGGCCTTTTAATAATCCTTTAGTTATTGTGCCTAATGCACCAATCACAATTGGCACAATCGTTACTTTCATGTTCCACAGCTTTTTTCAGTTCTCTAACAAGATCGAGGTACTTATTATTATTATTATTATTATTATTATTATTATTATTATTATTATTATTATTTTTATTATTATTATTATTATTAAATACCAATATTTGAAACTATTCAAATGCGTACAAACACATTGGCTTTGGCTTGTTTAAAAATTGTAACCTATAAACTGTTCGTCTACAAACCATATATATTTTTATAAATACGCATAAACCGTATTTAGCATTAAATACCTCAAAAGGGTTCATATGCGAAAAAGCACAAACAAGTAATCTACTAGATTCGTATGTTATAAAATAAGGTTTCACTTTTAAAAAATATTCTTTGAATTTTTGTTTTCAAAGAAAAGATTAAAGAAAATAAAACTTATGGTTTTGTAGATATCTATTGTAATATATGGAAGTCACTCACGTAAACATTGACATTTTTATGAATTTTTGTGTGAGAGAGAGACAGACAGAGAGAGAGATTTACAGAGAGAGAGAGAATGAGATAAATCCAAATATGTTATTGAGCCTAGGGCCGTCGTCTCAGTCTGTTACTAATGATGTTTAGTTTTCAGTAGTAATTAGTCAGACATTTTTTAATGAAGACGAGTTAACTTGCTCCATAATAACATGATGGTTTTAAAAACATCCATGTTGCACTTCTAGGAGTGGTCAACAATATAAAATAGACACTCTATATTGCTTACCCTTTCTTGAATATATATATATATATATATATATATATATATATATATATATATATATATAAACCGCGAAATGATTTGAATACTGAGTCACCTCAAGATTCGATCGACAAAAAGAAAAACAGGTTCTTGTGTTTTTATCATGTTTTTATTCTAATCTCATTTAACAGTGTTTACCATAATGGAAACATTTGCATTACCACAAAAATAAAAGTATACGAAGAAAACCTGCCTGCAAACATTGGCACCAAATGGATTTAACATGAAATTTAATGACCCTGCCTAGAAAGAGGCTTGTAAACATGCAGAAACACATGGTTTCTGTCTTGCTGTTTGTTTGTTTGTTTTTTTCAGGAAGATGAAATGGGTGTACCGAATCGAATAAGAATTGAGAGAGAGAGAGAGAGAGAGAGAGAGAGAGAGAGAGAGAGAGAGAGATAGAGAGAGAGAGAGGAGACAACAAAGAATAAAAAAAAGCACCCGATTTAGTTGATGATCATTTGTAGCTGCAGTTTTTGACTAGAACTCTCAGTTGAACTTGTTCGTTTTGTTATCTTCGAGATTTCTGATTAGGAGCGTCCCACTTGGACAGTTCTCTCATTTTGGGTCTTGGCTGTTTCCCATAATAGATGAATGGTAACTTTTTGTGCTTGTGATATGTCGTTAGCTCTTGCCATCTATGATATGGGAATGATAATATGAGTTATACTTGAGATTTCACCGTTTTTAGTCCAATACTTTGACACTGAAAATACTCATGTAATTACCTCATGTGTAAATAATGAAATAAATTTGTGTTATCAGGGAAGAAATGCCACATTATTTACATATATCAAATTGATATCAGATTAAGAGTAAACATTTCAATTTTAAACAAATTTAAACGAGGAATATGGAAGTTATTTGCAAAAAGATATTCCATTTCTCTAAATTGTCGTAGTATCATAAAATAGAAATAATCTGCTGGGATCATATAATCATTAGTATTAGATAGAAATATGGGAATATTTGAAATCATTTAACTGTGTACGAATGATTTCTACTTGATAGGAATACTGGATATTATACAAATGTTGGCAAAAACATCTTACACAAATGAAAATATAAGTTTTCAACCACTAACACGAAATGGATTTAACTTGAAACTTAATTATCCAAAAAAGAAAGAGGCTTGTAAAAATGGAGAAACCCATGATTTCTGAATTTTTGCTATTGTAAAATATACAGATGCAGCGAAATCCGAAACACTGTTGACTCTCCGTTGTTCAGGTACGAAACGTGTATTACCTTCTTGATTTTTAGTTTTTTTCGACACTAGGAAAAAGAGACAATTTTTACTATGCTGACTGTTCCTACATCGCCCAAAGTCACCCCCTCTCCCGCTGGACTGGCCCGGCCCAGAGTCAAATATCAACTAACTGCTTTTTCGAAAATCACCAAATTCTCGACCCATCTCTTCCGGGCATGACGTCATTCACACCCCAGTATCATTTCTATATGGAGTTTTTATCATGACATTTGTGATTGTCATATCGTCTGCGCGCGTGAATTGTACTCTATGTGTGCATCTGCACCTGCACTAAGCCGAATAGTTCAAATCCCAACCAAACCGAATGAGAAAATATAATTAACGAAAAATGATTAATATAAAAAAATAATTCCGTAATTATATAACACTATCCCAGCAAAGTAATACAAAGAGAGTTTTAAAGTTTGTTTGTTATTCAATGACATATAAACCTTCTCGGGTTATTCAATACAAAATCTATCCTTTTAGAAGTATTTTAGTGGTACTATTTAAGACAGAGATGGTATAATAAAGGGGTTCTTACCTTTCCCAAGACTATATGTCCGAAAGTGACCATAATAGCACGACTGGAGTTTGAATTCGGGTACTACAATTCCGTCGCCCATGGTTTTAATCATTACACCACGGAGACGCCCACCTTAGACATTAGGGTAGTGAAACGAATAAGAACTGAGAACGAGAGAGAGAGAGAGGGGGGGAGGGGGAAGAGAAACAGGAAAAAGACTAAAACATCGTAAAATTGCTGGGCCGATAAAGAGAGAACAGAATGCAAAAGTAGGTGAGAAGATGAGTGATGACAAAGATAGAATATATGATCGAAAATTCGGGTAAGATTTAAACCGATAAATAACAATATTCCTATTCTTCATCCGATTACTTTTTTACATCGTTACACACACACACACACACACACACACACACACACACATATATATATATATATATATATATATATATATATATATATATATATATATCGGATAAGTGTGTAAATTATTGTCTAAAACACTTAAACACTTACATACAACTTAAATAAATCAATTTTTTTAAAAACAGTGAGAAGTTTCCTGAAAAAATAAAACTTATAATTCCATTTCTTGTAATATATATATATATATATATATATATATATATATATATATGATAAATTACAACGAACATATTTTCCAATATTTTTATTATAAGAATGAAAACTTGATGTAGTAGTTTGAATCATCTAAACAAAGTTGATATATTTTTTGTCTGTACAAAAGATCTGTATGAGTGTGTCACTATGTATAAGAGAAAGTAACTTAGGCGCTAATATGGAAACGGGTACACCAGAACTATTTTTTCAGCAGTGGAAGACTGAAATCCTAGCCCGAATATCTTGAAATAAAGAATATTTTCATTCTATTGAGAACAATTAAAGTATGCTGAAATTAAATTCATTCCTGATGAAACAAAAATTGAATATTTACTAAAAGATATATTTACATAATATCTATAGACTGACTAATGATTCGTGTATTTCATAGCTTATTCATCATTTTGAGGAGGGCTTAAAAGTATGTAAAAGTTTATAATTAATTCGTTACAGTAATTGGTAAAAATGCATTTCAACGAACTAGGAAGGAAATTGATTCTCATACGATTTTGGGTTTTCATCTTTAAAAGTTTGTCCTACATGTAAATTGTTGTTCATTTCAATTCTCAAAGAAACTTTTAAAATAGAACGTAAGTATCGATTTTTTAATAAATTCAAAGATAAAAAAGATTTTTTCAAATCAATTTTTGAACAAAAATTAACTCTTTTACTGTAATAAGGTAATCAGTTGATTTTCCATATAAATATATATATATATCCAACTAATTTACAGGAGCCGGGTATAACAAATGACCAATTTTATCTATTTTGAATTCATAATCTGTATTCTGGATTGACCGGTGGCCTTACCAAGAGAAAAGGGCCGACCTAGACCAACTATTCAATCTCAGCTTAAAAGGACATTGTTGGATTCATACCTTTCCTTATTAGCATTATGTTAAATGTAAACATCCTCGTCCAGGTTTGACATTGGTCACCGTGGCCATTTGAATGAAGGACAATATTTATATGAGTGTGCGCGTGTGTGTGACAAAATATATAAAAAGTAGGTGTGTATAAATAGAGGTAGCGCTTCTCTAATTTCTTTTCACTTTTACAAGTATGAGTTTAGGACACCTTACCTAATGAAATAAAATACCAGGAAATATTGTATTCAACAACCCAGTAAATACTTGATAATTTCCAAATCAGGTTAGGGGTACTTGAAATATTCAAGATAGAACCTCTTTCCTGGGTTGTGCATGAAGTTAGAATTTTCAATCCTGTCGTGCTATTTCGGTATCTTTCGGAAGAATAGCCTTTAGAAATTTTCTGCGATGACAGATTTGCCAGGTTAGGTTGGTTTTGGTTTCATTGTTTAATAGCATATCAACCTTCGTAGGTTATTTAAAGCCAAAGTCATCCTTCTAGAAGAACACTTGTGGTACTATTTAACATATACCTGGGAGGATAAGGGTATTTGTCCGAAAGTGAACGTAATAGCACGACTGGAGTTCGATCTCACTCACTACGATTCCGCTGTACATCACTTTAACCATTGCACCACGAGAACACCACGACTGATCTGACATTAAATAAATCACGAAGGTTGATATGCAATTAAACAAAGACACTGAATTATACCATCTCTCACAAAAAAACTGGTAAACCGGAAGTATCGGTGCGCATATTAACGATTACGCTGTTTAAAAGTAAATCTGAAAAGCACGTAATCGGAAATCGTGTTTTTATCAGGAAAGCATATATATATATATATATATATATATATATATATATATATATATATATATATATATATATATATGAGTCGAGTGTTTGCTAATGGTCCAAGAGTACTAGGCTCAATCCTAGGTCGAGTCATAACAAAAATTCAAAAATGGTGCTTGCTGCCTCTCTCCTTAACATTCTGCATTAAAGAAAGGGACGGATCAAGGGTAAGTGGATCAATCTCAGAAACGAGTAGAGCCCTCACCTACACCTTAGTGAATTAGTTATTAAAAATGGAACCTCCGAGTCGCCTTCGACTTCGGTCAACCAAATTACTTATATACTTCAATTATCGTCTACTGCCAGCAGATTTTCGCCGGTTGGCAGATATGTCTTCCAGATGCAACCTCGCAGAACATGCGTCTTGTTTGCCAACTACCCAATTTGAAAGTTTTCTTACCCTCTCTTTTTAAGACTGACTAATTGAAAGTCGTACAAAAGTATAGCAAACAGTTCAAAAGGTATAAAAAATCTTAATTCTTTATGCTTTAGTCATCAACCATATGACGTTGTCTTTTCTTCAGCTTGTGTTGTTTTAAATAAGAGTGGAAATCTTACAATACGTTTCGTTGTAAAGAAATTTTAGTTGGTAAATTGCTTACAATGTTTAAAACATATAATAAAACAGATAAATAAATAAATGCACCTATCCTTCTATTCTTCATGAACTTATGGTATATTTCGGGGCTGAAGTAAAATGTTCTCCACAATTTAATTTTCTTTATTCTCTCTTTAGTTTTAAATAACCCAAAATGGTTGAAATGTCATTAAAAATAATCAAGCAATCAACTAAATTTTTCTAATACAACATCTACTACTTGTAGTACTTGTTACGATCATTCACACACTGAAAATATATTTACAAAATATATACGAAAATATATTTGTCATGGTTAGTGTTTTGGAGGAAATAGTTTGGGTTGTTTGTTTTATCAATGCAGGAACATATTCTTATATATATATATATATATATATATATATATATATATATATATATATATATATATATATATATATATATATATATATATATATATATATATATATATATATGTTTGCGTAAATGTAAACAACTTGGAAACATTTAATACATATACGTTAAGTTCTCTGACGTCCGTTCGGATTGTTTGTGGCTGCGAGGTTATGTTATTAGGCTGATGTAAAGAGGCTGAGGTTTCGATTATAGCCTGTGATATTTTGAATGTTGGACGCAAAAAATGGTACTTGATGCCACTGTGCTTAACACAATAAGCTAAAGCGTCAAGGGTAAAATAGACCAACACTGGGAATGTAGTCCTCCCCTACACTCCGCTGTCGTTGCTATTGAATAGGGAGCTTTCAGGTCAACCTCGTCAAACGTCGCCAACTTTACTATATATATATATATATATATATATATATATATATATATATATATGATGGCACATATCTATTGATAACCTCTTTAACAGCACAAATATATTGCAACGAACTGTTCGAAGAATCTCACGCATGATTTCATACACGCATGCGCGTGCGTTTCCATTTAAGGTGACATTTTTTTAACCTTGACAGATATCTCTCACTAAGTACCCTCCTCCTTTCATTGTTCTCCATTAAACTGAATAGACAAACTTACACTTTTCAAACGAGACCAATTTTCTTAGAAACTGCTTGAATAGGTTTTTAGAATTTTAACATTGGATGTTGATATGGCTCGTTTCTTGAGCGATTACAGGATTAACGCTTTAAAAATGAGATTAATGATGCTCCCGATACTTGAGGTGTGAACTTGTTTAGTGCAAAAGAAAAGGAAGCAAGGCCGTTAGTCATTTAAATTTCAACAAGTTCGGCCCAACCAAACACTATATAAAGAGAGGTTGTATTTTAGTGTTAAATGGCATACCAACGATCATTTGTTATTAAATATCAAAGCCTGTTTATATATGCATATCGTCATACACAGACAGACTGCTTGTTCACAATTCCTCAGTGTGGCTAAACATTCGAGATAGCTCTAGCTGGAATCGAAAACAAGACATCTTTACGTCAGCCAGCTAACTTAACCTTGATGCCAATAACATATCCTAAACTAAGCGAGAGAATTTAACGAATATGTGTTAAATGACCCCCATTTCTTTTACATTTCTATACCTACGGAAACCGGAGTGCTCAGTTTCAACACATAATAAAATTAATCTTCCCTATTTGTTGATTGAATTGTTATATTTGACCCATAGATGGGACCCTAACGTTTACTACTACCTGATCAGTGTAAACTTAGATATCGCAATGAATAGATACTCCATATTCCCTAAAGCTCCCGGGCGGATAATATATATATATATATATATATATTGTGTGTGTGTCTGTGTATGTGTGTATGTGTTTCTTACTTCCTTATATTAGTCTCGTGAGAATAAGTTTCATTTTTATTCATCCGTCTAAAACAATCCAGTCATCAGACGAAATGCGCGAGTTAAATGGACAAAGAAGGATAAGTTGATATTTCAAATTCTTTACATGATGTAAAACATGACGGGGGAACTGAAGTCGGAAGTGGAAAGTGTGTCAGGCAAAAAAAAAAAACACCTACCATTACAAAGTGTACATAAAAAAGACTTATCGATTGTTCCTATGATATTTAGGAAGTGAAAGCAGTATCAGCTTATACAGAGCTAACGTATTTCCGGTGTGTAATGGTTTTTGTTTGAGGAAATGGACATGAGTTCAAATTTCATTTTGCATGAATACCCTTGGGACAGGTATGAATCCATTAATTCTTCCTCCAGCTATGGTTAAATAGTAGTGCAGACTGGGTTCTTTGGCCTTGGTTTGCCAATCAGTCTAGGAGAAGGAAAACTATTGTATTCAAACGTGTTAAGCTCAGCTTAAGCATTGACCTTGTATCATATCCGTCTCCTGTGGATCGGTAGGTTAATGCATATACATAGCTAGAGTATGGACTGCTATTAACAGGTTATCGATCATATGGAAAATTGATCTCTCTGACCAAACAATCAATAAAATTCATGCGAAATGCACGTCTGAATTATGGACATCACAGACACACACACACACACACACACACACGCACGCACACACACACACACACACACACATATATATATATATATATATATATATATCCGTTTTTACACAATAGTAAATATACCTTGCTAAGATTCTCTGTCTCAGATAAAATCTTGATAGAAAACTCAAGGAAAAATTTTATGAATATATCGTATATCATATTATGTATATGTTATAACACGTACGATTAATTTTAGGAAATTCATTTATCATTCTAAATCTTTTATTTCCCAAATGGGAAAGTGTTAAATCAAAACAATATTCCTATATTAACAATAAAACATGATTCATTCGTCTTTATTCTGGGTGAAGTACATTTGGTTTTAGAATAAGATAAACATAAAAATAATTTTCTTTAAATGATATATTTAATTATTACACGTTTGGAAAGATTCCTTTTTTTCATCGTGCAAACAAGTGTGAAATCAAGTGGAGACGTCTAACCGTATGCTGTTGTTCTCAACAACATGTGCTATGTGAAAACGTAAATACACTTACATATTTGGAAGGCGAATTGTAGTGTAATGGATACCATCATAGGTAATGGACTCAGTGACACAAGTTCAAATTCTGGATGAGGCTGTTGGCATTTACCATAGCGCAAACATTCTTAGGAAATGTATGAATCCATGTCTTTTCCCACCAGTTATGGGTAAAATTGCAAGACAGACTGGGCTATTTTGCCTTGGTATGGCAACTGGTAGAAGAGAAGGTAACTCTGAAAGCAAAACCAACAGAACTCCACATAAAACGTAACCTTGTATCACATTCTGCCGAAGCGTAGGAGGTTCATAAATAAATATATACTTGGAGTTTCTAATATTAACAAAAAAAGCTGTGCTTGGATTATTAGACATTTACACACACACACGCGCACACACACACACACATATATATATATATAGTGAGCGTTTAAAATTCCTTTGTTTACGCTAGTTTCTTCGTAGCTATGTGTTAATATCTTAGATTGGCTTCTGAGTCAGCCGGGTTTCATCCTAGCTTCGAGAATCTCTTGTGTCTAGCCACACTGAAGAGTTGTGATACAATATATATTTCTGGGGATGACTCTCTCTCTCTCTCTCTCTCTATATATATATATATATATATATAGAAATATTTAAAACGGGCCCACGATGTGCATGAATTATATATATATATATATATACATCCTGCAAAACACAAGTTGTATTGCCACCTCCCTTCCATCTCTAAAACCATCCAAGTAGGATGAACTGCTGGAGAAATAACGACGAACACATAAGTGACGTTATCCTATGGACCCACTTATTTGGACGTGCAAGCGTTGCCTGACCAACAAGAACTTATCTATAACAGCTCTGTACCGACACAGGATGTTGTCTAGAAGACCTGCAGGAAGTGATGGATGATAGAGACGAATGGCAAAAGAGGGAGAATCGGGGAAATCAGTGCTAGCCACGCCACATCATGATGGTATATATATACAATATGAAACCATATATTATTTGTTATGTGTATTTAATAACATGGAAGCTTGTCTGCGACGACAGTTTTCATGGCGTCTTATAAACATCTTTCGCTTTCGTTTATAAGACGTCATGAAACCTGTGGTCGCAGATAAGCTTCCATGTTATGTAATATATATAAAAATTGATATATATATATATATATATATATATATATATATATATATATATATATATATATATATAGCTGTATCACAGATATTTGACACTCTCAGAATTATATCACATTTGGTTTGCAAAAACGCCACGAAATGTGATAGTTTCAACCAATACTTTGATATATATATATCGTCAGACTGAAAAACGAAGATAAGTGACAATATAAATAGTTTAAATAAGTGTTCATTCTATTTTCATGTGAACCCTTTATCACCATGGGGTGATTAAATAGGAAAATTTCACCTCTGCATGTATAATACTTAACTGTATCTCATGGTTATCTTCACTTCGGAACACCCGGGGAGTGTGGAATATCTCACTATTCACCTTACTCCCATGTCAACAGTGACCCATTGAAGTAGTACTTGCTTAGTTATATGTATGGTTCAAATGTATATGTTTATATACAATTAGTATTACATTGGACTTTGTGTTATGAAAAATCTAGAGAAACCAGTAAAGAAAAAATATAAAGATGGATATACAATGAATGCGATTCCCTAACTTCAAAGTATAAGATAACCCGAAACGGGTTAACACGCTATAAAAATGAATTATTCAATCAATCGTTATCAAACCAAAATATAATTTTTCCATGAAACTCAATTTCACCGGATGATTTTAGCATCATAACATATCGGGTGTCTCAGTATACCAGGGGCCCATGTGACAGCTAATAACTATACTAATCGTAATTTTGTGTTCTTTTTTTTGTTTCAGATTTGAAAACAGTATAGTCTAAGAACATGAGCTCCCTGCCTTGGACAAGAGAGGAAAAAATATTTTGTGTCATTTATTTTGAGAAAAAATCACTCAAAATTGTGCAAAACAAAATTTTGCAGGAAGTTTAACTTTAACAAAGAAAAGTCAATTATATCGTTGGGTACAAGAATTTCAATTCCCACAGTAAGTAAATAACATCAACAAGAAGGCAGAATATCCAAGATTTGGCGGAAAGTTTGTCGCAAGATGTCCTGACAATGTGGATGCGTATAGAGATTCTGTCGGAAGGATTCTGAAAAATACCCCCGAAAAAATTCCGAAAAACTTGGTGTTTTCACGTGCATCGTTGAAAAGAAGCTTAATGAAGGATTTTCAGCTGTATCCATACAAAATCAAGATCAAGCATAAACTCACACCAGTTGACATAGATTTTCTTGTCTCAGTAATAAATGATTATCATATTTATACGAGGTGCATACGATAAGTTTTCAGACTTTTTTGGTACAGGCATTTAAAATTGTCGAAGACAGTTGAAAATTCAGTATGTTATTGTTATGCATTTCATGAGATGACTAAACAATTTTTCTGATTTCAGGTTCAAATAAACAGCTATAGCAGGAATTGGAATACACCCTACTAAAGCATGATTGTCACAGCTGGTGAATTTCAAAAATGCAAACTGACATTTTAGAAGAGCGATATGCAATAAAAGTCTGTTTTAAACTTGGAAAAAAAGCCACAGAAACGTATGGAATACTTCAGACTGCTTTTGAGCATATTGCATGAATCGAGCATCAGTTTTTGAGTGGCATAAGAGATTCAAGGAAGGGAAGGAATCTGTGATGGATGATGAGAGGTGTGGAAGGAGTAAGGAAGTCAGTACAGTTGATTGGCCAAAGGGTTACGGTTAGGGTCACTAGGTTGAGGTTTTAAGGTAGGTCAGGGAGAGATCTAGTCGGAAGAGGCCAGCACTCCTCCAAGCCAGTTATTTCCACCAGAACGATTCATCAGTCCACAACTCCATCTTTGTCACAGACTATTTGACCATGAGGCATCAAGACCATTCCTCACCCTCCCTATAGCCCAGACCATGGTCCCTGTGCCTTCTGGTTATTCCCTTAGCTCAGAGACAGTCGTTATGAGACAATTGAGGAGATGAAAGAGGCTGTGACGAAGTTCATTGACACGCTCACACAAGAGGACTTCCATGGGGCCTTCCATAAGTTGTTGGAACGGTACAAAAACTGCATTGCAGCCGGAGGATATTACTTCGAAGGGGACTAGAGTTTCATGTGTGTACTATCAATAAAAGTGCCCATACGAAAAAAGTCTAGAAACTTATCGTATGCACCTTGTAGGTTGCATATATTTTGAAACACTGTGAAATAATATCTTTAAAATATTTTTCTTTCATGTAGGACAATCAACAAAACAGATACCGGTGACTTTAACATTTGTTCAATGATAAATATGATCCAGTCGGTTATTTTCAGAGAAAAAATTAGTTGGGGAGATTCTTTTAACAATGTTTGTCTTAGTCTTACCATATCTATTTCGTTGCGTTTATACCTGGGTTGTGTCGGTCTTACTAACAAATAGTGTATCTTGCAAGAATTACTTAATTTCGTGGATTACCCGGATACTGATATTCCATATAACGTCCTGATCCGTGGTTCTCTAACAGATAATAAGACAAAATAATATAGCATCAAAACAGAATTAAAACAATATATTTGAATGCCGACAAGTCACGTCCAGTTCCTTAAAAAATAATGAAAAATGATAACGTTCTCTGATATTAATCATGAAAAAAAATACCCAAAAACACAGCTATAATGCCTTCTTCAAATTAGTTTATGTCTTTGATTTCTATGTCTTTATTTGATTTTACTTTGTAATTTTACTCCCTCAATCTCATTTTTATCGTCTCTTTCGTATTTTCATTTAATATTCTATTGACTTTTTTTTCTATCAAAATTACTTTTACTGTTCCCACACCTGCAATCTTTTTCTGTCCACATCAAAGTCAATTTTTGCGAATATCTAATGTTGTTATATTGTTGATGGCAAAATGTTGTTATTCATTCGTATTTGATTTCATTAAGGTCAAATTAATTTCGAGTCTAAGAATAAGTAGAGAAGCGTTATAATTTCGTTAATAAGGTACTTATCAATTTAGACAAACCGGTAAAATAAAATTTCGGGTTTGCAATCAGATGTTATTTATTATCATCGTCATCATTATCAGTCAGAACGAAAGTTTTTTCAAAGAATTTTATGTACTTGTTTTTACTAAAAACCTTAATTAAGCTTGTCTCTAATTTCGTTATCTAATCTCTTCATTCTCTCTCAAGATCTATTTTTCATGATAAGCTTATTATTTCTTGGACACTATGTTAATAACAGCTTTATCTACTGAGAATCGTCGCTAAAGTTGTCTTCAACCTATTACTATTTGTATTGTTTAATAACATGTATAAGTTAAATTCAAATGTTTTCCGATCGAGTTTATTTTTATTTTTACTATCGTTATGAGTATATATATATATATATATATATATATATATATATATATATATATATATATATATATATCATCGTCGTCCTGATGATACCAAGGAGTCCTCTGACTCTTTATGTATCTCTCAGCTTACCTCTCTTTGTCTATTTCTCTCTGTTTATCTCTCTGTCTCTCTCTGTCTCTGTCTTTCTGTCTCTCTCTCTTTCTCCATCACACTCATCCCCGTCCCTCATCCTCTGCTCTTGGTAGTTATGCCAGAATACATCCACTGTTTGCACTGAGGTGATTTATGTAAGCCTTTGCTATCCACCAAACACTGATACATTAATATGTAGGAGTCCATGAAAGAACTTCTTCTAAGTTCGAGAGTACATCTCCGCAGAACCCCGCAGGTCTTGTTCTATATATATATATATATATATATATATATATATATATATATATATATATATCTTAAAGAAAAAACCAAAGACCGGTTAATTTTGGATTATAAATTTATTTCCATCCGGTTTTTCAGTTTCTGGTGTGAACCAAAAACACGAAGAAAAAAAATTATACAGGACTTCTTCAGATCCAATGGATAATTAATAATATTAATTAATTGATTAATATAAGAAAACTTATATCGGATTAGCATACACTAAATGGAAGGAGAGATATTTTAACCATAAATTTACCTTCTCCCACGAACACCTAAAACACCATACGGCACTATCGAAACAATTCTGTTTTTTAAAAAATAAAGGGTTAACCCCTGAGATAGAATGGTCTATTTTGAAAAAATCAAATACTCCAAATAGTTTTAACGGTAGATGCAGTTCATGCTTAGAAGAGAAAATCTATATTTTCACACATAAGTGGCCTGATAAGTTATTAAATAAGAGAAGTGAACTAACGGCTAGATGTAGACATAAGACTAAATTTAAACTATAGAAATGTAAAAACATAGAAATAAATAATGAAACCAGGAAAAAAAAAACGAATCCAACATACATACTAGGAAAAATAGGTAGCTAATTAAATGGTTTAGAAATTAATATAAGCATTAATATCCCTCTTAAAAGTTAATTATCGAACTTAACATGAAAAGAAAATAAATTAAACAAATAAATAAAAAAGTTAAATTACCGTAATTATAACTGACAGAAGAAATTTGAAAATTAAAATAAAACAGAAATTCAATAAGACGAAGAGGTAACTCCTTAATCTCTTCCCCCCACTCCACCCAACGTGTCTATTCTATTTTAATTAATTATCCTTTGGATCTGAAGAAGTCCTGCATAAATTTTTTTTCTTCGTGTTTTTTGTTCACAGTAGAAACTGAAAAACAGGATGGAAAAAAATTTATAATCCCTAATTTACCGGTCTGTGGTTTTTTCTTAAAGAAATATTGCTCTGTAATAAATTACATTGAGCTCTCTACCAGGAAAATTTAAATGTTCGGCTCTTGAATGATTTTCTTGTCCTGAAGGAATTACTCCAAACTCTGGTTTAACTTGACCGAATAATACATATATATATATATATATATATATATATATATATATATATATATATATATATATATATATATATATTGAGAGTGAGAAGGACACTTAGAGAATCGCAGTTTTGAGCCCGCGTCTGCTAGGCCATTTGATTCGAAGAGAGACCTCCTTGGCAAGAATCTTGACTCTTCGTCAACGCTATCCTATTCAGATTTTATACTCAATTTAATGCCACACTAAGAGCAACTCTTTCTTTGGCTGGATTGTTATGGTATCATCGTATTCTAATCCCCACCGATCAGATAGTTTTTACCAGACTTATCAACCTTCCTTCGGTTTGAGGAAACTTATGTCCAGCAGTTGATTTAAACTAAAGGTTTGTGGTGATATTAATTCAGTAGGATAAATGTTTAATGATTATAATCATTATAGTAATTCTTGATCATCGCAGCCCAGTCGTCTGGGGCTGTAAAATACACCGACTGTATCTCTGAAGAGGGATACCACCCCACAACAAGTGTCTTAGATATGGCACTAAGCAATCTAATGGTGAGGCTCTATTCTTTAAGGTTTGGAGAATATAAATTAACCCTTCATTACCATCACTCCTAGGTCCACTCTGACCCCGTGTTCTAGCACCTGATATGGGTCAAATAGAACTGTTTGAGATTCAAACGAAATATTTATCCTAAAATGAGTTGTTAGAAATAGAACTGTTGATCATTTCATTGTGTGTAAACAAATGAGAGATGTTTACTTGAATTGTAAGTGATACATAACAATACTATGAATCATCAACTTTGTCGACTTATGTTTACAAGTCATATATATCTAATATATATGTATGAACAGGATTTGCATTTAATAACTCACAATTGTTGATATGCCATAAAACCAAAGCAGACTTGATTATCTTTTCAGTTTTCCTATCCTTATAGTAATGTCTATGTATATATTTAACCATCTACCCAGCCGAAAATTGGAGGCAATCCCTAGTTAAGTTAATTTGATTTCATAGCATTATTTAGTATAAAGAGCATAGTAAGCCCTACAATTTTACTTTTAGATGGATTTATGCCTTTCTGAAGAACGTTAGCGCCAAATGAAACGCAAAGTCTTTTATGGGATTTGAACTTGCGTCTTTGAGTCTATTTGTTACGAGAGGAGAAAAGAAATAATTATATGCTGGACCCCAATCCACATTGGAGTGAGAAGGAATGAAAGAGTAGACTCGGCAGCAAAATCAGCCTTAGATCTGACGCCCTATAAATCCAGGATCCCATATACTGACCTGAAACCAACAATTATTAAATTCATTAACACAAAATGGAAACAACAATGGAGCAATAATATCCACAATATACTCTTCCTGATTTAGCCCACCTTGGGAGAGTGGACACCATTATCGAGAAAATCAAGAAGAGAACAAGTTGTTATATCCCGATTGCGAATTGGTCATACAAGGCTTACTCTGTCATTCATTTTGAAACATGAACCACAACCAAAGTGTTTGACCTGCCAGAAAACTTGCACGGTTAAGCACATTCTTACATAATGCAGATCTTTCGCTGTTATCAGAAAGTGATTTTTCAAAGTAAATAACTTAACTGATCTGTTCGAGAACGTCAAAATAGATGACATTCTGTCCTTCTAGAGAGAGACAGAGTTTTACCAAAAATATGACAACTTAAAACTGGTTAATCTTGTGCAAACAAATGAAATCCTGCTAATAGAAAAATTTACCTACCTTAATATTCGTTTTAAAAACTTTGGTTAAATATATTTGTGTATATAAACAGAATTTGGCGTTAAATGTCCTACAAGGGTTGATATGCCATAATTTCCAACCAACCAACCAACCAACCAACGAGGGGAGACATCACGACGTGATGGCTAACACGTTGGACTCTGTCACGCTTGTTGATTTGCAGTGAAAACAAATAGAACAACAAACCGTTTCCTACAACACTAACCGTTACGCCTTTCGAGATGTATATGTATAAATGTACAATTTTATCATGTGTGTACGTGTGTTTATGACTGCGTGCATGCATGATCCTCGGCGAGTAGAAGTAAAAACACTACTCACGATAATGCATAAATAAATAAAGGCGTCAGTTTTAAGCATATTACATGGAACAAAATCAATGAATCCTAAAATAAATAGAATTAATTTTTTTTTAACTTCTGACCTATTTTAGACGTTTTTTCAAATTTTATTAACGTTATACTGCAATGTGTTTAAAGGAAGACAAGAGGTACTATCTACGAAATCAGGAAATAAATAAATAAATAAATAAATAGTTTTACGAGAGAAATCAGAACAGACGTCTTTCTTCACACTTATTCATCGTCAAATGTATTCCCCTCGTGTTTCACAAAATTGTTCTGGAATTACCTTGCAAACTAATCGAGATAAGTGCCCAGAGCTGTCTTTGTGTGGACTATTATCAATAACCAGTAGTCATCTTCTTTTGTAATGGTTCGATCTTAAGAATTCGGCCGTTTTCCTCTGTCCAAATACACTGTTTTATTTGTTTAACCTTTTATCATTTATCAGTATATATATATATATATATATATATATACTTAAACTCTCATCAATAAACATGCCTTATGTGAATTAAATAAATTAAAATGAAAAATCTTCAGCAACACCCCACAAGACACCAACTGTACGGCCACCTGCCCCCTATCACGAAAACTATTCAAGTTAGAAGAACCAGACATGCAGGACACTGTTGGAGAAGCAGAGATGAACTCATAAGAGATGTACTCTTATGGATCCCCACACATGGCCGCGCAAAAGCAGGACGACCAGAACGAACATACATTCAGCAGCTATGTGAGGATACAGGATGTTGTCCTGAAGACCTACATAGGGCGATGAACGATAGGGAGGAGTGGCGAGAGAGGGTCAGGGATATCCGAGCTACCAGCGCGACATGATGATGATGATGATGATAAGTAACAGCTAGTCTTGTTTACATTAACTTATTTTTAAATCGTAGCACTTCTGTAAAAAAGACCAGTTATCAATTACTTGTGATCGTTTTTTTGTAAAATAAAGATCAATAACAATGATTTTATTTGTGTAAGGATATCAGTTACCGTAAGTAATCATATATACGGAAACAATGTTCAGTAACCTGCATTTTGAAAACAATTATCATGAGCTTTCCCCCTTTGTAAACTATTATCAGATGTAATCACCCTTATTGGTGTAAAGATTTATCAGTAACCCTAAGTACAAGACTTATTTTTTAAAACAATATTCAGCAGCCATCGGATTTATTAAGTGCAAAACATTTATTATTAACCATCGAATTTATATATGCAAAAAACTATTAGGGATTTCTAACATTTAGAATATTCAGGGTCTTCATCCTTAGTGATATGTTCACAACGTTTCAGCCGATGTATCCTCTGGTTATATTCAAGATATCATTGCCGAATTTCGGAGCCTAAAAGATTATCAATTATGTAAACGATTATCCGTAGTCATATGTGTTTATTATCTAAACAATATTTATAACCATAGGCCTTAATTATGTAAACGATTATTCCTTGTCATATGCGTTTATTATCTAAACAATTATTTATAACCATAGGTCTTAATTATATTAACAATTTAACAATAACTATCGGCCTTATTAGTGCAAAACATGTATCGGAAACCATCAGTTATATTACTGTGAA
>OY757924.1:61464391-61504391 GCA_963585895.1 Sepioteuthis lessoniana | reverse complement strand
GCTAGCGACCGAACAGACCTGCAATATTTTGACCCCCACTCTTATACTATTAACCAACCCCTCCGCTCGGGCAGGATATGACACAAGGTCAATTTTTAAGCGGAGTTTAACAGGTTTGAATTCAGAGTTTTCCTTCTCCTAGACTAGTTGCCTAACCAAGGCTGAAGAACCTTGTCTGTCCTACTATTTACCCATAGCTGGAGGGAGAATAATTGGATTCATACCTTTCCCAAGGGTATCAGTGCTATGTGAAATGCAATCAGTCTCGTACAGGATTCGAACTCATGTCGCCGTGTCCATTTCCTACGACGATAACGACTACACCACGGGCACCCCCACTCTTATGGCCGTCAACGTTGTGTCTTTTTTGTTCTCGAGATGCTCAACTGGAGCCCCGGGGGCTCACTCTGCTGGCTATCTCTACTACATCTTATCAGCAACTTCTCGGGACCCCGACTCATCTGGGCTCCAAGGGCCCCCTCCGCCGGGTTTCTCTACCACATCTTGTCTTCTAACTCGTCTAATCTCCAACAGCTAACGTTTTGTCTTGACCGAGTTATATAATAGTTCAACGTCCACTAAATCGCCTACTCGATTATTGGAATGGCATGTTTGATCGTCATCAAGCGGAAATAACTGTCATGCAGTTCAGAGGTCACTCTCTTCCGGTGCGTCAGTCTATGAGAGTATCATGTTTTTTTTTACCTTGTCCCATATCATAAGCCAAGCCCGCCCATGAAATCTCTTTCGATTACTGTCCATTGAATGTGTCACTTCCTTCCGGTGCATCACTTTGTAATGGCATGTTTGCCCGGGCCGAAGGTCAAAATAAAACAATGGTAGATCGTTGCACGGGGAACAATGAAGAAAAATAGACCCTATTTGGTCACATTCCATGAAAGTATTTTTGTCAGCCTGTGAACTTTGCAGTCGACTTTCGTATTATAGCTGCTAATTTGGTATAAATTTGATTATGTTTTGACTATGTTTTATCAAAACGGAAAGCATCATACATTTTTAGGTATTCATTTATTTTAAAATTCTCTGTGAATTTGCAAAGGGCTAGAAATGCTTGGTTAAAACTCGTACAGAAGTATTCTAAGTACTTCTTAAACGATATATTTTTATGTGGCAAAACTGAACCGCTAGTGTTATGAAAATCAAAGAAAATGTTATACTTGTTTTTCTTCTTTTTTTAAAAAAATTTGGCTAAGCAAATTTTACAGCGCAGCGAAACACTTTGAATCTGCATATTTATTCGTTGGATGTAAGCTGAGACAGAATGCATATTTATAACTTGTTAAATATATTTAGTATACACGTCCATAGACTTAATATGTATACCTGTATGTATATATGTAATTGGTTTGGGGCATTTTTAATTGCCAATTTATATTCCAGTTGCTGAAATCGTTAACAGTCCGGCAGAACAAAATATGAAAAAAAAAAAATACACAAATATTATTTTAGATACTATCATTACTTTTTTCTACGGATAAATGACGTGTATGGAAGTGCATGCATATACTGCTTTGGTGTCTTTCTTTAAAGGCATATCAACATTCATGGATTATTTAATTCTAAAGCTATGTTTATAAAATTGTTGCGACACTATTTAACTCATATTCAGGGAACAAGAGGATGAATGCCTCCCCCATAGGTAAATTGAACCATATCCTGAACCAGGCTAATTGCATATCACATAGCTTTGGGAAATGAATTAATACAATTATTCTCCCTCCAGCTATGGGTAAATAGTAGGGCAGACTAGGTTCTACTGCCTTGGTGAGGCAACAAGTCTAGGAGATGGAAAACTCTGAATTCAAACCTGTTAAACCTTAAAAATTGACCTCGTGTCATATCCTGCCCGAGCGGAGGGGTTGGTAAATATGCATAGATGAATTGAACGAAATAAAACGATATTGCAATTTGACACGTAGGATTTTCCCCATGTATCTACGGTCGAGTCTGTATTTTATGGATTTTTTTTTTTTTTTTTGTAGAGTGCAATTCTTTAAGAAAGATTGTTTGGTTTGGTTTTGTTCCTTCATTTTAATGACATATCAACTCTCTTGGGTTATTCAATTCCAAAGACATCCTAGTAGAAAACATTAGGTGATACTATTATACCAATAACTAGGACGATAAATTAGTTCATACCTTTCTCAAGTTTATCAGTCCGAAAAAGAACGTAATGGCACGACTTGAGTTTGAACTCACATACTGTGATGTCACATTTTAGAATATTTGCCTAATCGCCATGGAAGCTTCATCCATCTCACGAGAAAGACAAAGAGACAAGAATAAACATATTACTTAGGAGAATAAGATGAATAACGACCAATAAATAGGGATAAATTAATTGCAATGGTAATGTAAGGTTCAAATACACAGTCATAAACGGAGGACGAAATACGTGATGCCTTCAATAAGCTTTCAGACATTTTTCAGGCATTTAAAATTGTCGTACTCTCTTGAAATTTCAGTATGTTATTGCTATACATCTTATGAGATGAATGACCAATATTTTTTATGATTTGAGGTTCAAATGAACAGCTACAGAAGGAATTGGAATACACACTACTAAAGTCTGATTGTCACAGCTGGTGAATTTCAAAAATGCAATCTGGATGTGAGGACTCATTAGAAGAACGATATTGTGTTTTAAACTTGGGAAAATGCCACAGAAATGTATGGAGAGTTTTAGACTGCTTTTGAGCATCTTGCACGAATCGAGCATCAGTTTTTGAGTGGCATAAGATATTCAAGAAAGGCAGGGAGTCTGTGAGGGATGATGAGAGGTGTGGGAGGAGTTAGGAAGTCAATACAGTTGATTGGCTAAAGGGTTAGGGTTAGGGTTAATAGATTGAGGTTTTAAAGGAGTTCGGGAAGAGATTCCGTCGGAAGAGGCCAGCACTCTTCAAATCGGGTCAGTGGCATTTCACCAAGAACATTGCACCAGTCCACAACTCCATCCTTGTCACAGACTATTTGACCAAGATAGGCATCAAGACCGTTCCTCAGCTTCCCCATAGTCTAGACCTTACTCCCTGAGACTTTTGGTTATTCCCTAAGCTGAAAGGCTGCCGCTACGTGACAATTGAGGAGATGAAAGAGGCTGTGACGAAGGTCATTGACACGCTCACACAAGAGGACTTCCATGGGGCCTCCTGGAAGTTGTTGGAACGATACAACCAGTGCATTGCAGCCGGAGGAACTTATTACGAAGGGGACTAGAGTTTAATGTGTGTACAATAAATAAAAGTGCCCATACGAAAAAAGTCTGGAAACTTATTTAATGATCCTCGTATAATACATAACTGCTATTTAACACAAATGGAGAAATAAAATGTGTATTTTCATTTCCGTTATGAAGAAATTACTGCCATCAAAATACCTTTCCAATAATTCTGGTTTGCATTTTGAAAAACATTAACAAATCTTTTTTCGCCCACACAAAATCATTTCCAAGCCCATTGCTTAATCAGTTTGATTTAATTGTTGGTTTATGTGTGCCGACAAAATTAAAACTTCCAAGAAAATATTTTCTTTTTTTTTGTCTTTCCTTTTTTATGAGAGAAAAATAAGAAACATTTTGATGAGTTTTAGAGGGTACTGTCAAACAGGTTTTAAAATCGCTTACAAAACTTGATATGGGTCCTCTGCATTATCAGTTTTTTAGGAGAAAACGTCAACTGATACGAGAATGATGTTTAAATATTTGATTTTTATGGCACAATTTGTATTAATGATTTTGACAACACGTTAGGGACTTCAATGCAATGATACGAATCAACTATAATCATTCACGGTCTATATAAACAAGAAAGATGATCATTAGACAGTCTGAAGATTACCTCGTTACATCAAGTGTTTCACAACTAGATAATAAAAAAAAAATAAATTAAAAAAAAATCATGACTTGCACTCCTTTTTATAATGTCTTTGAGCCGGAAAAAAATAATGATTATACCAAGTGTTAAAGTGATCATTTAACCCAACGTTCTTTGAATACACAGAGCGATCAAGTGATCATTTAACATCAAATTTAATTGAATACTCTCGTATTAGACAAAAAACTTACTGATTATCACACACACACACATACATATATATATATATATATATATATATATATATATATATATATATATATATATATATATATATATGTACATATATATATATATATATATATATATATATATATATATATACATATATATATATATATAAGCTTTGATATTGACATATGATTCTGGAAGAAAATGAAATATATATATATATATATATATATATATTTAATTACCTTAAAAATGTTATGCGTATATCAAAGCTTATATATATATATATATATATATATATATATATTTATAAGTGTATATATATATATATATACGCCTACTCTCTCCTCTCTCTCATGTACACATACGTACACACACACACACACACACACACACACACACACACACACACACACACATATATATATATATATATATATATATATATATATATATATATATATATATATTGACACAATATTGAAATCTTACCCAAGTAGTCTCCACAATATCAGCTCTGCTTTTCAAATAAAGATAAGTCCTATAGACAAGTTATTTCACTGTGGATTAAATTTTTTTTTTTTTTTTTTTTTTTTTTTACATCCCATACCGCCACTTCTTTTATCTGGTTATAAGAATATTTTAATTGTTAACGACAATTGAAACATAAAATTATTCTCATGAATTTTGCTTCATTTGCTGATATTTTCAATCTTTTTTTTTTTCTTAAGGTTTTGTCTTTAAAAAATGTGACTCTTTCATTAGCCAGTGGAAATATGAACGAATTTTAGCACTCCGCAAAATAAACGGTGATGTCGGCAAGTTATACCTACATTTTTCTTTTTATCTTTCCACTTTACGCCGAGATTTTGTTTCCACATAAGGCTAAGATAAATCCTCAGGATCAGATGTTGACTTTCGGAGATTTTATCACGGTTTCAAATTTACTGTTGATCTCCGAGTCCATTTAAATGCAATATCAGGATAGATGTGCTTATCAAAGCTGTGATAATTCGCCAAATGACACGTTTCAAGAGTCGAGTAAATAGAGAGCAATGTAAAACCAGTGTAGGAATATATTCAACCCAAAGTAAAGGGAGTTGTGTTTATTGTACATTTATATTTGTCCTTTTTTAGTTATAGTTTCTTTAGAAGCTTCGGAACATTTCTATATATCAAGTATTCCCATCTAATCCACTGGCCCAGTCAACTGAGACAGCAGAATACATCGACTACATCTCTGTAGATGGGTAAGATTCCGAAAATGCGCATCTAGGATATGATACTAAATCATATCAACCAAGTAAGCTGGGGCAGTATTATTCCCCTACGGAATCTCTGCTGAAGGGTGTGACTTCTCCAACGACTGTTCTGGATTGAAAACTAAACAATCTGATGATAAAGCTCTCGTAATGCTGTAGGTTTGAGGAAAGCTAAGTCACCTTTGCTCACACGTCCATTCTGGCCAAGAGTGAGAGCACCTAATAGGGTCCTATCTACAGGTCAAACAGAGCTATTTGACATTTAAAGTGATTGTAAGCAAATTACTTATGCTAAAATGAATTGCTTGAAATAAAACTGTTTACCATTCATATGTGTGTAAACAAATGAATGTTTAATTGAATTGTTAGTGATATATAAAAAAAACTTGGAACCAGTTAACTTTGTTGACTTATGCCAATTCGAATTGTTAGATATAGAATTGTTTGATCATTTAACTGTGGAAACAAATGACTGATGTTTAATTGAATAGTCAGTGTTAATTAGCAATCCTTGAAAACATTTAACTGTGTGCAAATAGATGATTAATAGTCTATAGAATTATTCATATTTGATAAAAAAAAATAAGTGAAACCATTTAAATGACCTCAGCCTCGTTTAAAAATGTTATCGACCAAATATTCATATTAAGCATGTATCTAATATATATGGATAAAAAGGATTTGGCATTAAATATTCTACAATGGTTGATATGCTATGAAACCCTACTAAACAAAATCATATATATGTAATACATATGATTAAAAACGATTTGTCATTAAATAACTTACAATGTTTGATTTGCCATTAAACCCAACCAAACTAAATCATATACTTAACACACACACACACACACACACACACACACACACACACACACACACACACACATATATATATATATATATATATATATACACACGCACACAGATATATATATATATATATATATATATATATAATATGAATAATACCCTTGGGAAAGGTATGAATCCAATAATTCTCCCTCCAGCTATGGGTAAATAGTAGGGCAGACTACGTTCTACAGCCTTGGTGAGGCAGCTTGTCTGGGAGAAGGAAAACTCTGAATTCAAACCTGTTAAACTCCGCTTAAATAATTGACCTTGTGTCATATCCTATCGGAGCGGAGGGGTTGGTAAATATGTATATATATATATAATATGAAGAGGATTTGGCATTAAATAACCAACAATGACTAATATTCCAATAAACCCAACCAAATAAAATCATATATATTCAAAATATATGATTTGGCGTTAGTAACCTAAAATAATTGATATGCCATAAAACCAAACCCTCACCAAAAACATTATGTAACATAGCCAAAATATGAATATATTCAGATCCAGAGAAAGCCCGAAAGACTGACGACTCTTCATAGTTCAGGTACGAAACGTTTATTATTATTGAGTTTAGTTTTTCGACACGAGGAGAGAGACACACACAATTTTTACTAAGCTGACTGTTCCTACATCACCCACAGTCAACCCCCAGCTGGACTGGTCTCGCCCAGAGTCAAATCTCAACTGACGACTTTTTCAAAATCACCAAATTCCCAGCCCATCACTTCCGGGCATGACGTCATTCCCACCTCAGTCCCACTTTCATCTGGGTTTTTTATTATGACATTTGTGATTACCATATCCTGTGCGCTCGAGCGTGAACTGTACTCACTGTGTGCACCTGCACGTGCACTAAGCCGAATAGTTCTAAGTCCGACCAAACCGAATGATAAAATATAATCAACGAAAATGATTCATAAAAAAAAATCATTCCGTAATTATATAACAATAATACACCTTTCTTTTTACTTCATATGTATGGTTTCATGAAATTCTCTCTCATACAAATGATTTATACACAATTATATAATTTAAACGAACTCTCATTATTTAATAAAGATCATTCGTTTCCACATAATAATGTGTCCTTTAGTGTTAGCAGTTACGTTCGAGGGTGGGGCAGTCCTCATACTGATGTGGCTAACGTGCTGAACTGAGACATCAAAGAGAGTAAATTCGAATTCTATTCGTGATATTACGTTCACTTTCGGACCCTTGGGAACTGTGTGAATCCCCTTAAATCTCAATGTATGGGTTAAATATTACTACTACTGATATCTCACAAGGATAAATCTGGCTTTAAATAAACCACGAAGTTTAATGTGTCACTAAAATAGATAGATACATATGAATATGCTGGCATATATGTGTTGAAGATGACATTTATACAGACATATATGAAGAGACTTTGGTAATATATATATATATATATATATTATATATATATATATATATATATATATATATATATATATATATATATCATGTCGTGTCGCTAGCACGGATATCCCTGACCCTCTCTCGCCACTTTACCCAATTGTTCATCGCCTCAGGCAGGTCTTCAGGGCTACATCCCGTATCATCACATATCTGCTTTATGTATGTTCTAGCTGGTCGTCCTGCTTTTGCTCAACCATATGTGGGGATCCATTGGAGTGCATTACTTATGAGCTCGTTACTGCTTCTCCGGCTGTGTCCTGGATGTCTGGTTCGTCTTACTTGGATAGTTTTCGTGATGGGAGGCACTAAAATAGACGCACCAAATTAATCAGTTACATGGTTTCAAGTATTCCTTTTTAATAGAAATAATTTACACAGATTTGTATGGTATAATTTATTTCCATCTAATACGATTTGGATGTGTCCCCATAGCGTTGTGACATCGAAGTAAGGGAGTCTCACCTCTAGTTACACTATTAAATTTATTTTATTTGAATCAAGAACCGTTACTTGGAGCGATTATTATTTATGAAAGAGTATTATAAGTAGTTACTTGAAAATATATAATTTGGAAGAAATCATTTGAATTAGGCGGGAATAGTTCTAATCTTACACATATTTACCAGCCAGTAGCATGTTACAGAAGTGGGTGTTTTAGCAGAATTTAAGAGATTTAATTTCAAAATTGTCCTTTTCCAAGACAAGTTGCCATACCAAAATAAAAGTGCCAAGTCGGTTCTATTTATCCATAGCTTGAACTATGATAGTTAGATGCCTATCTTTTCCAAAAGTAATAGCACTATATAAAATGAAAATAGTCTCGGTTCCATTTTTAAATCTGGTCTCTGTGTTCATTTCCTACGATGATAAACATAACACTACCAATGACTCTTAAAAATATTTAAATAAGGCAAACAACTGATTATCATCAAACTGGAAGAGATACTTCGTTCGCAGATCGCCAAGCTGGCCTGGTAAATAGGTTCAATTCCACATTGAGTGTGCTGTGAAGAAAGTTGATCATCCACAGGTATTACTCGGAACTATATAACCAATATGTATCACCACACAAGAAAAAAGAACAAGCGAACCTTATACTGCACTTGTCATTTCTTCATTTATTCTTCAAATTTATCTTAGTTCACACATAATTAAATAGGTCCAAGTATTGTTATATAACATTTATTATATAATAAGACAGTCATGTGTTAACAAAGAGTTAAATCGCTAATGATTTCTACTTTTAACAATTCGATTTAACATAAGTCGTTACTTTGGACACAGTATAAATTTCAAACAGTTTTATTTCAACCATATATAAGACTCTATCAGGTGCTACCATTTCGAGTCAATGAACCAAGCAGCAATGGCACTGAGGGGGTACTCGACATTCCCCAGATCCACAAGACTGGAGCCTTAACATCAGATTGTTTAGTATTATATACAGGAATCACGTTGGTTGGGGGAGCTTACCCCTCTGCAGAGAAGTAGTTGGTATATCCCATAGTCTGTACAAAATAACGTCTGAAAACATATTGAAGGCACCACGTACTTCTTCCTCCGTTTAAGACTGTATATTTAATATATCGCTATTTATTTGGAATAAATCGTATGACAAGTTTTTTTTTTCTCTAGCTCAATCTCAACACATCTGACTATTAACTCTTTCGTGAATTGCAACTATTCCAGGTGATCCACTACGGCTTACTACAGTTAGCTCGAATTCCTTCTGTACTGTTTGTGAGCATCTTAGAAGGATCCCTCTTCGAAGTTAGGGGCACAACTACCACCACGCTGGGCAGCATCTACTCTCTTTAAGCTCCTCACTGCTCACTCATTATCATGTCATGCTGCTGGCACGGATTTCCCTGACCCTCTCTCGCCACACATCTCTATCGTCCATCGTTCCCGGTAGGTTTTCTAGGCTATATCTTGTATCGGCACAGAGCTGTTTTAGATACGTTCTAGCTGGTCGTCCAACTTTTGCTCGTCCGAGTGAATGGACCCACTGGAGTATATCGCTTATGAGTTCGCCCTTACTTCTCCAGCTGTGTCCAACATGTCTGGTTCGTCAAATTTGGATAGTTTTCGAGATAGGTGGTAAATGGCGGTACAACTGCTTTTTTGTGGGGGGGGATTGCCTAAAGGAGTTTTTCGATACTGTTCATAGCATTGGTTTTCTTATACGAGAAATCAAGTTCACCTACCTAGGAATCAGCGTCTCATCTTCTGAAAATGCCATCAATACGTGACTAGCAAAGGCTTGGTCAGCTATCGATAGACTAACGGTTATATGGAAGCCAGACATGCCCGATAAAATAAAACGTACTTTTTTCTAAAATATAAATACTACTATATGGATACATCTTGTGGACACTAACTAAGCGTATGGAGAAAAAGCTTGACGATAGTTATACAATAATTGCTCATGAGTATATACTATGTCCTGATTTCTAGAAAATAAAATAATAACACATGAATTATCCCGTGTTTTACAACAGTTTCACTGGTGACATCGAACATTCTGGGATCTTCGATTTGTTCTTCAAAATCTCTCTATAAGAAAGCAAGTCAGGATAGTTGAAGGCAGGTTTCAAAATTATTATTATTATTATTATTATTATTATTATTATTATTATTATACTCCGTTTTCACACGAGCGTTAGCTGAATAATTTTTTACTGGATTTTGAGTGACAGTAAGTCTCCTGAAGTCTCAATGACTCTTCTTAATATTCTGGCTGACTTTAATAATGATATAGTCTGGATGGTTTCTACTCGCTCTCTTATTTTTATGACTTCCAGTTCTTGTATCACTCTTTGGGGATTTTTCCAAAAGTACCAACCACAGTTAGTATCCCCGTCACCTTCATGTTTCATAGTTTGTTTGTTTTTTTGTTTTTTTTAACTTCTCTAGGAAAGTAAATATATTCAGCTCTTTTTTCGCTTTCTTTTACTTTCACTCTGTTGCGTACCGTAACGGCAAAGTACACTATTCTGCAGGTTCTCTTTTTTTTTTTTTTTTTTGTTGACTCGCTCTCGGTCCGGTCATCTGGCTAAGATTAGGTGACTCGTTTCTATCTCAAAATCCAAGTGAAGGTTTTGCGTCTCATTGTCTTGGGAGGTATGCCGGGTTTTGCAAATACCACGTGTTCGAATGGTCAAACGAAAACCTCTTGCTTAATACTCAGTGGATCACTGTGCCCACCCAGTTGTGCCTATTCTTATATTTTTCATGCGCTAAATTACAGCATTCACTTAGAGTAAGATTGATCGTTTCGTCTCTGTCACCACCAAACAAACACTTGCTATTTTGTTGTGTCTTGTCTAATTTTGCTTTAACGCAGTTTGTCCTTTTGGCTTTGTTTTGATTTGGTTTAGTTTTCTTTTATGGCATATGAACCATGGTAGTTTATTTAAAACCAAATCCATTTTATTTGTATAAACAGTTATATTAACCATAAGTACAGTTTAGATGTAAAAATAGTTCTATTCCAAGCTATTCAGATTACTCAACAAAGTAAAATGTTTCCAAGTATTGATATGTATCACAAATAATTCAATTAAACATCAGTTATTTATTTACACACAATTTAATGTAAAAACAGTTCTATTCCAAACAATTCAGTTTACCATAAATACACAGTTTAAATATATAAAAAAAACAATTAATTTTAGCTTAATTACATCTTTCAAATGTCAAACAGTTCTATTTTAAGTAATTCTGTTTAGCATAAATACATCTTTTAGTTCTATTTGAGCCATAGATCGGACTAGGACTTTATCAAGAACTACTTCTCCAGGTCAGAGTGGGCCAAGGAGGGATAGCATTGAAGAGATAGTCCGAATTCCCCAATTTCCAAATTTACTAGACCCCCACCACCAAATTGTTTAGTGTCATATCCACGACACTTGTTGGGGGATTATTACGCCTCTGCAGAGATGCAGTCTGTGTATTCTACAGTCCCAGCCGAATGGGCTCTGCGTTGTTTTGTGCTGCTATTTTTGGAGAGAATCAGTTTATCTCTTACGATTTATCTTTCTTAAGCATGTCTATTTTCTCAAATGAGATTTCGTTTCTTTGCCCTTTAAGCATCCATACAATTGCTTTTATGTCCATAATTGCTTACAGAAGAGTCTGATTGATTGATTGTTTGGGTTTTATGGAATATCAACCTTTGTACGTTATTTAATGCCAAATCTTTTTTTATACAAATATTCACTTCTACTTCAAACAATTCAGTTTAACGTAAGTAGATTCAATGTCAAAAGCAGTTCCATTTCAAACAATTCATTTTAGCATAAGTACAAGGTTTAAAAGTAAGTACACAGTATAAACGTCAAAAACCTTTCTTTTTCAGTCTATTCACTTTAGTCAAACAGTTCTAATTAAAACATTAAATTTAGTATAAAAATATATTTTGTTTACTCATAGTTAGTTGTCAAAAAAGATTAAAATTCAAAAAATCTGTTTAATGTATGTACAGTTTCAATATCAAAAACAGTTATATTTCAAACAATTCAGTTTAGCCTACGTATGCAGCTTAAATATCAAAACAGTTCTATTTCAAGTAATTTAGTTTAGCATAAGTACGCAGATTTGTTATATTTAACCCATTAATAGGACCATATCAGATGTTACCACCCCGGGCCAGAGTGCACCTAGGAGCGATGGCAATGAAGAGGTCTTCCACATTTCCCAAAACCCCAGCATCCCGGGAAACTCACCATCAGATGGTTAAATATTATATCCTGGACACTCGTTGGAGGGGGTCATTCCCCTCTGCAGAGGTGCAGTCGGAATAAGACCGACCGGGCAAGAGAAGACAATGACATCGTCATTAAATAACCGTACATGATAGAAAGCAAATAAGAAACTAACCAACCAAATAATTCTGTTTTTTTTTTTTTTTTTGTTCTGAATGGTTACTTTTTATTTACTTAGCATTGCGAGGAGTATGGAACACCGAGTGGAAACGGAAATATTAGTCGTCTGCTTATCTAGATTGAGAAACATTCCACGACCCAACGTGACTATTACAGAAATGTTATTAACGTAATTTTTGCTCACATATTTTACAATAAACTTACGCATTATACTAGGCACTTCGGGTTGGGTTATGGTTTGCAAACTTGACTATTAAACCTACAAAAGTGAGTTTGAGTTTCAATAGGTGCCCAATTCATTTGAGTTTGTGCCACACCGAAGCAAAGAGTTTAGTAAATTACTACCACTTACACATTATATTAGAGCATATAGTTGATATGGATAATGATTTTGGTGAGTGAGTTTTGCTAGCACCTCCCTTTACAAGATTCAGCCTCATCAAATAAAGATTTATTAGTTGATACTTCTTAGGATGCATGACGAGTAGGAGGTATTACGAGCAAATTTATATTGTTCCAAGAAAGACCAGCTGAAAAAAAAAACATGTCTGAAGATATATGAAATTTCCTCATATTAGTTATATTAATGACTAACTGACTTATAATATGAGAATATTAGGTCAAATGGCACTCTGGAATGAATAATTAAATGAGCAAAAGTGAGGTGAGGTATGTAGTTTGTAAAAAATAAATTTTATTTTAGCGTTTATTTAATCAGACAGTCAGCCTCTTAATTTTTGGGGTGAGTGGTCCTCATGATGCTGTAGCTAACGTGTTTGACAGTACATCGTAGTAAGTACGTTCGAACTCCAGTCTTGCATTACGTTCTCTTTTAAACTCGTACTCTTGGGAAATTTATGAACCCCTAACTATAGGTTGAATAGTACGACGCGTATTCAACTCTCCCAGTCGGCTGGGTCTGTAGAATACACTGACTGCTTCTCTGCAAGGTATAAGACCTCCCGACAAGTGTCCTGGATATAACATTTGACATTCTCACATCTAACTGAGTGTAAACTAAAAATACTTAACTGAACTGTTGAAATAGAACTGTTTTGATATCGAAACTGTATTTATGCTAAACTGAATTGTTTGAATTTTGCCTTTGAAATTGCGTTCTTATGCTTAACTGAATTGTTTCAAAGAGAACTGCTTTTACACTGAAACTGCGTGCTTATGCTAAACTGAATTGTTTGAGATAGAACTGTTTATATGTATAAAAATGGGTTCAGCACTAAATTATCTACAAAGGTTTATATGCCATTAAACCCAACCAAACCAAACTTTTTTTTACGACGATGGCTATGTCATTAAATCGCCAATGAAGCTTGATTTAAACAAGGAAATCAAACCACATTTTTATTTTCAGCAATGTTCGTATAGTGCTGTAATTTCTTTTTTAGTTTTTTCATGAGAAGCATGAATTGCCTTTCAATGTCTGAATGTTCATTTTTGAAAGAATAGCCGGTAATTGAAGTTTTTTTGGCATTTTTATGTTCGGCTCTCCTTTCTTAAATGAAGACAAATAATTTAATTTCTTTTGTGGTTTTGAGACTTACACTGAGTTGGCCTTCATCAGTTTTGGCTTTGTCTTTTTTGACACAGAGTTTATTCAATTCATGGTACCGAGGCACAGACAGTGAAAGGGGCAGCATTTGCAGTCAATTTTCAGACCGTCCACGTGAAAAAGAGAGGGGGGGTGTCCTTTACACAAAAAATCATATATTTGTATTTTTTTTTTTTTCAATATTTTGCCTTTAGTTTTTTGTTGGTTTTTTATATTCTATACCGTCTATACAATTTCATTTTCACTATTCTCCACTGCACGTTGAATTATCATCTTAGGAATTTAATATTCTGTAACAAAAATTCACAATTTTTATGTAAAAATATGTTTTTCTTTTAATTTTAATGAGTTACTCTTAAGATATTAATGAATGATTGTTTATTCATTTAATTCAATTTATTTTATTTTATTTTCTTTTATTCTATTTATTTTATTTTACTTTATTTATTTATTTATTTATTTATTTACTTACTTATTTATTCATTTTGCTTGTTCACACCAATTAAGCAATAACGCTCTACAATAATTTTACATATCCAGCTGGTTGAACTACTGATAAACTTAATTAGCCTTATTTAATTAAATGTCTGTAATTATTCAATGAAGGAAGACGTATATGGCGTGACAGTTATTGTCTTAGGGAATGGTTTAGTTCACTTTGTTTTATTTTTAATGGTATTACAACCACTGTGAGTTATTTAATGCCAAACCGATTCCTGTAGGAAAGTTTAATCATTTAATCCATTGCTAGATTGATAAAGAGGTTCATACGTTCCTCAAGGGTTTCAGTTCGAAAGTTGACGTTCGAACTCAGTAAGATGTCGTAGCCAAGTAGGTTAGACATAAATCCAAGGAGGTTCCCCACTTTAGCAATGGAAATGTTAATACCATTAAAAATAAAACAAAGTGAACTGAAACATTCCCTAAGAAAATAACTGTCTGCAATGACATACAAGCAAACCCTTTTCCAATATCAACAAAAAGATGTTTGGTTATACTCAATGAAGTCTTCGTAAAGATTAGGCTGCGAGATATATCTTCGAATTTAAGGTCATTTGCTTCTTTTTTATAACCCAAAATGAACGGAGTAGGAAGAGAAAAAGAGAGTCAAAGGCATTTGAACTGCACGTAAAGGGACCGACGTTTATGGATCTTCGGTAGATGTCTTCTCTTTTAGATTAAAATCTTCCTGGTTTTATAAAACCCCGGACATCTACGCAATTAATATGCCTACGCCTCTCTTCGGCATGTCACCCACGTAAATTCTCGTAGTCACGCCTCATCCAGCCTGACGCCAACATAATACAGGTGGATATAACTCCTCCTAGCATGCTACCATAGTAATTTACGCGGTGTTTTCGCCGAGAACAACTGCATCCTGTTTACTTTAGGTACGAGGTGCATTTCCTGTTGTGTTTGTTCAATCTAAGTCCGATTTCCACCTCTGCATCGTCAAATGTCAAAGGAGTCTTCAACTCAGAATCCGACAATTTTATTTGTTTATTTCAGCATGTTTGTTGCATCTTACACGCATCTTTCTCAGGTCGTAGCTATTCCAATATGTTTCCATAATATTTGTCTTTACAAATACCTCATTTATCTCCTAAGGTAATCATCCAGTGTCATTGTAGTGAAATAAAATTCGTGTCTAATAATACATTATCCCGACATTTTACACTTCACTTACATCGTTTTATCAACTGACTTTGTTACTGTGTTTTGTTATTGGCTTTTGATGTTGTTGTTGCTTTTCCCCCAAAACTAAAATAGACAGAACAAGTAAAAGCAATTTTTTAACAGCTGCCATTAATCTTCCCTTTATTTTCAGATTATTGTGTCTCTTTTTTTGCACATGATCTTATGTACAAAAAGTTTAAGCCGTTTTATTCTACGGTCTTTTTCAGTTAGAATATCTTCATAGTAAAAAAGTGATCTTTTTTTTAGCCAATGTAAAATATAATTTGAGTAAAGAGAAATATTCCTTTATCATTATTATCATCATTTATCTAAGAAACAAGTCTTCATGATCTCAGCTTTTTCTTTTCTTTTTTTGAAAGATACGCATGCAGCATCTTTGAATTTTCTTTTTTTACGTAGAGATGTTCTCAAGATTTTTTTGTCTTTGTTACATTTGCCAAAATCTTCTTTCTTGAACAAAGAAAAAGCACATGTTGTTGACATCTGTACTCGCTTGACTTATACAGCACGGAGATAAGCCAATATTTGGCGCCTTTTTTAACCTCTTGTCACCTTAAGGTCAGACTCGAGGAACACAAGAATACTATAGTCGAAGGAGATGTGAGAAAATCTATTTAGTTTCACACTGCTACAAAGTGAATATCACTTTTTGCATACAATTTGCATTTATGAAGGATATATATATATATATATATATATATATATATATATATATATATATATATATATATATTTGTGTAAGTATGTGTGTAGTATTATGAACGCATGATGCTGCAAACTAAATAACAGCTGTGCGCCTAACAAAGCCCACATCATATATGACGACTGGGGTCAGGTTTGTTTTCGGCGCCAATGTAGCATTTTCACAAAACCAGTGCGTGCCAGGAGCATCGCCACCAGACTTCTGTTGGTTTTTCGACTCACCATGGTAATGACACACTAAGATATAGACATTACACATAATAATGTTAAATTTACAAATCTCCAGTGACGAGGCGTTAATTCATTGATGTAAGATTTTAATTAACTGACACTCTGAAACAGAACATGCACGAGAAAAGAACATCCTTGGTATTCACGAGTGAAAGCAATGCACACACACCTACAAAACACACACACACACACACACACACACACACACACACACACATATATATATATATATATATATATATATATATAATTGATTAAGCAATTAATAATAGTACCAAGTCAGAAAAAATTAATTATGTGTTCCATACAAATAATGTACATAAAATATTTCCATGTAAAAGTACAATTATTCTTTTCTGCAAGGACTGCTCAAGTTAATATATATATATATATATATATATATATATATATATATATATATATATATACATTGGTTGGTTGATTGGTTACTTGTTTTTTTCCTGGTATATCCACCTTTGTTTGCTTTTTAATGCCAAAGCCATATCCTCCTCATATACATATTAAGTTTTTATGATTTGTAAATGGATAGTTTGTAGGTATCCATTTTTACAAACCAGAACTCAATTTGTTTGCACACTGTTAAATAGTTTAAATTATATCTTTATAACCTAATATTTTACTTACACAAAACTAAATTGTTTGAAGTATTTCTATGTAACACTAACAATTTTATTCAGATTTTCTTTTCGACACAGTTGAATCTAAGTAATTTCAATTGACCGGATATTGGTATAATGGTTAGAGTGTTTGCGAATGGCCTGGAGGAGCTTGTTTCAACCCCAAGAGTATTTTTGACGTCAGGATTCATATGCGCTCCAAAGAGTTCTCTTAACGAAAAGGCTTTTTTTCTGCAAAATAGTTACAGTCTCTCTTTCTCTCTCTGTCTCTCTCTGTCTCTGTCTCTGTCACACATACACTCATACAAATATGCACACACCCAACCATATATATATATATATATATATATATATATATATATATATGTGTGTGTGTGTGAGTGTGTGTGTGTGTGTATGTCCGTCCGTTGTATAAGGAAAACGGAAAGAAAAGTACACATAAACAGATGGAAAAAAGATGAATTATTTCATTAATTAATTAAATCCACCTTAATTAGGTTGACTGCCGCGTTTCCAATGGATTCTGTAAAACATGAAATCAAGAAAATTTCAGGTAGAAATTGCTTTTTATCTTCCAAGTAATATTCATGATTCTAAAAAAATTGAATTCATAATTCCTACCCTGAAGAGGAAAAAAAAACACTTTATACCTGAAATTTTCATTATTATATATATATATATATATATATATATATATATATATATATATATATATATATATATATATATATATATATATATATATATATATATATATATATATATATATATATATATATATATATATATGTGTGTGTGTGTGTGTGTGTGCATAAAGTCTTCAGAAAGTCATCTAGTACATAAACAATTTTGAATGTCCTTTTTTTCCTTTGATTAGTTTGACTCTCCTTATATACAGGATCCTCTCTTTAATATTTATTTTCCCTAGTAAGTTTTTGTATATATTGATTTTAATTTCACGATTCTATGTACATTTCAGTGCTAATTTTAACCGGGACATTGGCCCAGCGGTTAGAGTGTTCGCCAATGGCCCGGGAGACCTGGGTTCAATCCCAGGTCGAGTCATACCAAAGACTTTAAAAATGGAACTTGATACCACCTTGCTTAACACTCAGCATTATAAGGTACGGTTCAAGGGTAAAGTGGAGCAATCCAGGGAATGGAGTAGCGCCCTCCCCTACACCTTGGTGTAGTAGCTATCGAAAAGGGAGCCTTCGGGTCACCCTCGACTATGGTCGCTAACTTTATGTACATTTCATATTGATCTTGTCAGTTTAATTTTAGTCATTTTTAACGATTTTTCCTTTTAATTGTTATAGATAATCTATAACCTCTAAGACAAATAATTCTAAATTTTTCTATTATAATTTGCTAAATATCCGTCTGTTTACGTAATACTGCTCCACTTTAGCCTGATTACAGTTATACCTTCAAGAATAATCAGGCTCATCCATGAAAATATTTTGAACTATTTGCCACACATCATTCGATTTCTCATGGAGCCTGATACTCTTTTACAATGTAAATTTAATGTCAAATGAACCCTGAAGTGCTACCTTTCTACTGGTGAATAGCATCCCTAGACGCTCTTTCCTTTCAGTTTATGTGTCTCCTGCCTTGAAGAGATAACAGCTGTCAAACATAGACACAACTCATATCATCATAAGAATAGATTTCTTTTATCTTTTGGATACAATAGGTTTGACAATATTTTCAGTACTTTATTCAAGGGGGAAATTTAATACATTAAAAAGAACAAAAGAATTCATTAAAAATGCTAAATGTCTTTTTAAGGGAATGTATGGATTTTTACATGTCTTTACAATGTCTACATGTAGTTGAAACGAATCAGTGCTAATTTGAAAAAAGATAGATCAAATATATTTTGGATACAAGCATGCCGATTTAAAATCTCTTTGGTAATATTTTTCATGTGCATTTTAAAAAGGGGTTCTCTTTTTTTCAGATATATTTTATTAATTAGAAAAAATAATTTTGTAATGTGACAATATGGGTTGGCATTCGTTTCAGAGGGTGCGGATGCCAGTCAGATTATCCCTTTGTTTGTTTTGGCGCAAAACCCTCACAAAGGGCTTGCGCGCGTGATCTCCCACGAGACCAGAAGAGGATAAGAAAAGACAGGTCCCAGGGACAGTCGGTAGGAGAGAGGAGTCAAGAGAAGGCCAGTCAAGAGATGAGAGTAGGGCAGGGGGGAGACAAGTCAACAGGAGTCAGAAAGGCGACTGCTAAGATCCGTTGACCCACCGATGCCGGGTTGATCAACGCGAGAAGATAAGTCTGCATTGCTAGTGGCTTGTGGAAGTTTCGTTCGAGTACACGCCGGCGTTAGCCTACAGAAACACAGAATGCACAAAAATGTCACAGACTTCTCCCTTCTTGCGCTTGGAGCAAACCCAAGCTCGTGATTGTTTGTTCTTCTTTTCTTCCACCCTCTTGGTTGTGTATTTTATGTGCTGGTAAAAGAATGTGAAATACCCCTGGCCAGAGATGAGAAAAAACACAAGACGATTCTAATGGTGGCAGAGATCAGAAAAAAACCCATCTACATGCCTCCCGGTAGTGAACTCAACTCTCTGCCTCCATGGTCCAATCTCAACTCTCAACTGACTTTTTTTTCGAAATCCTCAAATTCTTATGACCATCTCTTCCGGGCATGACGTCATCCACACTCCAGCCCAATTTCCTGTCAGAGGTTTATTATGACAATGGTGATTTTAATATCATTTGCGCACGAGCGTAACTGCACTCAATGACTTTGCCCCTGAACTTAAGAAACTCGAATTGTTCAAAGCCCAACGAAACTGAATAATAAAATATAATCAACGAAAAATAATTAATTTAAAAAAAAAATTCCTTAATTATATAACACGTATAATGAACACGATTCTCTGCGAGTATGCACAGGATAAACTTAGATGGTTTGAAGTCTCGTTAAAATGAATCGATCACACCCGCTATCTTATTGTGAAGACAAAACCTTCTCCTATGTTGACTGTTCAATTCAAAACGTAAATTTGATTTGAATTTCAAAATAAATTTGATTCAAATGTAGATCTATATTATTGCACATTTATCTAGTGTAGGTTTTTAATTCGTAACACTGGAATAAGTATCAGTTTAATCAAATTTTGTACGAATATACTATTTCAATATTTTCTTTTATTTATTTATCTAAACTTGCGGTTCTCAATACTTCCTCTCTTAAGATGTACGCCATTACCGAAGAATGATTTGAAATCTATTGGATAAAGTTCCAACTTGTATTAAATTCAAATAGTAAAATGAATATCCAGTTTAATATAATTGAAACAAAAATCTGAGATCAATCATATCCTATACATATATTGTACGTTGAATCCCTTTTTAAAGCTACCGACCTGTTCCCTTTTTAAAACTAAAATTTAAAGAAAAGAACTGAAAGTCACTTTTTATACATATCACATATACTCTATTCTTCGATTTTTCAATGAAAAAATTACTGTGGATATTTGTCTAATAATTTATATTATACAATCAAACTCTATGTATCAGTATACTTACGTATTCTATTTGACTGTAGATGCTTCGTGGAGGAATTTCATATCCTATTAAGTGTGTATTCATATTTTTATTCACATATAGGAGGAAAATGTAGGTCATGCCAATGACATTTTAGGTTGACAGTGCGAATTAATCTTATTTCACCAAGTTTATAGATGAAATATTACGATGATAAAAAACTTTCGATTAGTTGTCGTCTGTAAATTGGTGGTAAGTTGAAACGGTTTTAGTGTTCGTTAATAAAAATAAAAAAGGACGTGAAGATTATATATTCTTTATTTTCTTCATATTTAGTCTAACGTTAATTCCAGAGTTTCTCTCTAGATTCGCCTCACAAAGGAACGAATCCTTAAAATATCCTGAGATATAAACGGTTCATTTGTTCTGTGTGCGTTAATGGTATCATTAAATCGACATTTGTAACGCCGATGGTTATCTGTTTCCTTAACTTAGAGTACCCTCGAGATTATAGAATACCTTCGATCGATCAAACATGACCTTGTTTTTATTCCAGCCAGACATGTTTACTGGAGTAAAATTAAAGAAGGAAATCAAAAAATTCGGTCTAAAAACACATAGACACAGACAGACAGACACACACACACACACACACACACATATATATATATATATATATATATATATATATATATATATATATATATATATATATATATATACACTTGCCCATAACTTCTAAAGGGTGATAAAATAAGTAATACTAAATATCAATACGTAAATCTTTGTAACTGAGAACAGACAGATAATATATAACGTGTTTAAAGATAAAATTACTCATAAACTATTGACTAAAACCATATAATATACATGTGTACATAGTATTTGGCATTAAATAAGTATCAAGGGGTTAATATGCAATTAAATCAAATATCCTAACCTTTTTAAGTGCACAATATTTGTAAAACTGTACAAATATATATATATATATATATATATATATATATATATATATATATATATATATATATATATATATATATATATATATTTGTTTATTTATTAACATTTTATATATATTGTTACGAACCGACTTTCACTCGGACTGCGAAAACAGGCACGCAACGAGAATAAAAATAAATATATGAATATAATTGCGAGAATGTCCCAAGGTTCGATAAAAAAAAGGGTGAACTATGGGAAGGGAATTTCTCCAATATAAGACTCACGGTAAATCACAGCAGAATAAGTGACAGGCACTCACAAAACCAACACAACACAATTTGAAGATTTAACAAAATTTTATTATAACAATAACAACTTATTTAGGGAAGAATAAGAATATATAAAAAAAAGGATATACGAACAAAAGGGGGGGAAACTAATGTTACTATGTATATATAGAAGTCCGAGACGAATCTTAACTCAAACAGATTTGCACGATGGACACATTGGGACAAAAGAAATAAGACACTCACTGAGGGTTTAGGACTGGTTAATAATATCTTTTTTTTCTTTCGTTCGTTGTCTCTTTCGTTCGCTTTTTTTTCTTTCTTTCCTTTTTCTCGAAGAAGCTTGCCACAAGGAGTTAGTTTTCTGCTGTCCTTTTTCTTAGTCACATTTCGGGTGTAGTGAAACAGAGCCCTGGGATGAATGTGGACGCCTCGAAGACAAAACCACTACTGTTATAGTCACTTTTTCAGTCAAAAACCAAAAGGGTCCTTCCTTGACTCTTAGAGCCGAACACGTGGCTGATAAGGTCACCCAAAGTTCATTCCAAGAGTTCAAGGCTAGCTGAGATGGGTAAAAAGTGGACTGGCTTTTTAGTTTTCATTAATATAGGCATATTTTTCTATGAGTTCAACATCTGATCCTAGAATAAATATTTCTCATCTAAAAAAAAGGAAAGCATGTCTGGTTGGATCGATTACTTGAAATTGTTGAAAAGCTTTCCAGGGCAGTCTTTCTTCTTTTAATTCGTGGACTGTGATAATAATTGATTGTTTCTCATCGTGTATAGGAAATGCTAAATGTATCCTGATGTAATTGTTTGATACGAAATTCAAGCACTTCCATATCGATGGTAATTCTTCTGAACAATTACTGGGTTCGTTAGCAGTCATAGCCTGAGTTTCCCCAACTAATAAAGGATTTATTTTCTTAATATAAGAATCAGAGGGAGACTTCAGAGCTGTTGTACTTTCATAAATAGCGTTAGATTCATGCAACTTTTTTCGAATCTTCTGCACTATCCCCCGATTGACACATAAAGACTCAAAAGGGTATTAAACGTTCTATGGTAAATGTGGGTTCCAAATTTCTGGAAAATTAAATTGATTCATAGTACTGTTGTCTTCTCATACAGTGCCCAGCTGATTCTAGTTTGCAGCACAGTACCGAAAACCTGAAACAAGCAAAACGTATAAGCGAAATATATAATTCAAAATGATTATAATTGATTAATCACACACTCTCTCTCTCTCTCTCTCTCTATATATATATATATATATATATATATATGCATATCTATATATATATATATATATATATATATATATATATATATATATGTGTGTGTGTGTGTGAGTGTGTGTGTGTGTGTGTGTGTGAATAACTTTGAATTAGAAATGTATTTACCGTTGGTTTGCATAGACACAGAATCAAGTTATTGCTCTGCCGATTAAAGTTACTAAACTGCGTTGAGTTTGTGTAAAAGCTATGCTAATTTAAATATAAATATGCAGACTCTCCAGTTATAACTATAGCAACCTACATTATATCAATATACGTAAAGAGAAAGAAAGAGGAAGGACAAGATTGTATCACAATAAATTGATGATAAATTCCCTTGATTGGTATGGCATCTCGAAGCAACGTACGTCGGAGAATATGGCTTGTGTTGGCATAACTGCACGTTCCTCATTTTTCTGATACTTGTGGAGGTGTCCTCGTAGTGTAATGCTTGAAACACTGGATAGCGGAATCATAGTAAGCGAGTTCGAATTCCTGTTGCGCTTTTACGTTCGCTTTCGGACAAATACCCTTGGGAAAGGAATGAACCCTTTATGCTCCCAGCTATGAGTTGAATAGTACCATTTTTTTAAATAGAAGCGTGGCTTTGGCATTAAATTACCTTCGAAAGCTGATATACCATTAAGCAAAGAAACTGGAAAACTTAGACTTGGTTACATATATCGCACAATATTTCCGTACAATTCTCTGTATATTATTACATACAGAACAATAGCAATGACATAACTTGATCTAAAAATATAACCTTAGATCACTTATGTAGATTGAGTTTCTTTTTATCGTAAGACTTCTTGTTTTTAATATTGTACCATAACCAGATAAGGGTATGTGTGAAATGGAAATATAATGTTCATATATATATATATATATATATATATATATAACATAGAACATAGGAATCTCGAAACACGAAAACACTTACGACTTCTCTGTTCAGGTACGAAACTTCTTATTACCTTTGAGTTTAAAGGTTCTTCGACATAAGGAGAGAAATACACATTCTTTCTATTCTGGCTTTTTCATCTGCTCCCCCGCCATAAAGGCCACTGGGCTTGCTTCGGCATCCTCTCCAGAGGCAGGACTCAACTCAACTCAACTGCCTTTTTCAAAAATCCCAAAATCCTCCGCGCGCTTCCGGTGCCTGACGTCATTCGCACTTGCTAGCCCCGTTTCCCAACTGGGCTACTGTGACATCTCTGAGTGACACGTCCGCTCAGCGCGCACGCGTGATTACCTGCTTTAATCTTGCACCTAAGTAACCCATGCACTGAGCCGATAGGTTCTCAGCCTAACTAAACCCAAAGGCACAAAACGAAATCCTCAGCCATTATATTACAATATGGAGCAGGGCAGAGTGCTGCACATCAACATCGTTAAGAAATGGAACTCAAGTCGCTCTATTATGTTCACTTTCAGATTAATCCCATTGGAAAAAGTATGAGTCACATTATTTCTCCAGCTAAGTGTGAAATATTACGTCTACTGAACGTCTACAAAGATCATCCTGTTCATTTACTAACCTATGAATGTTGATATACCATTAAACAAGAAAAAATAACTTGTTTGTTACAAGTCAGAGTAAATTTATATTTTGCTGTTAAGATTCTTATATGGATATTGTTTACACCTGAGAAAAAGGTAAGTATTTTATTTTGCATTTGTCTATTCTCTCAACAATTGTCTATATACAATGAATTTCGAGAAAAAAAATCCTAAAATGTGCAGAATATGCAGCGTTGATAGGAAAGTTCTCAACAGAACCAAGAAGAAAAATGGAGTTTATATTTTTTGGTTTTCTTTTTATTCAAGTCATTCTGATTGATCTCTGAAACATGCAAAATGTAATATAATTACTGCCCTCACTCGCCACTAAGTAGGTGGTGCTTTGCTGTGTGACCTACAACTAATGAGAAAAGTAATGACCTAAATTCCGGGTCTAGCGGGACTGCCCTCTTCCTTTGTAAAGTTGGCTACGATTTTTTAGACAAAAGATTTTTTTCCTATATCGACTCGAGAATTATTTTTTGAGAATGGTCAAGAAGGTGGTTGCAACATCAACAATTAATTGAATATTTTCCTGTGACCACGTGCCTGATTTTTTTTTCACTTTTCCTGAGTTGAAATTGACGTCAATTCTTCATCTCGTCTATGTTTCCACCAACTTTTTCGAGACACTGAAATGACCTAGAAAATTTACATTAACTCTTTCGGAAATATAAGTAAAATAGTATGTACATTACATTGTTTTGAGCAATCAAGTTCATAATGTGACGGAGACCATTCTGTTTATGAGTCTTATAATAGGTCGCCTGTATTTTCTGAAGAGTAGTAGAGCTCCTTTACAAAAATGCGTGCCCTAGACTCCATCTGATGGTGAGGTTCCACGTTTGGATTTTTTTAAGTGCGGAGTACATCTTTATTGCTATTATGTCAAGGTCTTCTCTGACCCAAATGTTCAATTCTCTTTGAGGATATAGATAAATTTCATATGTTTGAAAATTATTCACATTCGAGAGAACGATGTGCAAACAAGAGAAAAGAAAAAAAAAAAACAAAAATAAAAGAAATAAAAAATTAAAAAAAAACACTTTCATAAGAAACAAGACCCCAAAAACAATATAAACGTATTATGAACGTGAATCTTTTCTCTAGGAATAATATAACCTAGTCGGATTGATAAGCCATTAAAATCAGGCATTCAGTCAATCTGTGAGAGAAACTGAACGATTTGTTTATATCATCATCATCATCATCATGTCTCGCCATCAGCAGGGATATCCCTAACCCTCTCTTTCCATACTCCTTATCGTCCATTACTCCGGCAGGTCTTTCGGGCTACATCCCGTATCTGTACCGAGCTGCAGTATGTAGGTTCGAGATGGTTGTCCTGGGTTTTCTTGTCCATGTGAACGGGTCCACTGGACTACATCCCTTTGAGTACGTCCCTACTTCTCCAGCACTGTCTCGCATAGATGAACTTGTCAACTAGTTTCATAAAATTAGAGTTTAGTGTGGGAATGTTGCCTGTTTGATAAAAGCAAATATATTCCGTCTCGTGTGCATTGACATGGAGTTCAATGCGTGAAGTGGGACATTCCAGACTATGTAACGGGATTTTGGCTTGCGCGGGGACATTAGCTAGAGGCGCTATGTCATCGGCGTAGTTGGCGTCGGTAATTGTTTTTTGCGGGGTACATTCTGCTTATTTCCTTGTTAGCTTGAAACCGTTTCTTTGATTTTATCGATAGATGTTCTAAGCACGTAATCTAGACAGATGATAAAGAGGTATGGGCTAATGTGTCTCCTTGCAGTACACCTGCTACAATGTCGAAGTAGACTGTGTCTCCATTCGGAGAACGGACTTTTACTTTGGTGTTTCTATAGAGCATCATTATGGCTGCAACGATTTCTTTTGGTAGGCCGTATACTCGTAGAACTTGCTTTATCTTTTCTCTGTGAATGGAGTCAAAGATCTTGGTAAATTCGACAAATAATTTTGTTGTCTGTAGGTTTTTTGCACGTATACCTTCAAGAATTCGGCGGATAGTCAAAATTGGTGACGTCGTGGATCTATTTCTCCGTAAACCATTTTGGTTCTTCCTAAGTATGTTCTCAATTTTAGGTTTTATGCAGTTGCATAGTAGGGCATTGTATGTCCTGGCCGCTATGGATGTAAGTGTTATACCTCGTTAGTTCTAGGCTAATCCGAGAGGCCCTTTTTTGGGAATGACAGGATGCATCCCTTCATCTATCTGTCTATAGGGTACTGATTATATACGGTATTACAGTGTCGGAGTAGTATGTCGTTGAATTTTCTGGTCTTCCATATTCAACAAGCCCTGCCGCTTTTCTATTTTTATTTCTTCTCAGTACCGGGTCGAGTTCTTCTTGAATAAACGCTCGAACATCAAACTAGGACCGTTTATTCAAGAAGAACTTTGTTTATGTAATTTTTCGTAATTTGATTTTAAGTGATAAGGTATTAGTTAGCTATCATTATAAACATCCTGGATCTCTTTTTGATTGATACTTTATCTAGTACAATAATATTCCTGCTTAAAAAAGAACACTGGAATCGATTATTGCGATAAAACCATTCTATAAGTCTGTAAATGACATCAATATTGCCGTTAGAGTTTGCTTGTATAGTTAACACAAATGAAATTGAAAGACAATAAACATAAAAAATCTAATTCATGAAACATTTGAATCAATATCATAATAAAAGGTTGCGATTTGCAATAAGAACAAAAAATTAACACCCGTTGGAAAATAAAAATCTCTAATCACTGATAATATGTTTTTAAATGTTTGCTGTTCTCATATAACCTTAAATGTCCATCTGTAAAGTAATAGACTCAATGTTATTTCGTGATAATAAAGCCGATTCTCTTATTAGTTTGCAAAGAAGATAAAGTTCAGTATAAATGATTAAACGCCTAACGAACAAAGGGTTTACTGGTTAGCGTGAAATGCAAAATTATTTTGTTGGTCTTCCACTGTGAAAAATAAGCAGATGCCTAAAACTTCATATGCAGTATGTTTTAAAAAAATTGATGCAGACACCTTTATAACGATTTTTTAAATGGGTTTTTAGCCGTTAAAACATCAGTTGTAGATAGCACAAACTGCAAAACTTGCTTAACTGTTATGCGCGTGTACATTTTTAAAAGCTAATATATTATCAGAAACATAGTTTCTTACGATCAGGTAGGTTGGGTTTTATGGAATATTAACCCTTGTTAGTTATTTTATGCCAAATACTGTTCGTACATATTAGATCCATGATTTTCTTTGGTGTGGTTTTATGGCATATCAACCATTGTATGTTATTTAATGCCGGTTTCTACATATAAGCATAGATAATTTGGTTTGGATGAGTTTTATGACATTTCAACCATTTTACATGATCAAATGTCAAATCCTGTTAATACATATATATTGAATATATATGATTTTTTCATGTGAAGGGGACCTCAGGACAACATCCCTTATGAGCTCGCCCCTACTTCTCCAGCACTGTCTCGCATAGATGAAATTGTCAACTAGTTTCATAGAGCTACTGTTTAATGCGCGGATGACGCCTGCTTGATTAAAGCACATATATTCCGTCTCGTGTGCATTGACATGGAGGTCAATGCGTGCAGTGGGATATTCCAGACTATGTAGCAGGATTTCAGCTTGGGTGGATGCATTTGCTAGAGGCGCTATGTGATTTTCAATCACATTTTGTTGATAACATTTCTAAACGAGCCAGTGCTGATTTTTTGCTCACAGTTTAAAGGTTTCAAGTATTGCTATGTATCACTAATGATCCAACTAAACATATGTCATTTGCTTACACACACTTAAATTAGCAAACAGTTCTATTTCGAAAAATTTCATTCCACATAAGTCATTTGTTTGCAAATAGGTTAAAACTCAAACAGTTCCATTTTAACTTTAGATAGGATTCTATCAGGTTGTACCACACCGGTTCAGAATGAACCAGGGAGTAAAAACTCCATGACAAGAGCCTCACTATCAGATTATTTAGTATCATATGTTGGACATTCGTTGGTGGGAGAATCATATCACTCAGCAGAGATGCAGTCAGTGTATTCTATAGCCACACCCGATTTGGTCAATCCTTGTAAAATCCTGTTTTATTCTTCAGTAGAGTTTCTGTCGGTGTATTCTACAGCTCACCCGACAGGATCTCTCCTTGGAAAAGCCTGTTTTATTCCTCGGCAGAGATTCCATCAGTGTATTCTACAGCTCACCTGATTGGGTCTCTACTTGGAAAAGCTTGTTTTATTCTTCAGCAGAGATTCTGTCGGTGTATTCTACAGCTCACCCGATTGGGTCTCTCCTTGGAAAAGCCTGTTTTATTCCTCAGCTGAGATTCAGTCGGTGTATTCTATAGCCCCAGCCATATGCCATAAAAAACAATCAAACTAAACCAAACTTCACTTTTTTTAACATCTCCAAGGTATTTTGGATATTTATTTGACTCTTTTATCATTGTTAGTTCACTTTTCTCATCTAAAGACTGCATATTTTTCTTACCTGTCCCCTAGCAGAAAGATTGCATGAAACTGGCAATAATAGGGCTGGCAAAGAAAGAGTGAACTACGTTTATTTTAGCTTTTGTCCTGTTATATTGGCTGGTATTGTGGACATTTTTCATTTTTTAAATATCTTGTATATATATATATACATATATATATATACATATATATATATATATATATATATCATCAGGTCGTGCAACTAGTGCATATTTTTCAAACTCTCTGTCGCCATTCGTCTTCATCGTTCATTGCTTCTGGCCGATCTTCTAGACTATATCATTTGTCAATAGAGAGCTGTTGTAGATAAGTTCTAGCTGGTCGTCCAACACTTGCTCTTTCTTGTGAAAGGGTCAATAAGAGAACGTACCTTATATATATATATATATATATATATATATATATATATATATATATATATATATATAATTTCAAGAAAAAAAAACAAAATTATGTCACATTAGGATTATAGATTTATTTCCATCCTGTTAAAAGCATTGATATGACTCAAAAACTCCAAAAGATTTAAAAGGATTTCTTCAGATCAAGCATGCGAATAAATGAATACAGCCAGATAATGAGGATGGTCACAGGAAAGAAGGGGAGGGAAGGAGCCTTCTCCCATTAAAGATTACTCCCGATCTCCTATAGTTTCTGGTTGAGACAATAATGAGATTATAAAGAAACATGAAAATTTAGAATAATTTTAAACTTCATTTTAAAGTAACTATTTACATTTAACAATAAAATAAGGAATTACAATAAAAACAAAAAAAATACAAAAGTCAAATCAAAATCAAAGGCAAAAACCGCAATTTAACCAATTACAGTAATACATATCTTAAAATTCAACGTTTCTTAACGCCATTTTTTACGCCCTCTTTTTCTTTTTTGAAATATACACAAACCTCTGGCTTAAATGGTAAGATCTTTAAAATATGTTACATTATCTATCCCAATTCAATAATACTTTTTAGTTAATTAATTATTTACTTATATTTTCGGCTATAGTTTAAATTGTTCTACCCCATCCACCATACTTGCACCAAATGATTTACATATTTCAATTTCCTACAAAATGATCTACATGAGAAAATATATTTTAAAGATCAATTGAAAATATTCATGACAAATTTTATGTCGTTACATTATACGATCGGCGTAATTTTTCTTTTAGAGTCTCCGGTTTATAAATAGGCTTTAGAGATTTGTCCATGTAAACGCATTGTCTTTTGCGTGGAATATTGCTCTAAAAGTCCAATTTTTTCCCATCGATAATGATATCACTGAGAAGCAGCTCATTTTTCTGCCTTCATAGAAAACTTGGTTTGGATATGCGATCTTCCATTTCCTTTTAATTAAGTGTATGAGGAAACCAAACGCTCTGCTTGCTCATTTTTCCTATCTTTTTTTTATGAGGCGATGAATTGGGGATTATGATGTGCTAAAGGCAATTTCTAATTCTCGAGTTGTTTAGCGCGTATTAAATTCAAACAATTCTCATAGCACATCTTGATCGAGGTCTGATAAGCGCCCTGTGCATCTATGACTAACGTATCGAGAAAACGAAAATTTGAAAACCAGATTTAGACATGGTGGTTTATAATGACACTTCGCCATAAGCACTATACTTAACCTTACCTGTTTCTATTATTCTTAAACTCCTATAACATTACACTTCGAAAATGCACTTTCTATTTCTCCATGTTAGGGGTGTATGATGAAATATTAAATTATAACGTGCATCCTTTCACTGCTGATTAAGAATGAGCGATGAAGACACTCTACAATCACATAATCTCCGTAACGATGAAAAATTTGGAATGTTGAAATGTGTTATTACAACTTGATTTAAAGAAAATAAAATAATTATGACTCAGTAGCGTATATATATATATATATATATATATATATATATACACAATTATTTTTGTTACGTTCTCTTTTGAAAGTTTTTCGCACCAGCGTTAGCCGATGATTTTTCAGTATAGTCTGAATAACAGCAAGTCTCCACTAGTCTCCAAGACTCTTCTTAGTATTCTGACAGATCTCAACAATGCCGTCGTTTGAATGGTTTCCACTCCTCTTATTTCCAAGTCCTCCAGTCCCTGTACCAAACCTTTGGTGAGTATATATATATATATATATATATATATATATATATATATATATATAGTCTTCAAAGGTTTTGCCAGTAAACTAAAGCAATCATAGATACATTGATATGTTCATAGCGATTTGAGATAACCACTAGTACAGATAGGTGTAAACCGTTTCTTCAGCCATACATATTCATAATCTAGATTTGTTATGTATGTTATTGCATATATTTCAATAAAAAGGGGAGAAATATTCGTTTATCTTGCAACTGAATAGGTCTAAGCTGAATAAAAAAAATTAAACACTTCATATTCTTGCTATTACACGAAAAGAAATACTTACTTCGGGCGTTTCAGTATTCGTTCTACAACTGTCAACAACACAGCTGACTAATATTTGATGGCGAAGCCAAATTATCATCAAAGACTGATTAATGATGCTTTCAGTGGAGATCAAAGAGTTTAGCTAACCCAACTATGGCTTTAGCTTATAGACTAATAGTTAGATAGCTATCGTGTGAAGCTGCTGGTTACATAAATATAGCTATTGAGAGAAAGATGAATGAATCAATAAAGCAGAAATGATTAAAACAAAATAAAAGTGAGTTGTTCAGAACAATATCATGGCATTAACACTCTTTTATAGCTTGGGATAAAATCAAGAAAATATCGAATAAGTTATGATGAAATACGCGAAAAAAGTTTCATTGTGGTTGTCGTTGTCGTTGATGTATGTGTGTCTGTTTTGTTTTGCATTTTTATTATACGTGAAATTTCCCTATTCAATATTTACCAGCAAATCTACGGTTTGGGGGTTATTTTTTATGGCATATCAACCTTTGTAGGTTATTAAATGCCAAATCAATTTTATACAAATTATCAATTATATTTCAAATATTTCAGTTTAACGTAAGTACTGTTTCAACGTCAAAAACAGTTCCAATTTAAACAATTCAGTTTAGCACTAATATGCAGTTTAAGTGTCAGTACACAGTTTAATCGTCAAAAACATTTCACTTTCAAGCAATTAAGTATACTCAAACAGTTCTAATTCAAAGAATTCAGTTTAGCGTAAGTACGCAGATTAGTTTTATTTAACCCATAGAAAAGGCCTCATCAGGTGCTACCACTTCAAGCCTGAGTGGACCTGGGAGTGATGGCAATGAAGAAGTACTCCACATTCCACAAAGTTCCAGCATTACTTGAACCTCACCATCAGATTGTTTAGTGTCATTTGCAGGAAACTCGTTGGAGGGGAGTCTTACGCATCTGCAGAGGTACAGTCAGTGTATTCTATAGCCCCAGCCGACTGGGCAAAGTAAACCTAGGGTTGTTCCAACTAATCATCATTCATTCCCCTTTCTCTCTCTATTTCTCTCTCCCTCTTTTCTCTTTCTCTTTCTCTCTCTCTTTCACTCTATATATATATATATATATATATATATATATATATATATATATATATTTCAAAATGAATAGGTCTACAAAGAGATTTATATCTTTTTAAGAATAATTTATTTTGTTCTTACTTATGTTTCCAGTTTCTTGCTTTCTTCGGAGAACTTTTAATGCTTTTGCAGGTGTTTTTATTAGATTTATATATACTTATATATTAGGTTTTTACACACTAATTGTTTCTTTTAATTTAGTGATAGATTCTTTAAACTGATTGGTTCTTTCTTCTTCTTTTTCTTTTTTTCTCTCTTTCTTTTTTTCAGAGTATGTTTCTTTTTTCCCTTGTGGGTGCTTTTTTATTTAGTTTTCAACTAGTATGCAATATGTGATATGCTATAAAGCTTTTACTTTGGGTCGTTGTGTATTTGTGTTTTTATCTGTGTCTGTAGTTGATATGTTATAGTTTATAGTTTTTTGTGCTTTTATTTTATTTTAATGTGGTTTAGCATTCAATTAACCGTTAATTTTTAAATTTTCCTCTCTCTCTCTCTCTCTGTGCGTGTGTGTGTGTGTGTGTGTGTGTGTGTGTATGTGTGTGTGTGTGTGTGTGTGTGTGTGAGTTATTTCCTGTCTGTGTGAGTGTATAGTTTACATCTTATTCACTGTGGCCTTGAATGTTTCTCTGAAGCATTTTTCTTTTGAAGTAATGTGGTTTAAAATTTAATTGAAACCAATTTTTTACTATTTTTTCTGTATATATATATATATATATATATATATATAGTAATCCACAGACGGATCTGTGGATGACTATAGAGATATAGAGATCTGTCTGTGGATGACTATGTATATATATATGTGTGTGTGTGTGTGTGTGTTTGGTATTTTTGTTTTTTGTTTTTTTGTGTGTGTAGTTTACATTTCAATCAGTGTGGGCTTGATTTTTTTATGAAGTGCTTTTCCTTTTATTTGAAGTAATGAATAGTCTTTAGTTTAATATACGGGCATTGTTCTGAATATCCGTTGCTACATAGGTCTAATTGTTTATATACATCTAATTTTCTATTATTTCAATGTTGTTTTTGTGGGTTGTCATCCTGGTATTTAGATCTTTTGTCGATGCTATGTATACATCTTTACATTCCTTTCATTCGATTATATGGACTAATTTTTTTTTTGTTGCAGCTTAAATCTTTATTTATTATGAATTTTGTTTTTGAAGGTATATGAGTTTCCTTCTATAATTATAACACATACTCCACATCTGTTGTTCTTGCATTTAGTAACTGCTTGTTTTGTATCTTCCCTGAATGTAGATAAGGTGAGTATTTGTAAAGATTTTTGGATTGTCTCTGGCTTTTAATGACTTTTATTGTGTCTTGTATTTCCTTGATTTTGTCATATTTTTTAAAGTTGTTCTTAGTATTTTATTATTTCTGTGAAAAGTTCTGAGGGTTTTTTATCGTATGTTGTGATGTATGCTTGGGTTTTTTCCTTGATATGTTTGTTGAGTTCAGCAATTCTTTTTGTGTTTTTTCTACTAATTTGAATCCCTTATTTATCAGTGTTGTTGGGTATCCTCCCTAGTTTGGTTAGTTTGATTAATGGCATATAAACTTTTGCAGGTTATTTAATGCCAAAGCCATCCTTCTAGAAGTACAGTAGTATTACTTTTTAACCCATAGCTGTGAATATAAGGGGTTCATAACTTTCCCAATGGTATTGTAATGAAAACAGGACAAGAGATTATGTCTAGTAATCTTTGCTCAGTGTCCGAAGGCTCTTAAGGAAATGGTCCAATGTTTCGCCTGATTCTTTCTGGCGAGTCCCAAGTAGGTGTCTAGAAAATATCTCATTTTTGGGCTTTATGTATGTAGCGTTCAGTACATCGATTGCTTCTTCGTAGGTAATGCAATCCGAGATAATTTTGTTGACTGTGTGAGACAGGCAGTTGGTTAGGAGCGCACGCTTACTGATAGGACGTCCCGGTCTTTCTGAATGTAGAACCACGATGAAATTTGTAAATGTATCCCGCCAATGTTTCCAGCATCTGTCGGCTGAATCGCTTTCTGGATCTGTGGTAAATCGCTCCGGTCGCATAAATTAATTTACAAAGCTCTTTGCTTCGATGTGGCACAAGGCCGAATGAATGGGGCGCCCAATGAGACTCGAACTCACTCGTGTAGGTTTGCTAGTGTAGCTTGTTAACCGTTACACCACCAGAGGTGCCCTCTCCGGTCGCATAAATTGTTCCATTCTTAATTGAATAAACTGTAATGAAAACAGGACAAGAGATTCTGTCTAGTAGTCTTTTATTCAATTAAGAATCTTACTACTCGTCTACTTGACAGGCGGAAATGTACAGCTTTTATAGTTTGAATTATCAAAGAGGAGATAATACATATTCACAAGAGGTATTTGTCCGAAAGTGAATATACTAGCACGACTGGAGTTCGAACTCGCTTATTAAGATTTCGCAGTCAATCGCTTTCACCATTATACCACGAAGACAGCCACTCTTCTCTGGTGGAGGGTTGTGAGTAGCTCTTTAAGACAAATTTTCTTAGGATTTTATTTGTGACTACGATGTCTTTTCTACGTGATAGAAAGGAAAGGATGGATTTAATGCTGTTTTTTTTTTGTTTTTTTTTAGTGGGGCTATTGAAGTGGAGGAATTGTCGGCTGTCTGCACGTTTGTGGTAGGTATCTGTGATAATTTGGCCATTTTCGATTTATGTGATAAATGATAGTTCTTTAAAGCTGTATTCCATTATGAATTTTATTTTGGGGTGTAAGTTTTGACGTAGGTTGTATAATTCGTTAATGTTTCTCCATGGGCATTTCCAGAATATGAAACGATCATCTATGTACCTTTTACATGACTAAGTAAATTCTCTTTTTATGCTGGTGCCGTATTTTTTGCCTATGCCTTTGCATAGATTTTCTTCGAAATATGCTAAGATTAGGGAGGCTTATGTTGGTGCCGTTTTAGTTTCCCGTAGCTGTTCCTAGGGTCTAGTTGTAATTTACATAATTAAATTGGAACGAGTTGTTATTAAGCATTAGTTCTATACCATCTGTAATTAATTTTCTTTTGAATCTTGGGTATAATGTTTCTGGGTATTTATCTATGAAAAATGAGATGAATTGTCTTTCCAATTCATGGGTAATATTTCTGTATAGGTTTGTGACCTTAAATAGGACTATGAGTGAGTCGGAATGAAATTTTGGGCTTAGCGCCATTGTTGACGGTAATGGCATCTTAACGAGGCAAGCTGCGTGATTTTGAAATGGCGTTCATCACGTAGAAACGCCTTTTAAAACCTGGTTGTTGGTTTTGGTCCGTAAAAAAGGGGGCCCATTCTTTTGGTCATTTCTCTTCGGAAAATTATATCAGTGACAATCAATTTTGTTCCAGAGGAAGTAAGCATGGGATGGTAACCAAAGGAAATCAGGGAGGGAGGAAGAAAAACACTTTGAAAAAAATTATTGTAAGCATGCAGAATTCGTACGGATAATGATGTTCTGATGATCCGAGAGGGTTATTAAAAAGCAATGAGGTATAGAATTGCTTTTCGATAGACAATTCCGGTTTGTTTGGTTTTTTTGGGTTTTTTTTTTTTTAAGTAATGCCCCCAGAATGGATAACTGCAGTTCATTTCTAGATCTTTTCATGAAGGTAAACATTGTTGGACTGTATACGCATGCGTTGGTCTCATTGGTGTATAGATGGAAGCCAATAGTGGAAGTTGAATTATAACTGCTCGGCGTCGCAGTGTAGTCAGACGTATGTGTTCGGATACGCGAGAGAATACGTTGGTTAATACTAATCTCTAAACGTTGCCTAGTGCGGGCTATGTAGCAAATATCACATTTGCATGTAAACCGGTATATGAGAGAACCTTTTTAAAGAGAAGTCATTGAGATTAGAAGAAGCAACACATTAGATTTTAAAATGACTCGATTTAACCGAATCTAAACAAAACTTGATGGATCTTTTAAATTGTTCTATTAGCTGCAGAACGGCCGTGCTGATCCACAGTAAGTTTAGATATACCAGGCACCACAGGTTCAAATTTTGGTTTGGAGGAGGATTGCAAGCACTTATATTTAATTGTGTTGTTTAATAAATCCTCAGAGTATCCATTTTACAACAAAGTTTTCTATATAAAATTCGTCTTCATTGGTAAGTTTTGGTTTGGGACAGTAGATCATTAAGGCATGGGGAACTAAGGTTTTTATTAAATTGATATTACCTGATAGAGGGCAAAATGAGTGTACGATCCAGTAAACGTGTTATATAATTAAGGAATGATTTTTTAAATATTAATAATTTTTGTTAAGTATATTTTATCATTCAGTTTGGTAAGGCTTTGAACTATTAGAGTCTTTTAGTCCCAGTGCATAGTCATTCAGTTTGGTAAGGTGTTGAACAATTCGAGTCTTTTAGTCAAGGTGCATAGTCATTTGGTGCAGTTTTACGTTCGCACGGAAAAGATATGACATTAACCTTGTCATAATAAACCCACAGACTGGAAATTGGGGTTGGAGTGTTGATGACATCGTGCCCAGAATAGATGGTCCTGATAATTTAACGATTTTCAAAAGACGGAGTTGGGTTTTCTAGCGTTGACACAAACCTTTGAGTTTTTCGGATCTCGACCGGCAGAGAGGAATTGAGATCTTAAACATCACAAGATGCGCTGTGCGTTGGGGTGGGGTCAGCATAGTATGGTTAGCATAGGCTTTTAAGAATTGTGCCTCTTTCCTCGACCTGCCATGGCCCGAAGCCAGGAATTAATAAACCCATTCGTATCTGAAACGAGAGCATTAGCCTGTATTTGCATATGCTTATGTATTGGATTACTTTTGTGGTTGACATCATTATAGTATAAAACAAACATAGGTTTACAATAGATCGACACCAGCAACCCCAACTTGATCCGTTCAACTAAGACGACGAGTAAAGAGAAGCTGATGTTATGCTTGAATTCGAAGGTGAATGTCATCGTAGGATTTAGTTGGTTGACAGTAATGAAAAATTTCTGCTTTCCAGCTTCGAGGCGAAAATCACAAAGATGTTATTTACGTACAGTTTATAAAACATCTCTAATACTTTCTTGAGAAGGTAAGCTACATAATATATTATATTAATCGATGTTTCCATAAAAAATAATAGAATTTCATATAATTTGTTCTTAATACCGATAAATATATAAAGAGCATAACGATGTTTGCAAAATTAGACAGTTCAATGTTAATTAAATTGGCATTTGTTATCACCAATAATTATATTTTTGTTCGATACAAATAGTATTTCGACAATACGTATATTTTGGGGAGTTTATTTTTTCTTTTTGAATTTCTGAAGTAGTCGCATCATGTTTGCGTTTTTTAGGATAAAATGTGTATAGTTGAGTGTTTTACCCTCTAAAATGGCTTATTTTGAAATAATAAGATATTTGGAGGAATGAATTTCTGACATTCGTCAATAAAACTACATCAAACGCAACAGTATCAATATACTATTTGATTTATTAGCACCGAGTCGACAAAAGAAATGTAACTTATTACAAGTCAAGGTTATTTCCCACCTTCATTCGGGTGTGACGCAGTCTGTATTTTCTATTTGGAAAGCTCAACTTATTAATATATAATGTTTTATTTTTTATTTCAATTCCTCCGACACTATATAAAAGGTCTTATCATTATTATTTTAATTTATTTAAGGATTAGGCTTTAAAATTGCTTTGTTTACTCCTAACAGACAGATTATACGTTCTTCTAAGTAACTATATATACACACACACACACACACACACACACACACACACACACACATATATATATATATACACATATATATATATATATATATATATATATATATTCGTGTGTGTGTGTGTATTTATTTCACACGAGCAGGATGTGACATAAGAACAAATAAGTGAATTCTTACAAGATAAACTCAGAAATTTCATTTTCCTCGACTGATTTCCATACCTAAGTTAAAGAAGACTGTCTGTTGTATTATATATCCACTGCTGGACTGAGAATGCGTCGAGGCTTATCATTCCCAAATTCATTATCGTGATATGAAATGCAAACAAACTTGACCTGCATTAGAACTCAGATCATCAAACCTATTTCCTCCAACGATAACCATTTCACCACGAGCGCCTCCAGTGCACACACACACACACACACACACACACACACACACACACATATATATATATATATATATATATATATATATTTATATGTATATAGTCATCCACAGATCTATTTCGTTCTATCAGAACTCATCAGTGTGGCGAGACATATTAGCTTCCCGTAGCCGGGATCGAGACTTAGTTGACTCAAACGCTAAGCCAAGCCTCTAACCGTTCAACCACGAGGAGCCATTAGCTTCGAAGTCAATTTTAAACGGTTATGAATAACAATTACTATTATTTACATACATCCGTTCAACGGCTGCCGAGACCTCAATTCATATGTATGAAGAGACTTGCAATAAACGCTAATGGCTACACGATTACTTCATTCGCCAGAGAACTCAACCCCACGGGGGCAGGGTTGTATATATCTCTATAGTCATCCACATTATATATATATATATATATATATATATATATATATATATATATATATATATACACAGAAGCTTCTACACAGATACATAAAATTTTCTCATTTTTTCTGAATATTTTAAAAGATACAGTAGATTTTTTAAAATCTTTTTCCTGTCATTTTGAATGATGCATTTTACAATCACAGATATAAAAATTCATTATATTTGCTCTCACCTCACAACCTCAAAATAATTCACTGTCTTAGAAGATAAGTATTTTTTTTATCTAACTGTATTGTTAGTGATATATTATTTTTTGTTGCATAAACAAACATGAGGATTCCATTGACTTTACAAACAACCGGTTCGTGATCTCGTAAAAATGTGTCGACTATTTCATCATTTAAGACAAATCAGAATAAAGTTTCATCATACACCTATTTTATCCTTTAAAATTAATCGTCAGTTTGCTCTGCAATGAT